>JAEMGE010000009.1:2507500-3761250 GCA_033884665.1 Argynnis bischoffii washingtonia | reverse complement strand
AATTTCATCAATTCAATGATACTTTGGATGTTTCACAAATAGGATGGCATCTATTTGGACACCCTATGTATCTTGTTTTGGCCACACAACCCTATCCTCACGTGGCCAAGTTGAGCTGCATAGTATACATACAAAATAATTCCACCAATTAATTTTATAAAGAACTATGAACAAATATTAAATAGAAGAAATATCAAATGCTCTTTATTTTTGAATTGATATGTAAAAGTGTGTAGATCTACAATAATCTTAGTCTCTCGAATAATTTTTGTGTTTAAAATAAGTACGGTTTTTTTTCATAAATATTTTTTTCATGTTAATTTTTTTTTTTAGATAGCTGAAAATTTTACATATATGTCTATTCAAAAGAGGATTATTTACTTTTTCATTTTGTTGTTTATGCCTTCAATGTTTCAATATATTAATATATCTTTTATGAATTACGAATCAACAAAAAAATTAGTTAAAATACTGCAAAGTACAAAAGCAGAGAGAATGACACAAGAATCCAAGTAAGTTGAACAAATTACTATACAAATTATTTAAAATAATAGGAATTTAAAAAGATTTTTAATTTTATTTTCACATACATACTGTATTAAAATTATAAACAAGTCACTGTAATTTTATATAAAACTATCTTTTCGTTTTTTTTCGCGGATTCGATGTTTTGTGGGTAGCCTGTTGAATTTTGTAGGTAGGTTGTCTGTAACAACTACGTAATGCCATTGAGATGTCTAAAAGCTTAGTATCTCCCGTGATCATGGTTGCTTTAAAGCATTCGAAACGTCGGGAACAAAAAATCAAAACAAATTCGCGAAAAAATCCGAAGAGATAGTTTTATTTAAAATGTCAAGTATTTGCGGAAATCTGAGAAAGTTTCATGTCATTATAAATTTGAAATATATATTTCAAAAATAATGAATCATTCTCACCGTAATACTGAGTGAGCGATTGATAAAAACAGTGATTAATAAGCAATCGATTTAAGGATTTAAAAGAGAAAAAAACAAACAAAAAGGTCAAGCAAAAAAAAGTACCAAACGCAATTTTTTTATTCCAAAACCTAAACTAAACATCTATGATGCGTTACCCATCGTCTTGGTAACTGGTCATTTTTGCTCACCAACATCGATCAAAAAAATACTAGGTACACAATCAGCGACAAAAAATGTCCTCACCGAATGAGCGCTCATTCGAACATTAAAGCGCGCTTTTGTTTTTGAGAAAACAACTTTAAGCATTGGATTTAAGGTTTAATTTACATTGTTGTATATTTATTTCAACTAGAATAATTACCTAAACACAATTGCTGACATTTTTTGTACAATTTTGACCAATGCTCACCAATTACATTGTTTTGATACATGCACATACGTATCATGCACGAAAGACTAGCAATGAATGACGTCCTTAAACAGTATCACCAAATATTGACTAAAATCATTTATGGAGTATCTTAATACGTTTGCCATATTGTTTACTAGCAAAACCCGCGTCTTCGCTCGCGCTAAAACTACAATAAAAAAACTTATAAAAGGTAGGTTTCATACAAATTTTCGTCCCTTATTTTATTCCCTTATGGGATGAATTTCAAAAAACGCTAAAACACGTATTTATTTAATTGTATTGAAGAGCGTTAATACCATGTTTCAAGAAATTCTGATCATAAATATTTTTTTGTGATCTGTGTTATAACGTGTACTCCCGTGGGAGTGAGATAATTAACCGCGGTAAAAAGTATCTTATATGTTGACCCGGATATCCAGCTATCATCATACCAAATTTCATCAAAATCCCTCCAGTGGTTTTTCTGTGATGCGGTAACAGACAGACAGACGACAGACAAAAATTCTTAAAACCATAGATTCTGTCTCTGTATCGATAATAAAGTTTATTTCAATAAGATTTTCCAAAAAATATTTAAGGTACAGATTCGACTTGAGTTAGAATTTTATTATATGTATAGATTAGAAAACTAGTCTGTCTAAACGTATAATAAAATTCTAACTGAGTCGAATCTATACATTAAATATTTTTTGGAAAATCTTATTGAAATATTCATTATTATTAATAGAGGCCGAATCTAGTTTTTAGATTTTTTGGCTGTCTGTCTGTTACTGCATTACGGAAAAACCACTGGAGGGATTTTGATGAAATTTGGTATGATGATAGCTGGTTATACGGGTCTACACTCTACATATAGGATACTTTTCACTGCGGGAAAATATCTCTGAGAAATCTATACTAAACGTTTAAAGGTAAGTAGGGACGAACCCGAGCGAAGCGACGGTGAGTCGCTAGTAATACATATAAAGACGAAAATTGAATCAATCCTTCGCGTTCGTCTCTCACTCAATATTTTAGTTGTTCATTTATTCTACTCTTAGTAATTAATTATCTATTTATTGCTCTCCTAAAGTATATAATTATTATTTATGTTAAATTGTGTCATTTCAAAATAAATAAAGCATGTAATCATTTTCCACTTTTGCAGTTAGTTTTTAAGTTCTTAGACCAAAATAATAAAGCGCTGCATTTGTCATCTTTTTAGGACATCGTTATTATTCATCATTTTTTTTTAAACCTGCCTAATTTTGTTACTAAATCATTTACTTTTAAATTATATTACAGACGAAGTGACTTTTTACAACTGCTATTAGACATTGCCGCAAGGGAGAAAAAAGAAATAAATAGTACTGATTCCTCAAAACAACGTAAGTATAATTTAATATTATTAATTATAAATTTAAATTGTCTTTCGTTTTCTAAAATGTAAAATAACCGTGGTGGTGTGTAGGTAACATATAGAAAGTAATAAATTTATGTCTGGGACATATCGATCAAAAAAGTACTAGATACACAATCCCATGCAAAAGTTCTCTTAAAACTGTCACCAATTGTGTTTAGGTAATAATATTCTAGTTGAAATAAATATACGACAATGTAAATTGAACCTTAAATGTAAAGCTTAAAGTTGCATTCACAAAAAAATATATTAAAAAGCGCGCTCAAATGTTCAAAAGGGGCGCTCATTCGGTAAGGACATTTTTTGTCGCTGATTGGGTATCTAGACTTTTGATTGATGGTCTGGGATCACAATTATTTTAGTGAAATATATATATATATATATATATATATATATATATATATATATATATATATATATATATATATATATATATATATATATATATTATATATATATATATATATATATATATATATATATATATATATATATATATATTTCACTAAAATAATTGTGATCCCAGACCATAAATCAAAAGTCTAGATACCCAATCAGCGACAAAAAATGTCCTACATATATACAGTGTAAACTCTATATAACGACACTGAAGGGACTGAGCATTTTATGGCGTTATAGAGAGTTGTCGTTAAATGGAGAGAAGAAAAATCAGAATTAGAAAAATCACTTATCTTCTCTCCCGTTTCTATTGCGCGTATCAGTAAAACTTTTTCGTCAATACACAGTGATTTTCTTTTACTAGCCATGTTTACAGTTTGAAAGCTTGTGAGCAACTAAGAATATGATAACGTATAGACAATCCATGACCCCTACTTATTAATCATGGTCAAGCAAGATCAGTTTACACGTGCAAGCAATCCCAATTTTTAAACAAAAGAACGAATTTCTTAGAAAGTTCGGTATGCGTGATGCCGACAGTCGAGTTTATTGCAGGCTAGGATAATAAAGCGACAAAAAAACGTACACAGCTGCGCTTTTTACTAATTTCAGCAACTTAAAAGGTACTTTTTATTACTCAATTGTTGTCGTTATTGAGAGTGGATGTAATGCTATGTAGAGTGTATCATTGTATGGAAGATAAGCTAAACCAACCAAAGCCAATTTATTTCGACGCTTTAGAGAGTTTGTCGTTAAATCGAGTGACGTTACATGGAGTTTACACTGTATATATATATATATATATATATATATATATATCAACGAAACGTCGAAAAAACTTAAAATTATTGGCGCCAGGAATTGTGTGGAAAATATTCTAAACGGAATCAATAATATTGTAATGCTAAATGCAGTACAATCCTTGAAACGTCTAATCCAGCTATGTATTGAAAACAACGGCTATCATTTTGAACAATTGATCTGTTAAGGTTTACTAAGTAAATAACAAAGAACGATAAAAAAACATTTTGTTAAAAATGAGCTCTTTCCTTAAGTTTGCCGTATGTCATGACTTCCCAGAATGCATTCCTTATTAGCAACACTATCGAATGGTGTAATTATACAGTATGTGTTTTTTTTTTCAAAATCAACAGGTTCGATTCCTGGCTAGAAAAATTGATTTTTCAAAATTCTTTCTTATATTTACGCGAATATTTGACATTTCAAAATAAAACTATCTTTTCGGATTATTTCGCGAATTTATTATGATTTTTGGTTTCCGACGTTTCGATTGCTTTACAGCAATCGTGGTCACGGGAGAGACTAAGGTTTTAGATGTCTCAATGGCATTATACAGTTGTTACAGACAGCCTACCTACTATTTTACAAAAATGATTTTAAAAATTCAAAAATGGCATCAAAGTACTATATATATAATAAAAACTATTATATTATTATATTATATTGTTATATTATTCTTTTTAAACTACATATAAAACAATTATATTACTTAAATAAATAATTGATACATATTTAAAAAATATTTAATAATCTTTATGGTTACAGATAATATAATAATAGCAACACAAAATAAGATTAGTAATTATAAAGAAAAATTGTAATATTTATTATAATAGCTAAAATTAAGTAAATAATATTGCTATATTTAATTAGAATACTTATTAAAAACATTTAAAAAATTTAAAATGTTTATATATGTGTGTATATATATATATATATATATATATATATATATATATATATATATACATATATCGAGCAACCAGGCAAAGACAGGTGATAAAGAAAGAATGGTTTTTAATCTATACAGATAAATAAAATTGAAGTGTCTGTTTGTAATGTCAAAGTAACAGCTTTTTACTAAATACATAATATGAAAGTATATACTCTGGCTAAGCCGTAACGACTAGACCGATTTTGACAGGACTTTAACTGGCAGATAACTGATGATATAAAGAGTAACTTTGGTTACTTTTATTTAAGAAAAAGGATAAGTGTTCCGTGCTAAAAATTAAAACCCATGAAATTGCGAAAAAATTCGCGTGCCTTGGGTTGCTCCCGAGCGAAGCGGAAGTAAGTCGCTAGTATACGATATGAATAAATTACAAACCATTATTATATCAAAATATAAATTATTACCGTTATACCAAAGGTCTGATTTTTTATTGAAGTTATACTTCTTTTGAAAAAAATATCAGAGTAAAATTTTTACGATGCGTGCGCACACCGACAGCCAAAAAGCGACATGATGAAGTTAACTGAAAGCGACATGACGCTGTTCTATTACAAACAGAGAGTTGTGACATACGGAATGATATCTTTAGCTGTTTTTGTTCTGTTACGCCAAAGAAGTATAACTTCTTAGTGCGTACATAAGGACACACACGTTTTCTTTTGTATTGTATGGACACTTATTTGTAATTAATTTTCAATTTGAATTTTTTACTTTTTAGATTTGGACGATGATACTCTGGATGCTCAAGCTTTACTATTTTTATTAGCTGGTTTCGAAACTTCGAGTACTTTGTTGTCTTTTGCGTTTCACACGATGGCGGTACAACCGGATATTCAAGATAAATTAAGAGCACACATAGAAGAAGTGACTAATGGTCAAAACTTATCCTACGACCACCTCGCTCAGCTCGACTATCTTGAAGCCGTTATTTTAGGTATTTATTTTATAAATATACATTATATATACTAATATTATAAAGCAGAAGAGTTTGTTTGTTTTGTTGAACGCGCTAATCTTAAAAACTACTAATCCGATTTAAAAAATTCTTTTTGCATTAGATAGCCCGTTAACTGAGAAAGGCTATAGGCTATATATCATCCTGAAAAAATGTATGGTTCCCGTGGGATAGGTTTGTTTTTGTCTAGGGACGAACCCGAAGCGAAGCGAGGGTGAGTCGCTAGTCTACATCCATACTAACATTATAAAGAGGAAAGATTTGTATTTTTGTTTGTTTGTAACGAATAAACTCAAAAACTGGACCTATTTGCATGAAATTTGGCAAGAAGATAGTTTGAAGTACTGGGAAGGACATGGTAAATTTTTTTACTCCGGAAAGCATCCTTTCAATACGAGGGGGATCAGGCCATAGTCTACGCTGGCCAAGTGCGGGTTGGCGGACTGAAACTTTCGAAAACTTAAATACGAAGTATTAACTAATCAAATAGAATAAAAAAGACAACATTGTTATCCCTTGCGCGAAACCGACTCGCACTTAACTAATTTTCAATATTCATTGTTGCTATTTAGACCTAAGTAAACTAATAATTTTAGAAGAAAGTAATTTTATTATATAGAAGAATGTAGTTTAATGTAATTTTAGAACCAGCTCTTAGGAACCTCGCTTATGTTTTAAAGTATTTACGATAGAGCAAAAAATTAACTTTAAATAACAAGTTTATCTCATTTTTGGCTTCTATCATTTTCTAATTTTTGCCCTTTTTTTTGTTACCTCACCATAAAGCTCTAAAGAAATAGCTCTTTAAAGATATTACAACACTAGCGACTCACCCTAGTTTCGCTTTGGGTTCGTCCCTAGACACATCTATCCTACGGGAACCATACATTTTCCGGGATGATATATAGCCTTAGTTAATGGGCTATCTAATGCAAAAAGAAATTTTCAAATCGGATTAGAAGTTACTGAGATTAGCGTGAGATTCAACCAAACAAACAAACAAACAAACTCTTCAGCTTTATAATATAAGTATAGATTCCGTCCGTTCTCATTTAAATATCTTGATGACTCGCCACGTCTTTTTCCCTGTATAGAGAGGTCTTAAAACAATCATAAAATGTTTTTTTTTAGAAACCTTGAGAATGTATCCGCCATTCGGTAGAATTAACAGAGTATGTACTAAGCCATACGACGTCCCCGGATCTTCCTTACATTTGAAGGTGGGTGAGATCGTGGGGATTCCCGTTTACGGTATACACATGGACCCGGATATTTACCCGGAGCCAAGAACGTTCAGGCCGGAGAGATTTATGCGGGAGGAGAAAAAGGAGAGACCGTCACATTTGTTCCTCGCGTTTGGGGCTGGACCTAGGAATTGTATTGGTGAGTCTCCGTTACTTTTTGTAGGTATGTGCCTATGCGATGATGTATGTGTTTCTATCTGGATCATGGTAACACAACTGTGTTCTATTTGAGAGTTTGAAGAGTAAGATGTTTGCTCATGTTATTTAGATTTAATTAACTTATATTATATACTAGCGACTCACCCCCGCTCCGCTCGGGTTCACTCGTAGTTACTTAAAAAATAGGGGGTGGGGGTAGGAGGATGAAAAATACTTTACGACCTATTCTCATACCTTATCAAATATACAAAAAAAATATATAATAAGATATTTATATACTAGCGACTCAACCTCGCTTCGCTTCGGGTTCGTCCCTAGAAAAAAACAAACCTCTCCCACGGGAACCGTACATTTTTCCGGGATAATATATAGCCTATAGCCTTCCTCAGTTGACGGGCTATCTAATGCAAAAAGAATTTTTGAAATCGGATGAGTAATTCCTGAGATTAGCGCGTTCAACCAAACAAACAAACAAACAAACAAACTCTTCAGCTTTATAATATTAGTATAGATTAGATGAATGAAGTAATTAATGTGTAATGTTAGTCACATCAGTAGAACCCTATTTGAACCCGATTTGTGGTTAATAAACGGTGATATTTGCAATTATGTTTCTGAAGTAAGTTATATGAGTTACATATATTATGTTTGTGGGTTTTGAAAGATTAAAAGTATGCGTGAAATATTTTTACTATGATAAAGGAAGACGTATATAGTCTGACCAGCGAGTCGCTGCACAAAAAAAAGGCGGCAAATTTAAAAAAAAAACATATGGTAACCCAGATTATACTAGGAAAAACTTCCTTGATCGTTGAAGATTTTATTAATTTTTTTTATACATTAATAATAATTCAAGCACGTTTTAATGTGATTATACTGTAGAAACTAAGTGAGTAGACTAAAGCGGCTATAAGCATATTGCTTAGCGAAATGACAAACGGGAGAGGGGGGTGGGGGGGGGGGGGGTCGGAGAGGGCAAGAAAATAATCGTTCTCTCGAGTAAAGACTTCTGAATGTAGCTGAAATATTCGCGTACTTAGAACAAAGTGAATTCACTGTACGACTGACTTGTAACTAAGCACACTCAAACCCAGGCCTCTCCTCCCATAGGTACATCTAAATTTTTGGAGGAGGGAGAAATTATTTGAAATTATTTAATAAGTTGGTAATGTCATGTTTTTTGTTGGCTAAAGAAATAGGGAAGAACTTATTATAAGTCAGAATGTAGGTGTCATGACTATAACACATATAAACAAAAGATTAATAAGAATAACAACATAAAACAATATTCACATCTTTATTTGCTTTTAACAGCTAATAACATGCTATTCTACAAATAGAGTACAGAAATATAATAAGCAATAATTACTTCAATTACAAAATTTGAGGAGCTTTTACATTTATAATGCAAGTCATAATTTAATTCGATTCATACTCAAAATCTGACTCTAAATATTCCACACCAGAAAATGATTCAGCATCACTGTCACTATCATCATCACGAACATTTATAATAAATCTTTCAATTTCTATTTCTACACCATCTCTAATTGTATAATCCTTTTCTACATTTATAATGTGGTCTGTACATTTTTTCCAGTCTTCAGGTGTAATAGAGAGAAAACTCTCTTTAATTAATGTTTCCATTAGTGCACTTGATAATCCAATATTCTTACTAGCTATTCTTCTCTTTGCTAAACTCCAAATGAGCTCAATAGCATTCAGGTCGCAATGATATGGTGGCAACTTGAGTAATATATGACCATGCTCTTTGAGAAGCTCCTCTGCTTTGTATTGAGGAACTGGCTTGCTGTCCTGTACAAGACATAAAAGCTCAGCCTAACGATTTTAATGGCAACGATATACTTTCTTCGTCCATAGTGTCTGAAAATAAACAAAAAACATCTGTGAAAACGGTTTATATGATAACAAAACCAGTAGATTTTAATGTAATATACACAAAATAACAAATGCTTTAATTATAATATGAAATGTATCAAAATTATTTACCTCCAATTGCTATGATTTTATCTAAGCGCTCCATTTTTTCTTTATAAAGTTTATCTGCTTCGCAGATAATATCTTTATATTTAGTAATCATAGTAAATAATAATTGTCGACAGCTACTTTCAATAGGTTTCGACATTATTCCTGTGATCTTTATCAAAATAAACAAAAGAAATACTAGGTGTTTTACAAGTTTGACAATCGACTTATCAGATGTTTGACATTTCAGCAAAATTGCCATATAAAAATCTTATAAAAATATGTTGTGCAGCGACTCGCTGGTCAGACTCTATAAGTTAATATATAAATATAATAAACATATTGGGACATTAACACACGGCACCCATCTAGTTCCATGGTAAGCTACGAGGCTTGTGTTATGGATACCAGATAGTTGATATATTGCACATATACAACTTTAAATACATACACATTATAAATATAAATACCCTTGACTGGAGTACAAACATTCGTGCTCGTCACACAAATGAATGCCCCCAGCGGGACTCGAACCCGTTAAGGCTGGCACAGCAAGTAGGGTCAGTACAAACTGAGCCAAACGTGTCGTCAAATGCCCTGTTAGTCAGGCTGAGATTACATTTATTACCGTTTCATAAAATTATTTAAGAAAATATACGAACTATAAACGAAATAGCAATAATATGTGAACTAACAATTAATAGACAAACCCGAGAGCAGTTTCCTTCCAATATGGATGACTGATAACTCGATGATATTTTATAGAAATAAAGAATATTTAATTTATTATTTTCAGGATCTCGGTTCGCGATGGTCGCCGCTAAAACTGCAATTGTTACAGTAATAAAAAATTTCAAATTCACTAAATGCTCAAAAACAGAATATCCAGTGAAATTACATAAAACTGCATTTATGTTGACGCCGGCGAACGGATTGTGGGTACATGTTGAAAAAATTTAATTTCATATATAGGTATAAAATTATTCGACGCTATTCTTTTAAGTGGGTTTATTGGGTAGTTATAATAAGTTGATTTTTATTTAGTACTAGCGATTCACAAACTTTCATCCCCATTTTCATCCCCTTAAAGGATGATTTCCAGGATAAAAAGTATCCTATGTCTTTCCTAGGGTCCCAAAATATCTTCTTACCAAAAATCTAAATCGGTTCAGTAGATCTAGAGATTACCCCCTACAACGTCACAAACTCACTACCTCTTTATAATATTAGTAGGTATAGATTAAACAGAGGCAGTGGTAGCCGAATGGTAACGTGCGTTCGCTTGGGAAGCCGAGTGAAGCGGGTTCAAATCCCGGGTCTCGCACCTCTGAAATTTTCACGTGCGAATTTTCCTAACATGATTACCACTTGCCCTACGGTAAAGGAAAACATCGTGAGGAAACCTGCATGTCTGAGAGAACCTAGTAAGTTTTCAAAAGACATATGAAGTCCGCCAACCCGCACTTGGCCAGCGTGGTGGACTATGGCCTGATCCCTCTCGTTTTGAAGAGAGGCCCACGCCCAGCTGTGGGACGTTAAAATGAGCTGGTTACAATTCAAAAGAAAACTTTAAAGAAGTCCAAACAAATATATTTTTAACTTCTCATAGTGCTCACATATTATGTGAAAATAAGAGTTCCTTAACAATACATATTTGTATAAATTCAATATCGATATAATAATATGTTTATGTAATTTTAGTATTTTTCCAGCGAAAAACTAGGTTTTGTTATACTTATGAATATTTTAAGTAAATTTCTTTACTTTATAATTTAATGGATCAAAATCCGGCTGCAAGATTGCTAAGTTCATAGCGTATTTAATCAATTTTTTTTTTTATATACAATAATAAAAGGGAAAATATGTTTTGGCCGTTAAAATGGTTGTCTGTTAAAATATGCCCGCTAGTAGTTGTCAAATATTGTTGCCATGGTAACCGTTGTTAACAAACAGTTGTTATTGTTTGACTTTGAAACAAAGAGTCTCTCAAGTATCTGTGTCTCCCAACATTAGCCAATATCACTAAGACTTGTGAACAGTATTCGCGTAGGCACAATTTCATTTTTTACCATAACACTCTCAAAATTCGACAATTTACGAACCGACAGCTTTACGTACTGTCCAAGCCACGGAGTTGAAACACCGCCATCTTTCCTATTCCTGGGTGTTTCTGATATTCTACTGAGAATTTCTTGTCAGTAAACCAATACTATATTGAATCCAGAACCTCAGGATCTGCAGCCGTATATGCTAACCATTAGACGACCGAAGCAGTCCACAGAAACCAGTATACACTCATACCCAACACACACTCTCACACTTTTGCATTCATAATAATTATGTGTGGTATATGCACGAATTCACCCGAACTAAGCGAGACAATTCATGACCACTGAGTTTCGGCGCGGCCGAATATTCGGCTAGTTTTTGGCCGAAACCGAAACTATGGCCGAAACTGGCTGAAACCGAAACCGAATGTTATTGAGTGGGTCACTACCTACCGAAGATTCGGTGAACAATTTTACAAGCTTCACAGTAGTGACTTTGAAGCTTGTAAAATTGTGATGGTTTAAAACTCTTTATTATCTTTACGAGTTATAGCCAAATTTAGGTCGTTTTGCTAATTTGAATTGTATAGGAATGTTTAATTGTATATTACATTTTGATCTTAGAAATAACGGTTAATAAATGTTTCTGTTACAAAAATAAATCTATAAGAAAAACGAATTGAGATGGAATATACATACTATATGTATATTGCATATATTAATTCAAACTTATAATATTCATACATATAGTTTTTTTTACATTTTACTTATATTAAGAAATAATAACAAAATATAACGATATTCTGCTATTTCTTAATCTTTCGAATACTATCACATCTAGTATTTTGACGGACACCTGATACATTTCGATGCAAACTTTAATGGCGGCTCGGACATTAGCTGCGATACTTTATAATGCGTTCTGCGCATCGGTACGTACGATGATGACAATTGGCGAAATGAAACCATAACAATAGTTTTGCCACTCGGCTATTTATTTTACATTTAAAACTGGTCATTCGATTTTTTCATCCGATCCTATGAGAATGCGATCCGATCTGGACGAAAATCGCGTTAAAGTGAATCGATACAAACAATCGAATATCGTATTGCTTAAGATTGATCTTTTAAAAGATCGATTCAGATCGGACATTCCTAGTTGAAAGCTGCCAATAAGTTTGAATCGTACTGTATTTGTTAGATATCTTCGACTTGGCAATTTGCTATTTAAACTCCTTTCGCCACATACCAAGATATACCGAACATATATATAACCGAAATTAAAAAAAGACACTAGAGTCTGATAAATATTGTTTTTATATTTTGTAGCTACGATTTTATTTATATTACTGTTTTTATTTAATTGTTAGTAAGTTTACTCTGCTATATTTATGTATAAGTGAAAACTTTATTGGCTAAGTGTAATAATTCTGATGTATTTTGCATTTCATGCTTATATATGCTGTCTGTTTTTCAATTTACATAATAAATAATAAATAAATACCGAAATAGTATATTTTAGTTAAATAGGTACTGAAATATGTAGTAGGTATTAGAAAATGTAATAAATGTATAAAAACAAATATAAGAAGTGTTGCCACTAATTTATGGTACCACACTATATATTTATATATTATATTTCTTTTCATGGTGTATGTTTTTTATTATATTGGTGTGGGAAGTTTTGATAAAGAGCTATTATTTATTTAGTCTTTCATTTTTACTATCCACATTTTTAATAACACATTTAATGTTGTATGACTCAGTCTAACAAAAAAAAAGCAGTCACGAGGACTGCCGACAGAATTGAAAACTTAAAACTATAAACAAACCGTTGTTATTTTTTAATAATCAATTTTATTGTTGAACTTAAATTAAAACCGTTTACATTTATCTGGTTTTGAAATCTATCGGCACTTTGAGTGTTAGCGTTAACACGTCACGTGACCATGTCGATGACTACTTACATGAATTTACTCCCCATCCAAACCTACCTATAGAAGTTTATCACTTCAATAATAAAGACAGAGTGTCACAAACTAAACATGAAGCCAAACAATAATGTTTAACGGTATATTATAATAATAATGTTTTAGTATTGAAATTATTTTTTTACTATAAAAATAATAACCCGACTGTGTGAAAAACGAACTAAAAAGATAACAAGTTGAGGAATGGTCATAACATTATTCCCCCGATGTGTGTTCACCTTGTCTATATAATGACGTAAGGTTTGCCCATAAACATACAGTTGATTTAATCATCTCCTCCTTTTCGAACTTGTTCATAGAAAAGTAGATACATATCTCATGGTTTATACAGGTTGTCCTGTTTTCAATGGATTCATAGTTAGTGTATATTAAAATAATAACAAAAAATCGATGGAATTCATCCATTTTGTGGTTGTAGTGCTCAATACCCTAAAATAAGATAAAAATTTGTAGTCTTTTTTTTTTAAATCATATCTTACGTACTACTTATAATATATATTTTTTTGTATTTTTTCTGAATGGCTAAAAGTTCTGCTATAATCCACTTCAAGCGTATCTTATATTGTATTGTTAAGTATTTGTATTGTATTGTCAAACCAAACTAGTATAATTATCAAGATGTTATAATTAAAAATGTATCTTTTTCCACTGCAAATAAGTTTTATTTTGCTAATCTGCATTTTGTATTGTAACAAAGATGGCGATAATCTTCAATGCACGCAATTACGAAACCAATTTCATTACAAGTAAGGTTGACATTCGTATCACACATCAAAGCTTCTATTACATTTTAGATGTTGATAAATATCCGTAAACTTAATAAACGTAATAAACGTAATTACATAATACTTTCTTAGATTTACGCGAATATTTGACATTTTAAATAAAACTATCTTTTCGGATTTTTTCGCCGATTTATTTTGATTTCGCGATTTCCGCGAAAAAATCCGAAAAGATTATTACATACTTTTTTTTAAATAATTTATTATAAAACTTTACATAGAAGTAATTACAACTGCAGAAAATGCCAGAAACAGCGATGCGTCGGCCGCTCGAACTCAATATACCATACATCTCAGTACATTTTGTGATAGGCCTCTTAAGAGGATTGTGAAGCTGTAAATTTTCATACAAAAAGCGATAACGTTTTTCCCCCCATAAACAAAGTCCAATTTTCATAATTTTTGGAAATGTTGTAGATATAATGAAAATCTAGGTCCGTACGTTTTTATTTTAAAGAAATATTGCGTACGATAGAAGTTATTAGCATCTAAATATCTAAATTTTTGACTTAAAAACTTCCTCGAGCTTTAGTTAGTTTTTTTAATTAAACTAAGCTGAATTACAAAAAAATAAAAACGTACAGACCTAGATTAAGGTGTACTGAATCGAATGATACCAAAATTGTCTCATTTCGTAAATGTTTAGGGGGGTGAAAACGTTATCGCCCGAAACAATATTTCACAATGGAAATGTAGGTATTTGCCTCTAAGACTTGCAACTCTCTCTATCGCACCATACGGGTCGGGGGCGGGGGCATATTGTAGTGATGTTGAAGGTGTTATCGACATTATCATCGCCTAGGGAGGAGAAAATAATATCGATATATCGATCGATACTGAAAGGTTCATCAATCGGGATTATATTAACCTACACAAATAATAACTATCATGAAAAAAATTTCTGAGAATAACTTTATTGAGTCTTTTTATTTTAGAGACTTTAAATTAAAAAGTCATCGGCTTTGGTTCTGTTTTTGTTTTGTATTGCCACCGATTTCCAAAATCAAAGTTATTTTTTACTTTGTAGTTTTTGAAAAAAGTTTTTTATTTTTTAGTGCCTACTTTTTATCGTTGAAATCTATTAAGAACAATAAAAGGGTGAATATTTGAAGATAGACACATTCAGCGTTCGTAAATTAAGTTCAAATATTGCTTCCAATTACAACTTTTATGCATTTAACGTGAAGTTTATAGCTTAGATTAACGAAATAAATCAAACGCACAGTATTTGAACTGCTTGCTATATAGGTCTAAACCTAAGGCTCAAAATTTTTGACGACGGTGATGAGATATGGAACACACGGTAATTAGTATTTAAAAAAATGGTAATTATATTGCTTGATTGATAAATAAAATGAATAATATACTTAAATCACATATTTATTTATTTAAATAACATTGAAAAACTAAAAAGTGATATTCAATATTTTTTGGAAAGTAACGATGTTTCAAAATCGACTACACCTAAAAAAGAATTCAGTACACAGAAGAAACAAAACAAAGAGGTATTTGTTAGATACTATGAAAGACTAATACTATTAAAAACCTTCACAAAATGTTTGAAATTCAATTTTGCAAGGTAAGTTACTCTTACTTTTGAAAAATTTTTGGGTACTTATTGTGCCCAATGCTAATCAAAGAGATACATATCTCAGCAATCTCAGCAAACTGCATGCAAACGTGGAACTCTTGATTCAAGCGTTGCACAAAAGAAGATAATTAAATAGAATTCAGTCATTAGAATTATTGTATTGCATGCAGTTTGCAAACACATAATATGTATATCTCTTTGATTAACACTGGGTATAAGTATCCAAAGTGGCTTTTGTTTACAAAAGTAAGAGTAACTTTGCAAAATTCAGTTTCAAAAATTTTTCTGAAGGTTTTTATAGTATCTAACAACCACCTCTTTTGCTTTCTTTCTTTCTTTCTTTTGTGTAATGAATTCTAATTTACCTGAAGTTACTCTAGAAATATCGTAGTGTTCACAAAGATTTTGAATATCGCTTTTTAGTTTTTCATGTTCGACATTTTTTTGGTTGTTGTTGTTTTTCATATTATCTCCCACTCGGAAATTATTAATTTCAAACAAAATCTTGAGATTTTTAAAAAACAGCTTATCACCAATGACAGCATCACTTAATTTTCTTTTTGCTTTCTATTTTTAACCGACTTCCAAAAAAAGGAGGAGGTTCTCAATTCGACCGTATATTATTATTTTTTTTTTTTTATGTTTGTTCGGGCATTTTTTCGTCGTTTATGAACCGATTTTGATAATTCTTCTTTTGTTGGAAAGGAGATATCCCAAGAGTACCATGATAAGGAAACCAGGATCTGATGATGGGATCCCAGAGAAATCGAGGGCAACTTTCGAAAATTGTAGCGGCGACTAGTGCGTTTGTTAACATTTTCAATAGGTATTTTAAAGCACTACTATTTAATGAAGGTCTGGAATCGATCTGATGATGGACCCGAAAGATAGTCGAGGGAACTCCTCAACGATTTACAGCAATTACCTGGTGTTTGGGCTTGATTAATTTGTATTGATGATACGTCTACACTAAAAATGGAAAAATAAAAACTTTAAAAAAAATATAAAAACCGACTTCCAGGCACTGAAAGGTAAAAAATAACTGAACGGGGGTTTTCATTTAGAATAGATACTTAATCAGATATTTTCGAAGTCGGTGCCAGCCAATACAAATCAAAGCACACCGACTTCGAAAAAATCTGATTAAGTATCTATTCTAAATGAAAACCCCCGTTCAGTTATTTTTTACCTTTCATTGCCTGGAAGTCGGTTTTTTTTTAAGTTTTTATTTTTTATAGTTTTTTTGTAAGATATTCCTCATTGCTTCTCCAAGTAAAATTTTCTTCTTAGCTTCTTCTACTTAGGTTTTATTTCTGAGTAGTGTTGTTCAGTCTTATAACTATAATTTTCCTATGGGCATTATTTTTTCATTGCAGGGGTTCTAATTGTGATTTGTAAATTGGGTATTTTTTTCTTTCATGTAACGCATCTTTCTCAATTTGCTTCTTAATTAAGTTCTTAACTAATGGTTCGTATAGATCGTTAGATGTAGAGGTTTATGGCTCATTTTCGCAAATTAGGTGTAGTCTTCTTGGTGTATTTTTATTCATATATTTAATTCCTTCCTTTATTTTATTTTTATTGAAAATGTTTTCTAAACTTTTCTCTCCATTTCTTCCTCTGTAGCCTTCTAGTTCTGTTTTTTCTGTTCTTTTCCTTTTTTATATAGTTGTTGTTCTTTTTCTATTTAAGGGCGTATAAACAGGGTCATCTTTGATTTTAGTGTATCGGTTCCGGCGTGCGATTTTAGCTTTAGGCAATGTTTTCTCCTTCGATTGCTGTTTTTTCTGAGGCATCCTTACTCTGGAAAAAAAATAAGTCAGGGGTTGGTCGGTAGTCAGAATGTAGGTTTATTTTGTTGCGGAAATGTCATACCGAACGATCAACAATCGATCACGCGTTGGTAGTAACAGTTCGACCTTGGGCTGGCCTAGCGGAGTAAGGAGTTTCAATATAATAAGAGGCCAACTTATACCGTTTGCCAAAATACGAACGGGAAAAATGGTAATTACATCAACGGTAATTAAAGCAAAGAGTATCCTATGGCGACTATTACAGTGCATAAAAATGATAAATAAGAATAATAGACTTACCACGGGAAACTCGAACGGTAAGGAGATTTTTATTTGCCAAACACGATTTCTGGGCGTTTAAGGTAGGCTACAGTTGGCGCCAAGACACTCTTTGACGTGTGACCCGCACGAATCGCTACGTGAAACTAAGCACGACCACTGAGTTAATATGCACATGTTCAAACAATCACCCAAAAAGCCATAGAAAAACATATAAAAACAAAAAAAAAAACGTTTTTCATTTACTTGGATAACATATTTTTGTCAGTTATTTTGCTTTAAAAACCAAACTATTCTACCAATACTAATAAAATATATGCGGAATCAATTATCGGACATATACTATCAAACAAAAAAGAATCATTGAAGTCGGTTCACAGCTGGCGAAGACATTTATGTCAGGTATAAATAAAAAAATATCGATCCTACGAAACAATTGATAAGGACCACAATTATAGGAAATGTAATTTTAAACAACTTTATTCATTATAATTTTTCGCTTAAAATTGAAAAAAAAAAAACGAGTTGTTCAGTAAACAAAAAATCGCCCCCTCTTTTCGGGTATAAATCCAAAAATATCGATCGTAGGAAAAAGTGATAAGAACCAAAACTGTAGGAAATTTAATTTCAAACGACTTTTGTAATAACTATTTTTCGTGTAAAATTAAAAATAAATGAGTTATTCAATAAACAAAAATCAACCCTTAATTTCAAGAAGGCTGATGACGCAATGGGTCTGGTACCCCAAAAATCTAAATTTAGACTTCCAGTGACCTCCCCCAAAGAATGCCGAAAGAAAATTGCTGTTAAAATTTTTTGCAATGTTTGCCTCTTTTTTGAGCTAATTCGACCGGGCTAGTTGATTCCTTTCTATTTGTTGGATTTTTTGTACACTTTGTAATTTTGACATGCGTGTAAGGTTGAATTTGTTTTGATGTACGAGTAAGCCTCGTAAGGTCGTAAAATTTTTTGCTTTTTATACATAGCTTTACGAAAACAACTTTAAGCCTTGCATTTAAAGTGGAATTTACATTATTGTATATTTATTTCAACTAGAATTATCTAAATTCTAAACAATTGGTGACTGTTACTTTTGCATTGGATTGTGTATCTAGTACTTTTTAATCGATGAACGGACTAATATTATTACCAGACAAGAAGTAAAATTAAAAATTTTGTATATTAATAAGATTTCAATAAAACTCAATTACAACATCTATACAATAATATTACAAAGAGGCAGAGTTTGTTTGTTTGTTTGATTGATTGAATGCGCTAATCTCTGGAACTAACTAATTCAATAAGAAAAGTTTACTTCGAATTTCGAATGAACGCTCTTGCGCCGAGTCGCGCCGCCCCCGCGCCGCCCCCCGCGCCGCTCCCCGCACTCGCCCGCGCGTCACCGGCTGCTGCTATCATAGTGTGCGTGAGAATTTGCGTATGTTGTATTTGTGTTGTTTACGCCCGGAGGGAGGCTAAGCGGTATGAAACAGATAGCATTTTTCTAAAAACCTACTCGTGCCGCGTATCGGCACTTCACAATCCTCTTAATAGGACGCGGGAAGTAGTTACTTCGCGTTAAATTAAACCACGTGGAAAAAAAAAAAGGTAATTTAATATTGTTACCTACATTTTCTGTTTATATTGTTTAAGACGATCGGCTGGTTTGCATACAAATTGTACGTATTTAAGATCTAATTGTTTATCTTTTAACACGTTCATGCGAACATATCAATATGCTATATATGCAATAGCTCTATGCGATATGGCACATCATTTTTTCATACAAACTGAACCGGCGTCTAATGACGTTGTGCAAATAGCTGATAATATTAGTATTTGAATATATTGCGCTGACGTCTTAAGACGTCTTAAGACGAAATATGTATTTTGAACAAATTCAGACTTATTACAATGAAGTAAAATACATTGATATAATATATACAACGTAGTAAGATAATCAAAATACTTACGCTTTGCGCGAACACAGAATGGGCACACGCACTACCCCCGCGATGCGCACAAGTTGACAAATGTAATGAAACTTCTTAGGCGAAACGACGTACAGTGACGTTGTGCGCTAACAAAATAGGTACATAGTACCAGGACGGAGTGCCATAAAAGAAGGCAAAAAAAATCGGTGCGGTGTAGCACTACAATTTTGAGAATTCGATATATTGTGGCACAGCAACCCAACTTTTAAACATTAGTATGGCCAGACACCGTACTATTACGTTGTGCTCAATAAATCGAGTTTTTGCTGAACGCAATAGTACGTTGTGCCATATCATATCTACCAATATGTGACGTATGTATACGTTGCTCGCATGAACGTGTTAAAATAAATCTATACAGATAAATAAAATTGGAGTGTCTGTTTGTAATATTAAAATAACCGCTTTTTACTAAATGCATATGGATGTATACACGGTACATATCCCAAAAAACTTTTTTTACAATTTTTGTCTATCTGTCTGTCTGTTCGTTCCGACTAATCTCCCGAAACGGCTGAACCGATTTTGACGGGACTTGCACTGGCAGATAGCTGATGTTATAGGGAGTAACTTAGGCTACTTTTATTTTAGAAAAAGAAACAGGGTTCCGCGAAAAAAATTAAAACCCATGGAATTCTGAACAAAATCCGCGTACGGCTACGCGTACGCACCCGAACAAAACGAGGGTAAATTGCTATATAATTTAATTATTTAATATTATTTAATTGAAAAATATAGGAAAAGTAAAAAAATATGGTCAATTGCTATTTAGATTTAATAAATATATAGTTATCTAATAAAGAAAGCTGAATTGTTCTTTTTTTGTTTTATTTAAGCGCGTGTATCTCTAAAATCTAAATCTACGAGTCCAATTTGAAACATTATTTTTAACCCCCAACGCAAAAAGAGGGGTGTTATAAGTTTGACGTCGATGTCTGTCTGTGTCTGTGTGTGTGTGTCTGTCTGTGTGTGTGTGTGTGTGTGTCTGTGTGTGTGTGTGTCTGTGTCTGTGTGTGTGTGTGTGTGTGTGCGTGTGCGTGTGCGTGTGCGTGTGCGTGTGTGTGTGTGTGTGTGGCATCGCAGCTCTCCAACAGATGGACCGATATCGATGCGGGTTTTTTTTCATTTAAAAGCCAGTTTTCTTACGGTCGTTCTTAACTATGTTTGGTTAATATCAGTCCAGCAGTGTAAGAGTATCGGCTCTTTTCCAAAATGATTTCCGGTTTGTGTTCCGGTTTGAAGGATAAGGTAGCCAGCGCAATTACAGGCGAGAGGCATATCATCTTAGTCCTCACAGTGACAACGCACCTGTGGTTCTGCATTTTTGTTACTTAAAACCTAAGTGCAACCGTAGGTGTTATGGGCGACAGCTACTGCTTTCCATCAGGTGGTCTGTCTGCTCGTTTGTCACTGAATGTCATAAAAAAAAAATTTAAGGCGTTTTGGCGTATGATTACACGATTAAGTGCTTCACGCGTACCAGTGTAATCGTTAAATGACAAACAATTGATAACTTCGACCCGATGCTGCAACCAGAATGGTCTCCAGAAAACCCAACTCTTCGAAAACTCACAGCAGACATATCGTATTTTTGGGCTTAATAGATTAGTTTCAATGAGTAGGTACCTTGCAGGTTTTGATCTTGCAATACGGTCACGTTGACCTGGTGCTGCAACTAGGATGATGGTCTCCAGAGAACTGCATTCTACACTAAACTTCTAATTCTTTGCTTTAGCCAGTGATAGGTATGTAATGTACCTATCACTGTTACCGCCTTCACTGCTGGAAGTTACTCCCAGCTTATGTAATATTTTTGTATTATACTCGCTTAGGTTTCTATATTTATTGTATTGCCTTAGAGGTTAGTTCAGTTAGGTAGGTTTACCAGTGGTAGGACTCTGTCAAGCCTGAGGAGTCCGACTGGATGGGTACCACCCCCTTATCTATTTCTGCCGCCAAGCAACAATGATTGCATTGTTGTGTTCCGGTTTGAAGGTTAAGGTAGCCAGCGCAATTACAGGCAAAGAGCATATCATCTTAGTTCTCACAATGACAGCGCACCTGTGGTTCTGCATTTTTGTTACTTAAAACCTAAGTGCATGAATCGTAGGTGTTATGGGCGACAGATACTGCTTTCCATCAGGTGGTCTGTCTGCTCGTTTGTCACTAAATCCCATAAAAAAAAATAAAAAAAAGAAGTTTAAAAAGCTTAAATTTTTTTTTAATTTATTTATGTATTTATTTTTTACAAAAAGATTTAACAAGGAATTATATCGCGCCAAGCTGTAATGCTTAACGGCGAGACGCGCTCGTTATTATAAAAAAATAAAATAAAAATGTATTCTTACCAACAATCAACGACATGCACTTAAGATAAACACTAAACATAAAAACATAACCTTACTTTGTTACTGGTTTGTTTCTCGATGACGACACTTTTTCCTCATCGAGAAACAAGTTCCTCAGCTTTAACTTTAACAATTTTTTGCTTATTTCATGTCTCTGTCTTAGCATATCAATTCTATTAAATAATTTTGGTACCATGTAATTAGACGTTCTTTCTCCAAAGGAATTCTTTACCTTCGGCTGTAATAATTTTTTTGCAGTTACTTTTCGTCTTTTTTTGTAATAGTATTCTTATCCTAATAAATAATCAATTTAAAAACCCCCTGCGCAAAAAATATTTATAGTTTAAGGAACAACCTTTAAAAAGTAAAAAATAATTGTCCTTTATCAGTCGTCAGAAACCAAATAAACAAATGTTTATGGAAATGTGAATTGAAAAATATTCAACAAGCCGTCTCTAAACATTATGTTTTCTGATGAAACTTAACAATAAACTATATACTCAATTTAAAGATATTTGTTTTTCAACAATCCAAAATATACCAATTTTTTTTTGTAGTGATTTAATGTCGCGGCGGGATATCGCTATGTGACAAACTTTAAATATCGATTCTTCTTTTTCTATCGCATCGGCGGCATATCACTTGTCAAATTGGTCCAGTACGCTGCCTCCTTCATGGCATTCTCAGAAGCGCTCATGAGCTCCTCTGGTGTACATGTATGTGGACAAGCAGCAATATCGATTCTAAACTAGCGATACCCCGCCGCGACTTTAAATCACTACAAAAAAATCTAGGAATATCTAGGAAGATTTCGGAATGTTGAAAAACAAATATCGTTAAATTGAGTTATTTATAGTTGTTTATAGTTTAAAGTACAAAGGAAAGTAGTACAAAGGAAAGTAAAACGAGTAGCGCGAAGTAATACTTATAATGATAGAAGTGCATATAAATATCTTGAAGAAAATAAATATGAAGTTTGTTTGACATCGCTCGATGTACTGCCTAAACAAATTGGGTTGGTTAAACTATTGAAGTCGGGAAACCTGCAAAATATTACTAGAATTAAATACAAAACCCCGTACAAAGTTTTTATAAATTTTGAAACAAGAGAGGAAGCTGATAGGATGCTAAGAAGTGAAAAATTTACTGGTTTAGGTTTTCGATCTTACTTAACTAATGAAGTAAGCTACTCTTACGGAACGGTTAAATATTTAGAGCTTGAAGTAGATGAAAAGGAACTTCTAGAATCATTTACTTGTCAGTCAGAGATCGTATCAGTGAGACGACTTAAAAAGCAATCAAGTAATGGAGAGTGGATTGATAGTGAAACTGTACGCTTCTGCTTTAAGAGTGTTAAGTTACCTGAATATGTATACGGTTATGGCGGCAGGTTTAAAGTGGAGCCTTATATCTTCCCCGTGACACAATGTTCCAATTGTTGAAAATACGGTCATCTAGCAAAAAATTGCCCCAAAAAGGATAAGGTGTGTCCCAAATGTGGTGGAAAGCATGGTAATTGTGATACGACTATCTATAAATGTATTAACTGCAAAGGTAATCATATATCCTTCTATAAGAGATGTCCAATTTTTTTTAAAGAAAAAAAGATTCGTAGTATCATGAGCAAGGAAAATTGTACTTATAAAAAAGCGCTAATATTATATGCCAATGAAAATAACGATATGGAAATGTCAGTGGCCGATAATAATGATATAGCAGAAGAAGTATTGTCTAGCCAAGAAAGCATATTAGGTGAAAAATGTATAACACAACATGAAAGAGCAGTAGATCTATTTGCAAATAAAGTAAAACCTATGACAATATAGAAGAGAATACTTCCCAATCCAATGAAAATATTACACAATATAGAAAGAAGAAGAAAAACAACAAAAATAAGAAAACACAAAAACAGCAAAATGGGGTAAATCATATCGAGGAAAGTGAAAATCAAGAAATAGAAAAGAAAAGCGAGGAAAGCAATAAAAATAGCAGTGCAACAAAAAATAATAATAATTTTGTAAACTTAATAACAAAACTTAAAGATATTGTATTATCTAGTAAGTCGGTCGAAGAAAAAATCATTTAAAGTGTGAAATTTCTATTCGAATGGATAAAACTTATTATTCAGAAGACTTTTACTGATGGAGAGTTTATAAATAAAATTTTGAATGCATTATACAAAGGATAACGATAATTTAAAGAAATATGCTATTAATATTTGTCAATGGAATGCACAGAGTCTAAGGCAGAAAAAACAAGATTTCGAGTTGCTACTAAACAGGGAAAAAAAACACATTTGTATCCTGAGTGAAACCTGGTTGCATCCTGATGTACCTTTACATTTCAAAGACTATACTATATATAGAAGTGATAGATGTAATGCATATGGAGGTGTTGCTATTGTAGTTCATAAATCTGTTAAAAGTTGTAGTAATCCCGTGGAATTAAGAAACCCGGGAATTGAAATTGTGTCAATAAAAATTCTTAATTGTAAATACTTAGAATTTATAACATCAATATACTGTTCACCTTCTGTTCAAACATCACAATGTGACTGGGATCAGCTATTTTCTAAATTTTCAAGTAAATCCATAGTAGCAGGTGATTTTAATGGGCACCATTCTAATTGGTCATGTAAACAAAACACAAGAGGGTTTCAAATCCACGATGCATTATTAGATTGTAATTTTATATCACTTAATAATGGGAATCACACGAGAATTAAATTTGTTAACAATATTTTACAGACATCTTCTCCAGATATCACCTTTGTCACATCTGATATTGCAGTTTATTTTAAGTGGGAAACTACAAATGAAAATTTAGGTAGTGACCATTTAATCATTAAGCTCACCTTGCAATTTCAAAGTAAGGTAGCCTTTGCTAAATGTCGAAATTACAAACTTGCAAATTGGAAAGAATATCAAAATTTATTGAAAAATAGTCTTGGTTGCTCCACTGAATATAATAACGTTCAAGAAATGTATGATTATTTTATAGATGAAATAAACAAAGCTGGAGATCAAAGTATCCCTTTTAAAAAAACATGTACTGATCCTAGTCAGGCATTTCAACCAAAAACATATTGAGATTCTTCATTGTCTCGAGCTATAGCAGAACGACGTTTGGCTTTAAACATTTTTCGACGAAATCCTATCCCTAACAATTTTCATAAACTTACATCAAAAATAACAGATGCTCAACGATTAACTCGACGTGCTAGAACTATTGATTGGCAAGGTTTTTGTACACAAATCGATGAAGTTACGGATACTCCTACTATGTGGAACAAAATGTGTTGGATGAAAGGAGTAAAACCGAAGTACTCTCAAATTACTGAAAGTATGAAAAGAGACCTTTTACATTCCCTGACTCCAGATTATGTAGAATACCCGCAACCCACATATCATTCAGACAATCAAGCATTGCAGCAGGATTTTTCATTAGAAGAATTACAAAATTGTCTCAAGAAAAAGGATACTGCTCCAGGGGATGATGGTATTACTTACAGTATGATATACAACTTGCCCAATGAAGGTAAATCATTTTTGCTTCGAATGTATAACCTAATATTTAGTCAATCTTGTGTTCCAGAATAGTGGCGTAGTATTAAAATAGTACCTATACCAAAACATAATACCAATTGTAATAATTCTCCAAAGTTAAGACCTATATCTCTAATTTCATGCATATTTAAAATATATCATATAATGTTGAAAAAAAGATTAGAGTGTTTTATAGAACAGTCTTCTGTTCTATAAAACGATACCATCATCAACTATCGGTTTTCGAAAGGGACAATCATGTATGGACTGTTTGGTACGACTTGTATCATATATACAAATGGGAATGACAAAAAATATTCCCACTCTTGCTTGTTTCTTGGATATTGAGAATGCCTATAATAATGTTTCTGTTGAGCAACTTATTCTAATCTTAGATGACCTAAATGTTGGAGTTAAAATTTATAGTTATTTGTGGCACTTTTTGAATAGAAGATATCTTAAGATTACTAGTGATAGTGGACAACCTCTAATTAGGTGGACTAATAGGGGCTTAGCTCAGTGAGATCCAATTTCTCCTCTTCTTTTTAATATAGTTACTTTTCAGATATGCATAGGGATAAATAACGTAAATGTTTTGCAATATGCCGATGATTTTGTTTTTTATATACAAAATAAAAATCTCGTTAGTAGTAAGGCGGAGTTACAAACTAGTCTCAATACTGTAGTCACTAAATTGAAACAAATCGGTTTGGATGTCTTACCTGCGAAAACTAAATGTTGTATTTTTACTCGAAGGAGAAAAATTGATCATGATTGTTGATTGCTTTAAATATTTAGGAATGTGGATTGATAAATCATTACTTTGGAATAAACATATTAATGAAATTAGAGAAAAAACTTTGAAAACATTAAATTTACTGAAAATATTAGCAGGATATTTGCATGGGGAGTTCATCCGAAACATTTACGTCGATTGTATTTTGCATTGATTCGCAGCAGAATGGATTATGGTAGCTTTTTATATGATAGTGCGGCCAAGACACACTTATTAAAACTAGATCGTGTACAGAATTCTGCCTTACGTATAATAGGTGGATTTATGAAAACTACACCTATTCACGTCATGGAATGTGAACTCAGCATCCCTCCACTTAATATTAGACGTCATTTCTTGGCTAGTAAATACTGTCTTAAATCCATGACCTCATATGAAGACAGTACCATTATTTTACTGAAAGAGTTGACTCAGGTATGTCAAAGCCGTTATTGGCAGAAAAAGAAAAAAACATTAATCGCAAATGTATATAACTCACTCAAAGAGGAGAGAATTAAGTCTTGTGATTCAAATGCCTTGAAAACTAACATAGACGAAAAGATTATATCTACTGAAATAGAAGGCTTTACAGGCTCTAAGAATAATAACATGAATACTATGTTAAAATACTGTACACTTAATATGCTCGCTGTTAAATATGAAGGGTGGTATAAGATATATACTGATGGGTCGAAAACAATAAACGGCTTAGGAGCAGCTTTTTATGATCCTGGTCACAATGTGAAACAGAAATATAAAATTACATCAGGTGTCTCAATCATGTCCGCCGAGCTCCTTGCAATCTCAGAGACATTAACATATATTAGTAATAATATTGAAACTAAAAATGTAGTTATTTTATCAGATAGCAAATGTGCGCTGCAGCATTTGGCTCGATGCGCCTCTGGTCCAAGAGGTGTATCGATAGCCTATGCAATTATGAGAAAAATTTCATTTCTCACTAATAACGGACTGACTTTGAGATTGCAATGGGTACCGGCGCACATTGGACTGAGTGGGAATGAGGAAGCCGATAGAATAGCGAAAGAGGCAATTTTAACTGGGTCTGAAATATATATTGTACCAGATTTCACAGAAATTTTGATTAAATGTAAAATTGATATCTTTAATAATTGGATTAAATACTTTAGAGAAATCTTAAAGGTTAAAGGAATCTGGTACAGTACTATACAAAAAGAACCTCGTCATATACCTTGGTTTATAGATTGTAGAATGCGTAGGGAAGTAGTTGTAATGGCGCATAGGCTTCGGTCTGGGCATATACCCCTAAATAAGTTTAAGTTTTTAATGAAAAAGACATCATCAGCTAATTGTAGTACTTGTGATATCGTAGAAGATGTACAACATATTTTAGTGGAGTGTACCCGAAGCGAAGCCTTGCGAAATAATTTGATTAAAATTTTTAATTTAAATGTAGAAGATGTTGGTGGATTTCATAGCATACTTGCTACTCCTGTAACAGAACAAGCTAAATTAGTTTTTAATGAAGTGATAAAAATATCTAGGGAGGCAACAGATTGTAGCTGAATATATGTTTTTGAGATACGATAGGTCTGGCATAATCTAAAAAGATTCAAAGACCTTTTAATATTAAAGAATAAAAAAAAAAAATAAGATAACGAAGTTTAAAAATTTGTTAATAACGTATATAAAGCACTATACATATTTTCTATTATTGTATTTAAGATTTTTAAAATATTATTTTTTTAAATAATTAGTTATTATTAGATATAACATATTACGTTTTCGATGCCGCGGTACCGTGAACACTTTGTTTAACTCGTCAGGTGGACAATGTCGGGCTGCTAGTCGACCGCGAGCCTGAAGCTCATGATTTTCGGGCCCCCGTGAGAATGGGGGCCCTGGGCCCGGGCCCCGAGTGCCCCTATGGTAAAGACGGCACTGGAAACGGTATTTCTGATTTATAAACCGGTAAACTTTGGCACATCACTATAATAGTCAATATATAAATATAGTAAATCTATAGTATAATTGGCTTCATTGCGATTTTAAGAAAGGGCAAATTGTGTATTTCTGTCTCTGTCCCTCTCGTTGAGAAGTCGATAAGAAGGACACGATCAGTTAAATACAGTTCCTCCTTGCTTGTTATTGCTATAAGGTTCGACTCTTTTCCCCCCATTTATTGCTCAAATTTACTTCGGTAAGAATTCGTTAAGCTATAGAAAAAACAATAAGATTAAATCACTTATATTACTTATACAAGCTTATTCCGTTCCCAAGAAATTGAAAATAATACTGAAAACTTCACTTTGACACAAATGTAGTATACACCAGAGAAAATTAAACTGTTTTGAGGAGCAAGTTTCACTCGTTTTTGACTCAATGTTTTGAAGTTCGTTTTTTTTCATAAATCCTAATTCCTAATGACATGATAACTTAGTGTTGTCAGATTATAGAAATAATATGGCAAGCTTCAAATTTAAATCCTATCATAAAGTGTAACAGATAAAATAAATGCGTGAGTAAGGTCGCAAATAAAACTTGAGGTTTGTCCCAATTCACCTCCTAGACCGTATTCCCCCCATTTTACGGTATAAATCAAAAAATATCGATCCTAAGAAAAAAATGATAAGGACCAAAATTATAGTAAATTTAATTTCAAACAACTTTTTTAATAACTATTTGTCGTGTAAAATTGAAAATAACCGAGTTATTTAATAAACAAAAATCAACCCTTAAATTCAAGATGGCGGATGACGCAACGGGTCTGGTACCCTGAAAATCTAAATTTAGACTTCCAGTGACCAATGAAAAATTTTTGCAATGTCAAATTCTAATTTGACTGAGCTAATTATGATGGGCTACTGCTGGAGGTTGCAAATGAAATCGGAGACTTTACTTATAAAATACTTTAATACTAATTTTACAAACTAATTATCCTAAAGTGATTGCACCGTCGAAGTGGGACTAATGCAATGAATGAAGAATGGGTTTTAACAATAAGGTGCACTCGGATGTTACAACACTGTCACTTCACGAGAGTTATGTTGCAATACCAAAAGAATGCGATATTGGTGGTCGACGCGACTCGCGGGGTGGCTCCCATGCATTAGAGTTGCGAAACAAAGTCTTTAACAATAAAAGTTCATACGAAAGGAATGCGACGTTGGTGGTCGACGCGAGGTAGTTCCCATGAATTAATTAGGGTTGCGTAACACCTCCCCCCGTAGAACAGCAACTGCGAGAGGAATTGTCCGATAGAGTTGCTGAAATGTTCCGATGGTCGACTCTGATCTCGCTGGGGCGGCAACTCCGAGTCCGAAGAGGATGTAGTTCCAGGACCTCAGTTTTTAGGATAACTGGAGTTAATTTACAGGAGTCGTGAAGTTCTTGCTTGGTAATCAGTTGCTGAGCACAATTAGGTTCATCTTTGATCTTGTACTTCGATTTTGTTTCGCAGAGAAACCACGAGGTTACCTTCGGACATTTTGTCTCCATGTACCTAGAATCGTTACTAGAAATTGCTAGGTAGGGTAAGGTAGGTATGAGGACTAATAATGGATAGTTTGTATAGGTCATAGGTAGCTGGAAAGACAATAGGAAATTTGAACACTATTACTATTTGCGAACCTAAATAGAAATAACCTAATTTAATTATGTCATAGTAGTCTCTATAATCAATTTTAACTATGTTCTCTTCTGAATATAGAGTCTTTACCTTAACTAACATATTCTTAAGTTCATCTAACCTAACTATTGAATGAGGTGTGCTCGATGCACGAATAAAAGCTAAAGTATTACGTCAATTTTATTACTAAGGTGTTCAATGTGAGGGTCATAAATGTTTAAAGTTCTATTATTTAATTCAAGTTTAAGATTAAGGAGTTGGGATTTAGTTAAATCAATTTGTGAATTAATATCAGCCAAATTTATGTAATGCCATTGCGCTCTTGTAAGTATAGAGTATTCATTTCTTCATGAACGAATTCTAACGCCTTTTTTATAGTTTCAGGCCGCATACACCTTACACGAGAACCTAAAGGATCGCGAAGGCCGCGTAGATAGGACTGGAGAGTTAATTTTTTTGAATTAATGGTACGGGCTGCAGGCCCAGTAACTTTATTCATCATCCCGTTTAAAAGAGCTAAGTTAATAAGTTCGTACCCTGGCTCATTTTTCATGTACTGTTTCACTAACTGGTCACACAAATTAATAAATCGGGTGAGCACATTTGAATTTCCATTAAATTCAGGCACTAGCCTGAGGGCTTTATAGATATGATCTACTGTAGAATCCATTTTTCTAGGCTGTGTCTCTTCACTAATCCCTTCTAGGTTTCTATTCCTATCTATTTCTATAAACCTACTATTCCTAACTACCCTAGGAAACCGAGATTCTCGAGGGTGGAAAATCTTGGAAAACTTGAAAGGATTTTAAATTAAAATAGGAGAGCAACTCTAGGCGATCTAGGGTACTCACATAATAGTCTCCGATCTCTCTGCTGTATCGATGTCTGGATACGCCTCTGGACCGTAGCTCGTGTAGGTTCGAGGATCTCGTCGGGGCTGGAGAGCCGGTCAGCCACGGGGCTTACTTCAGCTTACGGAAATCTTGATCGCGCCACAAAACTGACTCGAGATCCTACCGACTGCGCCAATTATGATGGGCTACTGCCGGAGGTTGCAAATAAAATCGGAGACTTTACTTATAAAATACTTTAATACTAATTTTACAAACTAATTATCCTAAAGTGATTGCACCGTCGAAGTGGGACTAATGCAATGAATGAAGAAAAGGTTTTAACAATAAGGTGCACTCGGATGTTACAACACTGTCACTTCACGAGAGTTATGTTGCAATACCAAAAGAATGCGATTGGTGGTCGACGCGACTCGCGGGGTGGCTCCCATGCATTAGAGTTGCGAAACAAAGTCTTTAACAATAAAAGTTCATACGAAAGGAATGCGACGTTGGTGGTCGACGCGAGGTAGTTCCCATGAATTAATTAGGGTTGCGTAACAAGCTCCTTGAGATTTAATAATAATACATTTTCCACAAACATAACAAAACTTATTTGGGTGATTTAAACATTTACCACGGTCACTTTTCTCCATATTTTTTACAAAAAATCTAGTTATTTACCAATAATCTACTAAATTAGTTTAAAAAACACAATTTTTTAATTTATAGCTATTTAAGACTACTCAGTATGAAAATAAAACAATAAACAAAGTATTTATTTTTGTTTCCTAAAAAGAGTAGATAAAAATAGTTTTCACGATATAACTTAGAAACGTGACGTGATGGATATCCATAATACTTCTAAACATGAATATCCATAATACTTCTAAACAGTAATTCTAAACAGGTAGCATTATTCATGTTAGAAAAATCGTGTCACACAGTGTTAGGTATTAGTTTAGATGTTAAACCAATGGCGGTGTGCCCCAATATAGACCCACGCGTTTTTGTTACTTTTAGCAAACGATGTACTATGATTATAAGCTTTTTCACCTTACAATTCATATAGTCTTTGCCTGCTCTTGTAGATGCCAGGAGTTGCCCATTCACTAAATGACAAGAGACCCCCTGAATTGACTGTTTTAGAAGTAAATATTGTGGAAAATTCTGTTTTTATTAATTTAAATAAAGAATTATATAAGAAGTTGGGGTCATTATTGTAAGATAAATAAGTAGTAAGTATAAAAAAGGAGATAGTGGATAAAAGTTTGTATGAAACTTTTTATCCCTTCGAGATATTTGCAGGAAATGATCACGAGCGAAGCCGCGGGTTCTGCTAGTTCATAAATAAATATTTTCCTTTTTTTTTTTTGGTTTTTTTTTTTTTAAACCTGGATTTTGGGGGCATTTCGAGTAAGATTTGGGGAGAATGCGAAACCGTAATCTGGCACCACTGACAGACCAACCACAACCACAAACAAACTCTATAGTCTACTCTATGTTATTGTTATTATCTTATTGTTACTCTTTGTTATTGTTTTATTTGTCATCCATGGTTATTATTTTTATTTGTCAGTTGTCACATTGACATTCATGATGCTACGCATTATAGCAGTCAACTTTATCGTGTAGTGTGTTTACTATTTACTTCATTGCTGTGGCCTGTGGTTTTACATTATTTAAACGAATTTACAGTTGGGCTTTAATATGGAAATAAATAATGGCACCAAACAATTATTGCTATTTCTTAAAGAAAATTGGCAATTGTTGCTATTTCTCAACTTAATATTTTATCTTTATTTTTACTATACGCGGTCCTTTGATCATTTCAAAAAACGTAATGTTAAATATATGAAACCTATTGTTTTATTCGGAAATAGCCTATCGCGAGTTTTTGCCAAAAAGCCTTTTTTCGAATATCAATTAGAAATTTACAATTATTTCAAAGGGCACCGATATGGTGGTAAGTTTTAAACTATTTTTTTTGTATTTCTATTTCGCAATATAATAATACTTAAATATTGCGAAATATTTGCTTATTATAAATGTATTTATTGTATGCAAAAAAACATAATCTATACTATAATAAAACTGTAGAGGTCGAATGTCTGTACATAGAAAAAAATACTAAAAACCGAGACAGGGGGTGTGTAAAAACAGCTATAGAACAAATCCAGATTTTTTTCAAATTTTTTGTTTCTCTGTCTGTTTGTCTGTTTGTACGGGCTAATCTCCGAAGCTGCAAGGCCGATTAAAATGAAATTTTGTATGGTGGTACCTTATATTACCGGTCAACATTTAGGATACTTATCATCCCGGAAAATCAAAGAGTTCCCATGGGACAGTTAAAAAAACAGCTTAGTTCACAAAAACTACTGATTGGATTTTATTGGAACTTTACAATAGTATAGTTCATACATCACAATAAACAATAGGCTACTTTTATCCCGGAAAAAGAACGGCTCCCATGGGATAGGTTTGATTTTGTTTGCTAGAGGTGAACCCGAGCAAAGCGAGGGTGAGCCTCTAGTGTAATTTAAAATGTTTACTTTCCAGGTTATTTTGAAGGACAAAGGCCCATTTTGATAATCCTTGATCCAGACATAATAAAAGCTGTTACTATTAGTGATTCTGATCACTTTGTAGATAGAAGCACTATTAAAACAAATGAACCTAGATATTTAAGTAGATCTCTTCTTAATTTAAAGGTAAAAATTATTTAGCTTAATAATTATTTGTTAATTGGATCACAAGTGTATTTAAAAAATATTAAATGATTTTTCTTGTTAATTGGTAGATGCATAATAATATTGTTAATTTTATATAATCAAATGGAATGTCCATTAGAAACAATAATTATTTACAATCATATACTAAAATTATTAATTTTGTTAAAATTAAATAATCCAATTTAATATTTTTTTAAACTTTCTTTTATTAAACTAGAATCAACTTTTGATATTTTAACTATCTCCCATCAGTACTTTTACGTTTAGAAAGTGAGTGGTAAATGTAGTTTTGTAGAGAAGCTTACCTTGTGAATAAACTTTCATTTTTAATGTAAAATTTTAGGGATCAGAATGGAAAGCAGTACGGAGCTTAATAACACCAACATTCAGCTCTGCTCGGTTAAAAAACATGTTTCCTTTAATACAACACTGTTCTAACCAGTTGGTTGAACTTTTAACACAATTTGGTAAGTTAAACAATAGAAAAATGTCAACAATAAATAATATGAAACTTATTAGCAATTATGTATTCACATATCACTTTTCATATCATATTTTTTAGAGAATTCTGATATTGAGTTGAAAGAAATAACTGGACATTTCACACTTGAAGTAACTGGAGTAACAGCTTTTGGTATAAGTACTGACAGCCTAAAAGATAAAAATGCTGAATTTTTTAAGGTAAGTAATGGTATGACTGTTTTCCTTAGCAATACTATTTAACAATGTATTTAATTAAGTCTTACTTATTTTCTTATGCTGACTTAGCAAGTAACTACTTAATGTGGATCTTGGCTTCTGACACTAGTTTCACACAAGGTGAATATATATCGGGAGAATTCTTTTTTAACCTAAGCAGCTTTTCACTATCCGAAATTGGTCCCTAGAAATTGTTTCGTTTTGAATTTCATCAATTCAATGATACTTTGGATGTTTCACAAATATCTCCATCTCTCATCTATTTGGACACCCTATGTATCTTGTTTTGGCCACACAACCCTACTCCATCTTCACGTGGCCAAGTTGAGCTGCATAGTATACATACAAAATAATTCCACCAACTAATTTTATAAAGAACTATGAACAAATATTAAATAGAAGAAATGTCAAGTGCTCTTTATTTTTGAATTGATATGTAAAAGTGTGTAAATCTACTATAATCTTAGTCTCTCGAATAATGTTTGTGTTTAAAATAAGTATGGTTTTTTTTCATGTTAATTATTTTTTTTAGATAGCTGAAAATTTTACATATATGTCTATTCCAAAGAGGATGTTTTTCTTTTTCATTTTGTTGTTTATGCCTTCAATGTTTAAATATATTAATATATCTTTTATGAATTACGAATCAACAAAAAAATTAGTTAAAATACTGCAAAATACAAAAGCGGAGAGAATGACACAAGAATCAAAGTAAGTTGAACAAATTACTGTACACATTATTTAAAACAATAGGAATTTAAAAAGATTTTTGATTTTATTTTCACATTATGTATTAAAATGATAAACAAGTCACTGTAATTTTTATATAAAACTATCTTTACGAAAAAATTTTCGCGGATTCGACATTTTGTGGGTAGCCTCCCGAATTTTGTAGGTAGGTTGTCTGTAACAACTACGTAATGTCATTGAGATGTCGAAAATCTTAGTATCTCCCGAGACCATGATTGCTGTAAAGCATTCGAAACGTCGGGAACCAAAAATCAAAATAAATACGCGAAAAAACCCGTAAAGATAGTTTTATTTAAAATGTCCAATATTCGCGGAAATCTAAGAAAGTTTCAAGTCACTATACATTTGAATGTATGTATTTCACAAATAATGAATCATTCTCACCGTAATACTGAGTGAGCGATTAATAAAAACAGTGATTAATAAGCAATTGTTTTATGTATTTAAAAGAGAAAAAAAACATACAAAAAGGTCAAGCAAAAAAAATACCAAACGCAATTTTTTTATTCCAAAACCTAAACTAAACAGCTACGATGCGTTACCCACCATCTTGGTAACTGGTCTTTTTTGCTCACCAACATCGATCAAAAAAATACTAGATACACAATCAGCGACAAAAAATGTCCTCACCGAATGAGCGCTCATTTGACCATTAGAGCGCGCTTTTGTTTTTGAGAAAACAACTTTAAGCATTGGATTAAAGGTTCAATTTACATTGTTGTATATTTATTTCAACTAGAATAATTACCTAAACACAATTGCTGACATTTTTTATACTTTTTTGACCAATGCTCACATGCATTACATTGTTTTCACACATGCACATACGTATCATGCACGAATGACTAGGAATGAACGACGTCCTCAAACAGTATCACCAAATATTGACTAAAATCATTTATAATGCACCGTAATACGTTTGCCATATTGTTTACTAGCAAAACCCGCGGCTTCGCTCGCGCTAAAACTACAACAAAAAAACTTAAAAAAGGTAGCTTTCATACAAATTTTCGTTCCTTTATTTATCCCCTTATGGGATGAATTTCAAAAAACGCTAAAACACGTATTTATTTAATTGTATTGAAAAGCATTAATACCAAGTTCTAAGAAATTCTTGTCATAAATATTTTTTGGGTTGTGTTATAACGTGTACTCCTGTGGGAATGAGGTAATCTCCCGCGGTAAAAAGTATCCTATATGTTGACCCGGATATCCAGCTATCATCATACCAAATTTCATTAAAATCCTTTCAGTTTTTTTTCTGTAATACGGTAACAGACAGACAGACAGACAAAAATTCTAAAAACTATAGATTCTGTCTCTGTATCGATAATAATGACTATTTATTAGAAAAACTATTTAATAGATTAGAAAACTAGTCTATCTAAACGTATAATAAAATTCTAACTGAGTCGAATCTATACATTAAATATTTTTTGGAAAATCTTATTGAAATATTCATTATTATTAATAGAGGCCGAATCTAGTTTTTAGATTTTTTGTCTGTCTGTCTGTTACCGCATCACGGAAAAACCACTGGAGGGATTTTGATGAAATTTGGTATGATGATAGCTGGTTATCCGGGTCTACATATAGGATACTTTTCACTGCGGGAAAATATCTCTGAGAAATCTATACTAAACGTAAAACGTAAGTAGGGACGAACCCGAGCGAAGCGACGGTGAGTCGCTAGTAATACATATAAAAACGTAAATAGAATCAATCCTTCGCGTTCGTCTCTCACTCAATATTTTAGTTGTTCATTTATTCCACTCTTAGTAATTAATTATCTATTTGTTGCTCTCCTAAAGTATATACTTATTATTTATGTTAAATTATTTGTCTTTTTTAAATAAATAAAGCATGTAATCATTTTCCACTTTTGGAGTTAGTTTTTAAGTTCTTGGACCAAAATAATAAACCGCTGCATTTGTCATCGTTTTAGGACATGGTTATTAATCATAATTTTATTTTTAAAAACCTCCCTAATTTTGTTACTAAATGATTTATATTTAAATTATATTACAGACGAAGTGATTTTTTACAACTGCTATTAGACATTGCGGCAAGGGAGAAAAAAGAAATAAATAGTACTGATTCCTCAAAACAACGTAAGTACCTATAATTTAGTATTAATAATTATAAATTTAAATTGTCTTTCGTTTACTAAAATGTAAAATAACCGTGGTGGTGTGTAGGTAACATATAGAAAGTAATAAATTTATGTCTGGGACATATCGATCGAAAAAGTACTAGATACACAATCCCATGCGAAAGTTCTCTTAAAACTGTCACCAATTGTGTTTAGGTAATAATATTCTAGTTGAAATAAATATACGACAATGTAAATTGAACCTTAAATGTAAAGCTTAAAGTTGTATTCCCAAAAAAATATATTAAAAAGCGCGCTCAAATGTTCAAAAGGGGCGCTCATACGGTAAGGACATTTTTTGTCGCTGATTGGGTATCTAGACTTTTTTGACTGATGGTCTGGGATCACAATTCTTTTAGTGAAAAAATAATAATATATATATATATATACATATATAGAGCAACGAGGCAAAGACAGGTGATTAAGAAAGAATTGTTTTTAATCTATACAGATAAATAAAATTGAAATGTCTGTTTGTAATGTCAAAGTAACAGCTTTTTACTAAATACATATGAAAGTATGATAATGTCCTCCTGACCGATTCCGGCCACGGCGGCCAATCTCATTGAGACTAGCCAACTGCGCAGGAGATATTATAGTGCAGCGCGTGTGAGAGAGAGCGCAGACACCGCGTGTACTCTCTATCCCTGTCACTCTCACACTCCGGTGGGACGACACGAGACACGACCGGTGAGAGTGTCGGCGCAGGACCAACGCATGATGAAGTTAGCTGAAAGCGACATGACGAAGTTAGCACTTAGCTGTCCTATTACAAACAGAGAGTTGTGACATACGGAATGATATCTTTAGCTGTTTTTGTTTTGTTACGCCAAAGAAGTATAACTTCTTAGTGCGTACATAAGTACACACACACGTTTTCTTTTGTATTGTATGGACACTTATTTGTAATTAATTATGAATTTAAATTTTTACTTTTTAGATTTGGACGATGATACTCTGGATGCTCAAGCTTTACTATTTTTATTAGCTGGTTTCGAAACTTCGAGTACTTTGTTGTCTTTTGCGTTTCACACGATGGCGGTACAACCGGATATTCAGGATAAATTAAGAGCACACATAGAAGAAGTGACTAATGGTCAAAACTTATCCTACGACCACCTCGCTCAGCTCGACTATCTTGAAGCAGTTATTTTAGGTATTTATTTTATAAATATACATTATCTATACTAATATTATAAAGCAGAAGAGTTTGTTTGTTTGGTTGAACGCGCTAATCTCAGGAACTACTTATCCGATTTGAAAAATTCTTTTTGACTGAATAAGAACGTTAAAAATGGGCAGTAATTAAAAATTGCAGTGAAAATCTAATAGGCCTCTTAAAACAATCATAAAATGTTTTTTTTAGAAACCCTGAGAATGTATCCGCCATTGGGTAGAATAGACAGAATATGTACAAAGCCATACGACGTCCCCGGATCTTCCTTACATTTGAAGGTGGGTGAGATGGTGGGGATTCCCGCTTACGGTATACACATGGACCCGGATATTTACCCGGAGCCAAGAACGTTCAGGCCGGAGAGATTTATGCGGGAGGAGAAAAAGGAGAGACCGTCGCATTTGTTCCTCGCGTTTGGGGCTGGACCTAGGAATTGTATTGGTGAGTCTCTGTTACTTTTTGTAGGTGTGTGCCTATGTGATTATGTATGTGTGTTTCTATCTGGATCATGGTAACACAACTGTGTTCTATTTGAGAGTTTGAAGAGTAAGATGTTTGCTCATGTTATTCAGATTTAGTTAACTTATATTATATACTAGCGACTCACCCCCGCTCCGCTCGGGTTCACTCGTAGTTACTTAAAAAATAGGGGGTGGGGGTAGGAGGGTGAAAAATACTTTACGACCTATTTTCATACCTTATTAAAAATATATTTACCTTATAAAATCGGTCGAGCCGTTTTGATGGAGTGCGACCACAAACACCGTGACACGAGATATTTATATATAATATGAATTAAGTAATTAATGTGTAATGTTAGTTACGTCAGTAGAATCCTATTTGAACAAGTTGAATTATTATGTTTGTTTTTATCATTGTTCTATTTAGTACGTATCTACATAAATATAAGTAAATATATGAAAGATAAGTGGATAACAAAAGGTGATATTTGCAATTATGTTTCTGAAGTAAGTTATATGAGTTACATATATTATGTTGTGGGTTTTGAAAGATTAAAAGTATGCGTGAAATGATATTTTTATTAGAATAAAGGAAGACGTATATTAGTTCGTCGTCGTCGTCTCAGCCCAAACACGTCCACTGCTGGACATAGGCCTCCCCCAGAGATTTCCACGACAACCGGTCTTGTGCCATCCGCATCCAGTGGGCTCCAGCGACTTTGACCAAGTCGTCGGTCCACCTTGTGGGAGGCCTGCCCACGCTTCGCCTTCCGGTATGTGGCCACCATTCGAGAACTTTGCGTCCCCAACGACCGCCCGTTCTGCGAGCGATGTGCCCCGCCCACTGCCACTTGAGCTTGGATATTCTGTGGGCTATGTCGGTGACCTTGGTCCTTCTGCGTATCTCCTCATTCCTGATTCGATCTCGCAGGGAAACCCCGAGCATAGCCCTTTTCATTGCTCTCTGTGTGACCTTGAGCTTTCTTATCAGGCCCATCGTGAGCGGCCACGTCTCTGTGCCGTATGTCATCACTGGCAACACACACTGGTCGAAGACTTTTGTCTTGAGACACTGCGATATTTAAGACGAGAGGATATTGCGTAGCTTCCCGAACGCTGCCCATCCGAGTCTGATCCGTCGATTGACCTCTTTCTCGAAGTTGGACCTACCTAGCTGGACAGTTTGCCCTAGGTATACATACTCGTCTACAACTTCGAGCCTAGAATCACCGATAAAAACTGGAGTGGTTGCAACATGGACGTTTGACATTATTTTCGTCTTATCCATGTTTATTTTTAGACCAACTCGTTCGGAGACTCCATTGAGGTCATTGAGCATTATACTGAGGTCTTCCATGGTCTCAGCCATAACCACTATATCGTCAGCAAATCGAAGGTGAGTGATGTACTCGCCGTTGATATTGATGCCCAGTCCGTTCCAGTCCAGGACCTTGAAGACATCTGCCAATGCAGCGGTAAATAATTTCGGCGAGATGACATCGCCCTGTCGTACTCCTCGCTGCAATTGAATGGGTCTCGAGTCCCGGTCCTGAAGTCGGACTGACATAGTGGCGTTTTCATACAAACACTTCAGCACTTCGACATACCGGTGGTAAACTTGGCACCGCTGGAGAGACTGCAGCACAGCCCAGGTTTTGATCGTATCAAAGGCTTTTTGTAGTCCACAAACGCCAAGCAAAGAGGCAATGTACTATTCGGTCTTCTGTATAACCTGCCGCAGCGTATGAATGTGGTCTACGGTACTAAAACCTCTACGGAAACCTGCTTGTTCGGGAGGCTGGAGGTCGTCTAACCTGCATTCAAGACGGTTCGTAATGACTCTCGAAAACAACTTGTAGACATGTCTCAGAAGCGATATGGGTCTGTAGTTCTTTAGCAGTACCACTATGCTTCTGCTCCATGCTCGTGGGGTTTTTCCTTGGAGTATGACGGAATTAAATAGCTTCTGAAGGGCCTTAAGGATCGGTTCTCCACCCGACTTCAGAAGTTCGGCCGTAATTCCATCTTCACCCGGTGCTTTGTTGTTTTTGAGCTGTTTGAGAGCCACCCTAATCTCAGTCAGGCTGACGTCCGGGATTTCTTTGGTATGGTGTCGGGTTAGTCTGGCCCTTGGATCGTCGTCCAGACAAGACCCAGTGGGTTGTCGCGTTGATGTAAAGAGCTACCCATAAAATCTCTCGATCTCTCCCATAAGCTCAGGATTAGATGAAACGATCCTACCGTCGTCTGTTTTGAGCTTCACTAGCCGGCTTTGTCCAATAGACAGATCCCTCGCGAAAACTTTGGAGCCTTTGTACCGCTCTATTGCATCTATAATACGTTCAGTATTATATGTGCGAAAGTCACGTCTTAAGGATTTTAAAATCTGTCTATTAAGTTGCCAGTACTTGAACGCGTCATCCGGTGACTGTAAGACCATTACTCTCCTTTCCGTCATGAGCCCTAGAGTAGGATCGGAGATCCTTTTGGGTCTATTTTCAGAATGCCTTCTTAAGTACTTAGACCCAACTGATTGGACAGCTTCCACGTACCCATCATTATAACAGTCCACATCGCTATCTAGGCATTCGAAGCGGTTCTTGAGCTCCAGCTGAAAGCTTTCGGGGTTTTGGATTTGGTGTAGTGCTGGTCGGAGCGTGGACTTCATCAGTCGAGACCGTTCAAGCCTTACACTGATATTCAATGTGCCTCTCACAAGTCGGTGATCACTTCCGGTTTTGAACGCATTGATCACAGAGACATCACTGAATATTTGCTTCTTCGTTGACATGATGAAGTCTATCTCATTTTTAATTGCACCATCAGGGCTCATCCATGTCCACTTCCTGTGGTTTAGTTTCTATATTAGTTAATAAAGAAATATAATAAATATATTGGGACATTAACACACAGCACCCATCTAGTTCCATGGTAAGCTACGAGGCTTGTATTATGGATACCAGATAGTTGATACACTACACATATATAACTTTAACTACATACATATTATAAATATGATAGCCCATGACTGAAGTACAAACATTCGTGCTCATCACACAAACGAATGCCCCCAGCGGGACTCGAACTCGTGACCGCTGGCACAGCAAGTAGGGTCACTACAAACTGCGCCAAACGTGTCGTCAAATGCCCTGTTAGTCAGGCTGAGATTACATTTATTACCGTTTGATAAAATTATTTAAGAAAATATGCGAACTATAAACGAAATAGCAATAATATGTAAACTAACAATTAATAGACAACCCCGAGAGCGGTTTCCTTCCAATATAGATAACTGATAACTCTATGATATTTTATTAAATAAAGATATGATATTTTATTAAATTTCTATGATATTTTATTAAATATTTAATTTATTATTTTCAGGATCTCGGTTCGCGATGGTCGTCGCTAAAACTGCAATTGTTACTATAATTAAAAATTTCAAATTCACTAAGTGCCCTAAAACAGAATATCCAGTGAAATTACATAAAACTTCGTTTCTATTGAAGCCGGCGAATGGATTGTGGGTACATGTTGAAAAAATTTAATTTCATATATAGGTTTAAAATTATTCGGCGCTATTCTTTTTAGTGGGTTTATTGGGTAGTTATAATAACTTGATTTCTATTTAGTATTAGCGATTCACAAACTTTCATCCCCATTTTCATCCCCTTAAAGGATGATTTCCAGGATAAAAAGTATCCTATGTCTTTCCTAGGGTCTCAAAATATCTTCTTACCAAAAATCTAAATCGATTCAGTAGATCCAGAGATTACCCCCTACCTCATCACAAACTCACAAACTTAACCTCTTTATAATATTAGTAGGTATAGATTAAACAGAGGCAGTGGTAGCCGAATGGTAACATGCGCTCGCTTGGGAAACCGAGTGAAGCGGGTTCAAATCCCGGGTCTCGCACCTCTGATATTTTCATGTGCGAATCACTTGATTACCACTTGCCTTATGGTGAAGGAAAACATCGTGAGGAAACCTGCATGTCTGAGAGAACCTAGCAAGTTTTCGAAAGACATGTGAAGTCCGCCCGCACTTGCCCAGCGTGGTGGACTATAGCCTGATCTCCCTCGTATTGAAGGGAGGCCCACGCCCAGCTGTGGGACGTTAAAATGAGCTGGTTACAATTCAAAAGAAAACTTTAAAGAAGTCCAACCAAATATATATTTTAACTTCTCATAGTGCTCATATATTATGTATAATTAAGACATGAAACAAACTAAATAAAAGTACAAAACGTGAAAATAAGAGTTCCTTAACAATACATATTTGTATAAATTCAATATCGATATAATAATGTTTATGTAATTTGAGTATTTTTCGAGCGAAAAACTAGGTTTATTATACTTATGAATATTTTAAGTAAATTTCTTTACTTTATAATTTAATGGATCAAAATCCGGCTGCAAGATTGCTAAGTTCATAGCGTATTTAATCAAAATTATTTTTTTATATACAATAATAAAAGGGCCAATATGTTTTGGCCGTTACAATGGTTGCCTGTTAAAATATGCCCGCTAGTATGTTTAATTATATAAATAATAATTGACTTTTTGGAACAAAATCGATACACTTGTTTATTAAAATAAATTATACTCCACTTCACAGAAACATATGTAGAGAACTTGAGAAGTGGTAGCTGTCAAATATTGTTGCCATGGTAACCGTTGTTAACAAACACTTGTTATTGTTTGGCTTTGAAACAAGTAGTCTCTCAAGTAACTCGATTTCACAATAAAAAATTTAATATATTATATATTGTATGCATATGTTACTTTAGATATAGTTTTTTTTTACATACTACATTTTACTATAGCGAGTATACCAGAAGAAATTAATATGTTAGTGTGGTAGTCTACCCCAGTATTGAATATTTAAAATGTTGAATAATTCTTTTCTTTACATTTAGAGTCTTGCCTCATATTATTAACGTTTGCTTTGAAGTAGTGTCAGACCAAAATAGGTTGTGCAGCTGAAACCCAATCCGAAAACGAACTTTCGACCTCGGTCTCAGTTTCGGCCGAAACCGAAACTTATTTAGACATGTTAAACATTCAATTTGTATGTTTTGCAAATGTGATTCATGTTTTATACGCTAAGTAGTTAACTGGCGACTACTCCTCACTTCGCTCGGGTGCGGTTAACAGTAATTTATGCTTTAACCATAGTATATCTTGTACTAAATTTCAAAGAGTAACAAACACACAAATACACTTACGCACACTCGTAGTGTCCTCCTGACGGACCTCCCAACATCGGACAATATCACTAAGACTTGGGAACAGTATTCGCGCAATCATAATTGCATTTTTTACCATAACACTCTCAAACTTATCCTGATCCCCTGGTATTGAAGGGAGGCCCATGCCCAGCAGTGGGACGTTAAAAAGGGCTGAATACACATACACACACACACACTCAAATTTCGCTGGCACGACAATTTACGGACCGACGGCTTTACGTACTGTCCATGCCACAGGGTTGAAACACCGCCATCTTTCCTATTCCTGGGTGTTTCTGATATTCTACTGAGAATTTCTTGTCAGTAAACCAATATTATATTGAATCCAGAACCTCAGGATCTGCAGCCGTATATGCTAACCATTAGACCACCGAAGCAGTCCACAGAAACCAGTATACACTCATACACAACACACACTCTCTCTCATTCTTTTGCATTCGTAATAATTATGTGTGGTATATGCACGAATTCACCCGAACTAAGCGAGACAATTCATGACCACTGAGTTTCGGCGCGGCCGAATATTCGGCTAGTTTTTGGCCGAAACTGGCTGAAACCGAAACCGAAACCGAATCTTCGGTGGGTCACTACTTTAAAGCTAAATAAAATTAAGTAAAATTGTGATGGTTTAAAACTCTTTATTATCTTTACGAGTTATCTTTACGAGCAAAAACTTAGGTTGTTTTGCTGATTTGAATTGTATAGGAAAGTTTAATTGTATATTACATTTTGATCTTAGAAATAACGGTTAATAAATGTTTCTGTTATAAATTCACAAATAAAATCTATAAGAGAAACGAATTGAGATGGAATATATACTATATGTATATTGCATATATTAATTCAAACTTATAATATTCATACATATAGTTTTTTTTACATTTTACATATATTAAGAAATAGTAACAAAATATAACGATATTCTGCTATTTCTTAATCTTTCGAATACTATCACATCTAGTATTTTGACGGACACCTGATACATTTCGATGCAAACTTTAATGGCGGCTCGGACATTAGCTGCGATACTTTATAATGCGTGCAAATTTACAATTGGCGAAATAAAACCATAACAATAGTTTTGCCAGTTGGCTATTTAGTTTACATTTAAAACTGATCATTCGATTTTTTCATCCGATCCTATGAGAATGCGATCCGATCTGGACGAAAATCGCGTTAAAGTGAATCGATTCAAACAATCGAATATCGTATTGCTTAAGATTGATCTTTTATGGGGAATGCATTTACGCATACCACCTGTACCCCCAGGTGGTTATGTGGGGCTCACCGGCCAGAAGAGCCGGTACTACCCACTAAACCCCAACTTTCCCCTCCCCTCCGCCTTAGTGGAACGCCGCGGGAACGCTTACGCATAACTTCCGCGACGCCCCGGCGGCAGGCCTATCGGCCACCAAACCAGTGAGGCTGCTCCAAAGTCCACTCTGCAAAACAGAGAAGTACCCGGAGCAGCCCCACTAAACCTCACCGCCCACCGAAGTGGGCTACACTACCTCGGCTGCAGAGGACAGGGAGAGCGGCAACGAAACACCAACACGCCTCTTCCCCTGCAGCCCCACCACGTCCACCCCCCTCTCATCCGATCGCGGGGTCACCAAAGCGACCCCACAACCAGTGGCCGCAACGCCGTCAGATGCAGCCACGACGAGAGAGAGGCCCCAAACCCTCCACAAAATGTGGATACCCAAGCCACCCACCGAAGTGGGTCCACATCACCAATGGCCGCACAAGCGGCCCCATCCTCATGACACCCCAACCGCGTTCGACGGCCCACGGTCAGGGCACCCACCACCATCCCCCCGTCAGTGGCCGCAACGCCGTCAGATGCAGCCACTAACGAGAGGCCCCAACTGGTCCACCAAAATGGACACCCGTCCTGCCCACCTAAGTGGGCCCCCCCACACCGGTGGCCGCAACTCCGGAAGCCGAAGCCTCAACGGAGAGCGGCACCGTCCGGGGTGCCTCAACCGCGTTCGACGGCCCACGGCCAGAGGCACCCCTCCCCCTGCTGTTGGTCCGCGCCGGATTTCTCCGGTACCACCCGCCCCTCTAAGCGGGTGGCGTTCCCCAATCCGCCACCTGGGGGACACGCCCGGTAGGAGTCAGCTCTCCCCCGGGAGATCGGACATTCCTAGTTCAAAGCTGCCAATAAGTTTGAATCGTACTGTATTTGTTAGATATCTTCGACTTGGCAATTTGCTATTTAAACTCCTTTCGCCACATACCAAGATATACCGAACATATATATAACCGAAATTAAAAAATACCACTAGAGTCTGATAAATATTGTTTTTATATTTTGTAGCTACGATTTTATTTATATTAATGTTTTTATTTAATTGTTAGTAAGTTTACTCTGCTATATTTATGTATAAGTGAAAACTTTATTGGCTAAGTGTAATAATTCTGATGTATTTTGCATTTCATGCTTATATATGCTGTCTGTTTTTCAATTTACATAATAAATAATAAATAAATACCGAGATAGTATATTTTAGTTAAATACTGAAATATGTAGTATTAGAAAATGTAATAAATGTATAAAAACAAATATAAGAAGTGTTGCCACTAATTTATGTTACCACACTATATATTTATATACTTTTTCATGCTGTATGTTTTTTATTGTATTGGTGTGGGAAGTTTTGATAAAGAGCTATTATTTATTTAGTCTTTCATTTTTACTATCCACATTTTTAATAACACATTTAATGTTATATGACTCAGTCTAACAAAAAAAAGCAGTCACGAGGACTGCCGACAGAAGTGAAAACTTAAAACTATAAACAAACAGTTGTTATTTTTTTGTTATTATATATATATATATATATATATATATATATATATATATATATATATATATATATATATATATATACAACGCGACATACGCGAACAAACATATGTATATATATATATTAGGGTGGTCCTTATTCCTAAGAAAAAAAATTTTTTTTTTTTAATTTCGCGGGGCACTACGTAATTTGATTATATACCATAAGAAAGTATTTCAGTATTTTTTTTGAATTTTTTAAATGACATTTAGAGGTCGCTACCAAGGTTTGAATTTTAAATAAAAACTCGAAATCTGAATTTATTAGATTCTTTTATTTTTATAGCCAGGACATAAAAAATATTACAAAATTATTGTTGTTTTTATGAATTAAGATATTATGTAGATATTTGTACGTCTTATGGGTTATGTTTTCGATTGTTTGAACGGTCTAAATCTCGACGCGTCGGTACAGAAGAGAGGTCGAGGGAAGGAAGGGATAAGAAGCGATTGTTTATGCGAGTTTCACTTGCACGTAAAATGTGATATAAACACCTAAATGAAACATTAATGAAACCATCATTTAAGCTGTCCTTCAATGCTTTTTGTAAAAAATTTGACGCTGGTAGCGACCTCTAAATCTTAACAAAAAAAAAAAACAAAAAGAACTTATTCCATATTTAGAGGTATATAATCAAATGAGAAAGTGCCCCGGGGATAATTCAAAAGTCGAAAAATAAGGACCACCCTAATATATATATATATATATGACGGCGGCAGCGATGGCTGAGCGATAGAGCCGTCTTCTTCTAAGTACGGTGGTACGGGGTCCATCACGAATTTGTATCAAATATAACTCGAAGTAGGTATAACAAAGATTTATTATTACAGATCACAATCCACTAAGTATAATTAGATACTAGGTAGGTAAACCGACAGTTTCGCCTTGAAGGTGTCGACTGATCCGTTTTTCAAACGAAAGTGTCCTTTTATACAGTCACCCCACTCTCCAACACGACTCTGCCCACGTGACTTCAACAACAATTGACGTCACCGCGTTTACCCGCTACTACTATAATCAATTCAGCTACTTTTAATTAAAATTATTATTTTTCCACGACACGGCCAGCCTGACGAGTTACACGCCCTCGTGTTTATCTGTAACAAGACGATCAAATTTGAAACATTTTTTTTTTTAAAATCTCGGCCAACCTGACCGTGACGTGGAATTACATTGTTTACTCATCAGTTAACATTAATCACAAAAAAAACTACCAATTTATCTTATTCGTTCACAACGAAAGGTTCCTCTACCCATCATTAAAAAAATAAAGTTTTATTAACAGAGTAAGATCACATACAATGCTCATGGCCCGGCTGACTCAGCAGCTAGTGACAATTACTATTGCCACCCATATCGTCATCACTTCATGTGATACGACCAACACTCCATCTAGACTCTACGAGTCCCAGGTCAATACATGACCGACACAACAATAGTCTCCTACGAGACCCGGGTCCCCGCCACACGACTAACTGCCCATCGCGCCCTGAACAACCCGACTGAGTTGCAGTTACGATTACAGACTAGTGCGTGCAGTGCGACCAAATAGCCATGGTATGTGCTCTATTCACTGGTGGCGGTTCCCGCATCACCATCATCCTCATTAAACAAATCTAACTCAGCAGGTACATCAGTAAGAGGAATCTTTCGTAAGCGATCGTGAGCATACTTATAGGTTCTATTACCAGACAACTGTTTTAACAGATAACGATCGCCTTCAAGCAATTCCACAACTTTAAACGGTCCCTTGTATTTAGGATCCAGCTTAGTTTGATTTCTCTCTTCGTTTTGAATTAAGACCAAGTCACCAACGCCAAACTTTACAATTTTAGCCTTATTTTTATCAAATCTAAATTTATCGTAACTCGCACTCTTTTCTATGTTCCTAGCCGCTTGCTCTCTTGTTTTGTTAATGTCTATTTCCGGTTCCGTATCATCAATAGTCAAAAGATTTAACGGTCTAGCTACACGCCCTATCATAAGCTCGAGTGGACTAGCACCAGTTACACGATGAACAGAACAATTTAAAGCTAGCTGTACATCCTCTAATGCTTCCTGCCAAGACCTATCAGACGACTCTACTGAAGTCAGCATACCTTTTAATGTGCTCATCACCCTTTCAACTTGGCCATTGGCACGACTTGATCCCGTAGCGATTAAGTGTAAGGAAATACCGTGACTCTCACAGAAATCTTAGAAATCTTTACTGGCAAAACATCGACCTTGATCAGCAATAATTCGTGTTGGAGCTCCAAATAGGGATACACTAGATTTTAGGGCCTTAACCACGCTAGCTGTATCAATACAACGGTGTGAATCCTGCAACGGATATTGATTTTATCACAAGAGTAGCGCCAACTTCTAAAGGAAATGGTCGGTCAAAACCTATCATAATAAGATTTTTGTCCCGCTGGAAAAAGGATGACTTTTTGTCTATAGCTCGGAAAAACAAGTTGAAATGTAGTGATCTTGGCTTTTCGGGAAATAATTCAAATATATATTTTAACGATCATCTGACTAAGAGTAACAAAAATTTATTACAAGAGGCTAAAAAGTTAGCCAAAGAAAAGGGTTTTCTGTATGTTTGGGTTAAGAACTGTACAATCATGGTCCGACGTTCTGACACCAGCCCCGTATTGCATATTATAAATCAAAGTGATTTAAAAAAATAGCTTAAGTGTTGATTTCTATTCGATAATTTTTATTATACTGCTTATCATACTTGTATTCGATTTATTTATTATTAATGGTCTATTTTATATTATTGAAATGTATTGTGAGGACATCTTAAAGTTTGAACTTATTTTTAATTTAGCGCGGACTTATTCAACAGTAATACGATTTTATTTTTACAGGATTTTTTTGTTAATTTATTATAAATATCAACTCAGAGAAATAAATAATTATTTTAGCGATGGATAAACGTCTCTCAATCTACTACCAGAATGTACGTGGTCTTCGTTCTAAAACCAATATGTTCTATCGAAATCTTCTCAAAGCTGATTATCATATAATATGCTTAACGGAGACTTGGTTATTGGATGGGATTTACAGCGAGGAGTTATTTGACTGTCGGTACTCCGTATATAGGTGTGACAGAAATTATGAATTACGCGGGGACTCTATGGGTGGTGGAGTTTTAGTTGCCGTTAGACATGATATCTCTGTACGTTCCGTGAATACTGTTTTAATAAACAATGCAGTCGCTGATGTTGTAAAAGTTAAAATAAGCTTTAACATTGAGGGCAAAATATCTTTTCTTAATGTTTTTTCGTGCTATTTTCCTCAATGCAGACTTCATTACGAAGCTCTATGTAACTTTTTTGAGTATGTTTCAAATGATATCGTTAAAGATCCGGACGATTATTATTTTATCGCAGGTGACTTTAACATCCCAGATGCTAAATGGGGTAACAATAATTCGATGATGAATATACTTGAAACGAATCTTAACAACAATTTAGTGTATGCGCTTTCAATGTTTTTGAATTTTACCAACTTAAAACAGTACAACTGTATTCCCAATATTAATGATAGATACCTAGATTTAATCATAAGCAGCTGTACCTGCATGGTTAAACAATGTTCGGAACCCTTAGTTCAAGAAGATTGCCATCATCCGGCTATTGTAATAGATAGTGAAATATTTACTCCTCCAATACTTAATCCACTCTCTAAAACTTTACGTCAATTCCGAAAAGCCGATTACAATTTAATTAACACCAAAATTGAGGAAGTGGACTGGAATATATTACTTTTTGATCTCGATGTCAATTCCGCGGTAACTATGTTTTATCAGGTTCTGGAAGAAATTATATCTGAGTATGTTCCTTGTAGAGTAAATACAGGCAACAAGCAATTCCCTTCTTGGTATTCTAGAGCTCTTATTAAAATAATTCGTGAAAAACTTAAATATCACAGAAGATGGAAAGTTTATGGTGGGATAGGTGATTACCACACTTTTAGCCTGCTACGGGAAAGACAAAAAAGAGAACAGATTGCTTGTTATGATCTGCATATTTGTAGAAGTGAAGAAATGATATTGAAGTAAAGTAAATCTTTTTGGTCTTTCGTTAAATCGAAAAAATCTTGTAACGAGATGCCAGCAACAATGTTTCTGGGTGATGTTTCGGCATCAGATGGTGGAAGTATTTGTGCTTTGTTCAGTAATCACTTTCAGTCAGTATACCAGTCTAACGCTTTTGACAGTGATATTGAGTTCAACAATAACATTGGTCCAACTATGCATGATTACTTGTCCATCGGTTCTGTTGAGCTATCCCCCCGCATTGTACATAAATATTTGAAACAGTTGGACCCTAGTAAGGGTATTGGCCCTGATCTCATCCCTCCTTTCTTTTTGAAAATGTGTAGTGAAAGTCTGTCTCATCCCCTCTTTTTGCTGTTTAATAAGTCTCTTCAATCTGGAATAATGCCTACCACATGGAAGCGTTCTTTTGTAGTACCAATTTATAAATGTGGAAGTAAACATGACGTCTCTAACTACAGGCCTATATGTAAATTAAGTGTGATAGCTAAACTGTTTGAAAAAATTATATTTGATTATATTTACCCTATGTTAAGTTCATGTTTCATTGAGCAACAGCATGGGTTCATTAAGAATAAATCTACTGAAACAAATTTAAATGAATTTATTCACCGTGTAACATCTGACATGGACCGTGGCGGCCAGGTGGATGTGGTGTATACAGACTACTCCAAAGCGTTTGATAAAATTCCTCACTCTTTGCTTATCCGGCGGCTTACGGAATTCGGTATACACGGTGATCTTCTGCGTTGGTTTGCGTCTTATTTACGAGAGCGAAGTCAAGCTGTAACTATAAAAGGATTTTGCTCCTCATTTGTGCCAGTCGCATCAGGTGTTCCTCAGGGTTCTCATCTCGGGCCTCTTCTTTTTAATATCTTCATTAATAAAATTAATTTGATATTTAAATATTCTGAAATTTTATTATACGCTGACGACATGAAGATCTTAAGGGCTGTTAATAATAGTGATGATTGTCAATTATTGCAAAGTGACCTTGATAGATTGTGTCGATTTTGTAATAATAATGGTCTTATTCTTAATATTAAATAATGTAATGTCATTAGTTTTACACGTAAGACCAATATTGTCAAATACGATTACACCTTGAATAACAATTTAATTAAGCGTGTTACCGAGGTAAGAGATTTGGGTGTATATCTTGATCATAAACTCACTTTTTCCAGCCATATAGACCACATAGTTGGTAAGGCACATCGCATGCTTGGCTTTATACTCAGAATAGGAAAAGATTTTCGTAACAATTCCACTCTAATTGTTCTCTATAATGCCTATGTCCGTTCTATACTTGAATATGCTTCTTCCGTTTGGAATCCACAGTACATTAAATATATAAATAGAATTGAAAATATCCAAGTTAAATTTAGTAAGCATTTATTATATAGATCAAAAATCAATAATCAGGAATTTCCTAATATAGTGTCCCTATTGGATCGCCGACGCCAAAGGGATGAAATTCTCCTATTTAAAATCATTAGAAATCATGTGAATTCACCATTTCTTTTAAGTAATATTTATTTAAGATGTCCTCGTCCGCAATCACGTAATTTGTCATTATTTTATCTACCTAAAAGAACAACTAATTATGCACGTAATAGCTTTTTATACCGTTCCTGCAAATTGCATAATGAAATATTTAATGACATGGATTTATTTTCCATTTCATTAAATAAGTTCAAAACTCTAATTAAAAGTGTCTGTTCGTGATCGTTTCCCTGTTCTTGTTATATACTTTAATTTTTAATAAGCTAACATGTATTTTATCTACCTTAAGAATTTGTAAACTGTGAAGACTTAATTGGTGTATGTAAAGGTTTATATTTCTTTTGTTTTATATGTAACTAAATACTGTTTGTCTTCCAAATAAATAAATAAATAAATAAATACGGAGAGTATGGTACATAAGAACAAACTTAGTAAAGGCGTCTATTAAAACTATGACGTATTCTTTAGAATCGTTTTTACCACTAAGCTTGCCAGTTATGTCCACATGCACTGTATGCCACGGGACACTTACCTTGGGGATTGGATGAAGTTCAGCCTGCACACGACCCGAATGAGATTTTGACACTTTACAGGTCATACAACCATCAACAAACTTACGCACATACTTAGCCATATGCTCGAACCAATAATGTTCGTATACCCTATCGAGAGTTTTCTCCCATCCAAGGTGCATAAGCGATTCGTGGACGTGATTTATTACTGACCAACGGAAGGCCCTAGGAACTATTGGGAGACATCGAGTGCGGTTGTTTCTCTGCACTTTTCGATGCAAAATACCCGAACGCATCTCATAAGTCTTAGCAATATGAGGTGGGAATTGACCCTCTTTGAGTTTAGTTACCAACGACTGAATTTCTTGATCTCGCAGCTGTTCCGCCAATAACCAGTTATCTGACAAGGTTGCAAGATCAACGCGTTTTTGTTCGACCTTTGAAAAACTGGGAGAATCAAGAGATGGTAAAGCATTTCGCGAAAGAAAATCGACATGAGCCATACGACGTCCCTCGCGATATCTAATTTGAAAATCAAATGCTTGGAGAAAAGCCCACCAACGATGCACCCGTGGTGTTATATCGGCTTTGTTTCGTGAAGCCTTCCACGAATTACAATCAGTAACAACCTCAAAATGCCTACCCTGTAAATAGTGTCTAAAGTGTTTCACAGCGTTTACTACAGCGAGAGTCTCCAACTCATAAGAGTGGTACTTTGACTCCGCTTTCGTAGTTCGCTTACTAAAGTACTCGACTACAAGTAACTGATCATCTGCCTTCTGGAACAAAATGGCGCCACACCCGTTGGCACTTGCGTCGGTATGCAATTCAGTTGGCAGGTCTGGATTAAAGATAGTTAACACTGGTTTAGTAGTTAAGATAGAGATTATTTGTTGTCTTATACCGAGTGTATGTTCGGGCTTCCAAGTAAATTGCTTATCAGTGACTAACAAAAACAATGGTGTCATAATTTGAGAAAAACTTTTTATAAACTTGCGAAAGTATGAAGCAAGGCCAATGAATTGTCTTAGCTCATGAATATTCTGTGGGGGAGGTAATTTAGTCAGAGCTTCTATTTTTCTAGGGTTCGGTCTAAGCTCACCTGCAATGATATCATAGCCCAGGAATTCAACATGACGCTTTAGAAAAGAACACTTCGAAATGTTCAAAGAAAATCCGGCTTTAGTCAAAGCCTCTAACACCTCACGTAGCCTACAGAGGCCCTGATCCTCAGAGACTGATGGTATCAAGATATCATCAAGGTACAACACTACATATGAGAAGACTAGGTCCCCCAAAGCACTAGATACTGCTCTTTGAAAAACACTAGGGGCGTTTCGTAAACCAAAAGGCATTGCAAGGTACTCAAACTGCCCATCAGGTGTAATGAAAGCGGTACGCTCAATACTATCAGGATCCCTAATGGGTATTTGATTAAAGCCACTAGCGCAGTCTAGGCACGTATAAAAGCTAGCTCCAGACAATCTAGCCACTTGGTCTGCTATGAGAGGCAAAGGGAACCTAGCAGGCACCGTGTTGGAGTTCAGTTCGCGATAATCCACCACCATACGATCAGAACCGTCACGCTTCTTTACAAGTAGTATAGGACTCGCGAATGGAGACTGACTGGGGCGAATAATGTTAGCTTCCATTAGCTCCTTAACCTTAGAACGCACTATCTGCCTTTCGTCTGGACTGAGCCTGTAAGGTCTACGATAAACAGTACGATTTGGGTCTTGAAGTCTAATTATTAGTTCACCAGATGTGACACGCGTGCGGGGTAAACTATCAATAAAAGCGGGAGAAAATTCCTTAAGCAAAGACAACAGAGGTTCTTTATTCTGAATATCTGTGTCGATATCGTCAAAACTGAACACGGATTCCGGTTCGTAAGTGCAGGTAGCAACAGATTTTTGTTTAGAGATAATAAGAGATGACTCAGACATATTAATTGTAAACCCTTGTTTTAAAATTTCTCGACCAATCATTACGTCATATTTTAAACAATCATCGGGCAACACATGAAATAGAATCGATAAACGACTACCACTAATAAACACGTCACAAAGAATTTGTTCTGTACAATCTACATTAGCGTAACCTATACCCTGTATACGAATAATCGCGAATGTACGTTCCCCTATGAAGTTACGGCTAACAGTTTGTTTAACGAGAGAGCATTCGGCACCGGAATCAAAACAAAAATAGTACGACTCACCGGACTGTTGTAACGTTCCACAAACGCCTGCCACTGTACAGACATCCGCGCGTCGCTCCGCTACAGCACGGCCCACTGAAGTCGAGTTGCCCGCGCCCGCGTTGCCACGATGACAGTTGGACGCTATGTGTCCGCTTTCGCCGCAACGAAAACAAACCACTTGTTTACTGGTTCCAGATGTGACCGTCGATGTCGGTAGTCCCTTATTAGCGGAAGGGACAGTTGGTTTGACGAACTTGGAACGACAGTCAACCGCTTTATGTCCTGGTTTACCACAATTATGACACTTGAATGTAGCACTAGCATTCTGCGACTTGAAGCGCTTCACATCCGATCCGTCCGTTCGTATGACAGATCCATTGTTCCGGTCGTATTTCCGTTTCAAACTTGCACTTGCCTTCACTTCTTGCAGTAATTTGTTACGTGTCGTAATTTCACTCGTAAACGCTAAACGATACAGACGCGAATCGAACTGGGCAATATGAGCCAGCACATATGACGTAGCGATTTCTTCGTGACTTAAATCCTTCCATCTAGTCAAGAGCGACGTCATCACACGGCTTGCATATGCTGCGAGGCATTCCCCATCCTTCGGCTTGCCGTTATTCACACCGATAAGCGTCGCAGCAAGTGTTTCCGTGGAATCGTAACGTGCGAGAAACAGATCACGAAAGTGTTGCCACGTCATACCCGCATGGGATATTTGTGACAGCCACGACGAGGCGCTGCCCTTCAGTGCCTTACTGAGTGCTATGATGAGCGATGCACCTTCCAGTGGACGTTCATTAACGCAGATGTCAATCGTAGCACACCAAGCACGTGGGTCAGCGTCTGGTTGCTCTGGGTTGAATTCCGGCAGAGAAATCTTGGGTGACGATACTGGTGTTCGAATGGCCTCAATCAATTGCATCATATTTCTCTGCTGAATCTCGAACATTGTGCGCCAGTGGGATTCAGATCCCACTTCTGATGACGGCGGCAGCGATGGCTGAGCGATAGAGCCGTCTTCTTCTAAGTACGGTGGTACGGGGTCCATCACGAATTTGTATCAAATATAACTCGAAGTAGGTATAACAAAGATTTATTATTACAGATCACAATCCACTAAGTATAATTAGATACTAGGTAGGTAAACCGACAGTTTCGCCTTGAAGGTGTCGACTGATCCGTTTTTCAAACGAAAGTGTCCTTTTATACAGTCACCCCACTCTCCAACACGACTCTGCCCACGTGACTTCAACAACAATTGACGTCACCGCGTTTACCCGCTACTACTATAATCAATTCAGCTACTTTTAATTAAAATTATTATTTTTCCACGACATATATATATATATATATATATATGTTTGTTCGCGGATTTTTTCGTCGTTTATGAACCGATTTTGATAATTCTTTTTTTGTTGGAAATGAGATATTCCAAGAGTGGTCCCACGATAACGAAACAAGGATCTGATGATGGGATCCCAGAGAAATCAAGGGGAACTTTCGAAAATTGTAGCGGCGACTAGTGCGTTTGATAACATTTTCTTTTTTTTTTATGAGATTCAGTGTCAAACGAGCAGACAGACCACCTGATGGAAAGCAGTATCTGTCGCCCATAATACCTACGGTTCATGCACTTACGTTTTAAGTAACAAAAATATAGAACCACAGGTGCGTTGTCACCGTGAGGACTAAGATGATATGCCTCATGCCTGTAATTGCGCTGGCTACCTTATCCTTCATACCGGAACACAACAATGCAATCATTGTTGCTTGGCGGCAGAAATAGATAAGGGGGTGGTACCCATCCAGTCGGACTCCTCAGGCTTGTCAGAGTATTAGATATTTTAAAGCAAATATGGAAAAATAAAAACTTAAAAAAAAAAAAACGACTTCCAGGCACTGAAATGCCTAAACTATAATATATAAACTATAAATAAGAAAAAATAACTAAACAGGGGTTTTCATTTAGAATAGATACTTAATCAGATTTTTTCGAAGTCGGTGCCAGCCAATACAAATCAAGGCACACCGACTTCGACACACAGTTGATTTAATCATCTCCTCTTTTTCGAACTTGTTCACAGTAAAGTAGATTCATATCTCATGGTTTATACAGGATGTCCTGTTTTCAATGGATAACCTTGAATAATATAAATATATATATAATATATATTTATATTATTCAAGGTAAATAAAATATAAATAAAAATTTGTAGCCTTTTAAAAAAAATCATATCTTACGTACCTATATCTATATCTATATATATATTTGTATTTTTTTCCTGAATGGCTTATCCATTGAAAATAGGACATCTGTATATTGTATTGTTAAACCAAACTAGTATAATTATCAAGATGTTATAATTAAAAATTTATCTTTTTCCACTGCAAATAAATTTTATTTTGCTAATCTGCATTTTGTATTGTAACAAAGGTGGCGATAATCTTCAATGCACGCAATTACGAAACCAATTTCATTGCACGTAAGGTTGACATTCGTATCACACATTAAAGCTTCTATTACATTTTAGATGTTGATAAATATCCGTGTTATTATTTAATTGAAAAATATAGGAAAAGTAAAAAAATATGGTCAATAGCTTTTTAGATTTAATAAATATATAGTTATCTAATATAGAAAGCTGAATTGTTTTTTTTTTGTTTTATTTAAGCGCGTGTATCTCTAAAATCTAAATCTACGAGTCCAATTTGAAACATTATTTTTAACCCCCAACGCAAAAAGAGGGGTGTTATAAGTTTGACGTCGATGTCTGTCTGTGTCTGTGTGTGTGTGTATGCGTGTGCGTGTGCGTGTGTGTGTCTGTCTGTGGCATCGCAGCTCTCCAACAGATGGACCGATATCGATGCGGTTTATTTTCATTTAAAAGCCAGTTTCCTTGCGATGGTTCTTAACTATGTTTGGTTAATATCAGTCCAGCAGTGTAAGAGTATCAGCTCTTTTCCAAAATAATTTAAGGCGTTTTGGCGTATGATTACACGATTAAGTGCTTCACGCGTACCAGTGTAATCGTTAAATGACAAATAATTGATAACTTCGACCCGATGCTGCAACCAGAATGGTCTCCAGAAAACCCAACTCTTCGAAAACTCACAGCAGACATATCGTATTTTTGGGCAATTCTTTGCTTTAGCCAGTGATAGGTATGTAATGTACCTATCACTGTTACCGCCTTCACTGCTGGAAGTTACTCCCAACTTATGTAATATTTTTGTATTATACTCGCTTAGGTTTCTATATTTATTGTATTGCCCTAGAGGTTAGTTCAGTTAGGTAGGTTTACCGGTGGTAGGACTCTGTCAAGCCTGAGGAGTCCGACTGGATGGGTACCACCCCCTTATCTATTTCTGCCGCCAAGCAACAATGATTGCATTGTTGTGTTCCGGTTTGAAGGTTAAGGTAGCCAGCGCAATTACAGGCAAGGGGCATATCATCTTAGTCCTCACAATGACAGCGCACCTGGGTTCTGCATTTTTGTTACTTAAAACCTAAGTCCATGAATCGTAGGTGTTATGGGCGACAGATACTGCTTTCCATCAGGTGGTCTGTCTGCTCGTTTATCACTAAATCCCATAAAAAAAAATAAAAAAAAGAAGTTTAAAAAGCTTAAATTTTTTTTAATTTATTTATGTATTTATTTTTTACAAAAAGATTTAACAAAGAATTATATCGCGCCAAGCTGTAATGCTTAACGGCAAGACGCGCTCGTTATTATAAAAAAATAAAATAAAAATGTATTCTTATCAACAATCAACGACATGCACTTAAGATAAACACTAAACATAAAAACATAACCTTACTTTGTTACTGGTTTGTTTCTCGATGACGACACTTTTTCCTCATCGAGAAACAAGTCCCTCAGCTTTAACTTTAACAATTTTTTGCTTATTTCATGTCTCTGTCTTAGCATATCAATTCTATTAAATAATTTTGGTACCATGTAATTAGACGTTCTTTCTCCAAAGGAATTCTTTACCTTCGGCTGTAATAATTTTTTTGCAGTTACTTTTCGTCTTTTTTTGTAATAGTATTCTTATCCTAATAAATAATCAATTTAAAAACCCCCTACGCAAAAAATATTTATAGTTTAAGGAACAACCCTTAAAAAGTAAAAAATAATTGTCCTTTATCAGTCGTCAGAAACCAAATAAACAAATGTTTATGGAAATGTGAATTGAAAAATATTCAACAAGCCGTGTCTAAACATTATGTTTTCTGATGAAACTTAACAATAAACTATATACTCAATTTAAAGATATTTGTTTTTCAACAATCCAAAATATACCTAATTTTTTTTGTAGGGATTTAATGTCGCGGCGGGATATCGCTATATGACAAACTTTAAATATCGATTCTTCTTTTTCTGTCGCATCGGCGGCATATCACTTGTCAAATTGGTCCAGTACGCTGCCTCCTTCATTGCATTTTCAGAGGCGCTCATGAGCTCCTCTGGTGTACATGTATGGGGACAAGCAGCAATGTCGATTCTGAACTAGCGATACCCCGCCGCGACTTTAAATCACTACAAAAAAATCTAGGAATATTTCGGAATGTTGAAAAACAAATATCGTTAAATTAAGTTATTTATAGTTGTTTATAGTTTATTGTTAAGTTTCATCAGAAAACACAATGTTTAGAGACGTGTTACGCAACCCTAATTAATTCATGGGAACTACTTCACGTCGACCACCAACATCGCATTCCTTTCGTATGAACTTTTATTGTTAAAGACTGTTTCGCAACTCTAATGCATGGGAACCACCTCACAAGTCGCGTCGACCACCAATATCGCATTCTTTTCGTATTTCAACATAGGTAACTCTCGTGAAGTGACAGTGTTGTAACATCCGAGTGCACCTTATTGTTATAAACTTTTCTTCATTCATTGCATTTGTCACACTTCGACAGTGTAATCACTTTAGGATAAATAATTTGTAAAATTAGTATTATTTATAAGTAAAGTTTTCATTTCATTTGCATCCTCTGACTGTGACTTCTATAACTGACGGCTTGTTGAATATTTTTCAATAAACATTTCCATAAACATTTGTTTATTTAGTTTCTGACGACTGATAAAGGACAATTATTTTTTTACTTTTTAAGGGTTGTTCCTTAAACTATAAGTATTTTTTGCGTAGGGGTTTTTTTTAATTTTTAATTTAATTTTTATTTTGTTTAATAAATTTCATTTCATGTTTTAAATATTGTATAGACTTATATACTTATGATTTTTAACGCAAAAAAAAATTGAAACGAGAAATAACAAAATTAACCTATAAAATATATCGGTATCAAAGTAAAATAAAATAATTTAATTACATTTATCAACTTTTTTATTATATTGAGCGCCATCTATGCACAGAGAATACATAATTATTATCAAAGATTGTGCTATCACAACGTAGTACCTATTATTACCGCCAGAAATACAAGAATATCATTGAATTTTATATATTTTTTTAAATACTACATATTTATTCATTATTTAATTTTTCCTTACTCTAAATAATTCTTTAAAATTAGGTTAAACACTTTTTTCATTTTTTTTTTTTGTATTTTGAATTTTAGGTGAACATTAAAAATAAATCGATAAATATAACGCCATCTGTTATAATATTTTTTAACTAATCTTTACTTCCTAGACCCCCATGGCAGATTGGTACGAGTACGACCACAGAATACAGATCATATAATACTAGTACGACGTACTGTTAGGACTGAATGACCGGTTAGCGTTCTTGGCTACGAAACGATTTTTTTTGTTCACTGGTCGGAACCGTGTCTTTTAGTTCGTTCTTTTAGGAACTACACAAGTGATGAGAGTCAAGACTCAAGACTATGAGCAGTTAACTTTGACATTTTGCCGTATATGGTGGTATTTACCTATTTATTGCTGTGGATTTATTAAATTTAAACGAATTTACAGTCGGGCTTGAATATGGAAATAAATAATAGCACCAAGCAATTATTACAAATTCTTAAAGAGAATTGGCAATTATTGCTATTTTTCAACTTAATATTTTATCTTTATTTTTATTATACGCGGTCCTTTGATCATTTCAAAAAACGTAATGTTAAATATATGAAACCTGTTGTTTTATTCGGAAATAGCCTATCGCGGGTTTTTGCCAAAATGCCTTTTTTCGAATATCATTTAGAAATTTACAATTATTTCAAAGGACACCGGTATGGCGGTAAGTTTTAAACTATTTTATTTGTAAATTGCAAAAAATAATACAAAGTATTATAAAATATTTGATTATTTTAATATATAAAATAAAACAATAATGTAATTTAAAATGTTTACTTTACTGGTTCTAGGATATTTTAAAGGACAAATGCCCATTTTGATGATCTTTGATCCAGAAATAATAAAAGCTGTGACTATTAGTGATTCTGATCACTTTATAGATAGGACCCATATTAAAACAAATGAACCTAGATATTTAAGTAGATCTCTTCTTAATTTAAAGGTAAAATTTATTTTATTTAGCTTAATAATTAAGTACGTCTTCTTTGGTTCATAAGTTTATTTTTAAATTTTGTAAATTATTTTTCTTGTTAATTGGCTACTTGACAGTTTTCGGAAAAGTGTTTTATAAAATTTACAAATATTCATTTTATACCACTCACAATAATCTTTTTGTCGAAAAAGTGTTTTAAAATACATAAAAACATTTTTTTTTAATTAACCCGTTGAGAGGCACAGACACGCCGGTGTGTCAGTTAACAATTAATTTCCTAGAATTTATCCAGAAGGTGTTCAACATATCTTAATGCAAAAAATATTGTGAATTTTTTTTTTTTTATAGTTGGGGAATGCATTTACGCATACCACCTGTACCCCCAGGTGGTTATGTGGGGCTCACCGACTAGAAGGCCGGTATTACCCACTAAACCCCAACTTTTCCCTCCCCTCCGCCATAGTGGGACGCCGCAGGAACGCTTGCGCATAACTTCCGCGACGCCCCGGCGGCAGGCCTGACGGCCACCGTCTGATGGGACCCCCGAAGGAGCCCCACTACGGCTGCAGAGAACAGGGAAATGGCATCAAAACACCAGCACCCTCTCCCCTGCAGCCCCACCGCGTTGATCCGATCGCGGGATCGCCGAAGCGGTCCCGCCATCGGCGGCCGCAACATCGGAAGCCGAAGCCTCAACGATGAGCGGCCCCGTCCTGAGCGTGCCTCTAACCGTGGTTGAACTAACCTCGGTTAGAGGCACGCCCCCGCTGTTGGTCCGCGCCGGATTTCTCCGGTACCACCCGCCCCTCTAAGCGGCTGGCGTTTCCCTATCCGCCATCTGGGGACCGCGCCCGGTAGGAGTCAGCTCTCCCCCGGGGTTTACACATAACCTACCATATCCAACATATTTCATATTTTATCGATACAACTGTCAAATAGCCAATTGGTAAGTGCATAATAATAATGTTATTTTTTATAATCAAATGGAATGTCCATTAGAATCAATAATTATTTACAATCATACACTAAAATTGGCACAAGTTTAGTATATGGGACGCGGCCCCTGGAGAAGTGGGTGGTATTTTTTGGATAGGGGAGGTGATAGGGAGTTCAAATACATAAAAAATGTTTTGAGAAAACGAAAGAGTCAATAGTTATGTAGACTTAAAGTTAGAACATTTCCATACATTTCTATACCTAAATAAGTCATTACAAAAACATAAACATACCTTTAACGAATACTAAACTTCCTTTTTCGTATAAAATCCATATTTTCACATCAATGAAGACTATATTGTATTAATATTTTTTTGATAGCTTCACTAAAAACAATAATCTAAACAAAATAATCTCTGACAATTTCTGTTTTATATAGGTACCGCTTTCGGAACATAAAGAGATTATTAATAAGAGTTATGCATAATAAAAGGAAAAATTGTTATTAGATTACTAAGATTTTAAAATGCAAATATGTTATTTTCAATTCATGCATGCATTTACGAGTTTTTATTTAATTTATGTAAAATATTGAGTTATATAATTAATTTACATTTAACAAAAATGTTTAAACCATTATTTGACTTTATTATCTGTGAATACTTTTCAGTATTTTTGGCGGGAAGTCACAAAATACCGCGAAGTGCGATAGTTTAAGTGAATACAATCTGTACTCATTAAACGCGTTTAGGTATTCATATTTTTTGCGCTTTTTCATAGTTATTTTTCTCACATTAGTTTCCAGTATTTATTTTTATTAGTTTTTGTTAATTTCCGTATACGTTCATTTCTAATTTTTTGTTCTAATAGTATTACTATAGTTATAAATTTTCTTAGTGTTTTAAATGTACTCATGCAGTTTACAAACGTAAGTAGACGATTTTTTTAATAAGTGTATTATTTATTTTCGATTAAGTGACAGTCCAACTTGGATAACGTAGGTTGAGAACGTAGGCTAAGGCTAGAGCGAAGCGTAGCGGAGCTCCCGCCGTAGCCTTCTCGTTAGGTCTTTTTTAATTTCAAACCCAGAACCACTGCTATCATTAGTGCTTTATGTTAATTTTAAAATCGGTGATAGATCTGACGCATTATTTGGAAATCATTTTGGCACTTGGAAGTGACAATTTAAGATTTCCAAGTCTCAAAATGGCAGTAATGCCATAATAATGTATGGAAATGTTGTAACTTAAGTAAGTCTCAATAACTTTTGACCATTTCGTTTTCTCAAAATATTTTTTTATATTTGGCCTCCTTGTCGATTCCCCTATCCAAAAATACCACCCAATCCTCCAAGGGCCCCGTCCCGTATACTAAACTGCAGCCCTAAAATTATTAATTTTGTTAAAATGAAATTATCCAATTGAATTTTTTTATAAACTTTTTTTTATTAAACTAGAATCAACTTTTGCTATTTTAACTATCTCCAATAGCACTTTTACTTTTAGAAAGTGAGTGGTAAAGGTAGTTAGGTAGTAGGTAGGTAGCTCATCTTGTGAAGAAACTTTCATTTTTGATGTAAAATTTTAGGGATCAGAATGGAAAGCAGTACGGAGCTTAATAACACCAACATTCAGCTCTGCTCGCATAAAAAACATGTTTCCTTTAATACAACACTGTTCTAACCAGTTGGTTGAACTTTTAACACAATTTGGTAAGTTAAACAATAGAAAAATGTCAACAATAAATAATATGAAACTTATTAGCAATTATGTATTCACATATTATGACTTTTCATATCATATATGTATATGTATTTTTTAGAGAATTCTGATATTGAGTTAAAAAAAATAACTGGGCATTTCACACTTGAAGTAACTGGAGTAACAGCTTTTGGTATAAGTACTGACAGCCTAAAAGATAAAAATGCTGAATTTTTTAAGGTAAGTAATGGTATGACTGTTTTCTGTAGGAATGCTATTTAACAATGTATTTATTAAATCTTACTTATTTTTTTATGCTGGCTTAGCTAGTAGGTACCCAATGTGGATCTTGACCTCCGACACTAGTTTCACACAAGGTAAACACATATCGGGAGGATTCTTTTCTATCCTGTGCAGCTTTTCACCAACCGAAATCGGTCCCTCGAAACTGGCACAGGCGCGTCCATAGGGTTGTCCACTTGAACACACCCTATGTATCTTGTTTTGGCCACAAAATCTTTTTTTTTTTATGTTGGGAAATTTAATGGGGCGTCGCAGAATCGCTTAAACACTCAACTACGACCCGCATATTATAGCTGCATAGTGTATATACAAAATAATACCACCGATTAATTTAATAGATTGAGAATTATAAACTTCGATAGGTACATTGAATCGAAAGCTAGATGAGATTTCAAATAGGTACTCTTTGTTTTTGAGTTGATTTGTAAAAGTGCACAGCAATGTTTGTGTTTAAAATAAGTACCTACAGTTTATTTTTTCAAAAATATTTTTTTTTCATGTTATTTTTTTTTTAGATAGCTGAGAATTATATATACAAGTCTATTCCAAAGAGGATGTTTTTCTATTTCATTTTCTTGTTTATGCCTTCAATGTTTCAATATATTAATATATCTTTTATGAATTACGAATCAACAAAAAAATTAGTTAAAATACTGCAAAATACAAAAGCGGAGAGAATGACACAGGAATCAAAGTAAGTTGAATAAATTACTGTACAAATTATTTAAAACAATAGGAATATAAAAAGATTTAGATTTATTTTTACACCATGTATTAAACTAGTTAAAAGCAACACAGCCAGAAGTCCCACAAAAAACCAAAATTTACCTATTTTAAGTTATTTAAAACTATATTTAAATATGCAATTAGTGTATAATAATAACTATGTAACGCCTTTGAGATGTCTAAAACCTTAATCTCTTCCGCGACCATGATTACTGTAAAGCAGTGTTTCCCAATTAGTGGTACGCGTACCCCCAGGGGTACGTGAAGTTGCATCAAGGGGTACGCGCGATTATCAGTAAAAACGGAACAATTTCCAAAATATTATTTTATAACGATCATCATTGTAAAAGCACGGAGCACCGATCACTATGACCGTCCGAGCGCTATCCCGCGACTTATATTTTTATGTATCATTGGTACAATAAGGGGTACGCAGGTTTGAGGTCTTTTTTGAAATGGTACGCAGCAAAAACTAATTGGGAACCACTGCTGTAAAGCATTCGAAACGTCGGGAACCAAAAATCGAAATAAATCCGCGACATAATCCGAAAATATAGATTTATATAAAATGTCAAATACTTGCAAAAATCTAAGAAAGTAACAAGTGACTGTAAATTCGAATGAATGAATTTTAAAAATTCATTCATTCAAAACAGTAATTATTAACCCTTAATTTAATAAAGTCCGATGTGACGGACATTAACTTTAAAAAAAATCTTATTAATTTTTTACACAATTTTCAACAATTTAAAATCTACCAAATATTTCTTTAATTCATAAACTAATGATAGAAAATATTATTTAAGTGTGGTAAAACTGCATTATGTAAATCATGACATAAAATGTCGAAGAGAAATCGACCACCTGTTTTGCTCAAGGTATTTATAATTATTTTTTGTGTTTTTTGCCTATAAACGCGTTGAAATCTGAACTTGATTATTAAAAGATAATCCTATAATTAATTATAACCCAAAAACAAATACGCTCCTTTTCATTTTCATGATGTTTTTTTTTTGCCAAAATGCTTTGTCCGTCACAGCGGACATTATTCATTTCATAGAGTTTTAGTACTGTATCTCCATGTCCGCTGTGGCGGCCAACGCCAATTGCTTATGGAGCTCTTGCTTTGGTTATGGTGGTAAGTTTGGTTTATTTTTCTTTTGTCAACAGCCTAACGGTACTAGTAAAATATATAGCCTTAGTGCCGAATGAACATTGCCTTTCGATGCTAGCGAAATATCTAGTTCTGAAACAGAAATGCGTGATGAATGCGCTAATGCTTCCACCCCGCTTTCTTCTCCTGCACCATCAATTGCATCTTCCCTAGCAAACCACCAGTTACCATCAGTTCATATAAAGACGAAGAATCGGACATTGAAAATATTAACATTATACCAGATTTTATCGTAAGCTTGAAATTGAACAGTTTGATTATGAGAATGTTCCATCTTTATTCCATCCATTCCCATGTTCCATCTAATATCTCACTTCTATTAACGCCAATAACACCTGTAGTTTATTCTTCATTTGCATCACGAAAACATGGTCTAGGAAACCACCTGCAGTGCCAACAAAACGATCGAAGTGGGGTAAAAAAATTCAGCTAACTTATAAATGGAGAGTAGCACAGTTCCGTCATAGAGCGTCAAAAGAAGAGTATGGAGATAATATTGACTTACCAGGTGACAATGATTACAAAATACTGACTCACCATTAAGTTTTTTTTAATCTTTTTTCTTTCTGAAGATGTTGACAACAACTAACAACTAATATTGTAGAACAGACGAACTTATACTCGAGTTAACAATCTGGTAAGTCAATCAGCTATCAGAAAAAGAATTTACAGACTTTTTGGATATCCACATACATAATTATGAACCGCAAGAAAGGAATGCACACATATCTCGATTATTGAGTGACGTTCGATAGTAAACTCAGGAACTCGGTAGAACACACACGTAGACAAAAAGGTAACCTCCTGCTACAAGATATTAAATCAATGCAGGTGCATGATTGGGAAGCAATGGGGCATCAAACCGAAAATAATGCTTTCGCTCTACACCATGGTTGTACGAGCATCTCTTACATACGCTAGCCTAGTCTGTTGGCCAAGAAAAGAACTATGCATAATCTAGAATGAATTTAAGAATTTTAAAAATCGGCCAATTTAGCCATCACAGGTTGCATGAGGACTATACAATCAGCTGCCCTGGAGGTAATGCTCGGCAGCTTTCACATTTGTTGTTCATTTTTTTTTTGTAACTTTTTTACAATAATATAAATATAAAACTAACGGTTTTTTATTTTTCCACAATTTGGCAATGTCTGCTACAGCGGACATGCAAATCTACCCGTTAATTGTTAAATAATTGGCAATGTCCGCTGTAACGGACACAAATTTTCCCAATAGTGGGTAATACAGGATTTTTTTTAATATTTTTTCAGGAGTTCTTAGCATACCATTGACGCGTTACAATAATTAAACTTATATATTTTCAACTTTTTTTTCGTTGCCAAATTAAGGGTTAAGGGCAATCCCCTACCAAAACGAGTTGTACGACGATATTTAGAAGCGAATGTCCAGTTAATGGCCAGTATTTAATAAATGTAAAATAATAAAAAAAAAATATCTATCTTCAACATTTTGAGGTCATATTACACGAATAATAAAGTTTTTAAGGTTATCACTACTAAAGAAATAAAATTCTAAAGTATTGCTGTAATCATGTTTTTTTTTTATTCTTTATTCTTCTTATTCTTCGTGAGACCAATCAATTATGTAGGTAAAGCAACAAATTATACATACTAAGCACAGCTAAACGCTAGTAAATGAGTGAAGTGAGAGCACTAATGTAAATATTGCGCTCGCGTCACTCGCGACTCGCGAGGTCCTTTGACTCGCGCCCAAAATACCGCTCGCGACGCGAGCGCTGCGAGTGACGAGACGTTTACACACTCGCCGCATAGATCACAACGCGACTCGTCTCGCTACTCGCGCGAGAGTCTACATGAAGTATAATATGTTTGCCAAATTGTTTATTTGAAAACGAGTCATACTCATACATATAAAGCCAAAGTAGAATCAACCCTTCGCGTTCGTACCTCGCTCAGTATTTTGTTTATTTATACCACTCTTAGTTATTAATTATATCTATTTGTTGCTCTTCTTAAGTATATAATTATAATTTATGTTAAATTATATGTCTTTTCAAAACAAATAAAGCATGTAATCATTTGCCGTTTTTGCAGTTAGTTTTAAAGTTCGTAAAATTCTTACCCCAAAATAATAAAGCGCTGCATTTGTCGTCTTTTTGGAACATCGTTATTAATCATCATAAAATTTTTCAAAACTTTTAAATTTAAATTATATTACAGACGAAGTGACTTTTTACAACTTCTATTAGACGTTGCGGGAAAGGAGAAAAAAGAACTAAATAGTACTGATTCCTCCAAACAACGTAAGTATAATTTAATATTATATTTTATATTTTTAATCTATACAGATAAATAAAATTGAAGTATGTATTTGTAACGTCAACATAAGAAAGTATAATATACAAATACAAAGAGCCTTTATTTCTGATAATATAAATACATTTTGATAATTTTTATTATTGTTACATCATATTGTAAATTATAAATTATTGTACATGCTGTAATATTATTTCACAATATTATCATGCTACTAATTTAAAATATTATTTATTATTATATAAAAGTACTTACAATTTCATTTCTATTTTATTTAATATTTATTTATTTAACATATTTAGGTACGTTTTCGCGGTTAGCTATGTTTATACATAAACAGTAGATTGCTACTCCTAAGATATACATTTTTAAATTATATAGCGATTTACCCTCGCTTTGCTCGGGTGCGTACGCCGTACGCGGATTTTGTTCACAATTTCATGGGTTTTAAATTTTTATCGCGGAACCCTTATTCTTTTTCTAAAATAAAAGTAGCCTAAGTTACTCCTTATAACATTAGCTATCTGCCAGTAAAGTTCCCGTCAAAATCGGTCCAGCTGCTTTGGAGATTAGCCGGAACAAACAGACAGACAAAAATTTTTAAAAAATGTTGTTTTGGTATATGTACTAGGGCTTTCATCCCGGGAGTCTCGGTCTCGAAAATTTCGAGAGTCTCGACCAATTTTTGGAATTTTCGAGACTCGAGACTGCGACTTTTTTCGAGATTTTTTATTCCGGTTGCGGCATACGGTACGTGTCAGAACTATAAAATGAAACTTAGGATAGGACAACAGAGGGAAATACTAAACCATCGCTATTTAACTATTAAATCTGTACCCCCTATCTTATACTGGCGTAGAAGCAGAAAGAGCTTTTTTGTAACGCGGGTAACTTTTGTAGTAAAATCGAATCCTCTCTATCTAAAAGTACATTAAATACTCTTTGTGTTTACGTGCCCACTGTAAAAATGAAGAAAAAGCTCATAGATATTAGGTCCTTACATATGAAATTGGCGTTTTGTCGAACTGGCTACTTTGATCTAAAATATCTATATCTTGCGTTTGGCTAGGAATTCCAAATTCAATTTTATTTTAATATACGATATGGAAAACTTAAAATACCACCGTGGCACCAGCGCTGCAGAAACAGCTCGAAGGATTAATGATGTGTATGAGGAAGCTACTGTAAAATAAAACACGGTTTTGGTTTCAACGTTTTTGTTCTGGAATTTTGGACCTATAGAATAAACCCCGTGGATGGCCGAAGACAATGAACAATAAAAAGTGATCGTGGAAACAGATCCATCGCAAACCACGTCAGAGTTAGCGGCAAGCTTCAATGTGAGTGGTAAAGTTATTTTAATTCATTTGAAACAATTAAGAAAAGTGAAAAAGCTGGAAAAATGGGTACCGCACGAATTGATGAAGCCTCTCAACAAACACGCGTCGTGTGCTGGGTTACATTACTCAACCGTCACAATAACGGATTTTGAATCGCATTGCATCCCGTACAATAATCGGAAACGCTCATCACAATGGTTGAACCCAGGAGAAATCCTGCCCCAAGCGACAGTTACTCAGAAAAAGGTACTGGTTTACCAGTACCTTTTTCTGAGTCAACTGTCTGTCTGTTTGTACATTTATATCTGGTGGACCAGTTCTGGTGTCATCCACTACAGCTTTCTAAGATCTGTAACGTGTGAAGTAAGATCTGTACTGGCAACAAATGCAAACTATTATGGAAAAGCTAACCATTAAACAACCGAGACTGCTCTATTGATCTAATCCACTGTTGCTTCAGGACAACGCTAGACCACACACTGTACAGCAGACGGTCTCTAAATTAGAGGAGCAGCGATTGGAATGTCTCCGATACCTACCATACTCCCCGGACCTTGTTGCAAAAGATTACCGCTTTCTCCGGAATTTGGACAATTTCAGGAGAAAAATGTAAGTGCATAGATAACAATGGTACTTACTTTGACTGATTAAATATATAATTATATTTTTTTTGTCGTTTTACTTTTTCCATATAAAACCGCTAATTTTATATGTAAAGACCTAATAATTGTTAATTTTACTTGTATTTGAGTTTGTAACAGTATGATTAATGAAGTACTTTATTGAAATACCTTATATCGACTGGCTAACTGCCTAGCCTATGAGTATACCTACCTATTTTTGAAGCAGTCTCGAAAGTATCGTTTTTCCCGGGAAATTCGAGACTATAGCGAGTCTCGATTTTTTTTCCCGGGACTCGCAAATATAACGAGACTGAAAGCCTATTATGTACCGTGTATACATCCATATGCATTTGGTAAAAAGCGATTATTTTAAGATTACAAACAGACACTCCAATTTTATTTATCTGTATAGATTGTAACATATCATATAATTTTAATTTTACATACTTTATAACATTAACAATACTTATTATTACATAAAAAGAAGTTTTATTTATATTTTATTTAATTCATTTTTACTTATAATTTTAATTCTATTAATTTATTTAACATCATTTATTATTTCTGCATACTAATCATGCTCATTTATTATTAATTATTATTATTATTTTTTTTAATAAAATATTACTTGTCTTTGTATAAAATATAGTGTTTTTCTTATTTTATTTAATTCAATTCAAAAAATTTTCCTATTCTATTTTAATTAACTTCAATTCTTAATCTACCTTCTATGATATCATTTTTGCATATAATCTTGCTAGTACTTTAAATTATTACTGATTATTATATAGTAATATTTCCAATTATGTACAATTCATATACTTTTTATTGAGTTTAATTTTATTTTATAGTAACAATTTAATCTTCGACATCAGTAGCGTTATTATCAGCTTGCCCTTTGGCATAGGCCTCCCCTAGGGTATCCCATATTTCCCTGCTTGCAGCTTTTCTTTGCTATGTTGTTGTAGCTATTTGTTTGATGTCATCCTCCCATCTTATTTTTTGACGTCCTTTCCGTCTTTTTCCATCTCTAGGGTACCATACAGTAACATCTTTTTTCCATTTTTCCTTCCTGTTTCTTATCATATGGCCGGCCTATTTCCACTTAAGTTTTCTCACTGTATATGTGACATCTGTAACTTTTGTTTTTTGAGGGCCCAGGTTTGTGCTCCATAGGTTAAGCATGGTAGTATGCATGAATTGAATACTGTAGTTTTATCTTTTAGGGGTATGTGTGGATTCTTCATAATTTCTTTAAGGGACCAGAACCTTTTCCAAGCCTTACTTATTCTGACATTTATTTCTATCTGCATCTGGTTTTCCGGTGCAATAATTTGTCCAAGATATGTATATTCGTCGACATATTCAATTTGGTTAGAATTAAGAAAGATGGGTGTTTTTATATGATTTGTCATTACTTTTGTTTTATCTAGATTCATAGTCACAACCCTACATTTTACTTTCTCTTTCTAATTGATCTAAGAAAGTATATACGGTACTTATAATAAAAAACAATTTTAAAAATTTTTGTTCGTCTACGTCTGTTTGTTCTGGCTAAGCCGAAACGGCTGGACTGATTTTGACAGGACTGGCAGATAGCTTATATTATAAGGAGTAACTTAGGATACTGTTTTTTAAGAAAAAAGATTAGGGTTCCGCGCAAAAAATCAAAACCCATGAAATTGCGAACAAAATCCGCGTGCCTGGGGATGCACCCGAGCGAGGCGAGGGTAAGTCGCTAGTAATAGAATATATCACCTACTTGTAGAAACTATGTTGGAAAGTGTATTTTGCTTTTATGTAGTTATACTTCTTTTGGCACTTTTTACGTCGCGTGCGCACACCTACAGCCAAAAAGCGACATGATGAAGTTAGCTGCATTCTTTTTACAAACAGTGAATTGTGACATACGGCATGAAATCATTAGCTATTTTTGTTCTGTTACGCCAAAGAAGTATACGCCAATACAATACAATGTATTTAGTTCAGTCTGGCTCAATAAAAGATTTGTGTGTGTGGGCGGCGGCCATCATGCGTCACTCATTCTCAAATGTCGTAAAAACCAGTTTGTTGGAAGGGGGGTAAAATACTATCATTTTTATTGAAATTCTCAAGCATTAAAATAAAATGCATTTTGTATAAAAATAGCCATATGCTATATACATATATAGCTATTATTGAGCCAGGCTAAACTAAATACATTATTATTTTGAAACCGAAAATCTAGAAAAATTTTACCGATATATTGATATTTTTTCCTCGTGATATCGAGGTCGATATTTTAATAAATATCGATACATCGATATTTTATTTCACTATTATTAATACTCTATTACAGGAAACCAATTAAGGAAACCGTACATGTGCGGCCGGCCTTATTTGTAATTAATTTTGAATATGAATTTTTACTTTTTAGATTTGGACGATGATACTCTGGATGCTCAAGCTTTACTATTTTTATTAGCTGGTTTCGAAACTTCGAGTACTTTACTGTCTTTTGTGTTCCACACAATGGCGGTACAACCGGATATTCAGGATAAATTAAGAGCACACATAGAAGAAGTGACTAATGGTCAAAACTTATCCTACGATCACCTCGCTCAGCTCGACTATCTTGAAGCCGTTATTTTAGGTATTTATTTTTTAAATGTATATTATGTATGTCGTCTCACAAACACGTCCACTGCTGGTCATAGGCTTCCCCTAAAAATTTCCACGACAACTAGTCTTGTACCATCCGCATCCAGTGGGCTCCAGCGACTTTGAAAAAGTCGTCGGTCCACCTTGTGTAAGGCCAGCCCACGCTTCGTCTATATTATGTATGTATAAGATGGCTATTATAAATTGTGAAGATCAAGTGAGGCTGCCTGCGAAAAACATCTCCGTCCTCCGATCGTAACAGGAGATGCCGTACACCGCCAGTTTGCCCGCGACCACGGCGTGCGCAGCCCAGTCGAAACGTCGGGAACAAGGTATACTCGTATAGCCACTTACGAATTCACGCGTTAAGTCTCGTAGTGTCATGACTATAGAATAAAAAAGGCAACATTTACATCCCTTGCACGAAACCGACTCGCACTTGCCTAATTTTCAATATTCGTTGTTGCTATTTAGACATTTAAAGCTGGTTCTATAATTACGTTAAGCTTCACGCTTATTTTTTAAAGTTTTTACAATAGAGCAAAAAACGAACTTTAAATAACAAGTTTCTTATCTCATTTTAGGCTTTTATTATTTATTTATTTTTTACCTTTTTTTGCTACCTCGCCATAAGTTGAAAAAGTAGCTCTTTAAAGATAGTATACAACTTCCAGGCCGTTCTCATTTAATTCACTTGATGATTGTGCCAAGTCTCTTCTCTTGTATATGAGCCCCAAAAAACTTGTAATCATAAAATGTTTTTTTTAGAAACCTTAAGAAGGTATCCGCCATTCGGTAGAATAGACAGAGTATGTACTAAGCCATACGACGTTCCCGGATCTTCCTTACATTTGAAGGTGGGTGAGATGGTGGGGATTCCCGTTTACGGTATACACATGGACCCGGATATTTACCCGGAGCCAAGAACGTTCAGGCCGGAGAGATTTATGCGGGAGGAGAAAAAGGAGAGACCGTCGCATTTGTTCCTCGCCTTTGGGGCTGGACCTAGGAATTGTATTGGTGAGTCTCCGTTACTTTTTGTAGGTGTGCGTGAGCGTTCGTTTGTGTGCATGCGTGTGTATGTATATAGGTGTGTGTGAGAGTGTGCAGAGTAGGATGTGTGCTCATATTTTTTTCTAGATTTACTTGACAGGGTTTGTGATCCGCTTTAAATAAAACTGTTTATTTCGGTAATGTAATGGTTAATTCAATGCTCGATCTTTAGCCGGTTAATGAAAACGAACAGTTTAGTAAATCGAAATAATAATAGTTAACGGTTATTCTTAGAGAAAGGTTGGATTTCGGACTTGATACCGAAATACACTGGTGTAATTGGTATAAATAATCTACAAAGGCAACGGGAACTCATTAAAGAGCATTCTAAAAATAGTGCTGTTTAGCATTGTTTTGGCGGATGTAGTAGCTACATCTAAAAACTTAGAACAGGCAGAAACTTAGCAAATTTTATAACGCAAACACATACAATGCAACATTCAGATTTTAACGATAATGTTACTATTAACAAAGTAATCAAAAACAATAGAACTATTAAAAGCGAAGCGAAACATGATCAAATCAAGCAATACTTATTGTAGTAATGTGTATTCAGCCCTTTTTAACGTCCCACTGCAATCTCTAGCTCGCTTGCATGTATATTGGCCGAATATAGATAAATACATTATCGACTTTGGAAAAAGTTGTGAACGATATCAAAGATCAAGAAAAACTTATAACAAAGGTCCGGTATATTCTTGGGGTATTCCCCCTGAACCCTGGTCAATGATCCACATAGATTTCGCTGGTCCATTTCTTGGTTTTACATTTTTAATAATCATTGATGCTTACACTAAATTATTAGAACTATTACCAATGAAAAGCACTACATTTACTTGTACTATAAAAAGGCTACGAACTTTTGCACGGGATTGTGGATCTAGTACGTTTTTGATGTTTAACGCAGTAATGCAATCTCTAAAACCAAGATATACCAGTTTCCGCTTTATTTTCATTTGATTACACTAATTTATTATTTCCTTCTAATTTAGATAACTGATAACTCTATGATAATTTCAGAATGCAACATATTTTATTTAATAAAGATTAATATTTAATTTATTATTTTCAGGATTTCGGTTCGCGATGGTCGTCGCTAAAACTGCAATTGTTACTATAATTAAAAATTTTAAATTCACTAAGTGCCCTAAAACAGAATATCCAGTGAAATTGCATAAAACTTCGTTTCTATTGAAGCCGGCGAATGGATTGTGGGTACATGTTGAAAAAATTTAACTCCATATATAAAATTATTCAGCGCTATTCTTTTTAGTGGGTTTATTGGGTAGTTACAACAACTTATTTTATTTGGAATTAAAGGCATTAGCAGAGGCAGTGGTAGCCCAGTGGTAACGCGTTTGCCTGGGAAACTGAATGAAGCGGGTTCAAATTCCGGGTCTCGCACCTCTGATATTTCCAATGCGTGCGAATCATTCCCAACATGATTACTTCTTGCTTTACGGTGAAGGAAAATATCGTGAGGAAACTTGCATGTCTGAGAGAACCTAGCAAGTTTTCAAAAGACATGTGAAGTCCGTCAATCCGCACTTGGCCAGCGTGGTGGACTATGGCCTGATCCCCCTCGTATTGAAGGGAGGCCAGTGCCCAGCAGTGGGAGATTAAAAGAGCTGAATACAATTTAAAAGAGAACTTTAAAAAAGTCCAAACAAATGTATTTTTACCTTCTCATAATGCTCATATTATAAATGTATAAGTAAGACAAAAAAAAAATAAAAAATAAAAGTACAAGCGAAAAAATGAGAGTTCCTTAACGACATTTTTTGTCGCTGATTGTGTATATGAAACTTTTTTACATATCGAGATAGTATGAATTATTTGAATATTGTGATAAATATGTTTATTAAAAAAAATATACAAGTGTTGCCACTACATAATTGATGTTATTATACTATGTATTTATAAATTATAATATATATTTTTTAAATGATGTTTGTTTTTATCGTGGGAAGTTTTAATAAAGAATATTTATTAATCTCTTTTCTTTATTTATACTATCCGAATTTTTAATAACGCATTTAACACGTTCGGCCCAGCGCCGCCGTAAGATTCTCGCATCGTTGACGCCGTTTTCCCACACAAATTGCATTTACATTGATAAACGTTTTGCTCCTCGTGTATGCCAGATTAATTTTTGGTTCGTCCCAAACGGTTGAGGGACGTCGTTATATAACGCTGTGTCACATATAGTTCGAATATTTATTGCAGTTTCTTAACTTCTGCAATTATTATAGTTTTTATCTGTTTTTGCTATGTGTGTATTGACATTTTAATCTATACATATAATAAAATTCTATCGAATCTGTACATTAAATATTTTTTGATAAATCTTAATGAAATAGACATTATTATCGATGCAGAGGCTGAATCTATTGTTCTTAGAATTTTTGTCTGTCTGTCTGTTACCGCATCTCAGAAAAACCACTGGAGGGATTTTGATGAAATTTGGTATGATGATAGCTGGGTATCCGGGTCAACATATAGGATACTTTTTACCGCGGGAGATTATCTCATTCCTACGGGAATTCACGTTATAACACAACCCAAAAAATATTTATGATCAGAATTTCTTGAAACTTGGTATTAATGCTCTTCAATACAATTAAATAAATACGTATTTTAGCGTTTTTTTGAAATTCATCCCATAAGGAGATAAAATAAGGGATGAAAATTTGTATGAAACCTACCTTTTTAAAGTTTTTTGTTGTAGTTCTAGCGCGAGCGAAGCCACGGGTTTTGCTAGTAAATAAAAAAAAATGTAAATAAAACAACTATCAAAGTCCTTACACTTTGACGTTAATGAACGTTGCGTCTCAAACAATTATTACGAGACTATTTCAGAAGTACGTTAGGTAGTCCAAGTGAAATTTCGGTGTAACAGCATATAGTTTTTATTATTTTATACAGAGTCTGAGTAATGAATCAAACGACATTACAATCAAGAATGACGCGATTGCTATAGTTATTTTACAAAACACAACGCTATTCCCGCCCTTTTTCCACTCAAGATGACAACGTCAGAAAACTCAAATAAAAGTATTTTATATCAGAATGACAACATAAAGAATCAAATAATTAATTTACAATAATACATATGTGAGGCAGTGGTAGCTCAGTGGTAACGCGCTCGCTTGGGAAACCGAGTGAAGCGGGTTCAAATCCTTGCACCTCTGATATTTTTATGTGCGAATCATTTTTTACTTGATTACCACTTGCCTTACGGTGAAGGAAAACATCGTGAGGAAACCTGCATGTCTGAATGAACCTAGCAAGTTTTCGAAAGACATGTGAAGTCCGCCAATCCGCACTTGGCCAGCGTGGTGGACTATGGCCTGATTCCCCTCGTCTTGAAGGGAGGCCCGTGACCAGTAGTGGGACGTTAAAAAAAAGGGCTGAATACAATACATATAAATCCTTTTTTTATATAATTAATAATTTATGTTATTATTAGTATAACATTCGGCCATCCTACATAGGCCGTGCCCCCACGGCAACCCTCATGTTCTTCTACAGTAAGATCAGTGCCCTGAAAATAGAAAAAAAAAAACGCCATCCAGTATATTGTGACATTAATTTAACCGTTCCGGCGTCTGAGCAGAAACCACTTGCAGATAACGCAAAAAACACACACAACACACACAGATTTAAAATGAGATTATCTTTAACCTTTAACCGCTGACGTACGTCTGAGTGACGTAGGTACCTACCAAAAACCATTATAACTTTTAGTTTTGTACGCGCACGAACTTGCTCCTGCCAGTACCTTTCTAGGATCCAGTGACGCGTGCGCATTGGGGGTGAGCCGCCGTGCAGTGCACCTCTAACAGGTGCATTCATTTATATGCTTATATTATGCATGACGTAATATGTATATTTGCGATGATACTTTTTTTATTTTATAGACCCTCGATTCCTATTGTAATTCATTTACAATGCCTTTGTAAGCAGCTATCAAAAGATTGCTAGTGTCATTTGCAATTCCTTACTATTACTCACACTCGCAATGTATCGAAGGCAAACAACATTCTTTTGCCAGGCTTTTCGCAATTTAAACCATTTTCATCTCCTATAGATAGTCATACAACCAACAACTGGCCAAGTTCAAAATAATATCCTTTCGTCGCAGTCGACTATATTATTCGACCTGTGCTTTTTATTTAAAACTAGCGACTCGCCCTCGCTCCGCTCGGGTCCTTATTACGTTTTAACGTTTAGTATAGATGTCTCAGAGATGATTTATTTTCCCGCAGTAAAAAGTATCCTATGTGTTGATACAGATAACCAGCTGTCATCATAGCAAATTTCATCAAATCCCTGCCGTGGTTTTTCTGTGATGCGGTAACAGACAGACAGATAAATATTCTAAAAACTATAGATTCGACCTGTCTATCGATAATAATGTCTATTTCAGTAAGATTTTCCAAAAAATATTTAATGAACAGGCAATTCTAGGTAGGTACTATATATAAATAGTAGGTAATTAACACAACAGTGAAGTGTAGTAGTAGTACGAGTGATCAGATATTACTATCAGTACTATGATTACAATACCACAAAATCTTCCATATATCCGTCGCCAGAACTCATTCTGGGAACCAGGCTTCCCCTTCATACCCGGGTATGCGCCAAATATAATGAAATGCCTTTGTTTTTACCTTACGTCAATACAAGTAATTTTTCTATGTAAACTAACAATAATGAGTCATTAATACTTGAAATAAATGAATTTATTATTATTATTATTATATATCTTTTCCCCATTTTTTTTTAAAATAAAGTCACTTGATCTTCTTTCAGTAAGTTTTCTTAATTTTACATATAGTTTTATAACTGGAAATTTTAAGTATTACCTATATTTTTGTTTGTTAACTTAATATTCAACTTTTAATCGTCAACGTTATGTATACTTTTCATTGATATATGTATATCATATGTACATGCTCGGGGAAGGGTACCATCTACACTAATAGGGGAAGGTGGGGATATTGCGGACACTTAAGGAAACCCTTCAATAAAACATAAACTAAGGAAGCTAATCAGTCTGTCTTTATTAACTTTTAAACTTTGGTTCTTCCCTTACAAAATCAACATATAAAACTATTAGTATCAAATCGACAATTATGTTTTTTCTCAAAAAAACAAAACCCTTGCTGTCCGCATTTACCCGATGGCTAACGGGTAAATACGGACAGCGGGTGGGGTAATTGCGGCCAGTCTACTTATTCATATAAAAATCACAAATATAGCCACGGCTCGTGCTTCCGCTCGTGCAATTATCGTGTGCCCATTTCTGGCACACCATGCACATTACCCAATCTTCAGTGGAGGGGCGAATGATATTTTTCAGTACAAAATACACAAAAATATGTTGTGTCATCTGTTTCATTTTCAAAATTTCAAGATTTTTTATACCTATCTGTGTCTTTTTTTTCTGTTCTGCAATTTGTTTATGTTCAAGTATAGCTTTTCCTTTTTTTACTGCAGCTTCTTGTTTAATCCTTTTTTCTATCTTCTTTATTTCCTTCTTCTCTAGTCACAATTACGGAATGTTTCCTTTCCTGATTAACAAATTCTTTTACAAAAAGAAAACATTCTTGCTTAAACCCTTAATTGTTGATATATAAATTACGTCCTGTAGTGGTACATAAGTTGGCGGGCGCTCATGTTGCCTTGTTGAAACATCTGGGTGTCTTATGCCATTTATAGATTCATCCGCATTTGCATAGTCAATATCTTGAATTTCACCTGGATTTTCGATTTATGCTTGGAGCTTTAAATTACTTACTGCTTGGGAGGCATTTCTCTGCTCATTTAAATTAGGGACTTCTTGTTCATTGTGAGTACAAAACTCATTCAAATTTTGGGTACTGGTCTTGATGTTGGAGCCTGATTATAGTATCGTGTCATTATGTACCATGTCAGAAAAAGTGATTCAAAAAATTTCCTTATCTAATGGACAAATCCCGGCAGCTCTTAAACCATTCATTATCAGACTTTTTTACTTGATCTCAATCAATGTACTTCTAGGCACGTCATACTTTTCCGCGACTTTACTAAAACTTAATTTCTTTTTTTGGATCTCATTTATAGCTATTTTTAAAGTTTCAAGCGTATAAATTTTTTTCGTCCTCCATTTGTATACACGAGGCATCTGAAACATAGTACAACCACGATAAATCACGTGTCCGTATTCTTCCTAATCCTTTTGGGTAAATACGGACGTCCGTATTTATCCCAAAAAAATGTCCGCAATCACCCCATCAGCCTTTTGACATTTTATAGCAAAAAAAATTAAGTTAGGAAATGACATTTCTAAGTTTTTATTTTACATTTTTAAAGGTAAATAACATCCTAATGTATAACTTATACAAATTTTTACGTAAAGCAGTTATCTTCGCATATGCATGCTACTACAAATCATCAAAATTTATAAGAAAATACCTAAAAATTGTTAAATGTACTTACCTTGAAACGGGTCCGCGGCTTCCCGTATTGACAAACTGCCAGACACTAAAGATGGTAGAATGAATCTAACGAATCGAAACGCGGGGCTCGGGGTGGGCTATATCAACCGGTAAGGTAGTGTCCGCAATTACCCGCTGTCCGTAATCACCCCACCCTCCCCTACTATAAAGTATTGTAATTTTGGATGTAGGGATAATCTCTGAAACTACTGATCCATTATTATATTATTACACTAATAGTACAGATGGCATAATACTTTACCAGTACGATTTAGATGTCTCATCCCATACAAAGAAATTAGACAGCGCCAATTCGGCTACTTTGTCTGCTTGAATACTGAACAGTTATCAGATGTCGTTAATCCGTAATTGTTATACTGTGTTATTTTATTAATATGTGCGAACTAAATTATTATAAACATTGCAACCTTCATCTTGAATTTAATTAAATAAATTTCTGTGATTTTAACTGTAGTAAACAATTCATAAAAAATGAAATCGTCTTTGAATATACCTCATTCACTACCTATTTTCAGATTTTTTATAATCAGCAATTCCACGCAACGATTTACGAGCGCAATGTTTTATTTTCGTTTACCCAAAGATTTTTATTTAAAATGTATATACCTATCCGAGCTCTATCTTTATCTTCTGTTAATTCTACACAAACTCCACCAAGAAATCGATACACAAAATAATCGATAGATACACTATTGTCATATATTTAACTATAATATTGGAAGAGATCTCATGCTAATAGGAAGCTATATTACCCCTGACTGCTATAGGCTGCTATATACAGATAAAAATTTGTTTAATGTCAGAAAATATTATAACTTTATTTGAAATCGGAAAAAAACTGGCCGTTGAACGCAACGGCTTAATCGTTAAACAGTTTAATTAAATAAGTAATAAAATGTAAGGCAAAAAAAGAAACACCTAGTAACGCACGCATCTTAATATTACGTAAGGCGTTTATATTTATTATTTATTTTTAATAAATAAATTAACTTCAAAAGATATAACAAATTATAAACACAGGCAAAACTTCACACCCGTTCTACGTACTGAACTGCATTATTGAAGTTAATAGTATACATGAACTCCATGTTATTTCATTCAAAGTTATAGTGAAATCATTAATTTATTTTAACTTTTTTTCCAAATTGCTCCTTTATAATCAGAGTAACTATATTAGTATGTATTATATAAGTATACGATCATACATATTTATATTATAATAGTATGTAAGTTATTGTATATCTATCAACATATGTAGGTATATGTTTTTCAAATCAATATTATATGTATATATTATTTGTAATTTTACTTTAATGAATTGCACTGTTTTTGGCCCAATATATAACACTATTTCTCACTTCCATAGATTGTCTGGAAGAGATCTCTTCTAGAGATAAGCCTACCTTTGCCCACATTGGTTTCTGTATTATTTGTAGTACATTGTTAAGATACAATAAAGAATTTATAATACTAGCTCTATATTGTTATTATTATTCTTTTAAGCACACAGTTTTATATTTCATATGCACACAGCTTTAAATTTTATAGCACATAGCTTTATATATTATAGCACACAGCTTCATATTTTATAGCACACAGCTTCATATTTTATAGCACACAGCTTCATATCTTATAGCACACAGCTTTATATTTTATAGCACAAAGCTTCATATTTTATAGCACACAGCTTTATATTTTATAGCACACAGTTTTATATTTTATAGCACACAGCTTCATATTTTATAGCACACAGCTTTATATTTTATAGCACACAGCTTTATATTTTATAGCACACAGCTTTATATTTTATAGCACACAACTTCATATTTTAAGCACACAGCTTCATATTTTATAGCACACATCTTTAGTATCTATATTAATCTTATTACACAACTCAATTATCATGTAAATATATATTTTTTTTAATTTTAATGCTTTGGTTCTATCTAGACTGCTGTATCACACAGCATAACAATCTAGATATTCATTGGATATGTCACACAGACCTAGACTGTTGTATTATTTTAAAAGTTGCAGAATTAGGAAAATCACACAAGGGATTTCATGTCTCATGTAAATTTACAAGTGCACTTCATCAATTATATTGTAATATTTTAATTATTTTTATGATTTATTTGTAATAAATGTTACTATATTTAAAAAAAAAGTAGGATGCATGCATACATGTCAAAGATAAAAAGTGATAAACATAATATGCTTGTTTTTTTTATGGTCTCAAAAGGTCTCTTCGTAATTTGACTTTTATTTTAATTTAACTTACAAGTGATTCATTAGATTTTTAGTAAAATAAAAAAAATGTAAATATACAGGTTATAACATAATAGTGATACAAACAAATCTTGCTTAAGTTTATGTTGAATTCTAGTGCCTCGTTTATTAACAAGTTAAACTTCGTTTGAGTTAAGGTGTTTTTAAAATCTATGCAAAATTATGTTTGTCCTGCAAACATGTTGATAGCTATTTATTTAATTACTATGAACATAACATAATGTATCTTTGGTTTACAATATAATTGTCTTTCTTTCTTAAATATTTTTCTGTTATGACAGCAAGATTATGGAACTCACTGCCTGGGTATATTTTGAAAGATGATCCTTGACTCACAACATTTCAATTTAGACAGCACTTATTTTCAAATCAGACATAGGTAAATTATAATATACACATTTATACAAGTATAATATATGTAAATTTATTTTTGTGTAATTATAATAATTAGTTTAAATCTATTTTAATATTAAGTTTATACCATTCAATGCTGTACTGTACCTATACCGCACTAAATTAACTTGTTTTCTTACTTTTGATGGGTTTCCGGAAGAAATCTCTTAAATAGATAAGTAATCCTTTTTTGAGATTCTGTTACTTTATTTTGCATAGCGTACATGCATACATGCATTTTATGCTACATCAATAAATAAATAAATATAAATAATTTATTGTTACATAGATCTAGTCTAGATCTAGTTCACATAGTTTAACAGTCTACATATTTTGCTTTAGTTTAGAAGTTCTATTTTATTATATCTAATTTTAACTTTGGCTAACAGTTTTGATTTTATGCTATAATTTTGTACATATTTTAATTTTAATTTTTTTAAAACTAAGTATATAATTTATTATATGATATTGTACTAAGTGTACATATTCTGTATTTTATTTACAATTTACGTACCTTTTTTTTTATAGTTGGGGAATGCATTTACGCATACCACCTGATCCCCCAGGTGGTTATGTGGGGCTCACCGGCTAGAAGAGCCGGTACTACCCACTAAGCCCCAACTTTCCCCTCCCATCCGCCATAGTGGGACGCCGCAGGATCGTTTACGCATATCTACCACGGCGCCCCGGCGGTAGGTCCGAAGACCACCGTCTGGTGGGACCCCCGAAGGAGCCCCACTACGGCTGCAGAGGACAGGGAAACGGCATTGAAACACCAAGCCCTCTACCCTGCAGCCCCACCGCGTCCGATCGCGGGATCGCCGAAGCGGTCCCACCACCGGCGGCCGCAACATCGGAAGCCTAAGCCTCGACGATGAGCAGCCCCGTCCTGAGCGTGCCTCTAACTGTGGTTGAACTAACCTCGGTTAGAGACACGCCCCGCTGTTGGCCCGCGCCAGATTACTCCGGTACCACCCGCCCCTCTAAGCGGGTGGCGTTCCTCTATCCGCCTGGGGACGCGCCCGGTAGGAGTCAGCTCTCCCCCGGGTCAATTTACGTACCTACGTGATGGCATGCAAACATAAAATTGTGACTTTCGATACTTATTTTATGTTCAGATCGTGCCGTGAGTCGTGACGTATGTATATTTACATTAAACATTACAGCTGCATTAGAATTTAGAATATTGAATGATTAAATATGTACCTACCTACCTAAATTAATTCTTGTTTAGTAGTATTATGATATTTATTTTACACTCGTATCGATATAGGCTACTACTGTATGATCATTACCAGTACAAATTTATTACCTTAAAATCTAATTTTTCAGGAAATAATTATAAATATGGCTTCATTATTGTTATTAGAAGTTAAAATTAGGAGGACTTGCTAGATGTGATTTAAGTTATTAATTATTACTAGTGAAGAAATTCGGACTAAGAAAATTTGCGTACTTTTAACACTTAGTATAGTTTAAATTAAAAGCAAAATTGGTTCAGACGTGGAAACTATGTGCGATTCTTGTTAGTAATTTAAGGCTTAAGTGTTTGGACCCGGTCGGACTATCGATATTCACAATCCCCGCATTTTCCCCGCATAATGCCAATCCCCAACAAATTCCCAATCGACTTGACATTCCCCGCAGTTTGGGGAATTCCCCACAAATTGGCAACGCTGGTAATGAATCAAACGACATTACAATCAAGGATGACGCCATTGCTAAAGTTATTTTACAAAACACAACGCTGTTCCCGCCCTTTTTCCACTCAAGATGACAACGTCAGGAAACTCAAATAAAAGTATTTTATATCAGAATGACAACATAAAGAATCAAATAATTAATTTACAATAATACATATAAATCCTATTTTTATATAATTAATAATTTATATATTATTAGTATAACACAATATTTTAATTTTATACATGAAAGAACTACGTCTTATCAAGTAGATGCTAATAGAAATTGCGTCGCATCGCATTCTGTACATATTTAAAAAAAAATGTCTAAGAACTTTCAATGACGTCGATGTGAAATTACTATGTACCGACTAATCTATACATATAATAAAATTGCAACTAAGCCTAATCGTTACATTAAATATTTTTTGGAAAATCTTATTGAAATAGACTTTATTATTGATACGGAAGCCAAAGTTATAGTTTTTAGAATTTTTGTCTGTCTGTCTGTTACCGCATCACGGGAAAACTACTTGATAAATTTTGACGAAATTTGATATGATGATAGCTGGTTATCCGGGTCAACATATAGGAAACTTTTTACTGCGGGAAAATATCTCACCTCTGAGAAATCAAAATACTAAACGTTAAAACGTAAGTAGGGACGAACCCAAGCAGAGCGAGGGTGAGTCGCTAGTATACAAATAATATCCTAATAAGATGAACAACGCCAGTACACGTCGTCGTCGTTGTGAATGGCTTCGTTACTTCTATAGAAACGCAGTAATAAAAATAGCTATTTAAGAAAAAAAATATTATGTATATGAATATTCTTATTAAATTTACCTATTTTAAACGGAAATCACCTCTAAATATATTCTTAAGTATTTGTGCTACAGTAATTAAAATTTTTTTTACTTAACTTATGCATAAAAGTTTAGTTATAATTTACTAATGGGACTTATTATCACTCATCGTATTGTACCAGTCTTCATATTACGTAGTTAATCAGTTTTTGTTTGATATAGGTACTCAGTGGTAGCCCAGTGGTAACACGCTCGCTTGGGAAACCGAGTGAAGCGGGTTCAAATCCCGGGTCTCGCATCTCTGATATTTTCATGTGGGAATCATTTCCAACATGATTACCACTTGCCTTACGGTGAAGGAAAACATCGTGAGGAAACCTGCATGTCTGAGAGAACCTAGCAAGTTTTCGAAAGACTATGGCCTGATCCCCCTCGTATTGAAGGGAGGCCCGAGCTCAGCAGTGGGACGTTAAAAAGGGCTGAATACATACATACATACATAGGTACTCATTCTTCATTTGAAGGTTGCCTATGCCACTCTTCAAAACAAACGGCACATAGTGCTGGCTTCTTCCTACAGTCTCTGCATCTGAGACTAGTTTCTCTCCTTATCTTCTTCTTGGAACACATCTTACATTTCATATAACAGCTACTTTTCTTAGAGGTTTCCCTTACGGGAATCTTTTCAGGCCAGTGACCATTATATTCAATGTTTTCTTTAGCGGGTAATTGTAAAAAAATAGCTCTTTCTTTGAGATGGTTGTCAAACCTGTGTCTATTTATCATCATTTCGGGTTTCAGATTTGGAGGCAGCTTTATTAGTATTTTGATCAAGTCCTCTAGAAAAATAGTAAATTCATACGCCTTGTTATTATTTTACAATCTATACATATAATAAAATTCTAACCGAGTCGAATCTGTACCTTAAATATTTTTTGGAAAATCTTATTGAAATAGACTTTATTATTGATACAGAGACCGAATCTAGTTTTTAGAATTTAAGTCTGTCTGTCTGTCTGTTAGCGCATCACAGAAAAACCACTGGAGGAATTTTGATAAAATTTAGTATGATGCTAACTAGATATCCGGGTCAACATATAGGATACTTTTTACCGCGGGAGATTATCTCATTCCCACGGGAATTCACGTTATAACACAACCCAAAAAATATTTATGATCAGAATTTCTTGAAACTTGGTATTAATGTTGTTCAACATAATTAAATAAATATGTGTTTTAGCGTTTTTTGAAATTCATCCCATAAGGAGATAAAATAAGGGATGAAAATTTTTAGCGCGAGCGAAGCCGCGGGTTTTGCTAGTATTTTCTATAAATATAGAAACTTGCTATCTGCAAGGTCAAGTAGATGAAAAAATACTTTTTTATACCATCGCAATGTCTTCCGGGGTGTGGAATAATAAGAGATCATTTGATCCGCTCTATCAACGCCTGACATGAATTGATTATAGGTGGAAACTTCTAGGGATTTCATTCTTTTCTGACCGTGTCTATTTGAAACTTGTACTAGCTGTGGGTGATTTAGAGTTGTCACCATATAAACCAATCTTGCCATTTAGATACATAAACTTTATTTTTGCGTATCCAAAAATGTTCAATCTTCTTTGATTTCCCTTCATCAGTTCTTTTGGATTGTCTTTTCTATTAGTCCTTAGAGTTCTGGCTGTATGAGTTTTTAAATCTAACAATTTTTGAGAAAGAAACGGAATCGTAGTAATTGTCTATAAAAAGATCCCTTTAATAAATAAGGCCTCATAAGTCGCATTACAAGTTTTTCCGTCTTTTTTTTTTCGTTCGTTCGTTCGTTCTTTTTTGTCGTTGTCATTCTCATCCTCTTATCCGGCATACATAAATATATTGAGAACATATCCTTCAGAATTCAGATGAAGTTAATTCGTAGAATTTTATACCATACTTGGCTTTTTTAGATTAAATATACTGCCTGAAAGATGGGCGTCTTCTAAATGAAAACATCGTTTCATCTAACGACAGTTGTCATCATATTTGTATTACATAAATATATCAATGATATAGTTTAGTTTTACTCGCATCCTCATGTATTTTTTTTTAATATTTTGTTAGAAAAAATTTTTTGCGAGTAAATCCACCCGCCCATATCATTATAAATGCTATTTTACTCAGGTTACGCTACGCTTCACAATTTTATTTGTGAGTAATTATATAAATTATAATGTTCTGCAATTGTAATTACTTCTATGTAAATTTTTTATAACAAATTATTAAAAATTAAGTAAAAGTATGTAATTAGGTACGTTTCTTTTGATTTGACGTATATCTATCTATGGGTACATATAATAAAACTGTAACTAAGCCGAATCTGTACATTCGATATTTTTTGGAAAATCTTATTGAAATAAACATTATTATCGATGCAGAGGCCGAACCTATAGTTTTTAGAATTTTTGTCGGTCTGTCTGTCTGTTTCCGCATCACAGAAAAACCGCCGGAGGGATTTTGATGAAATTTGGTATGATGCTAGCTGGATATCCGGGTCAACATATAGGATACTTTTTACTGCGGGAGATTATCTCATTCTTACGGGAGAACACGTTATAACACAACCCCAAAAATATTTATGATCAGAATTTCTTGAAACTTGGTATTAATGCTCTTTAATACAATAAATAAATACGTGTTTTAGCGCTTTTGAAATTCATCCTATAAGGAGATAAAATAAGGGATGAAAATTTGTATGAAACCTACATTTTTAAGTTTTTTTGTTGTATTTTTAGCGCAAGCGAAGCCGCGGGTTTTGCTAGTTCTTGTATAAATTTTACTTAATAATATTAATGTCCTAATATTAAACGTTATTTAACGTTTTAATCTCTATCTAAATAATATTAACGCATGCGTCAATTTTATTTTTCACGAGTGTGAATTTAGTAAATATTTAACAATTTTCGAGATATTACATAAAACAAATACATAAATAAATTATCAATAACTGATAATAAAAATACACATCATGTAAGAAATTTAAATATTACGTAAAATCTGTTTTTTTTTTCTAATTTATAATATAGTAAAAGAGATTAAAAAAGTAAAAATTAATTTGTTTCATTTTACGTATTTATATATATTATACCTGTACCTGGGCGAACGAGCTTCGCTCAGAGTATTATGTCAAAAGTACAATTTGGCTTAAAAACAAAAAAAAATCAAAAAATAATCTAAAGACAGAAACAAAAAATAATCTAAAGACAGAAGACTAATCTAAAAAACCCCCACAATCCCCCCAAGAACCCCCACATACCAAATTTCAACGAAATCGTTAGAGCCGTTTCCGAAATCGCCGGTATAAATAAATAAATACACAAGAATTGCTAATTGAAATATATTAAATTAAATATTTATTATAAATTATAACATGTTAATCATTTAAGTTTTTTTTTAATACAGAAATATTATAAAAACAATGAATATTTTTTTGTTAAATACTAAAAACTAAACTCAGAAAACGTATAGCAATGTGTATTAATGAGATAAAAACTTAAAAAAAAAATTAAAACCGACTTCAAGGCACTGAATAGTAAAAATAACTAAACGGGGGTTTTCATTTATAATAGATACCTAATCAGATATTTTCGAAGTCGGTGTGCTTTGATTTGTATCGGCTGACATCTGATTAGGTATCTAGTGCCTGGAAGTCAGTTTTAATTGTTTTAGTTTTTATTTTTGCAATTTAGTATAGACGTAATAAGCAGGATAATTTGTAAGAAGAAAGTTTTTAATAACATATTCGATTAAGACATTTATTTAAAAAGAATTTATTTTTGATTTTTTTAAAAACCGCTCGACCGATTTTGAGAAAATTTAAATGGGACTACCTGGCAAGTATACTCTTTAAAATAAAAAAAAAGAATTTTCCAAATCGGTTCAGGCGTCTTCGAGTAATCGGTGAACATACATAAAAAAAAGAAAAAAGATTCCGACGAATTGAGAATCTTTCTCCTTTTTGGAAGTCGGTTAAAAATAGTCATTTGTCTAAAAACATATACAAGGACAGAGAGCAAAGATACATGTATGCATACATAATACATAATATGTATATTTATTTTAATATGTACGTTTATTTATTTGGATATAAGAGCTAAATCGTACAGTCCTCGCGCCTTAAGCTCAGCTTTGCATTTGTGTGAGTGCACACACATAGTGTACGGAGAGGTACGGCTTGTGGCTTAGCGCGTCCCGCGCATGGTTTAAACCCATTTATACTGGTTTTTAAAGCGCGTCCTGAGCAGCAGCGCGTCCCTTACGTGTCATCTCCCTACCATGCACTTTCCACATTTCACCTTTTTTTTTTTTATGAGATTCAGTGACAAACGAGCAGACAGACCACCTGATGGAAAGCAGCACCTGTCACCCATAACACCTACGGTTCATGCACTTAGGTTTTAAGTAACGAAAATGCAGAACCACAGGTGCGTTGTCACTGTGAGGACTAAGATGATATGCCTCTTGCCTGTAATTGCGCTGGCTACCTTATCCTTCATACCGGAACACAACAAAGCAATCATTGTTGCTTGGCGGCAGAAATAGATAAGGGGGTGGTACCCATCCAGTCGGACTCCTCAGGCTTGACAGAGTCCTACCACCGGTAAAGCTGCAAGCGGTACCTCTTGTACCGCTTGCAGCTTGATGTATAATATTATTTTGTTGTTTTGTTTTAATTATTATTATTATTATTATTTATTATCTATACATATAATAAAATTCTAACTGAGTCTTATCTGTACCTTATATATTTTTTGGAAAATCTTATTGAAATAGACTTTATTATCGATACAGAGACCGAATCTATAGTTTTTAGAATTTTTGTCTGGCTGTCTGTCTATCTGTTACCGCATCATAGAAAACCACTGGAGGGATTTTGATGAAATTTGGTATGATGATAGCTGGGTATCCGGGTCAACATATAGGATACTTTTTACCGCGGGAGATTATCTCATTCCCACGGGAATTCACGTTATAACACAACCCAAAAAATATTTATGATCAGAATTTCTTGAAACTTGGTATTAATGCTCTTCAATACAATTAAATAAATACGTGTTTTAGCGTTTTTTGAAATTCATCCCATAAGGATATAAAATAAGGGATGAAAATTTTTAGCGCAAGCGAAGCCTCGGGTTTTGCTAGTATTATTATATTATTATTATCATTCGTGAAATGGCTTCTACTGTAACTAAATTGACTAAACGAAAACCATTAAGCAGCCAAACAAAAGAAATTTTGTGCAAATTGAACGAATATTTTAAATACGTAGGTAAAAGAAAAAGATATGTCAAAGATATTAAAATGTCAGCACTTCCTTTTGATAAAATATTTTTATGTGATTTTTTGACTAACTTTACTTTTATCTATCACTCACACAAATGCAAAGCTGAACTTACGCCTCAAGATCTGTAAGTAAATCTAAAATAATTTTTCATGTTCTGACTTATACATTTGATGTCATGGTAACAAATTTATATTTGAACATCTTAAATTGGCATCATTAATCTATAGATATGATAAAATTTTAACTAAGCCGAATCTGTACATTAAATATTTCTTATAAAATCTTATTGAAATAGACATTATTATCGATACAGAGGCATTATAATTTTTATCCGTCTGTCTGTTACCGCATCACGGAAAAACCACTGAAGAGATTTTGATGAAATTTGCTATGATGATAGCTGGTTATCCGGTCAACATATAGGATACTTTTTACTGCGGGAAAATATCTTATCTCTGAGAAATCTACACTAAACGTTAAAACGCAAGTAGGGGCGAACCCGAGCGGAGCGAGGGCGAGTCGCTAGTTAAGCTATAAGATTCTAATAGAAAGGGAAATTATCGATTCAAATTTTAAGTTTTGTTTTCTAACATTGATTTAAATAGCTGTTTTCAATTATTTTTGACACTAAAGAAGAATATATAAACGAAATTTGTGTATCACGTATCATTTTAAAGTTATGATAAATCATATTTTTTTATAAAAAAAAGCAGGATAAAATAGTATTAATATTAATTAATCTACATTTTGATTTTAATTTAGAAATATTTATTTTATATTAATATTTATATATATAGCTAGTTATTATAAACTGTAACACAGCAAATTTGACGGAAAAAAAACTATATACCTAAGGTATAAAAAGGGTTACATACTCTACGGTATATATTATATATAAATATATATAGAAAAAAATGATAAGGACCAAAATTATAGGAAATTTAATTTCAAACAACTTTTTTAATAACTATTTGTCGTGTAAAATTGAAAATAACCGAGTTATTCAATAAACAAAAATCAACCCTTAAATTCAAGATGGCGGATGACGCAACGGGTCTGGTACCCTGAAAATCTAAATATAGACTTCCAGTGACCAGTGAAAAATTCTTGCAATGTCAAATTCTAATTTGACTGGGCTCCTTGAGATTTAATAATAATATATTTTCCACAAACATAACAAAACTTATTTGGGTGATTTAAACATTTACCACGGTCACTTTTCTCCATATTTTTTACAAAAAATCTAGTTATTTACCAAAAATCTACTAAATTAGTTTAAATAACACAATTTTTTAATTTATAGCTATTTAAGACTACTCAGTATGAAAATAAAACAGTAAACAAACTATTTATTTTTGTTTCCTAAAAAGGGTAGATAAAAATAGTTTTCACGATATAACTTAGAAACGTGACGTGATGGATATCCATAATACAGGGCATTTTTGATAATAATAATTGAATAAGTAATTCTAAACAGGTAACATTATTCATGTTAGAAAAATCGTATCACACTGTGTTATTATCATGGTTATTATATAGTTTCACGTTAAACCAATGGCGGTGTGCCCATTGGGGCACACCGACATATAGACCCACGCGTTTTTGTTACTTTTATTTTATCCTAGATTTTAATCTCTAAATTTTTAACAATTAACATTTATAAAATAAGTGAGAATAAGTTTCAAAATATGTTTCAAGATGCTTTACACGACATGAATATGACGGCGATTAAGATGGATTAATATTTAAAAAGACTTAACATTTAAATCAATATCCACACAATATTATTATACAACTATTTGCAGATGTTATAAATGAAATATAATAAAATAACAATTTTAAGTTTAAATTGGTACTAAAACACATAGACGTGAAAAATAAAACTGACGCATGTGACGCACCTATCTGAATAATAAGTTTGGTGAGCCACTCACTATTCACAAATGTGACGGAAATTAGTCTTTAACATAGTATGAAATAGTTTGTAGATATTAATTTAAATTAAAGTAATACCAGACGTATACTCGCCATAGATGGATAATAAAAGTTTTATTTGTCATCCATGAATAAAAGTTATAGTTTGTCTTAGTCTGTGGAGTGTGGGTATGGTTTATGTCAAACTCAAATACCAACGAAAACGAATACAAACCAAACGTCAAATGCCAATATTTCAAATAATTAATCGGTAGTCGGTACATAACGGATTCGATTAGATTTTTAATTAAATATTATAAAAATGGAGAACCCATCTTTATTTCTGGTTGAAGAACGAGTTAAAACATTTAAGAATTGGCCGTTTAGTGATAAAAATAAATGTAACGTTCGTAATATGGCCGAAGCTGGATTTTATTCAGTAGCAACTGGAAAAGCAGATGCTGACGCCGCAAAATGCTTTCTTTGTGGTAAAGAATTAGATGGTTGGGAATCTAGTGATGATCCATGGGTTGAACATAAAAGTCATGCAGCTAAGTGTGCATTTGTTCAGCTTGGTAAAAACGAAGACGACTTACTGGTAAGCATTACTTTTACAAAAAAATAATATAATATTTACACAGTATTTGTATTTATAAATTATTTAAATTATTTGTTTTAGCTTTCACAATTCCTGTCTGTGATGAAACAATACATGATAAATGAGACAAAAAGAATTGCAGAAGTAGCAAAAGAACAAGTTGATGAAAAAGCAAAGACCACAAAGAGAAGATGTCTAGGAAGAAAAAGGTTACTTTCATCAGCTGAGTGAAAATTTGACTATTCATAGTAATATGACGGAAATACAATTAATTATACATTATATTAACTTGATTGTACCTACATTATGTGGCTTTCATTTTATAGGATAATATGGAAGTTAGTTGTACTCATTCAGCACACAAAGGCTATGAAGTATAAAATTAATTAGAGGTTTTGAAGATAAGGATTCTTAATTATTGTTGACAACATATTTGGACTTCATTAGAACTTTATTTTAAACTAGCGACTTACTCTCACTTCGCTCGGGTGTGCCCTTACTTATGCAGGTTTTAGTCACAATTTCATAGGTTTTAATTTTTTGGCCTGGAACCCTGATTCTTTTTCTAAAATAAAAGTAATCTAAGTTACTCCTTATAGTATCAGATATCTGCCAGTGATAGTTCTGACAAAATTGGTCCAGCCATTTCAGAGATTAGCCAGAGCAAACAGACAGACAAAAATTTAAAAAATTGTTCATTTTTCTTATTACTACTGTATATAATTTGATATGCATTTAATAAAAATTGTTATTTTGACATTACAAACAGACACTTCAATTTTATTTAGCTGCATAGATAGTATTAGGTATAGCAGGAATATTTAAATCCTCAAATTTGTAATCATAAAATAATATTTAAATATAATTGGATAAATAATAAAATTTGTAGTTGTTTATGGATTAATGATATTGAAAATTGTTTAAGTTTTCATTATAATGATGACTTGCATGTTATTAGTGATAAGATTATTGAATTAAATTTGATTGGTTTTTTAAAATATTTTTACTGCCCGTAGTTTCACCCCTTCCTCGGCATGAAAATATTTTATTTAAAATAATGCCCAAAAGGGCAGCACTTAATAATTTGTTGTTATGGTTTCTATATTAAAATAACTGCCATTAGCATTACTAATACAATATGGTGCACTTTTATGTTGTATTACCTCAATATGTTGAATAGTTTATGTAACACAGTAACAAAAATCTTTTATTCACAAATGACTCAAAACCATCCTATGTCTGTCCTTCCCAGGGTCTCAAACTAGCATCATATCAAAATTCATCTAAATCAGTTCAGCGGATACTTAGTTTATCCATTTACAATAAAAAAAATATCTTTTTCTCTTTATAATATTAGTATTGACTAGCGACTTACGTCCTAGGTATGTTTTAATCTTTTTGAATGGATCCCTAAATCTTTTTCTAAAATAAAAGTAGCCTAAGTTGCTCCTTATAACAACAGCTATCTGCCAGCGAAAATCCGTCAAAATCAGTCCAGCCCTTTTGGAGATTAGACAGAGACAAAAATGTTATAATAAAAATTGTATTTCTCTTTTATATACCGTTTATAATTTCACTTGCAATTAGTATAAAGCTGTTATTTTAACATTACAAAAAGATTTAGATTAATTACTAATGTTTGTACTTGTATACTAGTCTTTGCCAATGGATCTGCTTGTGTGGTATGTTAAAAGTATTTTTAGTTTTAAGTTTAGATATTTGAACCTTTATACCAGTCATATTCAACCTTTTTTTTATAGGGACCACAAACACTTTTCAGCCATGGTGTCGAAGGCCGCAAGCAAAAATTATTTAGGTCTTAATTATAATGTAATTCCAAGTTAACGATGTAGTTACTTTATTAAAGAAAAAACAAGTTTTAACAAAGATGTTTATAATTTGGTACTGTGAACACTTTTTCAAAATCTTATCAAGATCTGGCTTGTCGCTACATGCTATCCTTATATCATCCAGATGAGAATCTGTAAGTTTGTTTCTGTAAAAGTTCTTTGTGTAGTTCATTTTTGAAAAAGACGATTCGCGCACATACATAGACTCAAAGAATGTTAGTAGGATTTGGGGACATCGTTGGACACTTATATATTTTTAGGGAACAATATTCCAAAATTCCACATATTCTCTGTTTTCCCTTTTTTCTTTAAACAGAACGTCTAGATTGGTATCGTTTTTAAAATCGATGAACTCATCAAACAAGTAGTTACAATAGATTTGTTACTTCAGATGGGCCAATAACAAAGGCCTGGCGGGCAACCTGCGACTCGCGGGCCGCAGGTTGAGCATAGCTGCTTTAGACTATCTAAACTTTATATATTGATGTTTTCAACCGGAATCGCGGAAACTGACGCAAACAGAAATCTTAAAAATAGTTATAATCTATGTATGTGGAAATCGAATCGAACCTGTAATTACACACCACAGATTATACTTATTGTTCTAATAAAACCGCTAGCCCGTTACCATGGAAACAGTTTCCTAGCAACAATAAACAATGCTGTGGATGTTGCAACAGTTGTTTTTAGTTTGAAAACATTTATTTTATACCTACAGTAATTTCTATGAATAATATTGAATAGATCATGGATGTCAAGAATTTAGAACCGTATGCCATTATAGGATTTGATGGTAAGTGAAATTTGTGTTACAATTTGGCTCGCCTTATAAATCACATTAATATGGAAACTTATTATTACTTGTTCAGCTCTAATGTATAGAAGTACCTACATGTTGCTATGCAATTGTTTCGCGGATTTATTTAGATTTTTGGTTCCCGACTTTTGGTTTGCTTTACAGCAATCATGGTCACGAGAGAGACTTAAGGTTTTAGACGTCTCAAAGGCGTTATATACTTGTTACAGACAATCAAAATCTTGAAATTTATATGAGACCACCTCGAGGTGTCATTAATTAAAGTAGAATCTTGAAAATTAGCTTATAATTTCTTACACATAGTAGGTACTCCACTTCCTTTGTAAAAGTTAGTACGTTAATAAAATTTTATTATAATAGGTTCTGCTATTCACGGCCTTAAAGTTCACCCTGATGGGGAACATATTGTCTACCCTATGGGGAACAAAGTTTGCATACAAGAGTGGAAGACAAAGAAAATGTACTTTCTTAGTGGGCATACGAACAGTGTATCGACTGTTGCTGTGTCACCTAAAGGCACTTTTATAGGCTCGGGACAAATAAATCACATTGGTTTTAAAGCATCTGCTAAGTTATGGAATTTCAAGAAGAAAAGTATGATTGGTAGCCATGAGTTGCATAAGGTACGTACTTTATTAAACAAATTCCTCATAATTGTATATTAATTAATTATTATTGTCATAGCGCGTTAGAATTACGTTCACTTTAGACACAAAGCTAGTTTAATCCGGGTTTCACAACTTTGAAATTTTACTGTGCGCGTCTCAGTACCAAAAAATTAGCATCTACATGCATATTATCTAATGTATGACAAAATCTAATATACTTAGTTTTAAGACTAATATTGTATTATAAAGACTAACTGTCCCGACCGGCATTTGGCTAACATGGTGGATAATAAGCTACTAACCCTCGTATCGCAAGATTGTGCCCATCACCCTATTGAAAACCTCCAATAGGATCTCATCAAAAGCGACAAAAGACCTTAAGACCTTTACAATACAATACATTGAATACAATATTCCTTTATTGACACAATTGTTTGGTTGTTACATTTAAAGCCTGTTAAAGCCTCTAACTCCCAAACTAGCCATGTTTTCCAATTACAGAGCAGAATGTCGCACTTTGGCGCACAAACACGAACAACGCGAAAAAACATTTCTTATATTTTCGGTTACTAAGTATCTTGGATAAACGATACCAAGATATCGTTGTGCGCATCACGCCAAAGCAGCAACCACTTCTTAAAGTGCTCGTTTGTGCGGAGCGTTGCTGTAGTTGAAAAATTCGAAGTTGAGCACTATACCGCATAATGCCCTTTAGTGCTGCAATTGGAAAACTACCTAGATAAAATCTGTACGTCACGACTAAACGCCCTCTAATAAGAAGCTTTAAATTCTAAAACTTCATTTACTAGGTCCGAGTAGAAGCCTTAGCGTTTTCTTCAGATGAGCGATACATGATATCTCTCGGGGGGCGTGACGATGGGTCGGTGGTGCTATGGGACTGTGTGGCGGGCGTGGCCACGGGTACTGCGGCGGCGGCCAGGCTGACCACAGGGGACGCCATGACCTTGACTGCGTTGTGTTTAAGGGTTAACTCCTTTGTTACTGGAGGAGATTGTTAGTATGAGAATTATTGTTAATACTAATATTATTATGAGGTTAAGTTTGGATGTATGGATGTTGGGGGTAATCTCTGAAACTACGATCCGATTCTGAAAATTCTTTCTCTTAGCAAATGTTTGTTGTCAGAAGTCGCAGAACAAAACAGTCGTTGAGTTTTTAGGGACGCATCCGTGATCCGAGCGAAGCAAGCATAAGTCACTAAAAAAATAGTAGTAGACTCGTGAGGTTCAGTAAAAAATATAATAATTTAATGCTGAATATTTTTAAAATTTTGAAAATAGCATTGTTTTGACAAAACATTCTCAAAAATCCTGCTGTCATTATTTATAAATATATTTAAACGAGCAATTCTTGTATATTTATATATTTATTTATTTATACCAGCGATCTCGGGAACGGCTCTAACGATTTTGCTGAAATTTTGTATATGGGGGCTTTCGGGGGCGAAAAATTGATCTAGATTAGTCACGTGTCTGGGAAAACGCGTGTTTTCGAGTTTTCATGCGTTTTTCTTATGCATTATTCTACGCAAAATTTAATAGCGACATCTATACAATTGTCTCAGTATCACTTAGTCACTTAATGTAAAATTATTTTTAAGCCAAATTAAAAAGAAAATTATTCTTATGGCGACATCTATACAACTGTCTCAGTAACACTTAGTCACTTAATGTAAAATTATTTTTAAGCCAAATTAAAAAGAAAATTGTTCTTATCGCGACATCTATACAACTTTCTCAGTAACATTTAGTCACTTAATGTAAAATATACAATCTTTCAAGAACTCCGAGCGAAGCTCGGTCGCCCAGGTACTTTAAATATTATATCTTCTCAACAGAACTGCCTTCTGAGTCGGTGGTAGCTTTTCCACAGACTTACATACATTTAATTTAAATTAAAAGAAATGTAAAAATTGACAAATCTAAATTGCTTGTAAAAGTCCATTTGAAAGTATATTTTGATTTGATAAACCAGCAAATCTTCGCGTGTGGAACATTCGGGCGGAGAGTAAGAACCTGGACGTAGTGGACGTGTCGTTGGGGAAGCTGCGCCGATGTGTCCGGTGCATTGCCATCAGCCAGGACGACGCGTACGGTATTGCGGGGACTACGTTAGTTCATATTTCAGACAAATTATGTTTTTCTATTAATATTATAGATCCATGATCCATACCTAAATATCCTAATATGGTGCATATTATCGAGGGGCGAGTGATTCTAATTATTTAAAGTAATTGTTATTTTTAAATTTTAAACCCCCAAGAAGTGTTAAGACAGAGCTCCCCAAATTCAGAGACCACCCCTGATATTATCTCTTTCATACTTTCATAAAGAGCTGTATAAAATCACTCAACTATTTGTCCATCTGCGCCCATAATTATTGTATGATGTACATATGTAAATGTATAGGTCCTATACTTGAAAATTAGTTAGCTAGATAAAAAATCCAATGCATTACATGGTTTATCAAACAAAAAGCCAATTTATGACGCTATGTGTGTATAAAAGTGTTTAAAGAATTTAAAAAATGAGGCATAATTGAAAGCAACATTAAGTGTGTTTCTGTTCTTCAGAAATACACTTAATAATCTATTGGACTGCCATTAAATAAATAAATGATAAATAAATATGTTGGGATAATAATACGCAGTCCCATTTAGTTCCATGGTAAGCTACGAGGCCTGTGTTATGGATATCATATAATTGATACACTACACATATATAACTTTAAATACATACATATTATAAATATAAACATCCATGACTGGAGTACAGACATTCGTGCTCATCACACAAATGAATGCCCCCAGCGGGACACGAACACGCGACCGCTGACACAGCAAATAGAGTCACTACAATCTGAGTCAAACGTGTCTTCAAGTCAAAATCATTATAAATCCTAATGCTTATTTCTGTACGTAAATTCGGTACTCCTTCACGCTAAAACGGCTGGGCAAATTTTGATGAAATTTTTATACAAAAAGATTATGACCTGGAGTAACATATAATCGTAGACTTTCAGGTACCGAGTAGACTCAGGAAAAATTGCTAGTTACAATATATGTTTTTATAATTTACAAGTGTTTATATTTTTTAGATCTGGTGATATGATAAAGTTTTCCATCAACTACCCTTCAGATCCCATGGCTTCAATAGCGCATTGTAAACCCTCGCTTATAGGATGTTTAGCCAAATGCGGGCCTTGGAGGAAAGGCAAGAGGCCAGAGTCGTTGTGTTATAGCCAAGGTAAATGGGGAAAATACGATTAATCACAAAATTTTAAAAAATATATATATTAATACTACAAAATTGAAATTTAGCAAAAGTTAAAAGTAAGAAACTGCTGGGTAATTTGGCCGATAATTTTCAAAAATTCAAAAATTTTTTGATTTTTGAAAAAAACTACCCTAAACTACTAATTTAAAAACCGTTATTGTAAAAATTGCAGTGATCAAATTTAGATTTTTTTTAATTACTAAGCGAATTGAAAGTTTTAGGCAGTCATATTATAGATATTGCTTTTTAAAAATTAAAGATGGATGACAGAATGGGTTAAGAAATTATTTTAGGACATATAAATACATACATACGTACATAAAAAGTAAACGAAGCCGCGGGCAGACGCTGGTCTTCTATAACGTAAATCTGGCTGAACTTATTAGCTCTATTATTCCTTAGGCATCGAATCGATACTTATAATGACTGATGGCTGTTTAATCGTCGGCGCTGGTGACGGCACGATCGACATCTTGGATGAAATAAACTGGAAGGGGGAATTCCCTAAAGGAAAAGTGTTGGAACCAAACAAACCCCATTTTAGAGCGGTAAGAAAATGTATCCCTATTGTAAAATGATGAACGATGTAGAAATGGTAATGGTAGCCCAGTGGTAACGCGCGCTAGGGAAACCGAGTGAAGCGGGTTCAAATTTAGGGTCTCGCGTCTCTGATATTTTCATGTGCGAATCATTTCCAACATGATTACCACTTGTCTCATGGTGAAGGAAAACATCGTGAGGAAACCTGCATGTCTTAGAGAGACTAACAAGTTTCCGAAAGACATGCTCAGTGCGTCAACTCGCACTTGGCCAGCGTGAAGGACTATGGCTTGATCTCTCGTGTAGAAGGGAGACCCGTGCCCTTTGGTGGAACATTAAAAAGGGCTGAATACGGACATTGGAGTTTTATTAAATGAACATATAGTACAATCTTCAGTCCCTCTCGCTGAGTGATCCTGTAAATCTATCATCTTTGTCAAAACTTACTCATAAAAAGACACTCCGGTAATGTCCCAGTTCCTAGAGCTTTTATATGTTTCCTAATTTTATAAAAATGCGTTTTTGCTCTCAACAGGACCACTATACTTTATAAAATATAACAATCTTTGTATGAATCAATGGTACTTCAATCATATAGATATTTACCTATATAATTCGATAACACAAAAAATATATCATATATATATATATATATTTATTGCACATAAAATACATGCTTAATACATTAATAAGTATATTATTATAGAGTATACTTACCATTTACGTAACAAAATATATAATACATATATGATATGTGATAATACTTTCTCGGATTTACGCGAATATTTGACATTTTAAATAAAATTATCTTTTCGGATTTTTTCGCTGTCTGTAACAACTATATTATAACGCTTTTGAGATGTCTAAAACCTTAGTCTCTCCCGTGACCGTGGTCGTGATTGCTGTAAAGCATTCGAAATGTACAGAACCAAAAATCAAAATAAATCCGCGAAAAAATCCGATAAGATAGTTTTATTTAAAACGAAATATCCATCGAATAGGGATAAGCCTCTTTCCTCCTCCTCCTTTTTTGCAAAGTCGGTTTTCTATAATAAATAAAAAAAAATGTTGGGACATTAACGCACAGCACCATCTAGTTCCATGGTAAGCTACGAAGCTTGTGTTTTTGATACCAAATAAGTCGATACACTACACATATATAACTTATAAATACATAGATATTATAAAAAAACACCCATGACTGGAGTACAAACATTCATGTTCATCACATAAATAAATGCCCCCCGCGGGACTCGAACCCGCAACCGCTGGTACAGCAAGTAGGGTTACTACAAGCTGTCTACAATCATTATATAACTATAACCACTTAATCTTTCACAGCTCAAAAGCACAAAAGTCATGGGAAGCATCACCTCCCTAGAACTGATGGAGGCACCATCATTGAAGGGGGAGAAACGTCTGCTCTTAGCGGGGACCAGGACGAGTGAGATATACGCCATCAATGTGGACACCTTCGACCCCATACTTGTGGTCACGTGCCATAGATGTGCCATTAACGATATTGCTTTTCCAAGGTTAATTTGATTGTTTAATTTTATATGACCTTTTTAGGTTAATTTTACTGATTCTATTAGACACAAGCGACTCACCCTCGCTTCGCTTCGGGTTCGTCCCTAAACAAAAACAAAAGAATTTTTCAAATCGGATCAGTAGTTCCTGAGATTAGCGCGTTCAACCAAACAAACAAACAAACAAACTCTTCAGCTTTATAATATTATTATAGATTAGCGACTCACCCTCGCTCCGCTTGGGTTCGTCCCTAGTTACGTTTTAACGTCTAGTATAGATTTCTTAGAGATGAGATATTTTTCCGTAGTAAAAAGTATCCTATATGTTGACCGGGATAGTCAGCTGTTGCCATATCAAATTTCATTAAAATCCCTCCAGAAGTTTTCTTGTGGTGCATTCCGAGACAGACAGACAAAAATTCTAAAAACTATAGATTCGGCCTGTGTATCGGTAATAATGACTCTTTCAATAAGATTTTTCAAAAAATATTTAATGTGCAGATTGGGTTCAGTTACAATTTTATTATATGTATAGGTAGGTGAACGCTTTGTAAATAGACTGGAGTAAAAGGTCATATCGCAATTTTAGTAATTTTTATATATGGTACGTGTGTGTGCGAGTGCGTGTGCGTGTGCGTGTGTGTGTGTGTGTGTGTGTGTGTGTGTGTGTGTGTTCACATATACCAAACGTTGTATAAACTTTCGCAAAAAATACTTACAGGTGTTTAATTAAACTTTTCAGTAATATCCTACTAATTCTACTAATATTATTAATGCGAAAGTTTGTGTGAGGTAGTTTGTTATTCTTTCATGCAAAAACTACTGAATGGTTTATAATGAAACTTTACAATAATATAGGTCATACATCAGAATAACACATAGGTTACTTTTTATCCCGGAAAAATATACTGTTCCCGAGGGATAGGTTTATTTTTGTTTTTGCTGGTCTAATATAGTTTTAAGAATAATATATATACAGATAAATAAAATTGGAGTGACTGTTTGTAATATTAAAATAACCGCTTTTTACTAAATGCATATGGATGTATACACGGTACATATACCAAAACAAAATTTTTTACAATTTTTGTCTGTCTGTCTGTCTGTCTGTTTGTTCCGGCTAATCTCCGAAACGGCTGGACCGATTTTGACGGGACTTTCACTGGCTTATAGCTGATGTTATAGGAAGTAACTTAGGCTATAATGATATGTGTGAGGGGCCGCGGGCAGGGGCATGTCGGGCGTGTTCGCGAGCGCGGGCGCGGGCGACGTGCGCGTGTGGTGCGCGGCGCGCGCGCGCGAGCTGCTGCGCATCGTCGTGCCCAACTTCACGTGCTCCGCCGTGCTGTTCGCCGCCGACGGCAAGTCCATTGTTACTGGTTAGTGAATAGTGTTATATATAAATAAATATATATATGCTGGGACATTAACACACAGCACCATCTAGTTCCATGGTAAGCTACGAGGCTTGTGTTATGGATACCAGATAGTTGACACACTATACATATATAACTTTAAATACATACATATTATAAATATAAATACCCATGACTGGAGTACAAACATTCGTGCTCATCACACAAATGAATGCCCCCAGCGGGACTCGAACCCGCGACCACTGGCGCAGAAAGTAGGGTCACTACAAACTGAGCCAAACGTGCCGTCATATGTCTTTTATTCATATTTTATTAGATATTTTAAATAAAACTGTCCGTTTCGAATTTTTTCACGGACTCATTTAGAGTTTTGGTTTCCGATATTTCGAATGCTTTACTGCCATTACGGTCGCGGGGGAGATTAAGGTATTAGAAGTTTCGAAGGTCATTATTGTTAAATTTTACAATTTTGTGCGTAGCCACTGTCCAGCAACTATGATCTTTAAGACATCAAATGGACCCTTAAGCTCTCCTGTGACCATAATTTTTGTAATACATTTAAAACATCTAGAGTCGAAAATCAAAATAAGTTCGTGAAAAAATCCGAAAGGATAGTTTTATTTAAAATGTCGAATATTCGCGTGAATCTAAAAAAGTATTATTATATTAAATTTTAGCAAATGTTTCATAACTTATACGAAAGTGCTTTTCCGCCAATAAATAATACAATTGTAATGATGTGGATTCTAGACATCTATTTATAAGTAACGACTTCACATACCAAAGCCTAATTACCATACCTTGATACCATATGAGCAAAATTTTTAGGAGACACTTAAAACTTTATAATATTTTTTGTACACTACTTATATATATATATATATATATATATATATATATATATATATATATATATATATATATATACAGTCGAATTGAGAACCTCCTCCTTTTTTTGGAAGTCGGTTAAAAATCTAAAATACCGTTGGTAGATAATATGGTAAGGTGTTATTTTTGATACTGTAAAATCTAATTAAAATGACTACTGAATTACTGTTGCGTACAATTTGAACTGAAAAATATTTTTGATATATGTAGAGTTGCCTGGTTTGTCAATTAAGGTATCGCTATGTGTTCCTCGAGGCCTAGGGCATAATCTACCTATCTAAATTTAGTCCAAATTCATCCAAGTGAAGGTGAAAACCATATTCACATATAAATTTTCGCATAAGAATAATTCGAAGAGTTAGAGACTATCCAATACTTATGAATAATTAAAAATAAGAATAAAACAATAGAATGTAACAAGAATCTCATCTGATAGAGGAATTAACGTTTTTGACACTATTTTTTTTATATCCACCCCTTTTTGATATCCCACTGCTGGGCACGGGCTTCCTTATACGAGTGGGATCTAACTATCGCCCACCACGTTGGCCAAATACGACTTGGTGGACTTCACATATCTTTCGAAAACTTGCTAGGTTTTCTCAGACATGCAGGTTTCCTCACGATGTATTCCTTCACCGTAAGACAAGTGGTGATGAATCGCACATGAAAATATAAGAGATGCGAGACCCGAGAATTGAACTCGCTCGGTTTTCCAAGCGAGCGTGTTGCCATTGGACTACCATCTCCTTTTTCAGGATAATATATATAAGCTTATATATGAAATTTGTGGTCGTCTTAGCGTGGAACGACGGCAACATCCGCGCCTTCACGCCGCTCACCGGCCGACTCATCTACTGCATATACAACACCCACAACAAGGGCACCTCCGCCCTCGACATGACCCGTGATGGCCGCACTCTTATATCTGGTGGATGTGAGGGACAGGTACTGCTGGATTGTCTCCTAGTTTTATTGATATATTGTAAACTAGCTTCGCTTCGCTTCGGATTCGTCCCTAGACAAAAACAAATGTATCCCACGGGAATCGTACATTTTCCCGATGATGTATAGCCTATAGCATTCCTCGGTTAACGAGCTATCTAATGCAAAAAGAATATTTCAAATCGGATTAGTAGTTCCTGAGATAAGCGTGTTCTACTCTAACTAAACAAACAAACATACAAACAAACTCTTCAGCTTTATAATATTAGTATAGATTAGTATTATATTTAAAAAGAACAACTGCTGAGTTTCCCGCCGGATCTACTCAGCAGAACTGCCTCTCGAGCCAGTGGTATAATTGACGATTCAAAAGTACTGATAAAAATGTATTTGAATAATATATATTTGATTTTGTTTTCGATTTTGAAGTGAAGTTCCTTATCGCACTTTATACTCGGCACACTTGTGTGTGTGTTTGCAGGTTGTATGCGTAAATGTATTTCTCAACGTTATAAAAAAAAGTAAATAAATAAATATGTTGGGATATTAACACACAGCACCATCTAGTTCCATGATAAGCTACGAGGCCTGTGTTATGGATACCAGATAGTTGATACACTACACATATATAACTTTAAATACATCCATATTATAAATATAAACACCCATGACTGGAGTACAAACATTCGTGCTCACAAATGAATGCCCCCAGCAGGACTCGAACCCGCGACCTCTGACACAGCAAGTAGGGTCACTACAAACTGAGCCAAACGTGTCGTCATGTGTGTGTGTGTTATGTACGCACGTAAGAAGTTATACTTCTTTGGCGTAACAGAACAAAAATAGCTAAAGATTTCATAACGTATGTCACAACTCTCTGTTTGTAAAAGGAATGCAGCTAACTTCATCATGTCGCTTTTTGGCTGTCGGTGTGCGCGCGCATTGTAAAAATTTTACTCTCATAATTTTTCCCAAGCGTGCCGAAAGAAGTATAACTTCAAAACATAATGAAATCCTCACTTCTTCCAATTTCCTGTGTGTGATGAAAAATATTAAAAATATACAAGTTTTTGTTGGTTTGTCCAAGTTTTACTCGACAATTAAACAACAAATCTGATGATCTTTAATCAACTTAAAAAACAGAAATTGTGGTAGTTCATTTGTGTGTATTTTTTATATACATAATTATATATATATAAAAAATAAACATAATTCATTCATTCATGGACCCCGACTTGATCTCATATAATTTTCTGTAACATATGTATAAGGTAACATTTTCGAGAATTAGGGAAAACCGTGAAATTTCACTATGTAAACTTAGTAAGTTATTGAATAATGATTTTTTTTTTAATTAAAATATTCATTTATTTAAAGGTACGCGTGTGGGATATAAAGCCGGAATGTCAAAGTTTGAAGAAAGTGTTGAAGGAACACAAGAGCCCGGTGTCCGCCATACAGGTGTCCCCCAACGACACGGAGGCGGTGAGCGCGGGCACCGACGGCTCCTGTATTATCTGGGATTTGATGTAAGTTTCAAATGTATTGTTGTATTAATTTCAGGTTTTTGGGTTTATTTTTGAAGTTATACTTTTTTTGGGACGTTTTGAAAAGAATATGAGAGTAAAATTTTTACGATGCGCGCGCGCACCGACAGCCATAAAGCGACATGATGAAGTTAGAAGTTTAACTTCTTATGTGCGTATATAAGTAGACACATACGGGTTTTTTTATTTGCTTGTCATTATTTGTATAATTTTTGTGTGGTCTATAGGTTATTTTCAATTTAAGGCTAAGACTTTAAAAAAAAATATTTTTTAAAGATATTCGAAATGAGTTTTAAATTGAAATAACCTCCTTTTTTGAAGTTGGTTTATAAAGAACTCGGTATTAGTATAAGATATAATGGAGCCAAGTTAGCTACCTCTTGGAGGTTTGGAGATGTTTACGTCTTTAGAAGTTATTGTAACTGTTGACTAGAACTAAGAAGTCAATTAGAAAGATCTTATCTTAATTTCAAACACCTATAGAGTTACCTATCATTATTATGTGGAATTAAAAATTGTGAAAACTTTAAGCATTGCATTTAAAGTTCAATTTACATTGTCGTTTATTTATTTTGACTAAAGTAATTATTTAAACACAATCGGTGGTAGTTTTAAGAGGCCTTTTGCATCGAATTGTGTATCTAGTACTTTTATTATATGTAGAGAACATTAAATATGAAAAAATAAGACATTTCGTGTATCATCCTACACTAACGCGTAATCATAGACTATTTTTTATTTATAAGATGTAAAATTGTAAATGTTTAAGGTATTTTTTCTTTACTACTCTAAATGTTGTTTTGCCTTTACATAATATACCATTTTTTTAAATGTCGTTATCACCTACAATTAAGGTAGTACTCTATCTGTTGTATTTTCTGTGTATGTTATAATGTGTTTAGTTTGTACTTTGTTGGTGGTCTAATTAAATAAATAACACGTGTCGAGTGTGACGGCAGCTCGCTGTCGCGGCGGCAGGTGCTGTACGCCAACACGCTGTTCACGTGCGCGTGCTGGGAGCCGCGCGGCCGCCAGCTGCTCACGGCCGGCAGCGACCGCCGCGTGGCCTACTGGGAGGCCGGCGGCGGCAGCCTCGCCAGGGAGGTCGGACAGCCGTACTTATTATACTTATATATGTACTTACTAGCGACTCACACTCGCTCCATTTGGGTTCGTCCCTACTTACCTTTTAACGTTCAGTATATATTTCTCAGAGATGAGATATTCTCCCGCAGTGAAAAGTATCCTATATGTTGACCCGGATAACCAGCTATCATGATACTTAATTTCATTAAAATACCTCCAATGGATTTTCCGTGATGCGGGCACAGACAAACAGACAAAAATTCTAAATAGGTACTTACTATAGATTTAGCCTCTGTATCTATGATAATGACTTTTACCGGTGGTAGGACTCTGTCAAGCCTGAGGAGTCCGTAGGATGGGTACCACCCCCTTATCTATTTCTGCCGCCAAGCAACAATGATTGCATTGTTGTGTTCCGGTATGAAGGATAAGGTAGCCAGCGCAATTACAGGCAAGAGGCACAACATCTTAGTCCTCACAGTGATAACGTACCGGCGGTTCTGCAGTTTTGTTACATAAAATCTAAGTGCATGAACCGTAGGTGTTATGGGCGACAGGTACCGCTTTCCATCAGGTGGACTGTCTGCTCGTTTATCACTGAATACCATAAAAAAAAAAACAATAAAATTTAAAAATATTTAATGTAGGGATTCGACTCGGTGTATATTTTACTTTATGTATAGATAATGTTATAAATGTGAAAATATATTTGTTTGTCCTTCTATCACGTCATAAAAGAATAAAAAAGTTAGGATTGGCGTGATTTTTTATGTGGAGACAGTTGGAGGGCTAGAGAGTGACGTAGGCTTAGTACTTTTTACCGCGGGAGATTATCTCATTCCCACGAGAAACAATATTTAAATACCTATAACATTATAATAACCAACCCACAATACATATTCTATCTATTATATACTAACCATTAAAACGTACCTAGGGACGAGCCCGAACAAAGCGAGGGTGAGTCGGTAGTATTATATACTTTACTAGCGACTCACCCTCGCTTCGCTTCGGTTCGTGCCTAGACAAAAACAAATCTATCCCACGAGAACCGTACATTTTCCGGGATGATATATAGTCTATAGCCTTCCTCAATTAACGGGCTATCTAATGCAAAAAGAATTTTTCAAATCGGATTAGTAGTTCCTGAGATTAGAGCGTTCAACCAAACAAACTAACAAACAAACTCTTCAGCTTTATAATATTGGTATAGATATATGTATATATTTTATACATATTTGAACACTTTACTACTATTACTTATATTGTTTAACTGCAAATTTTCAGTTAGAAGCTAGCAAATCGGGAGCTATCAACGGTCTTCATATAACGCAAAATGGAGATCTTTTCGTTACCGGCGGCAATGATCAGATGGTTAAAGTAAGTTACGTATAGGCAGTCATATCAATAATTAATAACAAATTAAATACTATTATAAATGCGAAAATTTAAGAGTATGTTTGTTACGTCCTAAAGCTGTAACGGCTAAATAGATTTAAGATAGATTTTCCCTTTTTTTTTCTCATTATGAAAACCCTTCATCATTTACTGTAGGGATCCTGAAACAGTCATTTTGCAGGTACTGTAGGATTTCTACACATTAAAACCAAAATATAAAAATCCATACAGTAGGCGAACGCTAGCTCGTTATCAAGATCCAATTAGTAAACTTGGTCAGATCTGGGATTCGAATCTAAAACCTGGATCTGTAGCTGTATATGTTAGCCAATAGACCAATAAAGAAGAACTTATTATATTGATAGACATGCGGACTCGCTATAATGTTATATAGTAAAAAACTCATTATTTAAAACAGCAAGTGTCGAGTTTCTCGCCGGCTCTTCTCAGCAACTCTGTCTGTTACCTTTTACGCTTAAACCACTAAACAGGTTTTAATAAAATTTGACAATTATATAGATTGGATCCTTGGATCGGACATAGGCTATCCCGTTTCGCCAATATCATGCGAGCGAAACCGTTGGCAAAAAGCTAGTAATAAATAATATCCTCCTGTTACAAAACACACATTTCGATATAAATAAATATAAATATGTTGGGACATTAACACACAGCACCATCTAGTTCCATGGTAAGCTACGAGGCTTGTGTTATGGATACCAGATAGTTGATACACTACACATATATAAATTTAAATACATACATATTATAAATATAAACACCCATGACTGGAGTACAAACATTCGTGCTCATCACACAAATGAATGCCCCCAGCGGGGCTCGAACCCGCGACCGCTGGCACAGCAAGTAGGGTCACTACAAACTGAGCCAAACGTGTCGTCAACGTTCAATGTGCGAACCCTATAAAACATATTTTATCGAATACATGAATATCCTCTATACATAATATAACCAGCTGTGGAAATACCAAGAGGGTATCTACACGCACGCGGGGCTCGGGCACGCCGGCGCCGTCACGTGCTGCCGCTTCAGCCCCGACGCCAGGCACATAGTGAGCGCGTGCGCCGCCGGCACCATCATCGTGTGGAAGGTGCCTGAGGTGAGTTGGCCTGGTTTTTGGTGTGGTTTCTGCTTGTTTTTAGGTGGTTTTTTTTTGGTTAGGAAAAGTTATACTTTCTTACATTTAAGCGAATATTAGACATTTAAATAAATCTGTAACAACTATATAATGCCTTTGAGACATCTAACACTTTAGTCTCTCCCGTGACCATGATTGCTGTAAAGCAATCGAAACGTCGGGAACCAAAAATCAAAATAAAAGATAGTTTTATTCAGCAAAGGTTTTTAATAATAATAATAATAAATTAAATTCATTTATTTCAAGTATCAAGACTCGTTTACATAGAAAATTACTTATTCTAATGTTAGTAAATGTAATTTTATAATAGTTATTGATTACGATGTATTTATTTGACCGTGTACATGACTCACTGGTGGCTTCCCGTAGGATATAGCGCAACAGTGGTTTATGTACAAACAGACAAATCTCTTCGCAATCATATTAAGAATGCTGTTGGAGCTGGTCCGAATCCTGCGCACCGAAGACGCACATCGCTTACGCATTGTTGTGTAAGAACAGTATACTAGTGTTACCGATCGATAGTCGACTATCGATAGCATATTGATAGTTAATCGATAGTGACCGATAGTTGGAATATCGATAGTAGGGCTTTTTTAGATGAAAACTATCGATAGTGAAACTATCGATATTTCAGCAACACTACTGTATACCCTAGCGTCGACAAACATAGTTGATGCACTACAAAAACGGGGAAGTCCCAACAGCACCCTAAATAGTGAAATTTTAAGTGAAGTGAAATTCAAGATCAAGTGAAGGTTCTAGCTGAGGGTTTCGTTTTCATGTGCTAATGTAATGAAGCAAATCGTCACAAGGCAACTCACTTTAGAGAACCTAATTTTTCATTTCCTATGGGAAATCAGCTAACCCGTACTTGGCTAGTGTGGTAAAGTATATTCCCCCTTAGCACAAAGGACAGGAGGTCCATATATTAGTGTATCGTACAATTTTATTAATTTCAATATGTCTATATATTTTTTAGATTTCAATTATTTTTAACATTTACAATGACTGAATGACGTCTTATCTAAGTCCCATTTCGTTCGAAAACAGCCACTAAAGCAGTCTAACCATCAACAATATTATATATTTAAAAGAGCAATTCTTGTATATTTATATCTTTATTTATTTATACCAGCTATTTCGGAAACGGCTCTAACGATTTCGCTGAAATTTGGTATGTGGGGGCTTTTGGAGACGAGAAATTGATCTAGATTAGTCTTATGTCTGGGAAAACGCGTGTTTCCGAATTTTCATGCGGTTTTATTTTGCATTATTCTACGCAGAATATGGTCGATAATTTATTACACTCGGGTATAAGCATCGTGGTCAAGCGGTCAAGGCGCAAGTTAGACAACACATATGCCCGGGATCGAGTCCCGGTCGGAATACAAAGTTTTTACTATTGTTTGTTTTTTTGTATTTATTCAAGTTTTTAGTTTTTTTTTTATCTAAAAAATACGATATAACAAAAAAGAACTCTGAGCGAAGCTCGGTCGCCTATGTACTGTATATAATATATGAAGTCACTCTCCAAAAATACAGTATATGTATACTTAATATTAAATTAATTCCTTGTGTTTCATTCCATCAGATGTACTTGCAAAGTGAAAAACCGTCTTCACAAAACGGTAAACGTAATACGGATTCCCCTAAAACCCTACAAGAGGAACTAAAGTTGCAGCTCGACGATAAACCTACGCAAAAAGCGGCCGGCGATCGTCCCAACAAAATACCGTCCGCGCCATCAAAGGTATTGTCTTAAGTCATTTAAAAAAACATTAGGATATTTTCTACTTTTGTAAATCTATAGTTTTTAGAATTTTTGTCTGTCTGTCTGTTGCGGAAAATTCACTGAAGGGATCTTGATGAAATTTGGTATGATGATAGCTGGATATCCGGGTCAACATATAGGATACTTTTTACCGCGGGAAAATATTATCTCATCTCAGATAGGTATCTATACAGATAAATAAAATTAAAGTTTATGTAATGGCAAAATAACAGCTTTATACAAAATGCATCTGGAATATACGGTATATACGGTACTTATAAGAAAAACACAATTTTTAAAATTTTTGTCTGTCTGTCTGTTTGTTCCGGCTAATCTCCGAAACGGCTGGACCAATTTTAACTGGACTTTCACTGGCAGATAGCTGATATTATGAGGAGTAACTTAGGCTACTTTTATTTAAGAAAAATAATTAGGGTTTCGGTTAAAAAAAATAAAACGTAACTAGAGACGAACCCGAGCTGAGCGAGGGTGAAATAAGAGGGATGAGATAACTAAATTAAAACTCACGTTGTTTCGTTTAAAAGATTACTTTATGTGGTGTGCGTAAGTTCGAATTTGTGTTTAGACAATTAGAACGTCCGATTTTTTAATTTTTATTCTTTGGTTTGACTTTACGTCACATGTCTACGCCAATTTTTCAAAATTTGTTAGTATATACCTACATATGTATATAATAACAAATTTTGAAACTACTAGGGTCTCACTCTCGCTTCGCTCGAGTTCAACCCTAGCAAAACAAAAAACAAACCTATCCCACGGGGACCGTACATTTTTCCGGGATAAAAAGTAGCCTATGTGTTATTCCAGACTATAATCTATATCTATGGCAAATTTCATCCAGATCCATTCAGCCGTTCTGGCGTAAAAGAGCAACAAACATACATCCATACATACATTCTTACAATTTTTTCCGTTTATAATATTAGTAGGATTATAGGTATGATATACATACATAGATATGATTAGTTGTTGTGGGTTGTATTATAACGGGTTTTCCCGTGGGAATGAGATAATCTCCCGCGGTAAAAATACTAAGCCTATGTCACTCTCCAGCCAACTCCAAATATCTCCACACAAAAAATCACATAAATCCTCTTAAACTTAAATAACTCTTATATACTTAATATATATATATATATATATATATATATATATATATATATATATATATATATATATATATTAAATATATTTCTATGATTCAGATAGAAAAAATAGAAGCAATGGACACGTCACGTGGCAGCGTGCACTCCTGCTGTCCGTGCGACACTGACAGGTCGAAAACATCCGATAAGTCTAAGAAGAGTTCCCCGAACGTTGGCAGCGGCACTGCCGGGGACAGGTGCTGTAGGCCTCCAGGTGATGTATTTGTTTGTATTCTGACTCCTCACATACAGGTTTAATCTAGTTTGGGAGTAAGGCTTCAACAGGCTTTTGTAACAACGAACAAATATGTCAATAAAGAAATATTATTATATTATTATTATTATTACTAATATTAAGTAGTTTTTTTTAAATAATTAATTAACCCTAGGTAGGTACTGTGTAAAAAACTAACTAAAACATAGGAACATGTTTACGAAGCAATATAATATTATGCAGTCGGAGACATACATGTTTTATTCTTGCTCCGTGTATGTATGTTGATTTTTAATAATATCCATATAGCCTATAACACTCGCGTTATCACTACGGATCTAACGACGTGCGGTTCATCAAAATCGGTTAAGTATGCCGTTTAGTAATTACGGGAGAACATAGGAATTAGGATCGGACATATGTACATATAAACTGAAAGATCAAACACGTAACGCTCCTTTGCGCTTCGCCGCAGTCGGGTAAAAATACTTATGGTAATAGATTGTCAAGGTATTAGTAAAAAATAACTAGCGTGTGTGTATGTCTGTGTGTGCAAACATATGTATACTGTATACATATGTGATCTTTCGATTATCTTTTTTTACTAAAATACTTTTATTACGTTTGTTTGTACTCACTTGTATGTATGTATTCAGCCCTTTTTAACGTCCCACTGCTGGGCACGGGCCTCCCTTCAATACGAGGGGGATCAGGCCATAGTCCACCACGCTGGCCAAGTGCGGGCGGACTTCACATGTCTTTCTAAAACTTGCTAGGTTCTCTCAGACATGCAGGTTTCCTCACGATGTTATCCTTCACCGTAAGGCAAGTGGTAATCATGTTAGAAATGATTCGCGCATGAAAATATCAGAGGTGCGAGACCCTGGAATTGAACTCGCTTCACTCAGTTTCCTAAGCGATCGCGCGATCGATGGTTAATTATATTTTACGATTTTATTAATATTAAATAAAAGACACAACTATGAGGTGCGTCAAATATTTTTCTATATGTTGGGACATTAACACGCAGCACCATCTTCTATGGTAAGCTACGAACGAGGCTTGTGTTATGGATACCAGATAGTTGATACACTACACATATAACTTTAAATACATACATATTATAAATATAAACACTCATAACTGGAGTACAAACATTCGTGCTCATCACACAAATGAATGCTCCCAGCGGGACTCGAACCCGCGACCGCTGACACAGCAAGTAGGGTCATTACAAACTGAGCCAAACGTGTCGTCATATGTTTGATATTTTCTTTATAGATAATCTCCCAACAAGGACTACAAGTAAGGAATTTGTCAACAGCAGCGGTGACAAGAAACGAACTTAACATATATTTAGTAAATGAAACATGTCAATTGAATAAATATTTATTAAAAATGTTTAATGATTTTTATTTACATTTATTATTATCCTAAGAGTTAACTTAAAAACTAAAAATATCACGTAAAAAATGCTTTTTTATATTAAACTTTATAAGAACATTTGATGCACTTTGGAAAATTGCTAAATATCATTCGCAATTAATTAATTATAATGTATTTAGAAATTAATGACACGAGATAAATAAAAAAATGCACTTATAATATTTATATCCCTTTGAAATTTCCATATAATGGGGCTATTTGTTTGCTGATTGTTCGTTGCTTTTGCTCTGTTCAAGAGTTTCTTGTTGAATTAAGATATATCTATACTAATATTATAAAGCTGAAGAGTTTGTTTGTTTGTTTGAACGCGCTAATCTCAGGAACTACTAATCTGATTTGAAAAAAAATTTTTGCATTAGATAGCCCATTAACTGAGAAAGGCTATAGGCTATATATCATCCCGGGAAAATGTACAGTTTCCGTGGGATTTGTTTTTGTCTTGGGACGAACCCGAAGCAAAGCGAGGGTGAGTCGATAGTTGACTAATATGCAGGCTATCTATATTGTTATGTTAATAAAATAAATGTAACTTCGATATTTAAAAGAGCAACTGTTGAGTTTCTCGCCTTATCAAAACCACATCAAAATCAAACCCATCAATTGTGATACTTTCTTAGGTTTACGCGAATATTTGACATTTAAATAAAACTATCTTTTCGGATTTTTTCGCGAATATGTTTTGATTTTTGGTTCCCGACGTTTCGAATGCTTTACAGCAATCATGGTCACGGGAGAGACCCTCCCGAATCCGAAAAGATAGTTTTATTTAAACTATCAATTGTGATTTTGATTTTGATAAAATTCTTTTTAATCAAAAGGTGGTGCCATATATTTTTTAAAACAAATGCACCCCTAAGAATAAAGAAAATGATGAATATACAAATTTTGAATTAGAATATGTTTAAATGAATGTGATTAGAATAAGAAATGATAAAATTAACAAGTACATTTCCAACCACAGGCATGAAGAAAATGCAAATGTACACAAACTAAGTGTATTTGTCTCACATAGGTCCAGACCAAGAAATCAAAATGACTTATAATATTAGAAAGAAATAGAAACTTAGATATTGTAGATGTAAATGACAGACCTTCTTATGAAAAAAGCAGAATAGTCGGTAATAAAGAAAAATAATTTATGAAATACATTGAACAATTAACACAAAGTGATATTGCAAGCAGGGCTCGGAAACCTGTTCAATTTTTAAACCAATTTTGGTTGACTCCAAACCGAAATGCCTTTCGGTTTAAGGTTTCGGTTGCGTTCTTTAACTGGTTGAATCCAGAGAACTGTTTTTGAGGAATTTAGGTTCAATTTCCAAAATTAACCAGTTAAAATGAGTTTTTTTCGTTTACATTTGGAGCGTCTTTGCTAATAGTGAATGATTTAATAGAAGAATGCACGTACGTTTCTCTATGAATAACCGTTAACCATTATTATTTCGGTTTACCAAGCCGTTCGTTTTTATATATCGGTTAGAGAACAAGCGACGAATTAACTATTACAGTACCATAATAAACTTTAAACCGGCTCCGAGCGTTGATTGCAAATATGGACAATAGTTTAGAGTTCTTTAAAAAAAACGCTTGAAAAAAACTTACAATTGAGTATTATCAATGCTAATCTAAAATGCACTTTGCACTTTAGTTTATATATATGAGACCCGAAAAATTATTGTTTATACAAAATATCATCAAAATATATTAAAATGAAATAACAATGGATAAATCTTCAATCCCATAATCTTAAATATTGCTATAATTGTTTAATTTTGAGTTTGTTTTTATATCGAGCTCACCCAAACTTTATTTGGGATGCCTCACAGAAAGAAATATAACAGAATATTTTAGAATCACATATTTAATTATAAACTCCATAAAAATGTAGATCCTGTAAGGTATAAAATAAATGTACCTTCATAAAATATACAGTATGACATTTAATATCAACTTTTCAGCAAAAAATCATACCAAGTAGCCCCATCCTATAGTTATAAAAATTGCAAACTGATTCCAAAATGTTTACTATCTATCAGCCCCAAGCTTGACTCTTACAATAATGCAGCACTAGCTTTCCATCAGTACCAAAGCATTCGTATAAATTCTTTATTAACTGGTCTGGTGAAGGTGCAAATGTTTGATTTACATACAAAAACTGAAAAGATAAAATATATAATTAGTAAGTAATTCAAATAGCTTTTATTTTAAAACGGGATCTGAGAAATGAACAAACAGACAAAGTGATTTTCTTGTTTTTTCAGCATACTTACAAATACTTTCTTCAGAAACATATTTACATAATTGAAAAATATGTTTTTGAAGTAAGCACTGAGCACTATATCAATAAAGCAGAAAATAATAGACTAAAAAAACTAAAATGTTTCTTGCCTGCCCTTAACTAAGAAAATGGGTATAAGAGTTTTAAATGTTTAATCAACTTTTGTCAGGGAGTATATTTTACAACCATAAAAAAGTAACAACTTAGAAAAAAAAATTAAATTTGACTTAAAAATCTATTTAAACTCTAAGGTTAGTTGCAAATTCAAAATACATGATTTTGGATTCACAAGCAAAACTTTGTTAATAATATAAACTTACCAATTTCTCTTCAGGCTCCAATTTTAAATATTTTTTCACAAATTCTATAATCCAACCAATGGGTTTTTCTGCGTCTACTGCCCATTTTTTCTTTTTCATAATAGGTGCATTCCCCGTTGCTTTTAATAATATATCAACTGAAAGAACATAAGAACATAATACCATAAGCTATTAGAATATTTTTGATTTAAAAGTGTATGTACAACATGAAATGCATTTCGTTTATTAAGTATGTATGTAAAGAAGATAATTATTGGTAATCAGAAGCAACAAGTGGAATTCAATCTCTTGGAAATGTGCATGTTTTAATGATTTGCAATATAATAAGTCTCACAGATCAATGTTACTTATTGATACATGTGAGCAATGCTGGGTAAATAATTTAAGAAATAGTAGTATATGTGAATAGACACATCCTCACTTCGCTTCGGGTTCGTCCCTAGGCAAAAACAAATCTATCCCACGGGAACCGTACACTTTTCCGGGATGATATGTAGCCTATAGCCTTCCTCAGTTAACGGGCTATCAAATGCAAAAGGATTTTTTCAAATCCGATCAGTAGTTCCTGAGATTAGCGCGTTCAACAAAACAAACAAACAAACTCTTCAGCTTTATAATTTTAGTATAAAAGTATAGATATATACTTTACAATGCATTCCTATTTATGTTTTAAATCATACATTTTGTAAAAAGTTCTGTAAATGTTAACTAATTGTAAGAACTGGTATTACTTTTAACTTTATCCGATTTTCCGCCTTCGCTAGTCTCCTTTGGATCACCATCTTTAACATTTTCTAAATTTGATGTTTCTGTTTGTGATACATCTTCCGATTGCTTGTCCTCACTCATTTGTAGTTTGTATTAAATTGCGATAAATTCAGTAAGAATTTAAAAAACGGAAACTAATATCTCAAATACTTTTGGCCACACTAAATGAAACTTTTTAATTTTTATATTACTTTAAAATAAAAATAAATAAAATTAATAAGTATCGTCTAGTAATAATATTTTTAACAAATAAATTCTCATTTTTTATCAGTTTATAAACCATAGATTATGTATTTTTTTATTTATCAACATGACAATTGTAAACAGATTATAACAAATCGTGTAGAACATAGATAAATGAGTAAATAAGGAATCTGCGCAAACTATAGAGAGCAGCACTTCTGTCGAAAGTACCAGACGAAAGTACAAGCCCAAGACTCAAGTCCAAACTTGGCCCACCAGATATTTTTTTTTAATTTTAAATTTTTATTTACACATATCGTTTGTTCATCGTTTGTTCTTGATTGTTCGCCACAAATAATTGTTTGTTTAATATTATAAAGGAAGGATTTATTTGTCATCCATGATATCGACGTTAAATATCGATAATTGTATGGAAAAATAACGATACTTTAATATATCGATATGGTCTTTATAATCGTAGCATTTCTATATCGTGAATAAGCCATAGAGTTAAGAGAAGTATTACTTGGAACTTGGAAGTTGGGTAGTCTCCATAATCTGTGGCAATGTGCATATGAGTCAATAATCAATGTCATTACCATCATTGTTCACAAATAAAACCTCCTGAGTCAAAGTGTTCGTGTGGTCATTACTCATTAGTTAATACTAAATAATTTTATTCTTCATCCATGTCCTATGGAGTATGGTCATTGGGCTTTTGGTTTCAAAATATGAGATTGTTTGGACGTTAAACATGTGTTAATTTTTTTTATAAAATTTAAATTCACTAACGTGTTAAAATTAAAATAATCAAGAAAATATTACATCTTTAATACTTTAGTGCATTTGTTGATATAGAAATTATTTTTTAAAATGGCATTTAAAGGGTGGTATTCTAAACAAGATGTTATCAAAGATTTATCAAAGGCTACCGGGACTGGCGTTCCTTATCTAGATGAAGAGTATGTTATTGTTGGTGAAGGACCTCCACCACTTTACAGAACAGCTGATGACGGTTTGTATTTGTTTTGGAAACATAAGTTTTGTTTTTATTTTTATTTTTACAAACAGTAAGTCCTATAAAATTTCCATTGATAATATAAGACCATCATTTCCTTATTTCCTTGTTTAAAAATTATGAAATCTGAAACTTCTGAATTTCCTTTTTAGCGATTATAATATAATTTCTACAAAATCTCTTAGTGCTTGCTTTCTCTTTCAATAAAAGGAATTCTTGTGCAAAATTTTATGTTCCCTTAATCAGAGGTTGTTTGTTATTTGTTTGTCAGTGTCAAAGATTACTAATTTATTTTATAATTATTTATTAATTATAATTTGAAAGCTACAATATGTGATGATATTATTATTAGTTTATATTTAAAAACCAATATGATGATTTAATTACAATCTTGCAAAATTTATTTGTAATTAAAAAGTAATCTTTTGATGATTGTTAAAAGATATTTTTAGTTAAATGTCTTCTTTCTTCTTAAAGTTGTTTTTTTTTTAGTTATTTCCATTGTAGCGATATAGAAATTTTATGAAAAGTTTCACTCTTATTGTATAACTACTTAACAAAGCATTTTTTTTGTCTGAAAAACACCAAAGTTAAAACTATTTAAGTAAATTTGTATTCAATTTCAAGTGTTTAAAAAATATTCAAAAACTATGATTAATTCTTAGGTACAATATAGAATAAAGTTTTAAGCTCTCATGGTCACTAATACTATTTTTACTTTGTGAAACAGAATATTTATAATTTATAATGAACTACACGGGCTGTATACACAAATATAACCACAGCTCTTGCATATAAATTTATTGGCAATTTAAAACAAGTTTAGAACATGGTAAATATCTATCTTAATTTCATATAATTTATCTTTGAAAATATTGCAAATAAGATTTAATTTGGTAGTAGTTTATAATAAAATATCTCTTATGTAGAGGAGGAGCTACAACTACTTCGACTGTACGGGGGACATCAGCCCTCGAGTCCAAATTATACTGACAAAGTGAAGCCTGATTTAGAGGGTATCACACAAATGTTAAGAATGGTAAGTGAATATTATCTCCTATAATTTATATCAGCCATCCTAAATATATATATAGGTATATGTTGTATGTAAATTCTGCTTAAATAAAGAAAAATAACAGTTAAATCACTACGGGAGAGATTCTCCCGTGATAATGATTGCTGTAAAGCATTTGAAACAAAAAATTGGAAGAACTCTGAAAAAGTAGATTTTTTAAGAAGTCAATTATTCATGTAAATCGAAGAAAGTATTATTTGAACACACATTCATCTAATTTTCTCTTGTTAAATTTTGTGCATGACAATAATCTATACAGATAAATAAAATTGAAGTGTCTGTTTGTAATGTCAAAATAACTGCTTTATACTAAATTCATATGGAATTATATATGGTACTTATAAGAAAAACACAATTTTTAAAATTTTCTAATCTCCGAAACAGTTGCACCAATTTTAACTTGACTTTCACTGGCAGATAGCTGATATTATAAGGAGTAACTTAGGCTACTTTTATTTTAGAAAAAGAATTAGGGTTTCACTCAAAAAAAATAAAACGTACCTAGGGACGAACCCGAGCGAAGCGAGGGTAAGTCGCTAGTACATATAATGTAATAGCAATATAATATATCAAACATTATGACCTATATTATAGAATAGTCCTTAATTTAGTTACCAATTGTATTGTGGAAGTAATTTTAAATTATATAGTTTCTGTTAAAATGTGAAGCACATTAAATCCTTAAGAAACACTTAAACACTTAGCTCTTTAATTCGAACAATGAAGCAAGAAAAGAAAATGTTTAAGACAAAATTAGGAATGTAAAGAAAAAGTTGACGACCTTGTTTTTGCTTGTAACTCTCAATTTACCACTTGGTTCAAGTATTTTGCATTTAAAAATATCACTTCATTGTTCTGTGAAATGTGTTGAGATGACAAAATATTAATGCACATTCATTAGTTCAAGGGTTCAAGGGTTTCATTAAGACAATTGTAAAAAAAAAAACCTTTTTTTAAAACTTTTCCAAAAATTTTTTAAATAAAAGTAATTAAAATACTCTAAAAAGCAGAAAATAAACTTTAAATTAAATTAAACCCAACAATTTATTACATTACACAATTTATATGATTAATATTATAGTTCGCTGGTATTTAAATTAAACAGTTTTTCAGGTTATATTTATATTTTATTATTTTGTTAAATCAAAAACCTTAGACTCTCTCGTGACTGTGTTTGCTGTAAAAAATTCGTAATGAAACCACGATAAAATACGAAAAATATAGATAAATTTAAAATTTCAAATATTTGTGTAAATCTAGGAATTTATTTCTTTAAATTTAATTGTGAACCATGACTTCTTAGAGATTTAAACTATCTAAAATAATAATTTTATGTGAAAAAACCTAAATTTGTGACGCCATTGTTTATTCATAATTTTAATTAAAACAACTATGACATAACTTTCTTGTTATCTAAAATCTTAGAAGTGCTTTACAGAAAAGCGTTATATTTAGTCACACGTGTAAAACTCCTTCCAAATGAAATCCAGGTCGACTTTTACAATAATTTTATTTCTTACAGATACAATTTACTCATCTGCCATCTATATCAAATTGCCTCCCTTTTTCGACCCCAAGCCAAAATGCGCGGGAAAACATCTCCGTTCCCGCGTCCTCACTTTTTTTTTTTTTTTTTTTTTTTTTTAAAGCCTATCATTAAATTCCGTACTAATATATATTATGTTAACAATACTTTTCTTTAAAATATTGAATTATGTAGATACTATAGTATTTTCTTTCCCTTTTTTTTTTTAAAACCTTACACTCGTCCATCCTGATAACGTGTATGACCTCATACACGCTTCCAGTTGGAAAACCTTACACTTGGCAACAGCAAATAGCATAAAAGAGAAAAAAAATATAACAAAAATTTCAGGACCATAACTAGAAAGTAATCTCAATTAATATCAATGGAGTTCACAGAAAAATCTAAATAGATAGATTTTTAAACCAAAAATACAATTCATTTCCACTTAGACAAACCAAGTCTAACAATATTTCATAAGTTTTTAAATAACAATACTTTAAACTAAACGACATTCGCTAACAAAACAATAATAATTTCCTAATACATCATCCAAAAATTTACACTTTTAAGATATCTTAATAATAATAAATCTGTTATATGACAATCTATTTTTTAATGAATCATTTCATATTAAACCACTCAGTTTAAAAATCAATCGACCACTCAGAAAATCACATCTCTAAGCAGTATCAATCTCATCATCATCACAACTCAGAGAATCACATCCCTGAGCAGCATCAATTTCATCATCATAAGCCACTCAGAGAATCACATCCCTGAGCAGCATCAATCTCATCATCATAAGCCACTCAGAGAATCACATCCCTGAGCAGCATCAATCTCATCATCATAAGCCACTCAGAGAATCTCATCCCTGAGCAGCATCAATCTCATCATCATAAGCCACTCAGAGAATCACATCCCTGAGCAGCATCTCAATAAATCTCATCAAACCACCCAGAGAATCACATCTCTGAGCAGCAGCTCAATAAATCTCATCAAACTACCCAGAGAATCACATCTCTGAGCAGCAACTCAATAAATCTCATCAAACCGCCCAGGGAATCACATCCCTGAGCAGCATCAACATAACTCTCTGTAAATCAAACATTAGTAATAACTTCTGAAATAAAATATTATTATAAACATTATATTATTAAAGTGGAAACTTAGAAATCAACCAATGAATGATATCACTGAATAGAAACTCAATAACTCTTATTTTTAATAGTTCTCATTAAAGCACCCAGAGAATCGCATCCCTGGGCAAAACTCAGTAACTCATTTTCTCACTATCTAATCATTATCATCATTACATAAAAATCGGTGTTATAATAGTTTCTTAATATTAATATTATTATCATTAACGGCAAAATGAAAGAAAATAACTAGAAAAATATTAAAGTAACCATATAAAATCAACATAACTCTCTGTAAATAAAACATTAGTAATAACTTCTGAAATAAAATATTATTAAAACATTATATTATTAAAGTGGAAACTTAGAAATCACCCAATGAATGACATCACTAAGTAGAAACTCAATAACTCTTATTTTCAATAATTCTCATTAAAGCACCCAGAGAATCGCATCTCTGGGCAGCAACTCTATAAGTCTCATCTGGAGCAACTTTACAATATTAATTTAGTTAATTTAGGATCATCAGGTTCATATTAAATATATCTTCAATTAAATTTAAACATAACACTAGATAATTAACTACTATTGCATCATTCATATTTTCAATCACTATCATTCACTGTACTCTCACTACAAGTGTCTATTTTATCATCATCAACCTCTAAGAATTTCACATGAATCCACGGCCGCATGCGATCTGCAGCGAGTGTGGTTTTACGTTTATTTTTCGTTCCTTCAAAACCAGGAATAGGGGCAACCTTATAACGATCGTTTCCTAAAATTTTAATAACTTTATACGGACCTTCATATGGTGGCAAAAGCTTTGTACTTTTACCATCATTCTGGAAAACGGTTTTAGTTATCTTAACTAAGTCCCCTATTTTGTAATCACGTGCTGGGTGTCTCTTTGTATCGTAAAAACGTTTTTGGGATTTTTGTTGTTTATCGATTTTATCTTTTACTTCCCTACGTAACATTTCTATATTATCAGCTTGCCTAGTTTCATCAATAATGCCATTCATCATCGACTTAACTTCCCCATTCATTTTAGTACCAAACATTACCTCTGCCGGAGTTCTACCTATAGTTTTTTGTAACGTGTTGTTCAACCCCCATTGAATTTTCCCTAACTTACCGTCCCACTCTTTCTCATCATCTTTCATATTTTGCGCGCGTAACGAATCTAAAATGGTGCGATTATACCTTTCTACCTGTCCATTAGACCTTGGACTCGCTACTGCATTTAAAACGTGCCGAATACCCCTATCGTTGCAAAATGCCTTAAAAGCGTGAGAAGTAAAGCAGCTACCGCGATCACTAATTATTCGATCAGGATTTCTAAAGGTATCAAATATCTGCTCTAATACTTTTATAACATTTTGAGTATTAGTATTTCTTACTGGTTTTATAAACACAAATTTAGTGAAAGAATCCACCACAGTTAAAATGTGAGTGTTTCCCCTTTTCGATCTTACAAATGGCCCAAGGTGGTCAATGTGCAATGTATGGAATGGTATATCAATTTTCGTGATAGGATGAAGTAATCCTTCTCGCGTATTATTAGACTTTTTCGCGTATGCACATTCGATACACGATCCTACATATTTCTTTACAAATTTGGTCATTTTGGAAAACCAATAATTTTTCTTTATGCAATCTAGAGTCTTTTCAAGACCGACATGACCTATTTCATCGTGATTCATTTTACACAGTTGCCACCTTGCGCCCTTTGGAACAACCCAACGTATGTCTTCCTTATCTCCATTTATACACCGAAACAATTTATTGCCCCGAAGTACATAATTATCAGTAATATATTGTAGCTCTTTTGGTTCTAATTTACTGGTAAGAATATTACAAATCCTCTGTAGTTCCGAGTCTCCTAATTGGAGAGTGTGTAACCAATCTTCACTGCTAATAGTCATAACATTAGGAAGTTGTTCTACATCTTCTGTCAAAGATTTTCCATTTGGATTCCTAGACAAGGCGTCCACGTGAGACATTTTTATTCCTGCTCTATACTCAACTGTGCAATCAAATTCTTGCAAAGCAAGCCACCATCGTGCTATTCGAGGAATAAGATCACGTTTTTGAAACGTTGAGCGAAGCGCACTACAATCTGTAATAATCTTAAATGTCTTTCCTAAAAGAAAAACTCTAAACTTCTTTATACCACACACCACTGCCAATGTTTCCAGCTCATAGGAATGGAAGTTTTTTTCTTCCGGAGTCGTTTGTCTACTGTAGTACGCAACCGGCTGGAATGAATCGTGCCCTGGTTGTTTTTGTAATAGAATAGCTCCTACTCCTATTCTGCTCGCGTCGGTGTGTAACTCCGTCTCTGCGGTCACATTATAAATCGCTAACACCGGCCGATCTGTCAATTTCCTTTTTAATGTCGTAAAAGCCTCTTCTTGTTCTTTATTCCACTGCCACTTAGTATCCTTCTTCAACAATTTTGTCAAAGGCGAAGACAGTTGAGCAAACCCTTTAATAAATTTCCTAAAATAGCTAACTAGCCCTAAAAATTGTCTTACCCCATGAACATTCTCCGGACGTTGGAAATTACTTACGCATTCAATTTTTGCTTCGCCTGGTTGTATGCCTGATGAACTTATTTCATAGCCTAAATAGTCTATTCTGTTTTGCAAAAATTTACATTTACTAAAATTCAACTTCAGGTTTGCCTTTTCCAAAAGCTTTAATATTTCCTCCAAACGGTCCAAGCACTCATCACTAGTTCGCCCATATATCAACAAATCATCAATATAAACGGTGGCTTTGTTAAATCGTGCAGGACCTAAAACACGGTTCATCATACGCTGAAACACAGCAGGGGCGTTTGCCAAACCAAATGGCATCCGATTGAACTCATACTGGCCATCTGGTGTAACAAACGCTGTAAGGTGCTTGTTCCGTTCTGATATAGGCACTTGATAATAACCAGACATGAGATCTAACACAATGAACCATGCCTGCCCTGCCAACCGTGATATTTCATCCTCAATAATCGGCAACGGATATCGCTCTTTAATAGTAACAGAATTAAGTTTTCTATAATCTACACACAGTCGAACTTTGCCATCCTTTTTCTTCACCAGTACGATAGGACTCGCATAGTTAGATACCGACTCTCGTATTATACCCGCTCGTAACATATCGTCCACCATGTGTCTTACCTTCTCTCTCTCAACACAGGACAGCCTATATGGGCGGTAAACTATCGGGCATTGACTACTTAACTCAATTTCCATTTCCGTGATGTCTGTACACCCTAACTCAAAAATATCATCAACAAAGCAATGTTCGTATCGTTTAATTAAGTCAACCAGTTTAATTTTGTCGCTGTTGGAGGCTGCCTCGCCTATGTTTGCATTTGTTTCATTAATTCTGTTAACTTCTACACTATGGCAATACTTATTTGAAATTGGTAACACTTGTTTAACCTCTTTGTAAACGACCTGCACTTTCTCTGCACGAGAAAAGATTAAATTTTTGTGTAATATACACGGGATAGAACATGGTATTATGACAATTGCGAGCGTTCCATTTCTTACTTCATAAACACCTCCGCTAACTATATACTGCTCATTCGGTTTTCCTACTATTTTAGTATTTAAAAAAATCTCACCGGTAAACACAACCTCTGTCGCAGCTCTAATACTTGCGGTGCCATATAGCCGTACGTACCCTACCGTTCTAATATTTATTAATTTTTCCTCATTTTCCATAACACAATTATAAGGCATTTCGAAACGAATATCACGAAACTCTAATTTTGTCGAATCTTTATATACTAGTATATGTTGTTGTTCTGAAAAGGTTTGGCCTATAAGAATTGATTTATCTAAAAATTTATCCTCCACAACCCTACATGGGACTTGTGCCTCAACTTCATCCACTGTAAAATTTAATAGTACCGTACCCACTGAAGACACTATTTTATCACCAAACCCTCGCATTACCGTGGGCCTATTGTCATGTCTGACATCAAGTTGCATTAGAACGGATTCCTTTATTAATGACACCTCACTACCAAAATCTATAAATGCCTCAAGCAGAACACCATTAACCTTAACGTTCTTAAAATATTTACCATTTGGATTAATTACCGAGATGCACATGGTTTTTTTGTCTACACCCAGTTTCGCAAGTCCCCCTCCCCCTTGTTCGAGACAGTTCTCTTTTTTGTGACCTACTCTAGCACAACGTTCACATTTTAATAAAGGCTTAGTACAACGCGCATAAGAATGCCCATATTCCTTACAATTGTAACAATTTACAGTTGATTTTAAGCTGGGTCTAAAAGAAACACTACTATTTTTACGTGCAAAGTTATCCGAATTACTGCTATAAAGTTTTCTATGGTAGGTAAAATTTTGTTGATTTGAATCCTTGTAACTCAAAAGGAACTGTAGCAATTCGTCGGGTTCAGAGCAGCGTAATGCCAGAGCACTAGACCTCAAAGTTTTATCACTAAGGCCGTGGATAATACAATCCACAGCTCGCTTATTCGATATATCGCATTGATTCAATAGAGAAAGTTTTTCATAAAAATATTTTTCAATAGGTTCATTAAACATGCTTCTACGACGTAACATGTTCTCCAATGATTGGCCATAGTTCTCTTCATGAGGGAAAGCTTTAACTAGTTTTTCTTGCCATTCAGTCCAATTATATAGGATGGTGTTTAAACTTTGATACCATACCTTGGCCAATCCTTGAAGTTTTTGTAAAGCAAAATGCGTCGTAGTTTTCTCGTCCCAACCATAAACGGAAGCACACTCATTTACTTTACGAAGCCAAATATCTATGCGCTGATTGTTATGTGAAGGGTCAAATTCAGGTAGAATGTTTTTATTATCTATTGTGCTATGTGACAGTGACGTTACTTTCGTTTCTGATTGAGACGGATGATGTTTAATTGAATGCAAAATGTCACTTATGTCTTTAGTTGAAAAACTAGGACTGTTAGATTTATGCAGATGTTGCTCTGCTGTACCAGTGTCGCGTGGGTCATCGTCTTTACAAGGGGTCTGCCTCTTAACTGATGAATGACTACGTTCATTACTGTTTACTCGCTTATAACCCGTACGCTGTCTTTGAAGCAGTTGTTCCAAACCTCGAGTACGCTCTCGCTCAAGTTGTATCTCCAGTTCCAACAGGCGCACATCTCCACGCCTACTGTGACTGCGCCTCCACCTTCGTATCCGGTTTGGGGTACGACTACGACTGCGACTCCGGCTGCAGCTGCTGGACTCACTGCTACTGCTGCGTCGGCTGCGGCTGCGACGCCTACTACGGCTGCTTGCCACACTCTCATTAGTATTAGCATCATCTCTCCGTTCAGGTGTCTCTCGACAACACCTAGCCTCAATCCTTCCATCCATTGTCTGCAAGTTATTATTAACATATACTATTTTACATTGTTATAATTATTTGTGATATTCACCTTAGTTATATACTATTTGTGGCCGCTCAGTTAAAATATCTCTCCAAAATTACATTCACTCTCACTTATATCCATAAAAGTTCAATAAAATACACAGTATGCAAAAATATACAATTGCTAAACAAAGAAACCGACAATTCAAGCAAAGCCAATATTTAAACTAAATGTTATGTTTTATCCAAATGTTTCTTTATACAACATACACTTCCCTAACATACTAGCCTCACAGGCTATTGCATCTACCTACTTATATTAAATAAAAAATAAAGAAAAATAATTTGTTAGCTAATCATGCTGTAATAATATAATTTAATTTTAACATCCACATTACAAATGTAAACACTCTGTTACATATTAACTTTGGATAATATAAAACTTTATGAGATAGTATTAAACCTTCATTGTTGCTTATATTAAATGGAAAAAAAAAATAAAGAAAACTAATTTGTTACCTAATTGCTGTAATAATATAATTTAATTTTAACATCCACATTACAAATGCAAACACTCATGTTATATATTAACTTTGGATAATATAAAACTGTATGATATAGTATGCAACCTTCATTGTTGTATCCAAAGAATAAGTATAGTATAAAGACTAAGTTAAAAATTAATTATAAATAGATTTTATACTTAACCTTAAATTGTTATACCTGTATTTTAAAGGAAGTAAATTCTGATAATAGTTATTAATAATTATTAGGCGAACTTTACACATGAAAATTATACATAACAAAACCTTTTAACCAATCTTATTGAATTATTTATTGACTTAGGTAATTAAAGGTTCCTTTCGACCATATATTACATTAAATGACAATTTTAACACAGAAATCCATACCTTACCAACCATTACACCTGCACATAGTAAAACAAAGCGAATGCACAATAGTTACAGCTTAAAATTAGCATCTTCTAATATTAGATTAAATTATTGTATATTGCATAGGCTAAACCAAAATATTAATGTTCATATGCATATGTATACCCTAAAAGATACAAATTATATAGGCTGCACAACAATTATACCTTCACAATTCTGTAAGTATTACCAAATCAATACCTGCATCTTAACACAACATATAAGTTAATATTATTTAAATTTAGTTATTATTGTGTTATTGCATTCAAAGAAAAATATTTATAAAATACAAAATTACAATAAAATGCCTGTATTAATACTAAATATGCTTCTCAAAAATTGATGTTAATTAGAAAAAAAATCTCTTTCCATTTTATCTCTTTCCATCATAATTTTTAAATAACAAACAAATTAATTACTTACAAACTCGCATAGGTTCACTCCACTTTCTGAAATTGTAAAACTCCTTCCAAATGAAATCCAGGTCGACTTTTACAATAATTTTATTTCTTACAGATACAATTTACTCATCTGCCATCTATATCAAATTGCCTCCCTTTTTCGACCCCAAGCCAAAATGCGCGGGAAAACATCTCCGTTCCCGCGTCCTCACTTTTTTTTTTTTTTTTTTTTTAAAGCCTATCATTAAATTCCGTACTAATATATATTATGTTAACAATACTTTTCTTTAAAATATTGAATTATGTAGATACTATAGTATTTTCTTTCTCTTTTTTTTTTTAAAACCTTACACACGTATTATATATTTTATGCGAAAGTTTTGAGTGACTGCGTGTGTTTTTTGTATCATTTCTTCGCGTTTTAACGGATTCGATTGATAGTATATATTTTTTATTTTAAGTTACGTTTTAAGGCTTAGTACAGATTTCTCAGAGATGAGATATTTTCCAGCAGTAAAAAGAATCCTATATGTTGACCCGGATAACCAGCTATCATGATACCAAATTTCATCAAAATCTGTTTAGTGGTTTTCTCGTGATGCGTTCCCAGACAGACAAACAAACACAAAAATTCTAAAAACTTTAGATTCGGCCTCTGTATCGATAATAATGATTATTTCAATAAGATTTTCCAGAAAAATATTTTATGTACAGATTCGACTCGGTTAGAATTTTATTATATTATGTAATATAAAGTACGTTATATCTACATACCTATGATGTACTTATAATGTCCATTGAAAACTACTTCAAATGTAACATTACACCAAATACCAAGAACTCGGAGATTGTTTATACACTATTAGATGTCCTTTTTTGGTTTGTTGAAATATCGATATTGGAAACCGTAACTGAGCTATTTGCCTGATGTTAAATATTGTACACACGTGTTGCCAAGTGCGAGTGACTCTCATCGAAAGTGCCTTAGCAGAATACATTAAATTTATTTTTGCTTTTTTTTCTAACGTTATTTCTATTTAATGTATCATCTAGCAAACTTGCACTTCGCACGCTTTTGTGGACGCAAATTTTAACCCCTCAGTTACAATATATGTACTGCAACCCCTATTCTTCATTTTTTTGTAATTTGACAACAGAATCATCTAGCAGTTTAAATAAGACCAAACACAGCTACCAAATTTCAATATCGTTCATTAGTCGCCGAACAAAAAGTTTTAACCTCTCGAGGACCACATACACGCCGGCGTGTACGAAAACAATTGAATTCTCGGAAATTTGCACGGATTTCTTAGAAATTATCCTGGAGAGATTAAAAATGTCTTGAATAGATCGTTTTTACCATTTGGGTATGGAACTCTAAAACGTGTCTTATGTAAAATATACATTTGAGATGCCTAATTAATGTGTCATAAGAGTTCAAATTTATTGCTAATGTTTTTTTTTTCAGAAGTATTTTTTTATTTGATCTCAATGTCATTCACATTCATCATTTCACTATGTTTAAGTATGGAGAAAATTCAATGAAAATATTACTTTCAGGTAGACGATTACAATGATTCACTAGTCAACAATAGTGGTAAGGAAACAAAAAAACAAGACACAAATACTGTGATAACCATTAGCAAATTGAACCCAAATGTAGCCGAATTTGTACCACGTAGTAATAAGGATATTTATAACACGAATAATGTAATTGTAGCAAATAGTGAATTAATGGTTAGTGAAGTAGATGACGGAAAACATAACCGTAGAACTAGTGAGAACCAAAGTACTGAGGCATGTGATAGAAGGTCGATTGATACAAGTAAAAAAAGCATTAATGAATCCGATGAAATCAAAGAGATGAGGGAGAAATTAAAAACTAAAATAACCAACACATTTAATACATCGTGTGTTAAAGTAAAAAGGGAACGCAATTTAGCCATTGCGATGCTAGTAAAGCTACATACGCAACCGAACAATGAAATAAACGATGATGAACAAAAACCTAAGCTCATGACTCCTGATTACTTTAAAACAAGTTTGAATTTGTCTGACTCTGAAATAAGTTCAAATACTGATACAAATACTAATACCCCTGTGGTATTTGACGAAAGTATCAATCAAGCGATCGATATTGATATGTGCAAAGACACAAAAGATAATAACAGTAATTCAATAGATCTGCGCGCTTATACAGATCAAAATGGTGAGATTATGGAAAGGGAAAGTCCCGTTTGCGATAATTCAAGTAACTCCAACAACTCAATGACAAAGGAAATCAGAGAGTCTATACAAAAAGTGGACGATTGGCTCAATCCAAAAATAAATGACAATAAAATTTCAACAACAACTCGTCCATCTCTTTATCTTGGTCCCATGACATATAAAAGGAAAAATAATTCTAAACCAACGTCATCGATTTCTGTTGAATCAGACCTTAAAAGTCAAAAACTTAAAACGAATAACGAAGTGTTCATCCCATCAACATTCGCAAGTGAATTGGCGAAGAAATATGAGGACAGGAATAAAGCGAATGAAAATCAACCAACCAATCGAGATATTTGGTCGAAATTAGAATCCGATTTGAAAGTCAGAGACGAGATTGTTAAGAAAAAACGTCTGCAAACTAACGCCGATTAAGTTTTGCCCTTTTTATTTACAAAAAAATAAATAGTTCTATATTATTTTCATGATATATTATTAAATCTATACTAATATTATGAAGCTAAAGAGTTTGTTTGTTTGTTTGTTTGGTTGAACGCGCTAATCTCTGGAACTACTCATCCGATTTGAAAAATTCTTTTTGCATTAGATAGCCCGTTAACTGAGGAAGGCTATAGGCTATATATAATCCCGGAAAAGTGTACGGTTCCCGTGGGATAGATTTGTTTTTGTCTAGGGACGAACCCGAAGCGAAGCGAGGGTGAGTCGCTAGTATTGTATATAATAATACAATTTGGGAGATTAGTGTAGTGTCTTCATATAACAAAATTAAAATAACAATTATAGTTTTGTTATTATAACTCAAAATATTTAGAGTTTATCAAAAATTATGTATAAGGTATGTATTTTTTTTAATGTAGGTTAAGTATATATTTGATCTTCATTTATGTAAATGATTTAGTCTTATATTTGAAAAAAAAACTGACGATTTTAATGGTTTATAGACGTTTATGTACCTACATATATATTATTATTTAGTGTAAGTTCCCTATAACACCTGCATGCTTTAAATTTTATTTCAGTAAAAATCAAAATTATCTGAAAATACTTGAGTATTAGCAAAATTTTATTATGTGTTTATTTATATATTATCGCTCGATTGTAATCGATATTCGATAAATAGAAATTGTAAAGTGTAGGACTTTAGGGTTAAATACAAAATAAGCACAAGACGTGTAAAGAAAATGTTTTTATTTTGTATTTTATTTTGTGATTTGTTACATAGAATAAAAATATATTTTATTTGTTTTTTTCTTTAATTAATAAGATTTAGTATATAATCCGTCCAAAATGTTGTATTTACTTTAATTAGTGTTAAATTTTTTTAACAAGAAGTTAAAAAAGAAAAAAAAAATTTTTTTCCAGTATAAAATATATTTTATTAATATAATATATGCATTTATTGGGCGGATATATATTTGTGTCGGAATCGGCAGAATAGAAATGTATAACGTTATTTCTTTATTTATTTATATTAGGTTAGTCTTTACAAACCAATCAATGAACTTTTCACACGACTATATAGGTAGTTACAGTTAAAACCAGGTTTACTAATATATTACGTACAATATATCTCGCGTCCGGGGCACGACGCAGCGTGCGCGGCTAATCTCTTGCTTAGCTCGGAACCGACTGACTGCCCAAGGGAGCGCCGGTCGCGGGGAGCGGGGCGACCTAACATTGGTACTCTGGACGCGGGCGCACCACAACGCTACACACTCCCCCTCTAGTTCGAACAAAGCGCCCTCGCGTTCGGGTTAGCAATCAAATCTACGCGGCCGACCGCGTTTTTCTCTAACCAGAGCTTCGACATCACCGATGAATGGGGTAATATCAGAGACATGATAACGTCCTACGTGCTCACCTCTAGTAACTCCTTCTATTTGGTAAGTAGTAGGGCTTACTACTTCGCGGATGCGGTAAGGGCCATCTCTCCGGGGTAAAAACTTGGTAGACTGTCCAGGGCCGGCATCATTCATCCCTTGCGTCTTCAACAAAACCAGATTACCTACCTTGTATTCTGGAGGGACGCGTTTGTCTTCATCTGCGTACTTCTTCTGCAGAGACTGGTTACGCTCGTGGACGTCACGAGCGTCAAGCAGGACCGTCGATATCTTACGAAGGTAAGGAGTGATATTGTGGACGAAGTTATCGCTGTCTACAATAGTCTTCATGTCTGCTACTACATCAGATATCAGGTAGCCTTTCTCTGACCATCCTCTTCCTCTGAAGGGATCATCAGCAGTCTCTAGGTCCTCGACGATGCTCTTCAGTTCTGGGTCCTTAAGTTGGTTAGAGCGTACATCCTCAGGTGTCCTATGTGGCATATCTACGGTCACTAAGCATACCTCGCAACCAGCTGGGTTCTCCTCGCAGCAAGCTGGGCGGCTTAGTGCGTCGGCAATCATATTCACCTTTCCGGGAGTATATTGTATTTTCAAGTAGTAGGCTTGAAGAGTCAGTGCCCATCTGGCAAGACGACCACTGGGAGACTTAAGGCTCATCAGCCAACGTAGCGGCTGATGGTCGGACTTAACCACTACTTCCGAGCCTTCCACGTAACCCCTAAACTTTGTCACCGCCCAGACGACGGCGAGAGCTTCACGCTTGGTGGTGGTGTAGTTGCGCTCAGCTGGCGAGAGCAGGCGGCTGGCGTACTCTATGGGTCTTTCGTCGAGACCCTCCCCCTGCATCAAAACTGCACCGAGACAGTAGCTATTGCTATCTGTCCGGAGGGAGAAAGGCTTAGACTCGTCAGCTTGGCGAAGAATGGGAGCTGTTACCAGGAGCTCTTTGATGCGCTCGAAAGCAGCCTGCTGCTCATCACGCCATCTCCATCCGCTGTTCTTCTTGAGCAGGTCAGTAAAGGGTCTGGCGATTGCAGCGTTATTCGGTATAAACCGTCGAAACCAGTTGGACGTAGCCAGAAAACCTTTGAGCTGCCTCTCGTTCTTCGGGGCAGGCATGTCAGCAATGGCTGAGGTTTTCTCTGGATCTACTTGTAGACCACCAGGAACAATTATGTGACCCAGAAATTTCACAGAGTCACGGGCAAAGCAGCTTTTCTTCCGATTAACTCGAAGCTCGAACTTTTCGAGTCTGTTGAAGACTGCTTCGAGATCTGCAATATGATCCTCAAAACTCGGTGACAAGATTATTAGATCGTCCAGATATCCAAGAATAGTCACAGGCCTACTTCCTTGGAGGTCTGGTGGGATATCGGAGTCGTCACTTCCCTTGTACCCTCGGGTAGACACACTCAGGTTTGACTTGAAACGATCTATTAATCTCTGAAACGTGGCGCCAGAGTTGCGATGGCCCATCGGCATCCTTTTAAACCTGTAGGTGCCGGAGGGTGTAACGAATGCCGTTTTGTAGCGGTCCTCTTCTGCGACACTAACTTGAAAGTAGCCGGAGTGGAGGTCTAGCGTCGTCATATAGCTGGTCGTCTTGGCTGCATGTTGAACGTCTTCCATACGCGGGAGCGGGTACCTATCCGGTTCAGTCACGGCGTTGAGTTTACGGTAGTCCACGCATAGGCGGACTCCGCCATCCTTCTTCGTGACCAAGACGACGTTGGCAGCCCACGGCGACTCGCACTCCTCTATTACATCTGCGCGCAGCAGCTTCCCAAGTTCGCCGTCCAACAACTCTCTCTTACCTTGCAACATCCTATAAGGCGGTGAAGCGATCGGTTCCTGCTTCTCGTCGACCCGAATGTGGTGGGTGGCGTAAGTCGTAGGGGGTCCTTCGGTGGCGAAGCGCTGACCTCTTGTAGTTATGAGCTGGTTGAGCTTCATCCCTTCATCCTCTCTCAGCGCCAAGCCGGTGGTGTCAACCTGCATCAGCTCTGCGTCGCTGGTGGGTGCGAGGCTGAAAGACTTCACAAAAGTAAACTTCTGCCCAGGGGAATTACTAAAATGCCAACAGTTACGTTGGAGGTCCACTAATATACCTGCTCTAGTGATAAAATCCTGCCCTAGAAGCGTCTTATTATTCGCCCCTGGTATCACTAGAAAAGTGATGGGGATAATGCGTCCGTGACGTTCGTATCACATGATAATAATTCACGTACCTGCTGCGTTCCATCGGCGAGGCCGAGGTTGCGACGTGCTTTCACGAAAGAAGCCCCACTGTCTAATAATATTTTATACAATCCGGGACTAGCGAGACTCTCTGTAGCTCCTGTGTCAAGTATTGCAACACCTACTAAAGACGCTACTCCTATCTTGACCGTAGGGTGTGATAAGTCAGACTCATGGGTGGTGGCGCTTTGAAAACTCACCTTGTCTGCGGAAGGCGTGCTTTTACACGTCGGACACTTTGAACGTATTACACCTTGTCGACCGCAGCCGTAACAAGACAACGGAGCCTTATTATCATTGCTATGGTCACCCGATTTTATTTTAATTTTGCATTCATCTATCGAATGACCAAACCTTTTACAAAAAGTGCAGCGCGGTCTAACATGTTTTTTATTTAAATCTTTACAAATGTTCGAACTAGAGTCGGGCACAGCACGCGAAGGGTTAATCGTATTATGAGACGGTATTACGGACGCCCAGCGTCTCCTCAACATACCTCGCTCGCTCAAGCAGACAATCGACGCTACTTACACTATCGCGTGACACTCTTTTACGTAACTTACGATTTAAAAGGCCGTAAACTATATCTAATTGCATAATGTCTGGTAGCTTATAAGGTAAACGTGACATTTCTGACCGCACTCGCGATATAAAAGAATCGACACTCTCGTTATCACTTTGTTCGCGCGAAAATATTTCTCGAAAGATCCGGTGGGCGGGGCGCGGGCCCGGTCATGAATCGCAGGCGGCGTATCGCGTCGTCCCAGGTCTCCACTGTAGATTTCACGCCTTGCCACCACACTGCGGCCTCTCCAGTCAGCAACATAGGTAGACCTCGAAGTGCGTGTTCGTCGGATACACTTGCGCACTCTTTGTAGATGAGCACGCTCTCGACGAATGCATGTGTGCATGACAAATGTTTTTTTTTTCTTTTTCAATTTGTATTTTTGTGATTTTTTTAACATTAAATATGTTGTGAATGGAGTTAAATAAAAACGATGTATTTAAATACGTAATTATTCTAACTTTTATACATAGTGAAGACATATACACATTTGTGTTTAATTTATATAAAAGTTAGACACAAACTAAGCACAAGACGTGTAAAAATTTAAACTATACATTTTAAAATGTAAAAAATCGTCAGAATTTACATTTTCAAAAGTTAACATCATTATTTTATTAACTATTCCCATTTATTAATAGATATATTTTTCCGGATTTGTAAGTATAGTGTTAGTATGTAAGTTAATGTAGATTTAATACAAGAACACTAGTTTATTATTAAAAAAAACTTAGTATATTGCAAATGCAGAAAAAAAATGAATAATTAAAAATGTGTTATGAACATTTTTTATAAAACCATCTGTTTGGTTTTTTTTGCGGATTTATTTTGATTTTTGGTTCCCGACGTTTCGAATGCTTTACAGCAATCGTGGTCACGGGAGAAACTAAGGTTATAGATTTTTTCAAAAGCATTATATGGTTGTTACGTGCAACCTACCCACAAAATAACAAAATGAATTCAAAAAATTCAAAAATGGCACCAAAGTATCTAAAACCTTAGTCTCTCCCGTGGCCATGATTGCTGTATTGAATAGCTACCAAATTCGATCAATGCGTCAACAGCCATTTTAATTTTCCATAATATCTTGGCTACTTTCAACTTCCGAGAAAAATCATAAGGACTAATATTGTTCGTTATTCAATTCTCTACATTTTATTTGTTGCTCAATTTTTCGTGTAATCGATATTTTTTGAGTTAAGGAGAAAAACGAGGGGATCTCATTCATAAATTAGAATATTCAATAGTTAAAAAATAATTCATTTTACGGCCTAAACCCTTTTTTCGGCAACCTGACTAGGCTTATTGCGTACTGCGCAGAGTGCGTGTTTCACATATTTGTTAATAACGCTGAGTTTATTATGGCATATTTTTAGTGCATTCATTTATTAGTCTTATTTGAAAAAAAATACGTTTTTTCTAAATTCATTTTGAAAATAAAAAGCATATCATTATATTTGATTCGTGTTTCTTCATATATGAAAACTTACTACACGACACGATGTGGGTTATGTTAAATATTAAATATGTATAATATTTTGTTTTCCAGTTTCGAAACATAAGTTATTCGACCTGAATGATTTCACAAATTCAGCTAAAAAGCATGTTTCGATTGTTCGGCGTTTAACTTTCGTTAGTTAGGTATATTATTATTTCATCATCCTCCGCCGTTGATGTGATAGTAATACAAATTGCTTATTTAAAATATTAAAGAACAATCAAAAGACAATTTTTGTATATCTTGCATTTGATGGAAAAATGTTTTTGTACCTATAGGTTTTTTTAAATTGTTATTATTAAATGTTTGTCTTCTAGACTGACTAAAAACAAGTTGTTCACTGTAAGTATAATGAATGAAGTCAGCGTTAAATTTTAAATTTTACCTTATACCATTGTATTTTACCAAAGATATTCTTTGGATGTAATTTTTTTGAGTACCTAAAACAATATCTTCTGAAATAAAGATTTTTTTTTACGATGTGTTTTTTTTTTATTTAATGATCTCCTTTAGTGATGTATGAATAAGTAATTTAATTTATTTAACCTAATGATTAATCTAGAATATTAATTACTATGTTTTAAAAATCTTCGTAACTGTGAAAACGGACACAAGAATATGCAAGATGTGTTTGTTTTCAAACGGTTATGCATAATTGTGCTGTATTGTCTAATTAATGTCCCAACATAATATTTATTATTATATTATATACTAGCAAAACCCGCGGCTTCGCTCGCTCTAAAACTACAACAAAAAAACTTTAAAAATATAGGGTTCATACAAATTTTCATCCCTTATTTTATCTCCTTATGGGATGAATTTCAAAAAAACCTAAATCACGTATTTATTTAATTGTATTGAAGAGCATAAATACCAAGTTTCAAGAAATTCTGATCATACATATTTTTTGGGTTGTGTTATAACGTGTATTCCATTGGGAATGAGATAATCTCGCGCGGTAAAAAGTATCCTATATTTTGACCTGGATATCCAGCTATCATTATACCAAATTTCATCAAAATCCCTCCAGTGGTTTTTCAGTGATGCGGTAACAGACAGACAGACAGACAAAAATTCTAAAAACTATAGATTCAGCCTCTGTATCGATGATAAAGTCTATTTGAATAAGATTTTCCAAAAAATATTTAAGGTACAGATTCGACTCAGAATTTTATTATATGTATAGATTTAATATGATTTCTCATAAAACATATAACCACTAGCAAATCTTAATAAAATGTAAGTTTTTGATGAAAAGAAAAATATGACGTACTTTATAAGTGCAACTGAGGAGATAGCAAACGATTTTTTTTAAAATCATAAACAGACTTATAATGCGATTTTAGTTTATTACTATTAACTATGAAAACAATACTATCAACTATAACAACATCATTTATTGTTTTTTTACTCTTCAAGTACACGAGTCAAGCCACCCAGAATATAGCACTTCATAAAAATATTAACTTTAAATATAAAAAAGACAATAAGCTATTAGATCGCATTTCAGTGACCACACCATGGACTCATAAGAATCTGATAGTACTGAATAACAATGAATAATAAAGGAAACATTAATTTTATGAACAATTAGAACATTCCAGCAATATCGACGTATCCAGTCGCGGCCCCCCGGAGGAGCACTATATAATCCGCGAGCAATCGTTCACATAACCCCAGTTCTTAGCATAAGATAGAATAAGTAAAAAACTGTAAAAAGTATATTAAATACATTTTTTTTAAAAGTCTTTGAAATATTTTAACTCGCGTTTGGAATGTATGTTTCATACGAATGCCGAATAAATGTATAACTTCAATCTTAACTTATCTGAAAAGTTATTTATAATTAAAATTTCAAACAATAACGTAACCATAAAGACCTTTTTACAGGATACATATAATAAAATAGTTACCAAGTGAAATCATTACATGAAATAGTTTTTTTGCACAACTTACTAAAACTAGGGTTCTATAAATACTCGAGTTTTCAGCATATTCGTTAAAGTATCCGGACACCTTCCCTCAGCAACTGTAATTTTCGAATTAAAATTAAATGAGTAAATTCGAAAAAAAAATAATTAATGAGTGAATCAACACATTTAATACATCGTGTGTCAAAGTAAAAAATAATAATAAAAGCAGCCCTAAAAAAACACTAAAAAGTAACTATTTGGTAGAGAAAATATTTGATTAGGTCTACATTTAGTAAATGAAAACTTCCTATCAGTTATTTTTTACTTTTTAGTGTTTTTTTTGAAGTCGGTTTTTATTATATCTTTTTTTAATTTTTCCCTTTTTAGTGTGGACAGTGGTAATAACAAAGTAAGGACAAATAAATAATAGTAGTTTTATTTTATTAGTAATAAATAATAGTATTTTATATAATATTCGCTTAAGCTCTTTAAGTTAGTTTGATGCCAATTTTTATATGAAGACTAACAAATTAAAATTCGCTTTTATTAGTAACACTAAAAAATCTGGCTTTAAATCCAATTCTAAAGTATTGGGCTTGTCAAATCAAACAAAGTAATAAGCCCAAACTCAAAGTACCTACTTTTAGTCGTTGAAGAGTTCCATCTATCCACCTTCTGGCCTTACCATCAGATCAGGTCGACGATACCCAACCACTGCACTATCAACGAAAATAGAAATACTTGCAAAGGCCAAAGTTTCAAGACAATGTGACAATTAGAAGTAGTTTAAATTTTCATTAGATATTTTTCCACTAAAAAAATAACACCCCTAAGGTGGAGTTTTTTTTTAAATTAAAATGGGACTAACTTGAAAGTATACATTTTCAAACAAAACAAAAATTGTCCAAATGGGTTAATAAATGACTGAGGTAACAAAAAAAAACATACAGCCGAATTGAGAACTTCCTCTTTTTTTAAGAAGTCGGTTGAAAAGGGAACGTAATTTAACCATTGCGATGCTAGTAAAGACGGCAACCAAAGAATGATGAACAAAAACTCGTGACTCCTGATTACTTAAATACGAGTTTGATTCACAACGCTAAGATCTCAGACTTTGAAAACATAAATTCAAATATCAATTCAATTTCTATGATAAATGATAATTCTACGACAAGTTATCAATATCTTAAACTTATTTCACCAAAAGTGATGTTTAAAAATAAATCTCCAACCAAAGCTATTGGAAATGTTGATAAAAGTGAAAAAGATGTGTCAACGGAAATAGCTTCAATAGAACCCGCAAATTTTGTACCATCCGCTTTTGCTGGGGAAAGATATCAAAAAGCAGAGCAAGTTATATGGAGTAAAGCTGAATAGAAAATGAAAGAGAAGAAAGGTAATGTTATTACTTTTCATTAATTCAAAACAATTTGTATTTTTTAATAGATTTCTTCATCTTAAAATGTAAAAAAACTAAAATTTAATTTTTTTTACAAAATAAATTTTCTAAGAAAAATTCGGACGCCAAGGTTTCAGACTTTGACTTAAGTTCAAATACTAATACAAATTCTAGTACTTGACGAAACTATCAATCAAGCGATCGATATTGACATGTGCAAACTGCAAAGACACAAAAAATGATAATATAACAAATTTCTCAAATAATAACATTAATTCAATAGATCTGCGCAGTTATACAGAACAAAATGATGAGATTATGGAAAGGGAAAGTCCTGTTTACGATATTTCGAGTAACTCTAAGTCTAACAACTCAATGACAAAGGAAATCAAAGAGTCTATAGTCTATACAAAAAATCGTCGATTGGCTCCAAAGATAAATGCCGAGAATAAAACATTAACAATAACTCGTCCGTCTCTTTATCTTAAACCACTCGCGAGTGACGACTGCCGAATGATGGAAAGGATGGCACCACAAGCGTAGCAACGTCAAAACACGACTCGACACGATTACCATGGATGAGAAATAAAAACCATGGATGACAAATAAAAATAAAAACGATTACCTTTGTATATTAAACTTGTTTTAACCATGGATGACAAATGTTTTAACAAGCCCGTATATATATTATCTGTAGTGAAGAAATGACAGTTTAAAATTCACTGATGACATTGACATTTGACTATTTCAATTTTTATTTGTCATCCATGATTTCAATTATAATAATTTTGTTCGTGAACCGTGCTAAAAAAAATAACTAAATAATATTAAAATTTTAAAAATCAGAATTTTAGAAAACACAGATCTATTTAATAGCTGTTCATATTCTATTATAAATCATTTTGTTAATGTTAATCGTTAATATTATTGAATTCTCTATGTAATTAAGTGTGTCATTATAAAATTGGATTTAAGTTGAGTATAATATACTAGTTCATAATGGCATCGCATTGGACGAGTAAAAATGCAATTCTGCGAGATTTATCTTTAGCTCAGGGACGTGAAGTTCCAGTGGAGATCGAAAATACAGTAGGGTACAATGAAAAACCACCAACTTTGAATTATACTGAAGGTATAAATAATATAATTGTTATAAAATAAATAAAACCATTCTCTGCAGTTTTTTTTTTGTATTATTATCTTACTTTATATTTTTTAGATACAGAGGAAGAATTTTTCTCCAATTGTGTTGGAGGTGGGGACTTTAATACTGGACCTGACCTACAACTTATTCAGCAGATGTTAGACATGGTAGGCTTTTAAGTTAAGTTAGTTTCTTACAGGCTCCAGTAATGTAACTATGATATGTAAGCATGTTATAGGTTTTCAAAATTCTAGTTTGCATAACTTTAGATTTTTTACATCTTTTAGTTCATTCTTAATATTTATCAAATTACTAGTATCTTCAGTATAGATATAGGATAGTCTGTAAAATATAAAAAAAATCCTATGCTTGTATTGTTTTTAATTGAAAAATAATATTTTTTATATAGTGGCCAAAATTTTTAGGTAAGAGAAGCTGATATAACAGAAATTGAGGATTTAGAAACAAAAAATGAGACAGTTATAGAAATAAGTAAAGAAAATAACTTAAGTAAAACACCACAGGTGTTAGATATCAAAAATAATGGATTTAAGAAGCCAAAAAGTCCCCTAGGTCCTAAAATAAAATTAAAACAAAAAAAGAATCGCAATGCTGCTGTAGAATCCCTTATTGCAACATATGGAGATATTGATCTAAATGACAGTAATCATGGACAAAATTCAAAATCGACAACAAAAAGTGACACTGATAATTCTACGACAAGTTCTTAAACTTACTTCACCAATGTTAATGTTTAAAAAAAAAACTCCGATCAAACCTATTGAAAATGCTGATCAAAGTGAAAAAGATGTGCCGACTGAAATAGCTTCAATAGAACACGCAAAGTTTGTACCATCCGCTTTTGCTGGGGAAAGATATCAAAAATATTTGGAAATGAGTAAGTTGCAAGAACAAGTACAACAAGATAATATATGGAGTAAAGCCGAACAGAAAATGAAAGAAATTGATGCTAAAAAAAAAGAAGAGAGGTAATGTTTTATATTGTTTATTTAATCCTGATTGGAATTTTTTTTATTATCTTCAAATCTGAAAAAACTAAAACTGTTTTTTTTTATATAACTGGAAAACTGGAAACCATAGAAGAAACCTTTTGAAAAAATTCTTTCTAATCTCAATAACTAGATTTTTAAACTAAATTCATTTCAAAGGGATTTCAAGTTCTCACCAAAAAACATATCGATTAAATACTTAGAATTCGTAGTTAAGTTGTTCTTATTGAATTGTTGACTAAATGAAATTTTTATAAATACTTTTACTAAATATATTAAAAAAATATTAGCTTGTAGATAAAGTAATTTAATTCATTTTCAGGAAACTGGAGTCTTCTTTATCGTCTTCTTCCAGCAACCAAGACATAAGTAGTCCTGAGCTAAGAGGTTTGTTTATATTGATACAGTAATAATACTTCTCAACTGTACACATATTTCCATAAGGCTGTCATGTGTGTCTTGGTATGGTATGGTATGGTATAAACGGGCTTGTTTCCGCAACTCGACGTCTTGCGCCTATTTTGCGTGTGTGGGAAATAGTTCGCTCGTGTTACTCTTGCCAACCCAGTTCCTCCAGGAATCTCAGCAGACTCTTCGTCTTGCCGAAAACCTCTGGGAGTGTACTAAGGGTGCCAAGATGTTGTGTCCGGTATGCCGCTACACCTGGACAGTATAAGATGACATGTGCAGCTGTTTCGTCTGCCTCCATGCAGGCCCTGCAAAGTGGGCTGTCGGTTATACCTATATTAAAAAGATGTTTATTGTAAGGTCCGTGACCAGTTAGTGCCGCGGTTATTTGTCTAACTTGGGGTCTGTTAAGTTTGATTAGACGGTTACTCATCTTGCCATCGATGTTTGGAAGCGATTCCCTCGCCTGTCTGCAATCTACAACTTCGCGCCATAATTTGTTGTGTTGGCGTTTGGTGCGTTGTAGGATTTGGCCTTTGAGCCAGCAAGAAGGTAGCGAGACGATAGGCTCTGGTCCTATCATCGTCATATCCGAACCTCTTCTTGCTAGCTCATCGGCCCTATCGTTACCCCACGAGTTACTGTGGCCTTTGATCCATTGTAGGGTGATCTCGTTTCGGTCACTTACCTGTGTCAGAGCCTTGTGACATTCATAGATCAAACCTGATGTGGTGGCGTTACTACTTAGTGCCTGTAATACTGACATGCTGTCTGATAGTATGCGAATGGAGAAGCCTTTTACGTCCTTTGTCGCAATTGTTCTGGCTGCCTCAAGGATACCTAGACATTCAGCTTGGAATACCGTGTTGTAGGTACCTAAGGGTATTGAAGTTTTAATGTTTAGATCATCAGAGAATATTCCACAGCCTGTCCCTGATTTAGTTTTCGAGCCGTCAGTGTATATTCTCAGGTTTTTGCTATCGCGACCTTCATGTGTGTCTTCCTCTAGCTGCATTTTGTATTTTATGTCAAAAATGTATCTTATTTGTATTCCATCATTGGGTGCTCCCATAAGAGGAATGTCCTTGACTATGTGTGTCTTTCTATACGTCTGTCAGCCTGTATGTCTGTCAAAGCCTATTTTCTAAAAAATCTTGAAGGAATCTTACTACTATTTTAAATGCCAAAATTTGGACAGAAGAATGTGTGTTACTCAATCACGCCACAATGGCTGAACGGATCTGGATGAAATTTGGCACAGGGATAGATTATAGTCTGGAACAGCACATAGGTTACTTTTATCCGGAAGAATGTATGGTTCCCGTAGGATAGATTTGTTTTTGTTTATAGAGCAAGGGATCGACTATCTATTCCATACTAACTGTTAAAATGTACCGAATGTGAAGAAATATTATAAATATTATACAGAGCTAAAGATATACACTGAATGACTAATTTTTAGGGACAAAAGCAATAATAAGAGAATTACCATTTGCATCATGTACCTACCCTAAGTTTTTGAACTGCAACATTGCATAACAATTAATGACACATTTGGCTCAGTTTGTAGTGACCCTACTTGCTGTGTCAGCGGTCGCGGTTTCGAGTCCCGCTGGGGGCTTACATTTGTGTGATGAGCATGAATGTTTGTACTCCAGTCATGGATGTTTATATTTATAATATGTATGTATTTAAAGTTGTATATTATGTGTAGTGAACTAGATGGTGCTGTGTGCTAATGACCCAACATTTTTATTTATTTATAGCAAGAAACTGATGATGATGATAACGGTTTAAATTAAATGAAATGTACACAATGTGCATTTTGTACATCCATTTTCATTTCATTTGTACAGCGTATATGTATTTATTTTATATTCTTAGGCAGCAAGTTATCGAAAGCGATTGCTAATATAACGTTCTACACCTTATTTCGTTTTTCATAAAAAAACAATATAACAAACTGCCTTCAGTCTCACAGACTTTTTTTATATGGAGATTTTTTAACTCAATTTTTTCATTTTTCCGTACTATTTCTCAAACATTTCCTTTCATACAAACCTTGTTCTGACAATTACAACAAAAAAGAATAAGCCAAACAGGTGCAACCGTTCTGAAATGATGCCATTACTAATTTTTATTTATATAGAAAATTTCTTTTCCAGGTATGGATTTTGTCCGTCTGCCCCAACATAGACACTTGTTAACCGGAACATGTACGGTGTGCGAAGTACTATGTGTTCACAGTAAAGAAGATGCTATGAAGAATACTCAGAAATAACATTGTTTTTTTAAATATCTTAAAAATATTTTTATATAAATTCTTAAAAAAGCTAATAAAAAATGGACTGATAATTTAATACTATTTTTTTATAATTGGGATTGGAATTAATCCATATCACCATAAAATCTATTTGTGATTTAATTATTATTTTATTAATAAAATTATTTTAACTTCTATAAAATTTGTAATGGGTGTCCGATGCACATTTGTCGGAGCTGATATTATGTAGGTTGTTTCGTTGGAAAGTAATTGACTGTCTAGAATAAAAAAAGCAGTCATGAGTACTGCCGACAGAAGTGACAACTTAAAACTATAAACAAACCGTTATTATTTTTGGATACTCAAATTAATTGTTTGATCTTAAATTAAAATTTGTAAATTAAAACTGTTTACATTTATCTGGTTTTGACATCTATCGGCACTCTGAGTGTTGGCGTTAACACGTCAAGTGACCATGTCGATGACGACTTACATGAATTTACTCCCCATCCAAACAAACCTGCCTATAGAAATTTTCACTTCAAACATCTTTCAACCACAGCGCGCTCTACCTGTTTCAAACATCAAATGGACCTCATAAATATACATAAAAATCATCAAAATCGAGCAACTCTTTAAAGATTATTATTAAATGACTTTAAATAACTGAATGATTAACATCTCGTGATATCTATATTAGTTAATAAATCCGTTGCTGCTTCTTGCCGCATTCCGAATTTAAAATATGTGACAATCATCGATCTAAAAAGTACTTATAGATATACAATCCCATACAAAAGTTCTCTTAAAATTTACCAATTGTGTTTAGATAATTATTTTAGTTGAAATAAATATACAACAATGTAGATTGAACCTAAAATGCAATGCTTAAAGTTGTTTTCACAAAAAATAAAAAAAAAATAAAAGCGCGCTCAAATGTACAAATGGGCGCTCATTCAGTGAGGACATTTTTTGTCGCTGATTGTGTATCTTGTACATTTTTGGTCAATGGTGGCTAAACTTATAGATATTATATAAATATATATAGCTATTTATGTGATCTAGAAAAAGCTTCAAGTATTTGTATTTGCTTTAAGAGCTCAGCTCAACTCTACATTAGTTGTATGTGTTAGAAATATAAATAAATACGTATATTTTTTGACAATGTGTGTTTTTATTTTTTTTTAACAAATAATATTATACAATTTCATTTCTTATAGGAAGTATTTAAACTTTACCATAATATGTTTCTCATTTTTAACCCCCGACGCAAAAGAGGAGTGTTATAAGTTTGACGTCGATATCTGTCTGTGTGTGTGTGTGTGTGTGTGTGTGTGTGTGTGTGTGTGTGTGTGTGTGTGTGTGTGTGTGTGCGTGTGTGCGTGTGTGCGTGTGTGCGTGTGTGCGTGTGTGCGTGTGTGCGTGTGTGCGTGTGTGCGTGTGTGCGTGTGTGCGTGTGTGCGTGTGTGCGTGTGTGCGTGTGTGCGTGTGTGCGTGTGTGCGTGTGTGCGTGTGTGCGTGTGTGCGTGTGCGCGTGTGCGCGTGTGCGCGTGTGCGCGTGTGCGCGTGTGCGCGTGTGCGCGTGTGCGCGTGTGCGCGTGTGCGCGTGTGCGCGTGTGCGCGTGTGCGCGTGTGCGCGTGTGCGCGTGTGCGCGTGTGCGCGTGTGCGCGTGTGCGCGTGTGCGCGTGTGCGCGTGTGCGCGTGTGCGCGTGTGCGCGTGTGCGCGTGTGCGCGTGTGCGCGTGTGCGCGTGTGCGCGTGTGCGCGTGTGCGCGTGTGCGCGTGTGCGCGTGTGCGCGTGTGCGCGTGTGCGCGTGTGCGCGTGTGCGCGTGTGCGCGTGTGCGCGTGTGCGCGTGTGCGCGTGTGCGCGTGTGCGCGTGTGCGCGTGTGCGCGTGTGCGCGTGTGCGCGTGTGCGCGTGTGCGCGTGTGCGCGTGTGCGCGTGTGCGCGTGTGCGCGTGTGCGCGTGTGCGCGTGTGCGCGTGTGCGCGTGTGCGCGTGTGCGCGTGTGCGCGTGTGCGCGTGTGCGCGTGTGCGCGTGTGCGCGTGTGCGCGTGTGCGCGTGTGCGCGTGTGCGCGTGTGCGCGTGTGCGCGTGTGCGCGTGTGCGCGTGTGCGCGTGTGCGCGTGTGCGCGTGTGCGCGTGTGCGCGTGTGCGCGTGTGCGCGTGTGCGCGTGTGCGCGTGTGCGCGTGTGCGCGTGTGCGCGTGTGCGCGTGTGCGCGTGTGCGCGTGTGCGCGTGTGCGCGTGTGCGCGTGTGCGCGTGTGCGCGTGTGCGCGTGTGCGCGTGTGCGCGTGTGCGCGTGTGCGCGTGTGCGCGTGTGCGCGTGTGCGCGTGTGCGCGTGTGCGCGTGTGCGCGTGTGCGCGTGTGCGCGTGTGCGCGTGTGCGCGTGTGCGCGTGTGCGCGTGTGCGCGTGTGCGCGTGTGCGCGTGTGCGCGTGTGCGCGTGTGCGCGTGTGCGCGTGTGCGGTGTGCGCGTGTGCGCGTGTGCGCGTGTGCGCGTGTGCGCGTGTGCGCGTGTGCGCGTGTGCGCGTGTGCGCGTGTGCGCGTGTGCGCGTGTGCGCGTGTGCGCGTGTGCGCGTGTGCGCGTGTGTGCGTGTGTGCGTGTGTGCGTGTGTGCGTGTGTGCGTGTGTGCGTGTGTGCGTGTGTGCGTGTGTGCGTGTGTGCGTGTGTGTGTGTGTGTGTCTGTGGAATCGTAGCTCTCAAACGGATGGACCGATTTTGATGCAGTTTTTTTTCATTTGAAAGATAGTTTCCTTGCGGTTGTTCTTAGCTATGTTTGGTTAATATCGGTCCAGCAGTGTAAGAGTATCAGCTCTTTTCCAAAATGATTTACTTTGAAAGGGTTGTTCCTTAAACTATAAGTATTTTTTGCGTTGGGGGTTTTTAAAAATTTTTATTTAGTTCTCCTCTGTTTGCAGAATGATTTAATACACTAAGAGTTATTGAATTTTTGAACTATGGAATAGTAGGGAAGCCCAAGAGGGGATTTTTGGATTTACTCAAGCGGGGCAGATTAACATAAGGGGGTATACCTTGCACTCTGTTAAATAACTCCACCAAATAAAAGTCCTCTATATAAGGCCGCGAGTCTAGGGCATCCAATCAAAATATTAAAAAAATATTTTGAAAATTTAGAAATACTTGAAATTTTCAGATTAAGGTATGGTGGTAAGCGAGAGTAAGTCGCTAGTTCTGATATAAAATTATTATTTGAGTTTTCTTAAGTTGTCATCTTGAGTGGAAAGAGGCGGGAAACCGTTTTTTTTTATTTAATGAAATACGTCATTAGTTTTCTTAATGTTGTTTGAGGCGTTACTCAGATTCTGTAAAAAATAAAAAATAAACTATGTGCCGTTACATCGAATTTTATTTGACCTATCTGAGTCCTGACCTACTTCTAAAATACTTTAATATCATGTTGTAGTTCACAAAATTGTAGGTCTGTCTGTCTAGTTACACATTTTAATAATCAAATTTTGACAACACGTTTGACTCAGATTGTAGTGACCCTACTTGCTGTGCCAGCAGTCGCGGGTTCGAGTCCCGCTGGGGGCATTCATTTGTGTGATGAGCACGAATGTTTGTACTCCAGTCATGGATGTTTATTTTTATAATATGTATGTATTTAAAGTTATATATGTGTAGTGTACTACCTGGTATCCATAACACAAGCCTCGTAGCTTACCATGGAAATAGATGGGCGCTGTGTGTTAATGTCCTAACATATTTAAATTTGTGTTATAAATTTTAAAGGAGGAAAAGCAAAATATTTATTTTGTATGAACATTGAGCATTCCACAAAAATTACTCTACTATTCACCATAAAGATAAATATTAAATACTAATAACACAGACAATATATGTGTTTCAACAGATTATGATAAGACTGATTTAATAATATTTTATTTTAATCTCTTTAAATAAAATGGAATTTACGGTTTAAGTTAGTAGGTACTGTGGCGAAGTCAAAAAGAGCGTTATGTAATGCTTTCTTAGATTTACGCGAATATTGGACGTTTTAGATAAAAGTATCTTTTAAGTTTTTTTTTCAAATATTTTTTTTATTTTTTTTTTAAATAAATCCGCGAAAAAACCCCAAAAGATAGATTTATTTAGAGGGTTATGTGTTAAACCTGTACGTATGTATGTATATTATGTATATTGTATGTATTGCTGATTCTCTGATTCCTCGTAGTTAATAAAAGTTTATTCGATATTAATTAATTAAACATCAGCATCTTCAACCCCTCCTGGATAATTTCTAAGAAATTATGGATTATTCCTAAGATATCAATTGTTAACTGATACGCCGGCGTGTACGCGTTCCTCAAGGGGTTAAAATTGTTTTGTCTACAGCTAGACTAAGAATCTTGAAATCTCACTGAGACTAGCTAATTGTACATGATATATTATAATGAACAAGTATTCGCGCAGACAGTGCAAGTGCACTCTCTATTTTATTCACTCTCAAACTCCAATGGCACGACTTAAACCTTAGTCTCTCCCGTGACCATGATTGCTGTAAAGCAATCGAAACGTCGGGAACCAAAAATCAAAATAAATCCGCGAAATAATCCGAAAAGATAGTTAAATTTAAAATGTCAAATATTCGCGTAAATCTAAGAAAGTATTAGAAGTCCAGACGTTCAAAAGCCTTTTGACTACGGAACCCTAAAAATGTATTTGTAACTTTATGTACGTTTCATTTCAATTGTTTGGATAGTTTCATAGAATTTGAGGCCTTCATTCTGCGGTTTCATATATATAGGACGGGAATAAACTCGAGCTGCAAAGCCTTTGTTAGAATCTAGTATTCAAATTACAAATAGATAATACAGCTTCTGTTAGTTATTGCGTTAGTTATCTATACATATAATAAAATTGTAACTAACCCGAATCTGTACATTAAATATTTTTTGGAAAATCTTATTGAAATAGACATTATTATCGATACAGAGGTCGAATTTATAGTTTTTAGAATTTTTGTCTGTCTGTCTGTGACCGCATCACAAGAAAACAACTAGACAGATTTTGATGAAATTTGGTATATAGATAGTTGGTTATCTGGGTCAACATATAGGATATTTTTACTGCGGGAAAATATCTTATCTCTAAGAAATCTATACTAAGCGTTAAAACGTAACTAGGGACGAAGCCGAGCAGAGCGAGGGTGAGTCGCTAGTTATCCTAAAATATTTAATGCACAGATTCGACTCAGTTAGAATTCTATTATATGTATAGATAGATTACTTTATGACTATGTATCCTTACATTGAATGATATTATTAATTGTATACATATGTATCGTCAACCACTAGTCATAGTATGAAGACCAATTAGAGCTGTAGTCTGTCTCGCTCCATTAGTGCCTTATTGTAGCAAAATGTATGAACGCGTGTTATAACAAATTAATAAAACAATTTTTTTACTTAGCAAGTTTTAGTGATAAAGAGTGTTGCAAGCTTGGAATAGACAGTAAGTTTTTTTTTAATAATAATAGTATGTAACTTCATATTATAAAAAGTTTTAAAATTAAAAATATTTATCTACCTAAAATATTTTTTATAAGACAGGTTAATCAAATTAAAACATATTTTCTCAAATCAATATTTTGACTAAAATCAATGGTTGGACGTATTTGTACATGACATTATTTTACACATTTGTTTTAAAAAATAGTGCAATATACCTATGTAAGTGTATTGTGTGAAATGCGAAGATCTCGTCAAGACAATTATTTGATGCCTACTGAATCTAAGGACTATTGATGCCTACTATTATCTTAATAGTTACATAAATGATTTTTTAATTATCAACTATCATAATCTATACTAATATTATAAAGGCGAATGTTCGTGAGGATGTATGGATGTTTGTTACTCTTTCACGCAAAACCTACTGAATGGATTTTAATAAAACTTTACAATAATATAGCTCATACATCAAAATAACACATAGTCTACTTTTTATCCCGGAAATATGTACGGTTCCCGTGGGATTGATTTGTTTGTGAGCCGCTAGTAAATAATAAAGTATTAGCAATACAATATTCGAAAATAAGCGCATAACGTGTTAATAGCCATCAGAAAGCCTAGACATGTGGCATAAACGCCAGTAGAATAGAGTGATCAATGTATGGGATTGATATATTTAAAACTTCGAATTTGACTCAACGTATCGAATTTGTAATTGGTAGCCAAATGTCGATCTAATCTATTCGATGAAATGAAACGTCTATAGTACAAGAAATTGAAGGCAAGTGGCACTTTTGACAAACAAATTCGGCTGCTAGCGTACGACACCTATCGAACGCTAACACCTTGGAGATAACGTTACAAAATGGCGAATACTGATTAATATGTTAAGTAATATATGTTAAATAAAATTTAAAATACCTTTTTAGACTTGATAAAAGAAAAAAAACCAATTACTTGCAAAAATGAATATTTATTACTGTACGATAAATGTGCATAAATTAAATAAAAGCTATTATGACTAATTGTTGCCATGGTAACCGTAATTATTGTCTGACCAATATATATTATTGTATTTATTATCATTGTAGCAAATACTAGGCAAAATAATCCTTATAATTAGTGAACTTTTAATAAAGAAATCCTTAAAATCCTATGTGTTGCTCGTATACGTTCAAATAGCGCATCTCACAATATCAAAATAACGTTCAATGTTCGATTGTTGTCGAACGATCGAATAGACTGAGCTTTCGACAAATCCTTGTATGTTTGGCTACCAAATTGTTATCGAAATTGCTAAGGCGTTAGCGTTTATCGAAAGAGAATCGATATGGAGCGTTTGCTACTTGTCTAAGCCTTCAGTTGTATACTTTAGTTTCCATAGTTCTAATCTAAGCGATCTTTATTTTAATACATGTTGGAAATTAGACACCTTTGATCATCATGTTACAGATAATACCTACTTTATCCTACCTATTTTCATTGTACCCTAGCCGCTTCGAAATAATGGCGGCGATTTCTTAATATCAACTTTCGTAGAAAAATGCTCGAACCTATTTGTATTTAAATATATTCTTATGAAAAAAAAAATAAGTATGCGATTGATTAACTTGGAAAGCCTTCCCATTTCGCAAGGAAGACCTTCAAAATACGGCCTTTTTAGCTTATTCCTTGTTTTAAATTTCATTTATAATTAATACTCTTAGAGCCTTGTTATTGCTCTAAGTTAATACTATTTTATATTAATTATCTTATCTATACAGATAAATGAAATTGGAGTGTCTGTTTGTAATATTAAAATAACCGCTTTTTACTGAATGCATATGGATGTATACACGGTACATATACCAAAACAACATTTTTTTTAATTTTTTTCTGTCTGTCTGTTTGGTCCGGCTAATCTCCGAAACGGCTAGACCGATTTTGACGGGACTTTCACTGGCAGATAGCTGCTGTTACAAGAAGTAACTTAGGCTTAACTTTTATTTTAGAAAGAGAATCAGGGTTCCGCGAAAAAAATGAAAATCCATGAAATTGTGAACAAAATCCGCGTACGGCGTACACAATAATGTACGTACGTAACGTAAATCGCTATATAATTTAAATGAATATCTTATAAGTAGCAAGCTACTATTTATGTATAAACATAGCTAATCGTGAAAACGTGCCTAGGGACGAACGCGAGCGAAGCGAGCGTGAGTTGCTAGTTAATATTATAAATGTGATAGTTCAGATGGATGTATGGATGTTTGTTACTCAATCACGCCAGAACGGCTGAACGGATCTGGATGTGGCGCAAAGATCGACTATGGTCCGAAGGGCACTCTTTTTAAAATGTACGGTTTTTGTTTTATCTAGCCTAAGTGATCCGCTAGTTTATATTTATTACTAGATTTTCGCTTTCCCTCGTGTCGACTAAAAGTAGCCTTGTTAATATAGAAACACGAGCTATTTCCATTCTGAGTTTTACCCAAATCCATCAAACCATTACAACGTGAGGAAGAAGATAACACTGTACTCACAAACTATCTCATTCATCTATAATAAAATTCTGATTCAAATCTGTAGGTACATAATATTTTTTGAAAAATCTTATTGAAGAAGTCGTTACTATCGATACAGAGGCCAAATCTGTAGTTTTTAGAATTATTGTCTGTCTGTTTGTCTGACAACGCATTACGAGAAAACCGCTGGACGATAGCTGGTTATACGCGTCAACATTTAGGATACTTTTTACTGCGGGAAAATATCTCATCTTGGAGACATCTATATTAAACGTTAGAACATAACTAGGGACGAACAAAAGCGAAGTGAGGGTGAGTCGATAGTAATTAATAATAGTCGTGTGCTGTGATAATAGATAATGCTGAGGTATGGTCATTGAAGCATTTGCATTAGTTATAATATTTATGTTTATCTACTTACTGCCATTGGTAGTTCATGTTGGTGTTATTTCGTAAGTCCTTTTATGTATAGCTGAATATTTTATACACATATATGAAGTACAGTTCCACCCATGCCTATATAGAATAACTACTTATATCTTTATAAATTACAGCCTATATATAATTATGATGTATAAATTGTTCAAGTAATTTCAATTAAAATCCGTTCATAAGATTTTGCGTTAAAAAGTAACAAACATACATCTATACAATTAAACATTTTCGCGTTTTTAATATTATTCAGTAGGATAATCGCTGTTTTAATGGTCGAGTTAGATGACAGTTCTTAAAGTCTAAGATCCCGTGAGTTTTTTAATAAAAAATAGCCTGGAGCAAATTTGTGATGACAATCCCCCTGGGTCGTGTTTGTTAACAAGTTTTATGGTATAAAAGATATATTTCGTCTGGAAAAAGAGTGAGGGGTCCACCACATAGATCGGGATCTCCTACTATTACAGAATACTGGAGCCATTTGAGGCACTGGTCTCATCTGAGTGTCGGTAAATGAATGGCAGATAACTGATATTGTGACATGTCCCTTAAAATGAAACGCCACATGGATGACCATATGGCGTTTAATTTTAAAGAATTTCAATGAAATTAAAAATTTGGTGAAAGATTTGTATTTGCTAGTCTTTCGAATTGGAAACAGCAACTATAAATCTTTCGTCTTTTCTTATTATATTCAATTATTAAGAATTCAATATTTAAATCTATAACATTGTACTATAACTCAGTCATACTGAGGAAGTTATCTGTACTAATATTACAAAGAGGCAGAGTTTGTTTGTTTGAACGTGCTAATCTCAGGAACAACTGATCCGATTTGAAAAATTCTTTTTGCATTAGATAGCCCGTTTATTGAAGAAGGCTATAGGCTATATATATCATATAATATATAATCTATCTATTCCATACTAACCGTTAAAACGTACCTAAGGACGAATCCGAGCGAAGCGAGGGAGAGTCGCTAGTAGTATAATGCCTTAGTTAAACATAATAAATTGTAATAATATAATAAACCACGCGCTTGTATAAATAATAATAAATTATGTGCATTCTTGTAAATGAACCTGTTTGCATTATTATTGTACTATTTTTTTCCTTCGAGAACAAAATGTTTAACTAAGTGGCCTAGTAATTAGAGTTAACTATGTAATTATTAATTAAATGAAATTGTTTAAATTGTCAAATATTCTAGTAAATCTAAGGAAGTACCTATGTATAAATAAATAAAGACAAAACAGTTCAAGTACCTTTTCTATACATATTATAAAATTCTAACTAAGCCGTTTCTGTAGATTAAATATTTTTTGGAAAATCTCATTGAAATAGACATTGTTATCGATGCAGTAATTAATATCGATGTAGTCATTCTAATAAAATCAGAGTACAATAAATAAATAACAATTTATTGGACTTAAAACTACGTATTTTAAAAACACATGGCGACATCTATTGTCTAATATCTAAATAACACAAGTAAATATTAATTAAAATAACTATTTTAGTGGATAAAATAGCACTATTGATAATTTGATTTTCAAGATAAGCTATTTTTAATAGTTTTTACCATATTTAGTAAGTTACCTTGCTAAATCTGTTTACAGATATCATTGTGTTTTTGTTCCAACCAGTTTTTGTATTTTTTCTCAGAAATGAGATATTTTCCCGCGGTAAAAAGTATCCTATATGTTGACCCGAATATCCAGCTATCATCATACCAAATTTCATCAAAATCCCTCCAGTGGTTTTGTTGTGATGCAGTAACAGACAGACATTTCATTTTGTCAATTGACGAGCTTAAATGTTACCTATACATCAAATTAGAAACAGTTAATATTTTTATACAAATAGGTAAATTCTATTCATACCTATATCTTTTCCCCAAATTTTCAATAGTGATTATAGCCGAATTTCCGCTACCGTCCTGTATTCCAGACTCCAGTCAAGGGTGCAAAGCCAGTAGTTCCGTAATAGGTTTTAGTGGGTAGTTACTGGCTTTTACAGCCGGTTAGACCCACATAACTATCTCTATATATACAGATCGTATGCGTAAATACATTTCCCAATGTTTATTTCTTCTCATCATTTTCTTCCCAATGTTGTTTCCTCACGGACTGACTACACTGACATTTAATTTAAATTTAAAATGTAAAATTGATGATTCAAAAGTGCTTGTAAAAGTCTATTTGAATAAAGTTTGTTTTGATTTGATTTGATTTAAAAAAAATAATTACAATAAACTATTTTTTTACCGACTTCAAAAGGGAGGAACTCAATTCAACTGTATGTTTTTTACAGATAAAAATGGTACATCACAACATTCAAATTGGCCTAGAAAACATTGTACGAGACTCGGTAAGTGCACTGTATGAAAAAGAGTTTATTAAAGTGCTTTAATATGTTTTTAAAGTAAATTGTATATAACATCGATCTTTTACTTTAACTGTGAAGTATCTGGGTTGCCAGTACCATAAAAATATGACACTGTTAGCATGAGAACAGACAGAATAAGGCTCTAATAATAGTTTACATCGTTATATAGCTGTAAAAAATATCCAGCTTCAAAAAACTAAAATTTAGTTTAAAATATAAAATTTTATCTTACCGATACGGATAATTTGAGTAAAAATAAACTAAGGAACATAGTGATTTCAAACAATAATAAGGTTTTATAACAGAAAAAGGTAACCAAATCCTCCTCCGCCATATATACATATAACATACTAGCGATTCACCCTCGCTTGGCTCGGGTTCGTCCCTCGGTACGTTTTAAATTTTTTTAAGCGGAACCCTAATTCTTTTTCTAAAATTAAAGTAGCCTAAGTTACTCCTTATAACACCAGCTATCTGCTTGTGAAAGTCCGGTAAAAATCGGTCCAGCCGTTTTGGAGATTAGCCAGAACAAACAGACAGACAGACAAAAAATTTAAAAATTGTGTTTTTCTTGTTACTGTTGTTTATACGCATTTAGTAAAAGTTATTACTTTGACATTACAGACAGACACTTCAATTTTATTTATCTGTATATATATGTAATATGACCTCTAACATCCTCGTGTAAGGTAGTACATATAAGCCAAGTGTTTGAAGATTTACTTATCCAACAAGCTCTAATTACATTGATGCTGACGACCGCGTCATACTTACGCGATACAAGGAGATTTTACTAGAAACGATAGAACGAGACAAAATATTTACAGTATAACTCGTTACCAAGGTTAGGATATCCAAATATATATTTAATTATAAACTATTTTAATAAAATTTTGTCTTAAGATAAGCTTTTGCTTTCTAGATTTATAGGTGTCTTTTCAAAAAAAAAAAAAAACTTTTACATCTTTTCCGAAAAAGCACGATTTTACATAACGCCTAGCGAAGATTGGTCGCCCAGAAAGAATACTAGCAACTTACCCTGATTTTACTCAGCGTTCATACTCATAGGTGTTTGACATTAGCCTATGTGTTACTCCAAGTCAGGTGTATCTGTATACTAAATTTCACCCAAATCTGTCTGACCGCTTCTGCGCAAATGAATAACAAACATACATACAAACACAAACATTCGCATACTTACTTTCGATTTACTTACTTTTAAATACTTTAGCTTTTTGTCGAACAAATCGCGCTAAAACTACAAAACTCTTTGGCTTTATGCTATTAGTAATAAATAATAATGTATGGAAGTCTGCCCGATTGGTTGACATTTATGAATACTGCTCTGCACCCTTGGGTAGTAGCATGATCATATATAGCGTATAGCCTTCCTCAATAAATGGGCTATCTAAAGCAAAAAGAATTTTTCAAATAGGATTAGTTGTTTCTGAGATTAGCGCGTTCAAACAAACAAACAAACTCTGCCTCTTTATAATATAAGTAAATATATAGTGTAAATAAATTGTATTTATAGTTTCAATATCCTGTAATGAAATTTCAAAGCTACTAACGAACATAGTGCTGAAGAGTAACTTGGCTTAAATTTACATTGTTCTAGTACAATACCATTTCTCATAGTTTCTAATAAAGAGGAACTTTATCATACCTGATAAAATATAACAGCATAATTTTATAATAACTTTTATCATCTATCTATATTAATATTATAAAGCTGAAGAGTTTTTGTTTGTTTGTTTGTTTGGTTGAACGCGCTAATCTCAGGATCTACTATTCCGATTTGAGAAATTCTTTTTGCATTAGATAGCCCGTTAACTAAGGAAGGCTATAAGCGATATATCATCCCGGAAAAATGTACGGTTCCCGTGGGATAGATTTGTCTAGGGACAAACCCGAAGCGAAGCGAGGGTGAGTCGCTATACATATTATAATAAAATCCTAATTGAGTCGAATCTATGCATTAAATGTTTTTTAGAAAACCTTATTGAATACAAATGCCGAATCTATAGTTTTTAGAATTTTAATCAAAAAAAAACGCATTACGAGAAAACCACTGGTCAGATTTTGATAAAATTTAGTAATGTGATAGCTGTTTGTCCGGATCAACATATAGGATAATTTTTACTGCGGGAAAATATTTCATCTCTGAGAACCTATACGAGGGTGAGTCGCTAGTTTTATATATTTCAAGTACAACTTTTCTATCAAGAACCATTTGATTGTAAAGTTAGATTGGTAGTTGCATATCTGTTAGTTTGTTAATATAATGCATAAAAGTTTATCATTGAATTGAAATTCATAGTATAACATCTAGATATATTGTAAAAATTTGTGAAATTGTTGTACATACATACATACATATCTTACTTATTCTACTAGGTTTTGTGTCAAATATTTATTAACATTAAAAAATTACTTTCAAGTACATGTCAGTAACACTGTTAAATATTTAACTAATTTGGTCAATACTCAGTTTGAAAAGTTTCATAGAAGACAAATTAATAGAGAGCGGTGATACGTATTTCACTTTAATAATTAAGAGTTCGTTGACCTCAGTCTGGTCTTGTGATAGATGTTGAGTCATAAATGAAATTAAGGGACAAGCGAGAAATTAACATTAAAAGTTTCATATATAGCTTAATAATATGTGGAAAACAGTAGTTGTATAGTGTCAAGTGTAGGCATATAATTGTATTGTATTCAACCCTTTTTTTTTAACGTCCCACTGCTGGGCACAGGCCTCCCTTCAATACGATGAGGATCAGGCCATAGTCCATCACGCTGGCCAAGTGCGTAACAAGTGTTGGCCAAAACTTGTTAGGTTCTCTCAGACATGCAGGTTTCCTCACGATATTTTCCTTCACCGTAAGACAAGTGGTAATCATGTTTTAAATGATTCCCACATGAAATGTCAGAGGTGCAAAACCCGGGATTTGAATCCGCTTCACTCGGTTTCCCAAGCGAGCGCGTTGCCACTGGGCTACCATTGCCTATAGGCATATAATAACATCTTTTTACAATCTTCTGTTTAGATTCAAAATCCAGCCAATGTACCAAATGGATCGACCACAGAGCGCAAAGGCAACGTTACATACGGCATCGACGATGTGCCACCATGGTATCTGTGCATATTTATGGCGTTGCAGGTAAGACAATTCTAAGTTTTATATATAATTATTTTAAAGTTAGACTGTACATTAATTATATACAATAAATCCTCCTCCTGACAGATTTCGGCCATGGTGGCCAATCTCATTGAGATTATCCAATTGCTGCGCAGGAGATATCATATAGAAGAAAAGAGTTATTCGTGCAATTTACAGTTTAGGTCCTAGAGTGTCATTAAGAGATAAGTTTAAAGAAATAAAAATATTTACTGTTGCTTCTCAGTACGTGTGCGAAAATGTTATGTATGTTCGTAAAAATATACACGAATTTCCCAAGAACTGTGACATGCATAAAATTAATACTAGGAGCAAACACAAACTTGTAATGCCTGCGACTCGTCTACTCAGATTCAGTAACTCTTTTTGTGGACAATGTATACTCTTTTAAGACAAGATCACAGAAAACGTTCAAAAAGCTTCTATCGCCAAATTAAAAAAAAATATTAAAGAACTTTTGTGTGCTAAAAGCTATACAATTATTATACAATAAACTATTTTATAGAAGATGGCACGTCTTGGCAATGAAGTGATCGCCTTCAGGCTACTCGAGCTTTATAGAATTATTGTCAATTATAGTTTAAATTACAAAAAAGATAAAGTAATAATATTAGTCTAGCTGAGTTTCTTTCGCCAGTTCTTCTAAGGTCTGAGGCTTCTTCTTTCCAAACTGGTAGTAGACTCATGACGTTCAGTAAAATTGTAATAACTTAATACTGAATAAAATATTATAAATTTGAATATAATAAGCAGGTGTGCCGCAAACAAAAGTGCCCTCTCTATTCAAAGTTCGGTGGGATAATAATAATAATAATTATTGGACACGATAATGACATATCAGGGACAGAACTGACGCGGCATATGCATTTTAGAGACAAAAGAGCGAAATGTATTTTATTGAAAAGTAAAAAATCTATACATATGATAAAATTCTAACTGAGTCGAATCTGTACATTAAATATTTTTTTGTAAAATCTTATTGAAATAATGACTTTATTATCGATGCAGAGGCCAAATCTATAGTTTGTAGGATTTTTGTCTGTTTGTCTGTCTATCTGAAACGCACTGGACAGATTTTGATGAAGTTTGGTATGATGATAGCTGGTCATCCGGGTCAACATATAGGATACTTTTTACTGCGGGAAAATATCACATCTCTGAGAAATCCATACTAAACGTTAAAACGTAACTAGGGACGAACCCGAGCGGAAGAAGGGTGTGTCGCTAGTAACATATATTATTTATATCTTTTATTGAATACCTCAAAATAAAACAAATATTCTAATTTATTTTCAGCATTACCTAACAATGATAGGCGCGATAGTGGCCATACCGTTCATCCTGTGTCCCGCGCTCTGTATGGAGGAAACAGACCCAGACCGCTCCAACATTATATCTACCATGATATTTGTCACAGGTATGTAAGTCAGTCACACTGTAGAAAAAAATTTAAAACTAAGTAAAAATTGAATGTTTTCATAAACAAAACCGTAAAATTAAATTTTATACTGATTGTATAAATAGTCCGGTGTAGTTTAACCGGTGGTAGGACTCTGTCAAGCCTGAGGAGTCCGACTGGATGGGTACCACCCCCTTATCTATTTCTGCCGCCAAGCAACAAATATTGCATTGTTGTGTTCCGGTTTGAAGGATAAGGTAGCCAGCGCAATTACAGGCAAGAGGCATATCATCTTAGTCCTCACAGTGACAACGCACCTGTGATTCTGCATTTTTGTTACTTAAAACCTTAGTGCATGAACCGTAGGTGTTATGGACGACAGGTACTGCTTTCCATCAGGTGGTCTGTCTGCTCGTTCGTCACTGAATCTCATAAAAAAAAAAAGTCTGTTTTACTTTTTACGAATTTCGAATTCGGGATTGAACATTATATATGCAAAAGTTTGTATGTGTGTGTTTGTTATTTACGCTGAAACGTTTTACGCTGAAAAATGTAAGTACATAGTAACAATAAAAGATAAAAACGATAGTAATAGCATAAGTTATTAACTGTGCCGCATTTACTAACGGCCTACACCTGTATAATTATAAAAAAGAATATGCACATACAAAAACAAAAAAAAAAAATAAAAAAAAATTAAAAAATTTAGGCAAGGCATTACATATATTTAATAAATAATGAGATCGTTGTTGCGTAATTAGTGGATGAAGAAACCATGTCATCAGATAATATTTAATTATAAATATTATTATTCTTTTTGCATATCCGTTAATAAAATTATGATAATTTAAAACATTTAATACGTAGAAAATGTATATGTCGCAGGCAAATCGCATAATTTCGCGTTTTACGTACAGCGTCCTCCGTTTACAAACGCTTGATGTTATGAAATATGCGTTTTGCACCACTCGTTCAATTGATTGCTTTATAGCTTTGTTTAAGTTGCTTACAATAAAAGTAATCTTTTAGCCGTTTTTTTGTCGTATTTATATTGATAAAACTATCTAGATAAGAAGTTTAAACTCTGTCTGTCTATAAAACTCATTACGGTCACATAACAACTATAATTAATAATACTATTACACAAATTTGTTTATTTTGTAAGCAATTACAAGAATAACCTTGTGAGATATTTTTAAGGCTTTGTAGAAATCCATACTAATATTATAAATGTGAAAGTTTGTGAGGATGTATGGGTGGATGTTTGTTACTCTTTCACGCTAGAACGGCTGAATGAATCAGGATGAAATTTGGCACAGAGATAGATAGTCTGGAATAGCACATAGGCTACTTTTTATCCCGAAAAATTATACGGTTCCTGTGGAATAGATTTGTTTTTGTCTAGGGATGAGCCCGAAGCGAAGGAGGGGTGAGTTGCTAGTAAAAATGTCAATCAAAAGTTATATTAAAGAGACAAAAAAAAACTATAGCGTAAAAAGCGAACTTGAAAAATTAAGATAATAGTTGTTATTACAGATTTTTACGGATATGCAGTCCGAGTATTGTATGTGCAATGTAAACATCTTATAACATATAGTTTACCAAACGTCTTTCGAGTTCGAGAACATATGATTTTCTTTTCCCTTGAAAATATAATAGAATTAGGTTTTATACTTAAATATATTTGCGTATATATTTTTTATTGTAACCAAAGTCAGGTAACAAAGTATAGTATTAACAATTTATTAGTATTAAGACTTTACAACATCTAGAGATGTGTATTTGCCATTTATAAGTAAAGATCATTCGTCCTTTGATAATATGAATCATGTCGGATTAAATACTCTTATCAAATAGATAAGCATTTCATTAAGATGTTTTATTACATTCAACTCTATCTACGTATGTTTCCGCACAGCAGTGAAAAGATTGAACCTTATTTATTACCCGACTGCGGCGAAGCCCAAAGGAGGGTTATGTGTTTTACCTGTATGTACGTATTCTATGTTATTTTAAGTATATGTATGTCACCGACTGCGTAATGCTATGTTCCTTTGTCAACTTATTCTTTTTTTTTAGTTCACTTATTACGCTTTGTTTGCTTATAGTTTCATCTGTCTATTGGACAGTGTGCTAATTAAAAATTATCTTTCAATTTAGCTAGTTTAGGGCCAGGCCTCCTTCTTTCCACCTAATACCACGGTACCACGGTACCACGGATATCAGACCACACTCGTAGGCCCTCACACTAAGTGTTGGTTTGCGGACTTTACATGTCTTTGTGAAGTTAGATTATTTCAAGAAGGTTTCCTTACAACGTATTTCTTCACATAAAAATATTAGACATGTCAGACCCAGTTTTGAACCCGCTTTACTTGGGTTTCCATTTGGGTTTGAGTTTTAGTTTGAGATTACCATTGAGTGCAAACGCAGTGCTTAGTTTGCAATAATTATTTTTCCTCATATCTGATAAAAAAACTGAATCCCTTATCATTCACTTTTCTGTACTGTGGTTACTCTGAGGATAAATTTTGACTCGATAATTTTTTGCCACTCACATTACTACCAGGAAGAAAACATGATGTAAACCCACCTTTTGGATCCAAATTAAAGGAAAACATGTATAAATAACATATGTTAATTATGTTTGAGTTTTTTTAATAAATGTAAATATAACATTATGAGAGAACAAAGGCTTCGAGCTCATTGCTACGTGTTTTTTTTATCAAAAAGCAAATTAATATTATGTTAAAAACCCACTCTTTTCCACCCTGTTAATAGGTTGCATTACAAAAAATATATTTAGGATTATCTATCATGTTATTTAAGATATACATACGTATTATGTACTCTGGGCTGCTTTAGCCTTTCCAGATAAGGGGTTCAGTTTACGTACTCAGATCATAAGTCAGTCAGCCCAGGCAACTTTATGTACGCACTAGCAACTTACCCTCACTTCGCTCGTGTTTTTCCTAGATGCCTGAAAGCCTCTGTGTTATTCCAAATCCGTAGTCTATCTATGTAAAAAATTTCATCCAAATCCGTCCAGCCATTTCGACGTAAAAGAAGAACAAAAATACACAGACACACAAACTTTCAAATTTATAATTAATTGAAAGTCGATATACGTACATGGATAGTCAAACAAATGGAAAATAATTTCTAAAACACGTGTAATAATCTATATTCTGTTATAATATCAATTAGATTTTATTGTCAAAAGTTTTTCTAAGTATATTTAAGGACAAAAATTACAATTATATCTTATGGAGGTGCTGGGATTTGAACCCAGGACTTTCAGCATGCGAAGCAGACACTCTACCACTGAGTTACACCCCCGATGTACAATTTATCGAAATTGAAAGCCAATTTGTGCTTGAGCTTTAAAGCTTGTTAAGTACTTTTAGTTGAAGCTGCTAACATTTAATACTCGCTCTACACACTTACATTTAGTGTTATCGAAAGAAAAGTTTATACGTTTAACGTAATTTAATCACTTTTAGTAACACATTACATAACCATGTATGTATATAATATCTATATATGTATATAAAACAAAGTCGGATTTGTTACACCATTTATAACTCAATAACGGCTGAACCAATTTTTATGCTCTTTATTTTGTTGGATTTGTCTCCGCCCCTAATAGCGGAATAACTATTAAAACCTTGGAAAAAATCACGAAAAAGGAAAAAAAAATCTATTTCATACTAATTGACGAACGACGGACGAACCTAAACGAAGCTAGGGTGAGTCGCTAGTATTATTATAAATCACTATGTATAGGTACTATTTTAACATCAGGACTTCGACTTTAGAATTTTAAAATCTACATTAAAACACATTTATTTTTTTATTTATAAAGAGAAAATGAATATAAAAAGATAATGTAAAATAAAATTACCAAAACTAATTATTTGCATTAAGTTCATTCAATTTTGTATATAACTATATATCATATAAATAGTTAACCGCTGCGACCAACGATAGAGGTCGCCTAACTTCTTTAAAATATCACATTAAATATAATACGTATTTGCACCCATTTGTAGGAAAACTGCGCGGTCGGAGGAGTATGAAATTTCCCACACTTATAGTTTATATAGAGAAGGAGTGCAGAATGCTTTTTTTTTAATTATGCATAAAAAATACATTAAATAAATAAAAAAAAAACATTACACACACTACCATGTACTTGATACACACACGCATATATACTCTTTTGTTTATTGTCAAAGTCTGTGGTCAAATTGAGAATAGATTAATATTGTAATATACACAAGACAATAAATATATAACTTAATGAATTATGTGTGATTTTCAACCACGCGGCGATCACTAGTCAAATAGAAGACTAAACAAAAATTATTACCATTTGCAGGATTAATAACATGGTTGCAAGCGACATTTGGGTGCAGATTGCCGATAGTGCAGGGCGGTACAATATCGTTCCTAGTGCCCACATTAGCTATACTCGGCCTCCCCACCTGGAAGTGTCCGGGGAGTGAAATCCTAGCAGCTATGAATGCAGAGCAACGAAGAGAAGTGTGGACAACTCGGATGTGTGAATTGTCTGGTGCCATCGCTGTTTCCGCGCTTTTTCAGGTGTTTGGTGGTATGTTGTGTTAAATCATAAAATTATTTTTGTTTTAGATTTTGATTTTTGCTTATATTTCATCGACTATTGGTAATAGTATCTAAAATAAAAAAAACAAGTTTCTATAGAAACCTGTTAGAAGTGAAACTTCATTGGTTCTTTATATTTCAAATCTGTAAGATTTATAAATTAAGAAACACTTTTAATATCACACTCAGACAAAAATATGATTCAAACGAATATCACACGAAGAGGAGAGAACTTTTAACTAACTTTTTAGAGAAGAGTTACTATGGTAACCTAATGTAAGCAACTATGACAGTTTTTCATGACGATTTCTCGTGATGCGACCTTGAAATTTTACTTATGGCCGTAGCAGCAATATTAGATTATTCACATCTATTTTATTGGTATAGAAATAAAACATGTGCATCTAATTGTACGCCATTTAATGTCACTACTTTCTTCTTTTTACAAATTTGTCATAAATGTTATTTATAAAAAGGCTATTAAAAAAGGTCTTAATACAAATAAAAAAGTTAAAAAGGATGTGTGTATATATTTGTGTGTGCCTACACTCTCATGCTCGCAAAGAAGTTTCATTTCAAAGAAAATGTCTAAACTTTCATTTTAGGCCTTAAGTATTGATTACATCTCGAGTCATAATGGAACTCGTACACATGCGGATACGGATATAATTTTGTTACTCCTTCACGCTGTAACGGCTGGACGGATTTTGATGAAATTTAGTAAACAGATAGATTATGATGTGGAGTAGAACATAGTCTGTTAGGCCCCTACGGACGCATCCGGGTAAATTTAAATTCAAATTCAAAATATTTTATTCAGTTCACATTTTACTACGTAAGATTATCTCTTTCTCATGGGAAAACATGTTATAGAACAACCAACAACTCATCGTACCTATTTATACATATTACATATAATAAAATTCTAACTAAGCCGAATCTGTACCTTAAATATTTGTTGGAAAATCTTATTGAAATAGACATTATTATCGATGCAGAGGCCGAATCTATAGTTTTTAGAATTTTTGTCTGTCTGTCTGTCTGTTACCGCATCACAGAAAAACCACGGAAGGGATTTTGATGAAATTTGGTATGATGATAGCTGGATATCCGGGTCAACATATAGGATACTTTTTACCGCGGGAGATTATCTCATTCCCACAGGAGTACACGTTATAACACAACCCAAAAAATATTTATGATCAGAATTTCTTGAAACTTGGTATTAATGCTCTTCAATACAATTAAATAAATACTTTTTTTAGCGTTTTTTGAAATTCATCCCATAAGGAGATAAAATAAGGGATGAAAATTTGTATGAAACCTATCTTTTCAAAGATTTTTTGTTGTAGTTTTAGCGTGAGCGAAGCTGCGGGTTTTGCTAGTATAATATATTATACACTAGATATCTTTTCCATACTATCTCTTAAAATAGACAAATCCGAGCAAAGCGAGGGTGAGCCGATATTTAGTGCATATAAACAATTCGGCAGGTTACTTCGGCATAATCGGGTCCTTGCTGCGGTGGGTGACGCCGTTGACGATAGCGCCGACAGTGGCGCTGGTGGGGCTCACGCTGTTCGACCACGCCGCCGGCGCCGCCTCACAGCACTGGGGCATTGCCGCTGGGTGAGTCCGTTATAATATGTTCTTACATATGAAATTCGCGTTCTATACGGAAAAAGCACATCGAAAAAATAATTATGAAATTATATATTTTATCAATCAAAGTATGTATCATTGTTATCTATGGACTTTCGCCATTTTATAGGTATTTTATTGATTCCTTTGCTGTAAAAAGTGCATGTAAAACCTTATTTAATATCATTTAAACTAAGCGGGCATAATTGAAAATCTCACGTCAACTTTAAAAGAATACGGGTAATAAAAAAAATATTCAATTTTTTTCGTTTCCTTTGTAAGAGTTCCAAATAGTTGTTCTGAAAGCTGCAGAGTCTTTATTTATATCAACAGAAGCTCGTTAGGTTCGAATAATATAATCGATTAGTAATCGCCAGAAACCACATAACCGCAAGTGTCACGCGCAGTAATGAAACTTTCACAGAAATACATATTATACTCCTATAGCTTGCGTAGTAATTTAAAAGCTCTATACTATATTTTAATCTATAATAATATCATAAAGAGGAAAGATTTTTTGTTTGTTTTTTTGTTTGTTTGTTTATTTGTACCGAATAGACGCCGAAACTACTGAACCGATTTAGATGAAATTTTGTAAGAAGATAGTTTGAGACCCTGGGAAGGACGAACAACAAAAAACTTTTGTTTGTCTGTAACAAGTATATAACGCCTTTGAGACGTCTAAAATCTTAGTCTCTCCCGTGACCATGATTGCTGTAAAGCATTCGAAACGTCGGGAACCAAAAATTAAAATAAATCCGCGAAATAATCCGAAGAGATAGTTTTATTTAAAATATCAAATATTCGCGTAAATCTAAGAAAGTATTAAGATATTATCTATACATTTAATAAAAGTGTAACTGACCGCTGTCTGTACATGAAAGATATTTGAGAGAAACTATTATTGGGGGTCTTTATTAGCGCAATAGAACTCAAAAAAATAAATCAATGATTTTTAGAATTTTTGTTCTGTTCTGTTTGTATGTGCGTTTGTGCACGCTAATCACAGAAACAGCTTAACTGATTTGGGTGCGGTTTTTACTAATGTATTGTGGTAAGCTTCACTTAACATTTAGTATTTGTTTTATTTGAATCTGTTCATAAATAAAAAAGTTATGTCAATTTGAAAAATCACATAGGGCCGAACCCGAACGAAGCGAGGACGAGTCGCTAGTATATATACAATAAATATAGTTATTAAGAGTATACTATTTTTTATTATAATGTTACAAAGACCTCTCATCATGTTTTTAAATAGCAAAGTATCGATGCATAATAAAAAAAAATACATAATATAGGTCATTTTTATATGAAAAAAGTTACTTTATTTTCTTTTCTCGATTCTAAACTCTTATATATAAAATGCTCTAACGATATTTTCCAGTAAAAGAAAAGCCACAAGATACTTTCTAGCAGAAACTTATTAAATTCAATGTTTAAGTTGAATATTAAATTTTGCGCTAAAATGTGGGCGAGAAAGGTTTTTGCTCTTATAAATTATGTTGGTACTAGTGGAGGTGACCAACATAATATGTTGAACTAGTTTTTACCCGTGATTCATCACAGATGGTAAGCGGGTGATAAAAAACAACTTATGTCCATCTAACGTCATATGGTGGCCGTGGTAGCCCAGTGGTAGCGCTCTTGCTTGAGGTACTGAGTGAAGCGGGTTCAAATCCCGGGTCTCGCACCTTTGATATTTTCAAATTGCTTTAAAATTTTAGAAGCATGAACACGACGACACTGGCAAGATTCTCCACGCATATTGTATGTAGCGTCTTTGTCGCTAATAATAACTCGAATAGCATAGCGTGCACTAAGCGTTAGTGATTAAAAAAATATCAAAAAGTATTTAAAACACTACTTTTTGAAATTAAAATATTACAACATTTTAGAAATTAATGCTTAAATATTTTGCTACTTTATTTTAACTACTTCTGGTATTATTTAGATTTTATTATTTGTTTCAATATGTACATATTTCATCATCCGTTCAGCCATTCTGGCGTGATTGAATAACAAAAATCCAAACATCCATCTAAAACTTTCATATTTAAGTATAATATTAGTAAAGACTCCTTACTAATATTATACCTTAATGTGAAAGTCCTTACTGAGGAGTAAGATTATTGTCAAAAACCATTTATTCAATTCAAAATAAATTCATAATACCAAATTTAATAGGTATAATTGTTTTAGAAGCATATGTGTTTGTTACTTGCTTTGTTATGTGCAAAATTACAAGGTTTGAATTACAATGACTTGATTTTTGACGGTTCATTGTTATGTCAGTCATTATGTAAAATATAGACATATAATATTTATATATTATATTACAGTCCATTTAATAAAATAACAAATCTAAAAGACATTATTAGACCATATGTGTGCCTATTTGTCCTTTTATAGCACTCCCGTTATCATGACGAATTTAACGACATATAACTCATCAAAATTAGTAAAGTCATTTAGGAGTTAAGAGGGAACATAGGATCGGACATACATACATATACACGTAGGTACATAAACATTAAACACATAACACTGCTTTGGGCTTCGCTGCAGTCCGGTAAAAATAAGGAGACAATTCAAGGCTACCTTATGACGTTTAATAGATAAGCTTTGGAGTTAGAGATACATATACGAATAGTATGTTAATTGTTTTTGTTTGTTTTAATCAAGTAAATAAACTTCTGTTTACTTTTTTAGGATGTTTTCCATATCCATAACATAATAGTGGTTTGCATACTTATATATATAATTTTCTTTAAAAGTCATCAACTTAAAAACATTTATTAAAACAATACAAATCATTGAACACTTATTTATTTATTTGATGTCAAATTATATATTATTTTTTTAAAAAAAAAAGCCCAGTGGTAACGCGTTCGCTTGGATAACCGAGTGAAGCGGGTTCAAATCCCGGGTCTCGCACCTCTGATATTTTCATGTGCGAATCATTTTCTAACATGATTACCACTTGCCTTACGGTGAAGGAAAACATCGTGAGGAAACCTGCATGTCTGAGAGAACCTAGCAAGTTTCCGAAAGACATGTGAAGTCCGCCAATCCGCACTTGGCCAGCGTGGTGGACTATGGCCTGATTCCCCTCTTATAGAAGGGAGGCCCGTGCCCAGCAGTGGGACGTTAAAAAAGGGCTGAATACCTATATGTATAGATTATAATATTTTTTTATGATATACGCTATTATTTTTAGAGTTAAAAGTAAACATCGCACTAAAATAGGTTAATCTAGTTAGTTTAGAATAAAGGGAGCTTTATTGGTCCGAGTGTTTGTGTTACACACAGAGATGTTGTTTCTGTCTAGTGACGCAAAATGGGGCTTTGTGTGACAGGTCACGTGATCAGATTTTTTTTTTAATTTAGCTAGCAAGTCCACTCGAGTTTATTATTTCTATCATAATCTCCGTTTTATATAGGAGTAGCTCGCAGGCACCTCAGAGCTCTGCAATTAAATATATAACATTAACTGTCAAAAATAAATACATCTACAATATTACATTTATTATAATATCTTCTTGAATTATTTCAAATACAATCAATAAACTCACTTAGAATATCCATCTGCGTAAAAAGATATTACAGCAAAAAACATGAATTAAAACGGATAAAATAAAAAATATGGTTACTTAATTCTACTTATCTATTCCACAAGACCTTATTTTTTTTAAAGATAATTTAAATATAAATATCATTATTTATTCAAGTAGATACGCTTTACAGTGACAGGCACTTTTAAAGCAATAGATACATTTAACTGTGTTTATGCAAGACGTAGCCAGTGGTAGCCCAGTGGTAACGCGCTCGCTTGGAAAACCGAGTGAAGCGGGTTAAAAATTTAAATCCCGGGTCTCGCATCTCTATTTTTTCAAGTGCGAATCATTTCCAACATGATTACCACTTGTCTTACGGCGAATGAAAACATTGTGAGGAAACCTGCATGTCTAAAGAACCTAGCAAGTTTTCGAAAGACACGCGCAGTCCGCCAACACGCACTTGGCCAGCGTGGTGGACTATGGCGTGATCCCCCTCGTAATGAAGGGAGGCCCATTCCCAGCAGTGGGACGTTAAAAAGGACTGAACACACGTACAAGACGTAAATCCAGGTGTAAAGTATAGTACACGTTACAGGAGTACGAGTACATTACACAATTATTCAACGAATGGAATATGCACTAATTAACCGGTGAAAAGTGGGCGGGAATGTCAAAGGTTATCGCTCCAAATGCAAGGCTCTATTGATTTTACCTCTTATCGATACAATATATAATAAGTTTACATCGTTTAATATTATAATTGTGAAAGTTTATACCTGTGTATGTATGTATATTTGTTACTCGTTCACGCTTAAACGGCTATACATGTTTGGAAGTGTCATCCAATCCATCTATATTATAACTCAAAGTTATAGTCTATAACTTGGAGTAACACGTAGACAACTGTTAGTTATTAAATTTGTCAAAATATGCATGTATGTATATATGTATATAAAACAAAGTCGGGTTAGTTACAATATTTAAAACTCAAGATCGACTGAATGACTATATATATCTATAAAGGTTATATATATAAATAATAAATAGAAAACTGTATATATATATATATATATATATATATATATATATATATATATATATATATATATATATATACAGTTTTCTATTTATTATTTTTATTATATTATTCCACTGTTTCTTACTGTTAAAGCGGATATTTTCATAAACTCCACTTTGCTGTGAGCTTTGTTTCCTTAATAAGCACTTGACTTCCCATTTAATAATTACTAAGTTTCAAAGAGAAACGTTTACGGTTAAACTAGCATCGTATATAGATTATCCTGTTATACCCTTAAAATAAGCTATTATATATATTTTAAGCTACTATTTAACGACATCAGTTTAGTAAAGACTATCTTTTTTATGACTATATGTCTGCTAAGTCGCTTCACTTGATAGACTCTGAATTTTATACTAATTTATATGGTACTAGCGACTCACCCTCGCTCCGCTCGGGTTCGTCCCTACTTACGTTTTAAAGTTTAGTACAGATTTCACAGAGATGAGATATTTTTCCCCAGTAAAAAGTATCCTATATGTTGACCCGAATAACGAGCTATCATTTTGCCAATTTTCATCAAAATTCCTCCAGTGGTTTTTCCGTAATGAGGTAACAGACAGACAGACAGACAAAAATTCTAAAAACTATACATTCAGCCTCTGTATCGATAATAATGTCTATTTCAATAAAATTTTCCAAAAATAATGTACAGATTTGGCTTAGTTACAATTTTATTATATGTACAGATTTTCATTACAAGTTATTGTGTTATTTATAAACATAGCTAATTTAAAGAGATAATCAGTTTATCTACCGAATTCGCATTGAATTATTTTTGTAGTCGATAATTCTTCTTCTTCTTCTAATTGTAGTTAATATTCATATATTTTAAATAAATCGATCGGGTAAATATTTTACTTTCCTTTTAATGTAATAAATAACATATTCTAAAACATAGCATAAATAATATTTTATGCTACCTTTTTTATGCGATTCAGACCCGCATTTGCCAGATTTTTATATATATTTTTTTGATTCAAATGTAATAAATCATTAAATATTACAATTTTTCATTTACTAAACACTAATATATATAACACAAATATATTTAAAACAAATATAGAATTGTTTTGAACACTCTATATCTATAGATGCAGGATTTTCGCAGGGATCTTATAATTTCATCACTATTTACGGTCCGGGGCCGTTGCCATGGCAACGAGCAACAAGTACCTATTGATTCTGCAGCCCGTTGCAGCTCCGGTCGTTGAACTTTGATACACTGATGTATTTAATGCTCTAGATAATTTAAATTATCAGAATATTATACAGTTTCGTTATGTTTTGTCCATTATATTATTAAATATGAATATTCTAATATTAGACGTAATAAATAAGACGTAAAATATTTATAATTTTAATGTCTTTTGTTTCTTTTAGTTCAATTTGTTTAAAAATGATTTTATATTTAGTTTAGTAATTTATTTATTACTATAGTAATAACTTTATATATTATTAAAAGGATAAAGATGGACAATTTCGCTATATTCCTTATCGGGGGTGTAACTCAGTGGTAGAGTGTCTGCTTCGCATGCTGAAAGTCCTGGGTTCAAATCCCAGCACCTCCAAAGCTTTTTTGCATGCGCAATAATTTGTAAGTTATATTTATTGTATCAAATGTTATTTTTATCATTTTGTGTTAAATTGTCACAATATTGTTTCTATTTTTTATAGAAAATGAGGGTTTTAGTATCGTGTGTAGGCTTTACAATTTAGTTTTTAATTAATATGTATTTTGAAAACATACGGTTTTACAGTAATACTTATTTACAAATATAAAAAAAGTTATTAAGTTGGACTAGTGACGGAATATTCTTCACGGGGACCACGTGATGTACCAGGATAAATACTAACTAAATCAGTCGAACATTAAATATTTTTTTGGAAAATCTTATATACAGAGGCCGAATCTATAGTTTTTAGATTTTTTTGTCTCTCTCTGCCTTTTTTTTCTTTGATTCTCTGTCTGTCTGGGAACGTATCACGAGAAAACCACTGAACAGATTTTGATGAAATTTGGTTTGATAACTGGTTATCCGGGTCAACATACAGGATACTTTTTACTGCGGAAATATATCTCATCTCTAAGAAATCTAATCTATCTCTATTTTTAAATAAAATTAAAATCCAAAAAAATAGAAAATATTTTTTAAAATTGAGCGCATTCCTGAAACTCCTAAACTTACAAGATCACATCATATTGCGGAAACCAGTTGAAATTGCTTCATATGCATGCGGTATATCAAAGTGGCAATATATTTTATATTATAAAGCCTTTCACCCACATTTGCTACGTTAGTAACTTTTTCTGTTCTTTTTAGCCTAGTTGTATTTCTTGTAGTGTCACCTGCAGCGTAATTGCATTCCTTTCACTATGCGATATAAGAAGAAATATTTAATACTTATGCCTTCACTAACTACATGTATGTTTGTAAGTACATATGCATATATTTTTATCGTATTCGAAACAGTATGGTGTGTATGTATTCGACCCCTTTTTAACATCCCACTGCTGGGCACAGGCCTCCCTTCAAGACGAGAGGGATCAGGGCATAGTCCTCCACGCTGGCCAAGTGCGGATTAGCGGACTTCACATGTTTTTCGTAAACTTGCTACGTTATATAAGATATGATGGTTTTATCACTTCTTAGAAATGATTCGCACATGAAAGTATCAGAGGTGCGAGATCCTGGATTTAAATCCGCTTCAATTGGTTTCCTAAGCGAATACGTTACAGCTGGGCTACCACTGCCGTACATGACAATATCAATATAGAGATAGAATAGAAAGATTAAGCTACAAGTAAGTCTTCGAATTTCAACTTGAATTTTGAATATTCTGCAAAAATCCTTTATTATTCTTAGTACTAGATATCTAGCGTATTGAGGGTTAAATATGAAATAATAATAATGTTTAACAAAAATCTAAGCAAACAAAAACAAGAAAAACAATTAATAATCTAGTAATCTAAAACAGTAGTAACACGTTGCTTGGGAATCCAAGTAAAGCGGGTTCAAATCCCGGGTCTGATATGTGTAAATAATTTTTAATACATGAAGAAAAGCATCACGAGAAAAACAAATTTCGAAAGACATGTAAAGTCCACTAACACGTATTAGGCCATCTAAGGCCTTAGACTCTTCATATTGAAAGAATACTTTTGCCCAGCAGTGAGACGTTATTAAAAGCTGAATAATACTCCTACTTTTGATATTTAAAAAAGTAGAGTTGGAAGCAGTTCACTATGATTGTCATTCTTCTCAGTAAACAAAATTGCGTGAGGTTAAATTATAATTTATGAGAATAAATAAAAGTTAAACCATGTGGTTTTTTTAAATGTTACAACAATCCAGATAGTCACGCAATCATGCAAACTTAAACTCATTTCGATTGTATTAGATTTTTCATACACATTTTTATCAAAAATTCAAATAAGACAAAGGGGACACGGTTTTTATCCATTTTTCAGTGACCTTTGATAAAAAAAAGTTTATCACAAATATTTGTTTAAGTCTAACCCATTTATTAGAAGGACAATGCATGTGGTATTGTTATTTTTTTTAAAGTCAACTTAAATTATTAATTGAAAATATATCGCTTTATTTCATATTTTACTATTTAAAAACGTATTTTAACCATTTCATATATTAAAACTAGCGACTTATCCTCGTAGTCTAAATCACTCTTTATAACATCAGCTATCTGCCAGTGAAAGTCTTGTCAAAATCGGTTTAGCCCAGCCATACTCGACCTTTTTTTTAAAGGGGCTACAAACACGTTTCAGTCATGGTGTCGAGGGCCGCAAGCAAAAATTATTTAGGTCTTAATTAAAACGTAATTCCAACGATGTAGGTAGTTACTTTATTAAAGAAAAAAGAAGTTTTAACAAAGAAGTTTATATGTATAATGCGATTTTTGGTACTGGGAACTTTTTCAAAACTTTATCAAGATCTGGCTTGTTGCTACATGCTATCCTTATAACACCATCCAGTTGAGAATCTGTATGTTTGTTTCTGTAAACGTTCTTTGTGTATTTCATTTTTGAAAAAGACGATTCACATACGAAGAATGTTAGTAGGATTTGGGCACATCGTTAGACGCTTTTAATTTTTAGGGAACAATATTCCAAAATTCCACGTATAGACACATGTATAGACACAAACGGACAGATAGACAGTTGTATTTTTCTTAAAAGTACCGTATATAACTTCATTGTATTTAGTAAAAAACTGACATTAACAATTTTAAATTGACATTACAACAGACAGACACTTCAATTTTATTTATCTGTATAGATGAATAAATTTAAAGTATTTTAGAATAATTAAATAATAATAAATAAATATAAATATGTTGGGACATTAATACACAGCACCATCTAATTCCATGGTACGAGGTTTGTGTTATGGATACCAGATAATTGATATACTACACACATATTATAAATATAAGCACCCATGACTGGAGACAAACATTCGTGCTCATCACGCAAATTAATGTCCCCAGCGGAACTCGAACCCGCGACCGCTGACACAGCAAGTAGGGTCACTAAAAACTGAGCCAAATATTCTAACATATTACCAATATTTCCGCCGTACTACATTAAACGCCTATCAATATAAATAATAGTTAACAACCGACCTATTTAAAACCCACTTTCATAACACAGTGACCTCTTTCAGTTCATGTTATATTTCATTGTAAAATAACCACTATAGCTATGATAATAAGAGTTTAGGTCTATGATAACTACCTGGTACTGAAAATGGGTCTCCAACGACAGATTGCTAAGTGTGTTATTTCAAAGTCCGGCAATTCCGAATCAATATGGGTTGGGCGTGGTTCATGTGATGATGTGAGACTAGATTTATGAACTAGTTTTAAGCACTAGTCTAGACAGACAGACTGCATTAAGCTAGAAATTTGTAATTATACCTAAATAAGATATCGATGGTTAGAACCCATTTTCTGGTATCATCACTCTCTTTGGATGTATAAAGAATAGAAAAATAATATATTTTCTTAAATATATATTTACGACATGTTTCATTCAGTTTGTAGTGACCCTACTTGCTGTGCCAGCGGTCGCGGATTCGAGTCCCGTTGGGGGCATTATATCAACTAATTACATAAATAGTGCTGTGTGTAAATATCCTAACATATTTATTTATTTATTTATATCCACACTTAGGTACATTTGACATTACATATCTAAAGAATATAGATAATAAAAACCGGCCCAATTTCCACTAGGTTTAACTATAGTTTAGTGCATCTTTGGAGAGGGGCTATATAAAGAAAACAATAGTCTTTCAAAATCTTGTTTTACGCCAATGTAGAGACATATCATGCCAAATGGCAAGTGTCAATTTCATATCGTCCAAACAAATATTTGCCTTGGGCGAGAATCAAACCTACTTCCCTCACATTGCCTGTATACAGTTTATTTCTTGCTGCAATTATTTGGAAAAAACCTATTAAGTCTAATTATTTAAGGAAAAAAGTCCTTAATATATATCTCTCTCAGAGATAAGTCCACCTTTTGTTAACTATGTTTATTGTTAAATGTTTTACTGTATTACTTTTAAAGTGCAATAAAGAATATAATAATAATAAATACGTACATATGTTTATACTTTTATCATCTAATACTATAAATTGGGTAATTTCATCTTTCGCTGACAACGGATATTGGCTCAAAATTAACAACATCGTTGATCGTTTAAATTAGTTAAGCTAGGTTTGCAATTTACATATTAATATGTATTTCTATGAACTTTAACTTTGCAAAATAAATGAATATAGTCGACGGTGAAGTATTAACATACTAATTACAAATAACCCTCTTTTAGGCTTCGCCGCAGTCGGGTAAAAAGGCACATTACAGGAGGGGACATTATTTTTAAACTTATAATAAAAGATTGCTAAAATATTAGTCCTCAAATCAAATCAAAATATACTGTATTCAAATAGACTTTTACAAGCTTTTTTGAACTTTTACATTTTCAAAATTTAAATTAAATATCAGTATGTACGTCTGTGAAGAATCTTCTACCGGCTGGGAAGGCAGTTCTGTTGAGAAGAGCCGGCGAGAACTCAACAGTTGCTCTTTTAAAATAATATTTGTTTACAATATTGTAATACAATAATTCTTCTTCTAATCCTACGTGATACCCACTGTCTAGTCCCACACACACTGACATCCTCAAAGTATTCCGTGATAGTGTAATAACTAATATTAGCTTTAGTCAATAAATATTTTTTCCAATATTTTTCAAATATTTTTAAGTACAATATTGCTATATTTACCTTTTAAATTCTTGCATAAGCCGTAACAAAAAAGTGTTTTTTTTTGAAAATATTAAAACACGAGGGTTTATATCATATTACATATATAATACTAGCAAAACCCGCGGCTTCGCTCGCGCTAAAACAACAACAAAAAATCTTTAAAAAGGTAGGTTTCATACAAATTTTCATCCCTTTATTTTATCTCCTTATAGGATGAATTAAAAAAAAACGCTAAAACACGTATTTATTTAATTGTATTGAAGAGCATTAATGCCAAGTTTCAAGAAATTCTGATCATAAATATTTTTTGGGTTGTGTTATAACGTGTATTCCCGTAGGAATGAGACAATCTCCCGCGGTAAAAAGTATCCTATATGTTGACCCGGATATCCAGCTATCATCATACCAAATTTCATTAAAATCCCTCCAGTGGTTTTTCTGTGATGCGGTAACAGACAGACAGACAGACAAAAATTCTAAAAACTATAGATTCGGCCTCTGTATCGATAATATAATAATGTCTTTTTCAATAAGATTTTCCAAAAAATATTAAAGGTACAGATTCGACTTAGTTAGAATTTTATTATATGTATAGATGTCAAATCTTTAGACTAAGCGCCGTGTAGTTTCTTACTAGCAAATACACGCCCGTATATATCATGAATTTAGTACAGGCGCGCAGTTTGTTTTGTTTTTTTATTTATAACTTTATAATACTTTGTTAGAAGATTTTATATACATATTTAATATAAGGTCACTCTCTTTTTGCATTTTAGATCACTAGATCAAGGAATTTGGCGTAAAAAGTAATATTTTAATCCTAATTGATAGTTTAAAGTTTATAAAAAAAGGCCATAATTTCTCTCACTAATGTAATACCATAAAAAAATCTTTCATAATTAATAAAAGCTAAAAGACTATTTTTTACATTTTAATGAGCGACGAATTTATACGTTACATTGTCACGTGTTACCACATGACTGTGTCTCCTTGTATTCAATAACACAATGGAGTTGTCTGAAAGCCTAGGCTTTATGGAAAGTTTGACAGGTTTTAGATTTGATGGGACATTTGAATAATGTTGAATAACAATATTTGTACTAAAGAAATTCAATTGATTTTATTAATATTTCTTTTATTTATATTATTGATCTTAAAATATTAATAATAAACACATTACCTTCCTTTGCGTCGCGTAGTCAGGTAAAAATAGCATTCTTGCATATCACTATTCCCATAACTGCCTCGCTGGTGCGGTGGCTAGCAAGTATGGCTGCACATCCAGAGATCCTGAGTTTCAGTCCCGGGTCGGGCCAAGTTTAGTTATTGAGTCTTTCTGCTTAGTAAGCTTCAGTAACAGCCCGGAGCTGAGGAGTTGGCGGTGTTTCACCTCCGTGCCTCAGAAAACATGTAAAGCCGTCGGTCCTACGCCTTAACTCTTACTGGTCGTGTCGAGTGTCGTCCATCCGGAGTATGAAAGTGACATTAATAGAGAGTGCACTTGTGTCTGCGCGCACATTTCACTAGTGTGTACTATAATATCTCCTGCGCAAATGGCTAGTCTCAATGAGATTGGCCGCCGTGGCCGGAATCGGTTGGGAGTACGTAATTATTATTATTATTATCACCTGGATTGCTCCAATTTTAAAATTCAAAACCTGGCAAAAAGCTCAAAAACCATTATTTTTAATCGAAGGTAGCCTTGACTATTATATTTGGTTAAGTTACTCATCTGTTACATTGTACTATGTTTATTAACACTTTTTATGAATTTGACAATTCACATATAAGTAACAAACAGTAGGTAGTAAGCCAATGAATTAGTGAGCGTACATTCAATTTGGCTAGCTAATTTCAGTTGGCTTTGTCACTAATAGAAGGAAAAACCTAAGCAAATACGCTTTGCATTCTCAAAAGCTTTTATTTACTAACTTCGTACACATTTACTAAAGGTTTAGAATACAATATAGACTTCGTTTATTTTCCGTATCCTTAAGTAAGCCAGAAAATGTAAGCCCTTTGCGAATTACTTTTAACTAATCTGTACCCTTAGAGATTACGGCAATTGCATGTAAAGCCACCATACACAAACCAAGTAGCGAAGCTAATAAGACATGGATATTCGGGATACTTGTTTTTACTTTGTATTTTTGTACTATTTTGCTACTTTCTATGGATTTAACATTGGCAATATTACAATTAGGTATTTGTTACAGAACATTTATTCTGCTGACAATATTTTCACAATGCATGGGGGAAGTGAAGATACCGACGGTCACGTGGAGGCGCGGCGCGGGACTCACTGTTATATGGTTTCCGTTGTTCAAGCTTTTCCCGGTAAGTTTCATTTCATTTCTTAGTTCATATTCTACGAACACTTTTTAAAAGCTATTGTGCTAACATAATCATATTATTGGATAATTTTACTTGTTTGAAAAATATTTAATCCAAATTTCCAACCGCTTTTAACTTGTTTTCACCCGCCGCTTTGCTTAGTAGTGATTCTTTACCAGGTATTACTGACCATAGCCATAATGTGGGCCATCTGCGGCATCCTGACGGCGACGGACGCGCTGGCGCCGGGACATCCGGCGCGCACAGACCTCAAGATCAACATCATCCAGGACGCGCCCTGGTTCAGAGTGCCTTATCCTGGTATGATTTATATGATAGACTAGCATTTATATACGACTCCTGTCGCGTTTATATTTTGTTACTATTTTATACGTATAATACGTACATAATGAATGTCCAAGTCAGTAGCTTCAGTAATTATCAACGACAAACGTTTCAACCTAGCTGAGCATAATGTGCATCCAATTAAAAATCTGTTCTTGCTTCTAACATTTTGATGTATCTTTTTAATATATTATTAAAATTTTCCTGTTAACTTTATATTAAGGTTAATTTGTCAGACAATAACAACGGTTACCATGATAACAAACAATTAACTATCGCGGTAACTCTCTTTCACTTTATTCTATCTTTAACACCTAGTAACCATAATTTGCGGTCACTTTTACGTAATCAGAGGTAGTTTATCATGCATAGAAAAAAAATTAATTCGATATATAAATGATGAATATACGTCATGAACGTATAAATGTAATAAACAAATCGTTAATAGTTGGCAACCCCCATTTGCGACCACTTTAACGTAAACAGGAGGTAGTTTATCAGGTACAGAAAAGATATATATATATATATATATATATATATATAATGTATATACCCCATGAACGTATAAATGTAACAAAACATGACCTGCTTACACCTGGCTGCGAAGAGGTTGCGGCCAAGTGCGCAACGGCAGCTATCATTTTTCAAGTTCTCTACGTATATTTCTGTGAAATGGAGTATAATTTATTTTAATAGCAAGTGCATCGATTTTATTCCAAAAAGTCAATTATTATTAATTTAATTAAAAATATTTAATAGGTAACCCGGTCAAAACGTATTGTCCCTTTTATTATTGTATATAAAAAAAATGATTTTGATTAAATACTCGATGAACGTAGCAAACTTGCAGCCTCGTACGGATCTCGTACGAGTAGTAACCGCAATTTTTCAAGATCAGTTTGCGCTATGACCTATGAAATCAATTATTTGGCAACTTATTAGTAATAAATTCCGAGAATCGACTCGATAGAAATTATCTATACTATAATAACACTGTTGAGGTCGAATGTTTGTACATAGAAAAAAAATGCTAAAAACCGAGTCAGGGGGATGTAAAAACAGCTTTAGAACAAATCCAGATTTTTTTCAATTTTTTTGTTTCTCTGTGTGTTTGTCTGTTTGTCTGTTTGTACGGGCTAATCTCCGAATCTGCTGGACCGATTTAAATGAAATTTTGCATGGTAGTACCTTATATCCCCGGTCAACATCTTAGATACTTTTCATCCCGAAAAACTAAAGAGTTCCCGTGGGATAGTTAAAAAACTATAGTAACTTACACAGCTTAATACACAAAAACTACTGATTGGATTTTAATGAAACTTCACAATAGTATAGTTTATACATCAGAATAATAAATAGGCTACTCTTTATTCTGAAAAAATGTACGGTTCCCGTAGGATAGATGTGTTTTTGTTTGTCTAGAGGCGAACCCGAGCGAAGCGAGAGTGAGCCGCTAGTTATAAATATTTTACTGCTATCTTGATATGAAGGTCCCAGTAATTGTGATTTTTATGAGTATTGACAAATATTTAGGAGCACCAGTATATTTTTATTTTTGCTCATTTCCTGTGGTTTTTATGATGGATATTAGTCTTCTCAAACAAAACGAATTTCAATCTACATAGGTCAATGGGGATGGCCGACGGTGAGCGTAGCGGGCGTGTTAGGGATGTTGGCGGGAGTGCTCGCGTGTACCGTCGAGTCTATCAGCTACTACCCGACCACTGCCCGGATGTGCGGTGAGTTGTCTGAAAGATACTCAACTATGTACATTGTATAGGCTAAACACCTAATAATTTCTTCCGGACCGATTTCGACCATGGTGGCCAATTAAGACTAGCTATGTGCGTAGAAGATGTTATAGCGCATACAAGTAAGTATAGCGCATACAAGTAAGTATAGCGCATACAAGTAAGTATGAGTGCACTCTCCATTCTCACTAAGCCCGGTGGGGTGGTACTTCAACACGACTGGTGAAAATTAAGACGCAGGACTGACGACTTTTCGTGGTTTTCCGAGGCTAAAGGGTGTAACACAATTAATTTCCTAACCGTTGTATTAACCTTCAAATCCTTTTCGAACGCAATTTATCAAACGGAATAAACCAAAGAGCCCATTGTTGACCATATTTAGCTTTCTTACGCACTATTGTATGCTCAGTCATTAATACATTCTCTATTCATTTCACTCTCTTACTCCGATGGGACGACTATTCGACAAGACAAGTTAGAGATCCTGATCTTTCACATACTTAGTTCAACATACTCTCCAAGGCACGAAGGTTACACTCCGCCAACTTTTCATCTTCGGGTTGTTACCGAGAATCTCTTAGCAAAAAACTCAATAACTAAACTTGGCCTGATCCGAGACTCGTATCCAGGACCTCCGGATATGCAGCCATACATGCAACTGGACAGTCAAACGTACACAGTCACATATATTGTATATATATATTTGTGTAGCGGCGCCTCCTCCCCCCCTGCACGCGATCAACCGCGGGCTCGGCACGGAGGGGCTCGGCACCATGCTTGCCGGCCTCTGGGGCTCCGGCAACGGCACTAACACCTTCGGGGAAAATGTCGGCGCAATTGGTGTCACTAAGGTAAGGTTTTCATTTATTACATTTTTAGGGTATTCAACTATGTATTTCAAAGAACACATTTGGATGTGAAGATATCTATTTTAACTAACATATCTCAACTAAAACCACAATCATTTAAAATCTATCACTATGTAAGTTTTGATATATACAGTGTACAAAGAATTTTTGGCTTTACATACATATTATGGTTAACTACTTGCAACTTTCTGAAGCGTGTTTGTCTTTGTAAGTCACTTTAACACCGTCCTCAAGGATTATATTTTAGCGTTTGAATATAAGTACCTGGGCGACCGAGCTTCGCTCGGAGTTCTTTTTTTTATATCGTATTTTTTAGATAAAAAAAAAACTAAAGACTTGAATAAATACAAAAATAAAACAAAAGTAATAATTTTGTATTCCGACCGGGACTCGATCCCGGTTATATGTGTTGTTTAACTTGCGCCTTGACAGCTTGATCACGATGCTTACATCCGAGTGTAAGAAATTATCGACCATATTCTACGTAGAATAATACAAAAGAAAACCGCATGAAAACTCGAAAACGCGCGTTTTCCCAGACATGAGACTAATCTAGATCAATTTGTCGCCCCTAAAAGCCCCCATATACCAAATTTCAGTGAAATCGTTAGAGCCGTTTCCGAGATCGCTGGTATAAATAAATAAAAAAATAAAGATATAAATAAATATACTAGAATTGCTCGTTTAAATATATAAGATATTTTTCTACTTATTGACCCCTTATGGTTAATTATTGTTAGGTAGGTTCACGTCGCGTGGTGCAGTGGGCGGCAGGCCTGATGGTGGTGCAAGGCGTTGTGGGCAAGCTCTGTGCCGTCTTCATCATCATCCCGCAGCCCATCGTGGGCGGACTATTCTGCGTCATGTTTGGAATGATCGCCGCGTTCGGTGAGTAATGAAAAATAAGATTGTGTTTCGTATAGTCGAATGCGAACCATTTTTCAAAATGATAACCAAATGTCTACGTTGAAAGAAAATGTCATTAAATAACCTACATGTCTGAGAAAACTAGCAAGTTTTAGAAAGACACGTCAAGTCTTGCCAACCCGCATTTGGTTAGCGTAGTGAACCATGTCATGATCCGCCTTTGAAGCTTTGAAGTGAAAGCCTTACCCAGAAGTAAGACGATGGAAATCGTTGAAAAATTCATACATTATCGTTAGACTTTAGAACAGTTTAAGATTTTATTACTTAGTAGATACAATTTTGATGTTGACGAAAAATATGGATGTCCGTTTAAGGATGCAGGTTTTCTTTATACCCACGTAGGTCTATCCGCCCTCCAGTACGTGAATTTGAACAGTTCGCGCAACCTCTACATCATCGGCTTCAGCCTGTTCTTCCCGCTTGTGCTCACGCGCTGGATGGCGGCGCACGGCGGCGTCATACACACCGGCCTCGACGCACTCGACGCCGTGCTGCAGGTGACTGCGCTATACCACATGACACTATTATGTTTAACACACACTTCACGACACCACATTACACTACACAATACAACACATTCATAAAGCAATGCTCTCGTAACCCAACCTCTAATACACACCGGCTTCGACGCACTCGATACCGTGCTGCAGGTAACTTCATTATACCATAGAACACTATATATATTTACACTACACAATACAACACATTCATTTAATGCAGTTGTAGTACAAAATCTCATACAGAATCGATATTCTGTATGAAATGATGTACTACAACTGACGTGGAGACCGGTGCATCGACGCGCTCGACGCAGTGATACATGTGACTTGTCACTGAATTTTACTATACTATACTTACTATATTTACAATATGTATTACAGGGTACAAGACATGTATAAAAAAATATAACTCAACCTCGAATAGTTGCATGGAAACCGGTATCTCAACACCGGCTTCGGTGCGATCTACCCAATTGACACTATATTGTATTATACACGTAACACTTCTGAATATCACAATACCACTATAATATTCGAAAGTTAAATATTTATTTAAATTAAACACGTCCGTATATTCAGGTATTGCTCTCGACGTCTATCCTCGTGGGGGGAGTGGTTGGCTGCTTGCTGGATAACTTGATTCCTGGTGAGTTCGTAAGCTGTTATATATTATATTTCTAAAAAAATCTAGAAGATAAAAAGACGGAGTGAAAGAATATACTGATATCGTAGTCCTTAATATAATATGGCTAGCAAAGTGATGCCATAATAGTGTATTGTCTCTGGCTATCCTCAAAGGCAATAATAAGCCCTTGTAAAACCTCCATTTTATAGGAGGGGAGATAAATCAATCAAGAAGATGTTTTGTTTAAATTATAAAATCTATTATTTGAATATGAATATTAAAAGTCGAGTGAGTTACCTCTAACGTTATAGTGATATACATAGTTTTTTTGATGTAACTTGAAGTCTTTAAATAACTTGAAAAAATCTCTAGTATTGTTTCAGAATAGTCGAATATTAATGTTATGACAGTTCATCTCAATCTTATTATGTGTGACATTGGAATGTGTCCCTAACACTTAGTAATCATCGATCTAAAACTAAAAGACATTATATAAACATCCATTATATTATTTTATTAGATATCTGTGGTCTACTGGTAAAATTATAAATGTATTGCCAAACAGGCACAGACGAGGAGCGCGGGTTAGAGGCGTGGGCGAAGGAGATGTCGCTGGAAGCGCTCGGCGCCAGCGAGCAGGGCGACACCTACGACTTCCCCGTCGGCATGACGCTCATACGCAGGTAGGTCCCTCCTCATTGGCATGTACGCACAGGCACAGAAATAGACATATGTACATGCACAGGCACAGACCAATATATACATGCACAGGCATAGACGCAGACACTGACACAGTTATATAAAGATACAAAGTCACGCAGCAGATAAGGAGCGCACTCTTAAAATGTGGGCGAAAAGAATATTATTTCGCACCATATACATACGTAGTCACTACATTTTATATAGAAACTGAGTTATTTTCGAAAGAAAAAATAAATATATCTGTAATAGTAGGTAATAGTAGTACTATACTAGAAGTAGCATCATTCTCATGGGACAACTCTTAAAAACAATAAATATTAGCGGAAGATTTCAAAAGGTAACTATTTAGTTTGTAGTATAAGAAATTCAAAAAATTTAAAATCAGCAAAATTTCGAGGTGTAAACCTAATTGCGCTTGACAAAAAGTCCCATACGCATTTTACGAGATTTTAATACCAGTAACAAACGGTTATAACCACCGATTTTGTTTATGTTTTTCTATAGTTTACGTATTTAAATGTATATTTTTTATAAAATATAACAGTTTAGCAGTTTTGAGTAGACTTCATCGTCTGGTCGTTACTGATGCAAAATGTAGGATACCTCTAGCCTGAATAGAGATCGTCTAATTTCTTTGAGGGGGGTGTAAATTATTATGCTATCTGTAATTTATTTTATTATTATTTATTTTATATAGTATTTTACATAAGTGGACCCACAAAACTGTTTGCACAATTTGTCTGTGGAATCAGAGTCTCATAATAGACTTAGGTTATAATATAAGATTTAATTAAATTAAATTTAATTTAATTTATTTAACATTAAATCTAACATTACAATTTCCAGGTGGGAATGGACCAAGTACCTGCCATTCATGCCGACCTACGAGATCGGCAAATTCACTGCTCTGTTTCGGAGGAAGAAGGAAATGTGAAACATCAACTGTTGAGTTTTCCAACATCAACACACCTTTCTATAGGCGTCATACTGCAAATTTAGAACATAATATTAATAAACCAATAATTTTTATAGTACATAAACAAAAAACAACTTAAAAAATTCAATTCAATTCAATTTTCTTCTTAATGGCTTCAAAACGTACCAATTGTGAATTCAGCACAGATTACTTCGCCAATGTCACGTAGAAGACCTCAGAAATTTACGTGGACGTTTCTTCTGTCTTTTCATTTCAATCCCTAAGGGCGGAAACGAGAATAGCCTTAGCCGTAGTGTATTTATTAAAAGAGGTTGATGTTATTAAGAAATAATTATTACGTTTAAGTATAGACAAAACTATCACGTAACAGAGCTATGTTCAGCAATTAGTGAGAATCTAACCTTATTTAAGTTAAACAACGTGAAATAAAATGTAATATTGTAAGTGTTTTGTTTGTAATAAATTTATTATTAAAATATTTGTTTTATTTATTTTATGTACGAAAAATGCAAAATATGTGTATGTATAACGTACATAATATACCTTTATGTACATTGTGTGTTTGGCTTAAAAACAAAAAAAATGAAAACTTGTATAAAAACAAAAAAAAAAAAAACAAGTAAAAACTTTGTATCCGACTGGGATTAGAACCCGGACAGCTGTGATTGACAATCTTGCACCTTGGCCGCTTGACCACGATGCTTATGGCCGAGCGTGCCAAATTAGCGACCATATTTTGCGTGGAATAATGCGAAAGAAAATCGCATGAAAATTCGACTTAAAGACTAATCTAGATCGATCTTTCGCCGCCGTAAACCACCACATACCAAATTTCAGCGAAATCGTTAGAGCCGTTTCCGAAATCACCGGTATAAATGTACAAGAATTGCTTTTTGGTCTTAAATAGATTATTGGTTCCAGGCGACAATTTTTTTTTAAATATGAAATAATAATAATTTTATTAAGTGTTGCAATTTTACTTATAAACTTAAAAAAATTAAGCATAATGATTTTCCCATGCATAAATTATATATAATATCGAATAACAAACCCAAAAACCTAATACGACGAATTATGTACTCTCCTCCTTTTTGAAACCAAGTAAATACAACGTTCCGATTTTGATTAGACTTTTTGGATATAAGTTATAACGAAAATATAAACAAATAGACACAAAATATAAGAATTTTATTATTATAATTTCTAACAAAAACTAACAATTATAGTTTTAATTTGTAGCAAGTAGCTCGTATAAACTCACCTCTAATTCATTCACAAAATACATTTTTTACGTCGATAACGGTAAGCGATAGGTACTGAGCCTATCTGCGTGTCTAATCATCATCAATCGACATTCGCAGATTTAACTTTAAATAGAAAGGACTTTATGTAATATCTTATGAATTTATTTCTAAATTAGAATATATTATCCAGACGTTGTGACATGTTTTTTTATTTATCCTGTGTAGTTGTTGTGTAAAATTCCAAAGTGCTATCAAATTCGGTTCAGCAATTTTCATTTACATATACTTAGTATAATATTTTACGTTTGTGTTAAGAATTTGTTAGTAAAATTTTAGCAATATGACGGAAAGACCGAACTCTGATCAAAATGATGCGAAAGATTTTGCTAAGGCTGAAGGCTCGCGTGTGAGTGATCTAGGTGAATTTGTTAACATTGGTGATCAGTTACGGACAGCAGAAAAAGGTTTGCGGTTTATACATTTTTTTTTTTGGGTAACGATAACCAAACTTAAGAAGGTTTATTTCTGCCAATATCAAGTGATCTATAAATAGTACAATATGACACGGGTGTTTTAGTTCTATTGCCTCTTCATGAATTCCGTGGAGATTAGTCTTCTCGTATGAGCGGGTTTCAAGACCATATCGTATCCAAAGCAAGTTGTCCACACGACATGTTGCTTGACACTTGATGCATGCTCGAATTTTTGAAGAATTTCATGACTTTATTACTTCACTACCCCTTAGAATACAACAACACTAGATTTGTATACGTAAAATATAAAATGTATTAAATCTCAAATATTCGCATAAAGATTAAGGGTTTTATTTAGTCAAGTTTTCAATATTAAATTATGGCTCGTCGTAATTATTTGTGTTTTATTTTGACAAAGTCACCGCAGTTACAAGCAGACGGAATAGATCACTTCGTAGTTCCTTTAGCATTCAAAACACGTAATCGTATTCAAAGTCAGCGTGGTGGACCATGGCCTGATTTCCCTCGTATTGGAGGGAGGCCCGTGCCCAGCAGTGGGACGTTAAAAAGGGCTGAATACAAAATCGTATTCAACCCTTTTTAATGTTGCACTGTTGAGTACGAGCCTCCTTTCAATGCGAGGGCGATCAGGCCATAGTCTATCATGCTGGCCTAGTGCGGGTTGGTAGACTTGACTTGAAAACTTGTTAGGTGCTCTCAGTCATGCAGGTTTCCTCACGATGTTTCCTTGTCCGTCTTGCTAAGACAAATGGTTATTATTTTCTAAATGATTCGCACATGAAAATGTCAGAGCGAGACTCGGGATTTGAACCCGCTTCACTCGGTTTCTGAAGCGAGCGCGGCACTACTGGGCTACAACTGCCTATTATTCAAAATACGTATAGGTAAATTTCAATAAATATAATGTAAAGTTAAAATTACATATGTTTAGAAGAGGAGATGCAGTTGTTAAGACAGCATGTGGAAAACCAGCGTTTGAGCCGAAACAATGCTTTGCCTGATGTTGAAAGCAATACACCTACAATTTTAAAAATAGTAAGTAAACTGTTTAATAGAAAAAAGTCACAGATTCGATTTTTGCTTCAATCAAAGTTATAGCACTGCGAATGAAACTTCTTACTTTAAATGTTTTAATTAGTCGTCCCTCTCTTAAAGGTGAATTTATCATTTTATATGAAACCATATGAAAAAAATTATTAAAATCGGTTAACAACATATACACTCGAAATTAAAACCAGTTCCTTTTATTAAATCGGTTATTCATTAGTTTCTATAGAACGTCTGAACTAATAAAAAAAAACAAACTAAATAATCGATTAAACTTACCGCTACTAGTTATATATCTTCGTATTAGTGAATGAAATGACATAATCGATATAGGAAGTAAAAAACTAAACATTAGAACACATACCTACGTAAAATATAAACAAAAGTAGATTGTAAATAGAAATATTTGTTATTAAAATTTTACGTTTTAGAAAGTCATGTCGTCATAAGCTTTTATCATGCTTATTGCCATATACCAAATCTTAGGTGAATTCCAATTCGAATTCTTAAAAAGAATTATCAAAATCGGTTCATAAACGACGAAAAAATGCCCGAACAAACATAAATATATATATACGGTCGAATTGAGAACCTCCTCCTTTTTTCGGAAGTCGGTTAAAAAATACTGAATGCCCCGCACGAGTCTACCACCAGTTTCTAAAGTATCTCCTGTCCTGAGAAAAACTGTCGAAAGAAACTCATTAAGACAAAAATTATTTCATTAAGATTTTTTTTAATAAAATTATAAATTATAATTATTCTTAAAAATTAAAATAACCTTGAAGCGATCTTTTTCTTATGAAACGACAACGACATTTTCTAGAATAAAATCTGCTTTAAATGGTAGCTTATTTGATATATACATATTTCGTTATCCAGAGTCCAGTCGATGAGTTAAAGGAGGAAAACACAGAGCGTAAAGGCAACGTTACTTATGGCATCGACGACAAGCCTCCGTGGTATTTGTGTTTATTTCTGGCTTTGCAGGTAAGAAGATTCTATTTTTGAAATATACGGTATACCTGTATGTCTAATCAGACACATAGGCCAAACAAGTGTTAACCGGCAGTCTAGTCATAGTCTTTTTCTCCCCACATTGTGGGGTATATGCCCAGTAGTGGGAATAAAATTTAATTAAACTTTATTCCTATTTTAAAGCCACAGAAAAAAGGATTACATTGAATTATTCTTTATTACAGCATTACCTAACAATGATAGGCGCGATAGTGGCCATACCTTTTATCCTGTGTCCAGCGCTCTGTATGGAGGAAACAGACCCAGACCGCTCCAACATTATATCTACCATGATATTTGTCACAGGTATGTAAATGAATTTCGCTTTTACAATTTAGATTAATACTCCTTAAAATACTAAAAAGCTATTTATAAAATTCAAAAATTCGAATTCAAAAAACATAAAACACTATGATTTAATTATTAGTCTAAGACAATTTGAGAACATCATTTTGTACTGTTTGTTGTCTACTTTCTCGTAGTCAAATTAGCATTATAAATGTAAAGTTCAGGATAGGGACAGCTTGCATCAAGAATTATAATAACGGCTCAACTTTAAATCAATTGAAATTCTTTTTTTTTATAATATTGAGAAATGTATTTAACCCAACAAAATCTCCCCCGTATTAATGGGGCGTCGCAGGATCGCTTACGCACTTAACTACGACGCCCCGACGGCAGGTTTGCCGAAGCAGACTACAACAACCATAGGGTTACTCTACAGTCCACTCTGCTATCAGAGAAGTTCCAGGAGCAACCCGCGTGGTACACCGCCCACCGAAGTGGGCTACCTCCCTGTGCGTTTCTTAGTTTCGCGCCCGGCCAAACTGCCGGACGACCCCCCCCCCCCCCCCCCCACCACAACCACCACGTCCAACCATTGAAAACCTAGTTCAATATAAATTACTTTTCTGAAAAATATGTATTACTAGGCGTAAAGGAAATATTATATCGAACGAATTTCTATAATTATGCTACTAAAATACCTACAAGACCCATATGAGCCAGTGATTACTTTTACATGTAATATGTGCAAGTTTTTCTTCAACTTGGTTGCAAACAAAGATATAAATAAGATTTAAATGAACTGATTTAAATGACGAATATTGGTATCAAAAGAGATAAGGGCTATCACTGTGAAATATATAAAAAACACTTCGGGCATTCTGTCAAAATCATTTGCAAACAAATATTATTTATAAACAACGGTTTTTTCACCTAAACCTTTAAGAGGCGTACCGGAAATTAGTGGGTACGAAGAGTATTATTATTTATTACTTGGGCTTTGGTATGAGGTAAATAACACATAAATATGTACGTACATACATACATACCTACGTACTTATATATTGAATAATATATTAGTATGGTTTCGTTACTTTAAATCCTCAGACATTAACTACGTGAGCTTCCTAAACGGTTGTATAAAAGGGAAAATAAACTTTGTCAAGTACAAGTTCCACAAAAAAAACCCGCGGTGCTATTTATCAAGCTTTTATATTTTTACAGATAACGTGTGTAGCGTTTAAAAATGTGTTTTTGAATGAGCATTGTTTAGCTGATTATTTAAAAAAACAATTTTAATCCTTATAAAAATAAATTCATTCATCATTTCAAGTAGTACTTAATACAGATAAAATTGGCATTTACATACATTGATAAAAAAATTACTTAAAAAAGTTAGGAAAATTTATTTCTGTCAATCGTTTTTTTTTAAATTCATGCAGTAAATTCATTGATTACTATGATATAAATAATTTTTATCTCAGTATCATAAATTGTGACATAATAAAAAAAAAATGTCATCCATAATTCGTTTTAATCTGAAACCACGTGCAAAGACGGCGCAAGAATAGATAAAGTAAATTTTATTTGGCAAATCTAAGATAACAAAAGGTGCTATCACTGCCCGCCTCTGCACGTGTTATCAGTACGAGTAACTGTTACAAGTGCATTTTGTCAGAGACCTAATGATGTTATAAATTAATTATTCAAACTGATTAAAAAGCATTATCACCACAATAAAATACAACCTTATTCTTTTACGTTCACAAATGCATTCATAAATTTACGCATACCACCTACACCAAGCAACAACGATTGCATTGTTGTGTTCCGGTTTGAAGGATAAGGTAGCCAGCGCAATTACAGGCGAGAGGCATATCATCTTAGTCCTCACAGTGACAACGCACCTGTGGTTCTGCATTTTTGTTACTTAAAACTTAAGTGCATGAACCGTACCTGTGTTATGGGCGACAGGTGCTGCTTTCCATCAGGTGGTCTGTCTGCTCGTTTGTCACTGAATGTCATAAAAAAAAAAAAAAAATAAATAAATACAGACGGCTATGTGGACCTACCGGCTAGATCCAGTAGGTACTACCCACTAAAACCCAACGAAACCTCCCCCGTTTTAATAGGGCGTCGCAGGATAGCTTACGCACTCAACCACAACGGCTCGATAGCAGGCCTGCAGAGATAGACCACAACAACCAACATTGCTCCACTCTGCTATCAGAAAAGTACCTTTTTTTTAACTTTGGGAAATGCATTTAGGTATACCACCTACATACTACATACAGGTGGTTATAAGGGACTCACCGGCAAAGATAGTACTATCCATTAAAACTTAACAGAATTTGCTCCGTCTTAAGAGGCCTATTACATTTCACTGTGATTTTTCAATTTAATGCCCATTTTTGACGTTCTTATTCAAAGAAACTGAAACTTTTCGACAATTTTGACTTATTGTATGGTGGAGAATAATTATTAATATAGTTCATAGCGGCCTCGCTTTTTGCAAATTTTAATTATTAGTTGAAATAAAGCCAAAATTCCGAAGCAAATTTTTTAATACAATGCGCGACGACACTTTTTCAAGCTCATGGATTGAAATACTATACTAAGCAAACGAAATGAAAAATATATAATAATATCTCGTATATAGTGGTTGAGTTTATAGCGGCCTCAGAATTTGAAAATATGTATTGGATTTCTACAAAAAATCCTTTTCAAAATCTTAAAAACAACTCTTGAGTTCAAAAGAAACGTAATTACATTATTTTTTTTTTAAATAGATAACTTATTATAAAACTTTACATAGAAGTAATTACAACTGCAGAAAATGCTAAAAACAGCAATGCATCGGCCGCTCGAACTCAATACCATACAACTTAGTACATTTTGTGATAGATTGTTTACACACACAACCACGATGCAGCGACAGCTGCTTGCCGAAGGAGATCACAATAACTATGGGATTGCCCCAACGGTCTACTCTGCTACAAGAGAAGTACCTGGAGCAACCTGCATGGTACAGTACCCACCAAGGTGGGCCCCTCCCAGCGTCGTTCTTACTTTCACGCTCGGCTGGATTGCCAGACGTTAATGATGGTATTCCATGACAAGGTAAACATACACCGGGAGAAATTCTTTAACCCTCTGTACCTTACTACAAGTAAGCATATTGACCTTGTAAATGAAAATGAATCCTACAAGCTTAAAACCAATAAAACAAACAGATAAAACAATGACATACAATAGCCCGGATATTGTAGATAAATTAATCTACATTTGTAACAATATTAGATAATAATAGCAAACAATAGAAAATATTCATACTAATATTATAAAGAACTAAAGTTTGTAAGTTTGTATTGTTATGATTCATTAATTTTAGTGCTAATATTGTTAGACATATTTAAAGTTACCTATATTTCTTGTAATTAACTAAAGTTTCAATGAAATTATGTTTTATATTTTAAGTATGCTTTTATAAATTAAATACATTAATTGACTACTATGATTTAAAGATTACGCCGGAAGTAGTTGAAGTTACATTAAAATTATTAAAAAAAGGTGGGTTGATTGAAATTAAAATTAATATATAAAGAGTGCTTTCTATGATTGGGATTCATTCTTGTTCAGGAAGAGTTACTGTGTAATTATGCTGAAACAGTGTTGTGTAAATTCTAGTATAAAGCTGTGATATATGCAGTGTGTTGTAATTCTTATATGTAAATCAATAATTATTATACGTTTGAAGTGTACGCTGGTGGTTTTCTTCACAGTCAGAAGCGGGAAAACAACCCAAGAAAAAAAGGAAACAGGAATTTTAATGTCTTTGACAATTATTTTATTATGTTATATTTTTAATTTTATTGAAGAATAATTTATATATATATATATATATATATATATATATATATATATATATATTATATATATATAATTTTTTTTTTTAATAATTATAATTTATAAGTTACGCCCACGTGAAATTTTTAAGCGTCATTCAGGACGGTAGTTGCGTAAAATGTCTGGTCAGGGCAACTCTCTGACGATGTTATGCGTAAATTGTGTTTTAATGTGCGAGAATGCTTGGCCAGGGCAACTCCCTGGTAGTATTTCTACATTATAGCATAATATGGACATAGTGCAGGAAGTGTCGGTGCGTGATCGGGGCTACTCTCCGATAGCATCCAACACGTTTCTGTCTATAACCAATTACTATATATAACCTACTGTGTGGCACTTAATTATTTTATTATGAAAAATGAACTACAGAGTATATTTATGTTAATGATGCATTTTTATTTTATTTATTTTTTACGTGAGTATCATTGTGAGGTATACATGACAGGATACTATGTTACGTCTTTTAATACAATACGTGTTGCGTGTGGTCAGGGCTACTCCCTGGTAATGTAACACGTAGATTACACGATAACGTGAGACTCGTTCCAGTTGTATTCATGTATTTATTATGATACCCACAATTATTTGATTTATTAATTCATTTAATTTTTATTTTATTTTTTGTATATATATATACATCTATACATGTAATAAAATTGTAGCTAATCAGTCTGTAAATTAAATATTTCTTTTTTGGAAAATCTTATTGAAGTATTTTTTTATCGATACAGAAGCCAAATCTATAGTTTTTGGATTTTTTGTCTGTCTGTCTGTCTGTTACCGCATCACGGGAAGACCATTGTACAGATTTTGATGAAATTTGGTATGATGATGGCTGGTTGTCCGGGTCAATATGTAGGACACTTGCTTGTTCCTATTTTAAGTAAAGTTTTTAAGAAAATAATTTATAATGCATTGAATAATTTCTTCGAAAGGTATCAATTTGGTTTTCGCAAAAACAAAAGTGTAAATATGGCTGTCTATAGCTTTCTTAAGTTATGTCGTGTCTAATTTAAATGATAAAGTTCCTGTGTGTGCTTTAGTTATGGACTTAACGGAGGCGTTTAATTATGTTGATTATTTAAACTTTTTCACTATGGTGTTACAGGAAATGTTCTAGAGCTCATGAACAATTTGGATAAAACTATTTAATGTTCTTTAAAAACAGGATAAATAAGTTAAATATGTGCTTTGGATATCGATTTTGAGGGTAAGGAAATAAAGCAGGTGGATGTAACAAAATTTTTAGGTCTCAATATTGGTAATAATTTAAATTGGAAAAAGCATATTGAGGAGGTAAGCATAAAATTACGACAATTTTCTTTTGCACTCCACGTGTTTGCCAAAACGGTCAATGTTTCAACCTTAATAACTGTGTATCATGCTTATGTTGCTCCTTTGTTAAGGTGTTGTATTTTTTTTTTTTTTTTTTTTTGGGGTAATTCGGTACATAAATTAGCATTCGAAGCAAATGTATTCGAGCAATATTTAATTTGTGAATAATAGAAAGATGCAAACTATGTATTTGGAAATTACAATATAATGACGTTACCAAGTGTGTGCATTTGTGAGACTATTATTTATGTTAGAAATCAATATTTATTTGAAAATTGTTCTGGTATAAGACATAGGGCCTTACTTCGCCACCCTCGATGTGTGACTCGACCTTTTCTCGAAGAGTATTTTCTGTACTGATAATCATTTACTTAAATGTATTCTGGAGGTTAATGAAATTAATATATTTAAGCAAAGATTGAAGAAATTTTTATTAGAAAAGACGTATTATTCTATTAATGATTATGTTTTGGATAAAGTCGTAACATGTAATTTTGGGTATATTGAATTTATTGTAATTATTATAATGAATTGTTATTAAATTGTATTGTTCCATGCTCTAAGGCTGAGCTTGGCTGGTTGAATTTGAACTTTTAACTGCGGAAAAATGTCTCATCTCTGAGCTGAACGTTAAAACGTAGTTACGGTTGGAAACGTTTATTATATTTCACATAATGAATATTAGTATGATGATGATGGTGGTTAAAAACTTAAAACGTAGTTACGGTTGGAAAAGTTTATTATATTTTACATATGGAATATTAGTATGATGATGATGGTGATTAAGAACTTATGAAATGTGTTGTTTATCGGTTTTTTTTTAATACATGGTTTATATTTAATACCGAAAGTTCTAGGCTGGTGGCCGCTAGATTGATAGATGGGTTTGCTGGCTGGATTGAGTAACCTATGGCAGATCGCTGGAACGGATGATCTGTGTTTGATCGCAAAATTGAGTGGTCTGTTTTGCAGCACTGGATGGTGATCTATGTCTGATCGCTGGAATGAATGATCTATGTCTGATCGCTGGAATGAGTGATCTATGTTTTACCACTGGATTGAGTGGTCTATGTTTGATCACTGGATTGAGTGGTCTATGTTTGATCACTGGATTGAGTGGTCTATGTTTGATCACTGGATTGAGTGGTATATGTTTGATCACTGGAATGAGTGATCTATGTTTTACCACTGGATTGAGTGGTCTATGTTTGATCACTGGACTCGATTGGAAGTGCTTCAATTATGACCCAAGTAAGTATGCCTGGATAACGTAAATGACTGTATGATACAGCCATGTATGTATATATGTGTGCTGTGGTAGCCATGTATGTTGACCTTAGATACTGGACATATAGGTGTGCCGCAGTAGTAATGTATTAGCATTATAGCTATAGTCAAGAAGGTGATGTGTGATGTTAGTTGACATGTAATTTTAATACCTCGGTGGTGTAGTGACTAGCACACCCGGAAGTCCTGGGTTCGAGTCCCGGGTCGGGCCAAGATTAATTGTTGAGTATTTCTGTATTGTAAGCCTCGGTAACAACTAGAAGTTGTGAAGTTAGTTGTGTTTTATCCCTGTGCCTCGGAGAGCACGTAAAGGCGTTGATCTCCCACCGGTCGAGTCGAGTAGTCGTCCCACCGGAATATGAGTGGCAAGAATAGTGTACTTGTGTCTGCGCATACACTTGTGCACTATAATATCTTCTGTGCATTTGGCTAGTCTCAATGAGAGTGGCCGCCATGGCCGGAATCGGTCAGGAGAACATTAATTTTTATAGTGTTATTTTAGTGTATTGCATTAAGTTATTTTAAAGTTACAAATACCCTTAATTTCAAATATTTTCTTTAGAGATATATAGTTAAGATTAAACATTAGCAGAGGTTAAGATTAGAAGCTTAAGTAAATTTGATATCTATATCCAAGTATGCAGTTGTAAAGACAGATTTTACTGCGTTAAAAAAACAATCCTCCAGGTGACAGAGATGGATCAGAGGGCTTTACTCCAGAAGGGCCCAATCGACGTCGAAGGAGGTCATCTTCTGGTGATGCTGAAGTACCAGCTAAAATTAAACGATTATCCAATTACCTAACAACCGAAGACCTGAAGAAATTTATAGCAGCGCTTCGAGATAATGCAAGTAAGACTAGGAACTCTACTAGGTAGTTCCGGAATTTCATCAAGATAATAGATTACAAAATGTTGAGCGATGGCTAAAGAAAGTTAACGAATGTGCCGTAATTTATGAATGAGATAGAAATTAAGTTATTCTTTCAATTATATGAATCTTTACCAAAGCTCAAAAGTTAGTTAAAATTAGAAAGGCATTCCCGAAAGGTAAAAACTTGAGAATATTTTTATGATAAACTTTCATTATTAAGTAGATATGATATTGCTGGACGAAAGGCAGTTGATTGTATTATTTTCGGAATAACTAATAACTCTGTACGTAATAGACCTCAAGCTCTTAAACGTAGTGAACCAGAAGACTTGTTAAATTATTTAGCTTCACCACAGTTTAACCAGATATAGTAATACCTTTATGAAACGAGATTTTAGAAATGGTTATAACATTTTACCAGGTAATACAAATGGACAAAATAACTTCACGTGTTTTAATTATCAAGAACTAGGTCATACATATAATAATTATACAAAACCTATTGTGAAATGTAAGTAGAATAAGACATAACAACGTAATTGTGTGTAGGTAAATTGCATCTAAAGCGAAAAGTATATTTACTTATTAAAAATTAAAAATGTGTGTGGTATATTAAATTAAATTAATGTCAAGTTTTTGAGTGCATTTATAAATTTTGGTATCATAAAATATTCTATGGCTAATGTGCTGGACCTTAAAAAAATAATGAATATCTGCCCGTCATTAGAGGTTTTGGTAGTTATATAATTAATTTAAGTTATATAATTAATTTAAGTTATATAATTAATTTAAGTTATATAATTAATTTAAGTTATATAATTAATGCAGTTAGGAAAATTAAAAAAAAAAAAAACTTAACGGATATTAACACTGCCCGACTTGTATATTTTAGTTATTTTCATAGTATTTTATCGTACGGAATACTTCTTTGGGGCAGTGCCGCGCAAATTAATTCGGTATTTATTCTAAAAAAAAAAAGAGCAGTACGGGCTATTTATGATCTAAGAGCTCGTGATTCGCAATTATACTGCGTTAATATATTTGTTAAACAATTGTATTAATAACCATTATAATTTCAAGACGAGGAAAATAAGAACACAGTAAATCAATATAATAAGCTTTATTTTATCACTCTTTTACTTTAAACGTTTTATAATGTTACTTCAACTGTCGTATTTCCCTTTAATACAACAAAATTCAATGTCATTTTAACGATTACTTTATGTCACTACTATTAACTAATCACAGGAAAGCCCTTTATTTTCCACTATTTACACATAAGTTCAACACTATTTTGATCAATAAGTTTGCCAACATAAATTTAGTATTATTTTAACAACTAATACTTATCTGGTCTGTCGTAATGAACGTCTTCCCCAAAAACTCCCCTCCAACGGTTATCTTTTGCTTTTTATATGAATCAGCCGGAACTTTTTATTAAATAGCACAACCGTATTTCAGAATTTTTAAATGCAATAATATAACTTGAGAATTATTAATGTCTTACTATTTGATTTACTTTTTTTTTTGGAATTTATTACAAAATTAGTAATTCGAAAATAAGTTTAATTTTAAGATATTAACTTTTTAACATCAATATAATTTAAAAGCAAAATCAATAGACATTCCATATTAATTTAAAAGTAGTCAAATTATCTCCCATTAATTATATAAATTTATCAATGACTTTTAATTAAAATATTATTATTATTTATGATTCTCAATTATGTATAATATTTTATTATGTACAATCTTACGACTCCGTGTAAGCCAGTTTAACATATTATTTGTTCGCAAAAATCTAAAGATAGACACACAAGAAACACTAGGAATAGAAATAAGCTTGTTAAACCTAGACTTCGGCTCCAAAAGGTGAATAAATCCTTCGTGGGCCTGAGTATACGCAGATATAATAAGATTCCACAAAATGTCCTAGATTTATCTTTTCAAAAATTTAAGGATAAAATTAAAAATGTTTTATTGGGCAAAGCATATTACACGGTTCAAGAGTTTCTTGCTGATGAAAATGTGTGGAATTGAGTATTATTGACTCATATGCGGGCTATCTACATGATATATTAATAAAATAAATGTAATTTCGATATTTAAAAGAGCAACTGTTGAGTATCTTGCCGGCTTCTGAGCCGGTGGTAGATTCCTCACGGACAGACTTCACTGATGCTTACATTAAATGCTTTTGAATCAAGTCTATTTGAATTAAGTTTATTTCATTTCATTCCATTTAAACTAAGTTAATATTAAGATTAACTAAATCGATGCAGAATTTATTAGCGGTATTAATAAGTGGCAATAAAACAATAGTATTCGTTATATTATTTAAAATGATAGATGAAGGGAAGTTATTTATTGTTCCATATAAAATCTCTAACTATGCTCCCGGTTTTAGTACCATGGGATATGAAAGCGTTTCGCATTAAGTAGATGAAATGCAGCCTTGGATTCATGTTCAGGCAATAGTTAGACAAATCTTCTGGTTCTGAATACAGCTCCTCAAGCTCGGAGAACAGTGATACTGAAAAATAAAAGTATTTAAGTTTAATCTAGTGTAGTATAATCTGGTTTATATTAATGTATATATATATAACGATATTTTTTTTTTGCTTGTATTACATGCTGTAATTATTAATATTGTTTTGAAATTATAATAGAGAATCATAAACATACCTTACGCCGAGTGTTGTGAGATTTGCGTGCTCCGGAGATAGCACGCATGTCGATGGCCGAGTGTTATGATTCATTAATTTTAGTGCTAATATTGTTAGACATATTTAAAGTTACCTATATTTCTTGTAATTAACTAAAGTTTCAATGAAATTATGTTTTATATTTTAAGTATGCTTTTATAAATTAAATACATTAATTGACTACTATGATTTAAAGATTACGCCGGAAGTAGTTGAAGTTACATTAAAATTATTAAAAAAAGGTGGGTTGATTGAAATTAAAATTAATATATAAAGAGTGCTTTCTATGATTGGGATTCATTCTTGTTCAGGAAGAGTTACTGTGTAATTATGCTGAAACAGTGTTGTGTAAATTCTAGTATAAAGCTGTGATATATGCAGTGTGTTGTAATTCTTATATGTAAATCAATAATTATTATACGTTTGAAGTGTACGCTGGTGGTTTTCTTCACAGTATGTTAGGGGTAATCTCTGAAATTACTAGTCCCTAAGTCCAATTTTTGAAATTATTTCACTAGTAGAAAGTTACATTACCGCCAATTGCTATAGGCTATTTTTTATTCCAATAAAAATGTGTTTACTATCAGAATGAATGAATGAATAACTCTTTATTGTATACCCAAAAAGAGAGAAGAAAATATACAAAAATATAGAAGAAGGTACAAGATGCGGCCTTATCGCTAAAAGAGCGATTTCTTGCAGGCAACCTTCAGGTATAGGAAATAGTATTAAAATAGTTAATCGATTTAAAAAAAAAAACTGGCCCCTGAATTGCATTTTCGGGTACGATTAACCATTGCATTGCATTCCAGAGTTTCGCAGTTTTTATCAGTACAGAAAATTTAAATAAAAAATCTCCATGGAGGTGCTGGGATTTGAACCCAGGACTTTCAGCATGCGAAGCAGACACTCTACCACTGAGTTACACCCCCTCATGTACAACTTATCGAAATTGAAGGCCAATTTGTGTTTGAGCTTTAAAGCTCGTTAAGTACTTCCAGTTGAAAATGCTAACACTTAATACTCGCTCTACACACATTTAGTACTATCGTAAGAAGTATTTCATATCTCTTAGTTATTAAAATATTACTTTTTTGTAATAAATCACATAAATTATTTAGTATATTAATTATTTAAAATCATGACACATTTCGTCATGTCATTAATGTGTTAGTTTAGTTTAATAAAAGAATACTATCTATCACTCCAACATTATTTTTTATTAAGTTCATAAAATCAATTATGTAATATAATCAAATATTTGGTCCCTTTGTCCCCTTCTGCGTTTTACCACCTGAAACCAAGGGCTGAATAAATATTTACCATTTTTAACATTTATAGGGCTAATAACATGGTTGCAAGCGACATTTGGGTGCAGATTGCCGATAGTGCAGGGCGGTACAATATCGTTCCTAGTGCCCACATTAGCTATACTCGGCCTCCCCACCTGGAAGTGTCCGGGGAGTGAAGTCCTAGCAGCTATGACAGCAGAACAAAAACGAGAGGTGTGGACTAGTCGAATGTGTGAAATATCAGGAGCTATCACTGTGGCTGCACTATTTCAATTGTTTGGAGGTAATTGTGTGCACATTGCACAATATTTGTACTTGTAAAAAGTAGTCTAAAAATAAAGCCCAAAATATGCAGCCTATAAAATTTTCTCATTACAAGCCACCATCAAAAATTTAAATGTTATTTTTAATTTTATATAGAAGTGTGCTTTTACTATATATTTACTATTATAGCATTAGCACTTTATTAGCAGTTCCATAAAAGTCTTGGTTTTGAGAATTACCAAAACCAAAAATAACCCTCTTTTTAACACACTAGAATTTTGGTATACTTTAACAATCTTAATTTACCGATCAATCTCCTTCGTATCTTCCCCAATCTAGTGACATTGGCGAAGTAATCAGTGCGCTAAAAAAAAAGTCAACTGGTGTGCTTTGAAGCTATTAACAAGAGAATTGATGGATTGATTGACATATTGATTGATTGAAATCCGAAAATATAAATCAACTTTAATTTCATCAATCAGCATCATAAAAGAATCGACTCATTTCGAGCATCACATGATCTTAAAACCCTTAAAAGCCGCATCGCTTTTCTTATTCTTTTCTATTCTATATGGAAATAAAGATAGTACGTAATACATATAATATGTCAGGTTACTTCGGCGTAATCGGGTCCCTGCTGCGGTGGGTGACGCCGTTGACGATAGCGCCGACGGTGGCGCTGGTGGGGCTCACGCTGTTCGACCACGCCGCCGGCGCCGCCTCGCAGCACTGGGGCATCGCCGCTGGGTAAGATTGTTGTCATACTTGTAGAAGCGACCTACCCTTACTTGGCTCGGATGCAGCCCAGGTATCTAACACTTTTCTTTTGTTGGGAATATTGGCAAATGTATTTTTGCATACCACATGTATTCATACAGGTGCTTATGTGGGACTCATCGGCAAAATCATTATTACCCACTAAATTTCAACAGAACCTCCCTAGTCAATTCCACAATCTCTTAAAACCAGAGTATTTAAACAGTGCGTCCTACCCCTAATGACATATGGAACCGAAACGAGGACACTCAACGTAGGGCTGGTCCACAAATTCAAGGTCAGTTAGCGAGCAATGGAACGCGCGATGCTTAGGGTTTCTGTGGCAGACAGAATTCGAAATGAAGTAATTCACCAGAGAACTAAAATACCCAACATCGCGCGCAAAATTAGGTCGCTGAAGTGGGCCGGTCATGTCTCCAGACGTACAGGTGATCGACGGAGCCGACACGTGTTAGAGTGGAGACCGCGTTTAGACAATCGTAGTGTAGGACACCCTGAAGCACGATAGCCAGATGACCTAAGAAAGGTGTCCAGGTCCGGGTCCTGGGTGTCCGTGGTCCGTGGTCCATCCACATCCGGATGATTGGTGCTCATTGGGGAGGCCTTTGTTCAGCAGTGGACGACCATAGACTGATTGATTTCATTGACATCGTATCGTTATTATTGTGTTCGTTCGTGTTTTGTTAACGTAAAATAATCTACGTCTATTCTTATCAAATATAAAGACAATTCTTATCAAAATATACGAACGCGTACATATTCGTATATTTTTGGTACTGAAAATAACTCTTCAAAAGATTGTCCAATTGTGTTATATAAAAGCTCGGTGATTACGAATCAGTAAGCAAAATTCAAATTAGACAGCCGTCGTGATAAAAGAGCTTTAGATCTATTGCTTACAATAATAAAAGTCGTAAGTTTAATCTGAAATGGGGATCTTGTGGCCAAGCTAAGTGTACTACGTCGTTTTTATGAATTCTTTACATCTAATATAAAACGGGACAACTTATATGATCACTCGTGTTTCTGACCGTTTGCTACATTTTCTTGGAATTTTTTTTAAGGAAAAAATAGTACATGTATAAAATTATATGAAAACGATAAATATTTAGTGTTCACAAACGAATTGGAATTTCGATCATTTTTTCGAAACTCCATTGAAGAAATAATACCGAAGTGTTTGTGTGTAGCGTGTTTGTCTTTTCATATAAAGTACCTGGGCGACAGAGCTTCTCTCGGGGTTCTTTTTTGTTATAGCGTCTTTTTAGATAAAAAAAGTTGAATAAATACAAAAAAAAAAAACAAAAGTAAAAACTTTGTATTCCGACCGATCGATTCTATTTTCTCAAATGGACGTTGTCTTAGAGCAATGCTTTACATTGTTTTTTTTATTATAAAATATAAAGTATTGGATAGTTAATTGGGAGTCGCCAACAGAAACAAACATAAATTATATTTATATATGTCGTTTGTTACTTAATATGCTGAAGGTAACAAAATAATGAACATATCTTATATATTTAAACGAGCAATTCTTGTATATTTATATATTTATTTATTTATACCGGCGATCTCGGAAACGGCTCTAACGATTTTGCTGAAATTTGGTATATGGGGGCTTTCGGGGGCGAAAAATTGATCTAGATTAGTCACATGTCTGGGAAAACGCGTGTTTTCGAGTTTTCATGCGTTTTTCTTATGCATTATTCTACGCAAAATTTAATCGCGATATCTATTCAACTCTGTCAGTAACACTTAGTCACTTAATGTAAAATTATTTTTAAGCCAAATTAAAAAGAAAATTATTCTTATCGCGACATCTATACAACTGTCTCAGTAACACTTAGTCACTTAATGTAAAATTATTTTTAAGCCAAATTAAAAAGAAAATTGTTCTTATCGCGACATCTATACAACTGTCTCAGTAACACTTAGTCACTTAATGTAAAATTATTTTTAAGCCAAATTAAAAAGAAAATTGTTCTTATCGCGACATCTATACAACTTTCTCAGTAACACTAAGTCATTTAATGTAAAATATACAATCTTTTAAAAACTCCGAGCGAAGCTCGGTCGCCCAGGTACTTAGTTAATCTATACGTATAATAAAATTCTAACTGAGTCGAATCTGTACATTAAATATTTTTTGGAAAAACTTATTGAAATAGACATTATTATCGATGCAGAGGCCGAATCTATAGTTTTAAGAATTTTTATCTGTCTGTCTGTTACCGTATCACAGAAATACCACTGGAGAGGTTTGATGAAATTTGGTATGATAATAGCTGGTAAAGAATAAAGTACGCAATGTAAAGGGTGTTTTTATTTGAAATAAATTTGGTCTTGATAAGATTGGCGTCTTTACGACTTTGTGAAGGAAAACTGGACATTTTATGAGGACATTTATGAGGACCTAAAGTTATACCGAAACACATATAATTTGGTCACCTCATGTTATGGGGTTGAAATGAAATAAAAAAATGTATGACATACATGATGTAAAGTAGCATAAATTATAATAAGTATACGTCAATACAAATGTTCTAAGGTATGTTTATGGGTTTATGGCCTATGGGTTTGTCTTTCTTGATCACTGCAGTTTAGCAAGGCATTGATGTGAATTCTTGCACAGTTATATTTAGTTAATTTATCGGAAAATTACTTTGACTACTAATACTTTCTCAGATTCATGCGAATATTTGACAATTATAATAAACCTTTAAAGTTTAAAAGAACCAAAATTAAAATTTAACTAAATTAAAATAAAATACTAAATTTTAATATCGAAAAATCAAAATAAATCCGCGAAATAATCCGAAAAGATAGTTTTATTTAAATTGACTATTAATTTTTACTTTACTCGATATAGATAGTGATTCCCGTGGGATACTAATCTATTGAAAAAAATACCTGTGGGCGAGTCATTAGTGCTATAAAATTGTGTGTATGATGTATATTTACTAGTACATTGTAAATTTATTGATATATAAAAACCAAATAAAAAAATTAGTTACATTTATTTTTGTATGTTTCTTTATTATTTTAATACTTGATAATTATATTTTCCTGACCATAGAGATCTCAAAATCAAGTAGGAAGACGCTATGATAAGAGAATGACAATTTCTTAAAAGAAAAACACAATACCTATTATTAGCCTGAAATGGGACCGGAACCCAGGGCCTCTGGATCCACTGCTTGCCACTGCACCTAAGTAGTTGCTCGATAATAATGGTTGACAAAAAACATAGCTTATTATTTTAATCAACTTTCAATATGTCAGGTGGACCCTTATAAAGGTCAATATACCTTTAGGGTCCACCTGTATGTATATGGGATATTTTTTATGAGGTCGAGGAAAATGAAGGGCTTTAGGCTCCCATAATAAGCGAGATTCATTTTTGGTTTGATAGTTCCACTTGCAATTTTCTTGATATAGTAAATAAAGTAAATAATATAACTAAAATATATCCTATTGCACTCGAAAAATCAAACCAAACTGGTGATTTAAAGCCATGCCTTAGAAATTACATCAATATATATTATTATCAACTTATTGTATTATCGTCACTAAATATGTACGTACACATTCACTAGAAGTTATAAACTTATAAATAGCTTTAATAAGTTTGGATAAAATCGTTCAGTTTAGGAAATTAGATATTTTATTTACATATTTGTTATAATTTATATTACATCTATATCTATACTAATATTATAAAGCTGAAGAGTTTGTTTGTTTGTTTGTTTGTTTGTTTGTTTGGTTGAACGCGCTAATCTCAGGAACTACTGGTTGGAGTTGAAAAATTCTTTTTGTGTTGGATAGTCCATTTATCGAGGAAGGCTTTAGGCTATAGAACATCACGCTACGACCAATAGGAGCGGAGCATAAATGAAAAATGTTGCAAAAAACGGGAAAAAATCATTCCTTTTGAGAGCTTCCGTTGCGTGCGCTGCGTAAGCGGTTGAAGTTACGCAAAAATCGTGTATGACGGAATTGTTCTCCTTTAAAAGTTCTAAAAAAAAGTCCGCGACAGCATATGTCTATCTTTTAAGGTTGACTCAAAATAACCCTTTTTTATGGCAATCAAATTTGTTCTAAAAGAATGCATTACTTCCGAAGGTGTTTTTATAAACATGATATTAATCCTTATCCAAATAAATACTTTATTCATCACAAGTATTTAATTTTGAACAAAATTGCCCTTGACATCATTTGATTTCAATGAATATCTTAGGAGATATCATAGTTTTAAAATATACATATTTAACTTTACGCGGTCTATGGGTGAGCGCGCTCTCAGCCCGATACAAGGCGAGGGCAGGGCGGTCGTGAGGGGGGAGGGCGCTGGCCGCCGCGCCGGTAGCTCTGCGAGCAAAGTCACTATTCCACGCGGACGAAGTCGCGGGCAAAAGCTAGTTTAATATTATAAAGCTGAAGAGTTTGTTTGTTTGTTTTGTTGAACGCGCTAATCTCAGAAACTACTAATCCGATTTGAAAAATTCTTTTTGCATTAGATAGCCCGTTAACTGAGGCAGGCTATAGGCTATATATTATCCCGGAAAAATGTATGGTTCCCTTGGGATACATTTATTTTTGTCTAGGGACGAACCCGAAGCGAAGCGACGGCGAGTCGCTAGTATAATATATAATGGGTGGTAAATGCACAACGAACTTGTTACGTTGTCTCGGTCAATGAAGTTCCTCGCGAGGGATGTAACGTCGACTGAATTCATTATAAATACATTTCTGACTTCATGAATATTGTATTACAAGCTTATGTAACTGCTACTCACTAATTGAAACACGAAAGCAACTAAAATATAAAAAAAACTTATTATCTTTATGCGGTTCATTATTTTAGTTTTTGATCTTTCACCTTTGAATTTTCTCTCTACTTTGAGTTTAAAAACCGCATTTGGAATGATATCAACATTTTAAAACAAAAATTAGCCAGATCGGTCCAATCTTTCTCATGAATGAACGAACAGCATTTCATTTTCATTTCTATATACTTTGTAACTAAAATTCTTAATTAATATTTTTTAGTTAGTTTTATTCTGTTTTATTTTATAATTTCGGAACTGGTTATAAAGGTATATTTTAATTAGTTTCTAACAAAATAACTGCTCTTTATTAAGTTCATGCAATCCAGGCAATGAAAACATAACAGGGGGCGTTCGCTATAAACCATGACGGATAATTAATTTTAGTTAGGTAAATTGTATCTTTTTTGTCCTCGTATCTAAGTTTGCAATTTAGAGCAACTGCCGCTTGCACTATGCTGAAAAAAGGATACCGATAACCAGAACGAGATTATAATTACTTCAGTGCCACTTAGATAAAAAATGAAGGAGTAACTTTTGTAGTAAACAGTTTTATTCAAAACTAGCGACTCACCCTGGCTTCGCTTGGATTCGTCCCTCATTTTCACCCTCTTAAGGGATGATTTCCAGGATAAAAACTATCCTATATTCTTTCCACTGTTCCAAACTATCTTCTTACAAAATTTTATCTAAATCAGTTAAGTAGTTTCGAAGCTTATACGGTACAAACAAACAAAGAAAAAATATTTATTCTTTATAATATTAGTATCGATTAATGATAAAAAGTTTGTTCTTCATGATTTGTGGGGTCTAGAGTAGAGTAAAAAGAATACACCAACGGTGAGAATGGAGATCTAAATATTTGTTGATGATTACATATAAGGAAGTGAGATTAAAGAAGAGAACGAAAGTGTTAAAGTTAGCACCAAGTGGTATAGGAGATAATAATTACACAAAAAAAAATCATAAACAATATAGACAAAAAAGCACCCGTCACGACTGCATAAGGTATCATGGTGAAGGGGAAAGGAAAAAAAAGATAAAAAACTCACTTTAATGATGAACCGAAATAGACAGTTAAAAATAAATTTTTAATATAAGAATAAATGAAGAGAATATTAATGTTATTGTTAAAAAAGCGTGGGATACTTTGCACAATATTTTTATGCTAACTCTACTTTTAGAAATCGTAACAATGGAATATTTATAACAACTTATATCGATTGCGAAAAAAACTTTATAAATTATTGTATTGTCATCGGTCCTTGTGAAATGTGAAAAGTTTCAGTTCAATCTGAAGTTTTGAAGTGGCAGAAAATCCCGTTCAAAGATTCCGTCACATATATAGATAGGTACAGGTAAAAAAGGCACGATGTATGTGTAATCCACATTCGCTAAAATTTGGATAAAAATGCAGCAATGTAGATAATGTAGAATGTGGAATTGTACAATTTCACTACCTATGCTACGAGTCTTGAACTTTAACAAGAAATTGAAATTGAAATAGTTCTATTAAGAGTTACAGGTTTCTCGCTAAGTTTAGAAGTATCTATTTACTATCTAGGTATTTTGGAGACAAGATATTCTCGATAATTGATTTTCGTCTACAATTTTTCAAGATGGCAGCGTAAGTGGCTGTCGCTCTAGGCCGTAAACTCAGAAAACTAATTAGAATACCAAACTATGTTAATCCATCAAGTTGGAATTTTCCTTGAACTTTTTTTTATAAGGTTTTTTTATAGATAGGCTTTGTCGGCCTAATGTTATTAAAACTTATAATTACGAGTATAACATCATGAGAATAATTGTTTTTAAATTTGTTTTTGGTATATCTGTTTATATTTTTACCCAGCCGTCAATAAAGTAAGCTCCTTTGCTTTTTTAGTTACTTTTCTTTACACTTAGTGTATGTTTTGAAACTCACTCTCCAACGGGGATACAATGTGCTTACATTTGATTTTTTTTTACTTGCTGTGCCAGCGGTCGCGGGTTCGAGTCCCGCTGGGGGCATTCATTTGTGTGATGAGCACGAATGTTTGTACTCCAGTCATGGGTGTTTATATTTATAATATGTATGTATTTAAAATTATATGATATGTGTAGTGTATGAAATATCTGGTATCTATAACACAAGCCACAAGCTTACCATGGAACTAGATGGTGCTGTATGTTAATGTCCCAACCATATTATATTTATTTGAAATAATCCCGCTAGCTTAATCATGCCTCGAGTGTGATATTCACATTAATTTACAAATTTCCCGTTTTGTATAAATGTGACTCCCACGGCGAGATATGAGACCGTACTCCATAAGTTGACGCCATAACTACTAATCTAGGGGTTTAGATAAGTTGTAATTCTTGAATCGTTGATGAACAAAAAAACTGAAATTGTATTTTTTGTTAAAAATTACACAATTTTTTTTTAGTTCTATTGTTCAACGATTGTAGTATTCTAGTCTAACTAAGTTACGGATAATCCATACTAATATTAAAATGTAAAAGTTTTGCTTATTTGTTGTCCTTTTTTCACATCGAAACAGAGTGAAAAAATTTTTGTGTGGGAATAGTTGGAGATCTAGAGAATGGCACAGGCTACTTTTTAACGCGGGAGATACATATCCCATTCCCACAGGAAAACAGATTATACTACAACCCACAACAACTCATCATATATATATATATAGCGAGGGTTGACATGTTAACAAATGTGTAAATCAATAAAACTAAAAACCATTTCATGTCTCTCTAACCTAACCTAAACCTAAAGATTAATAGTAGCGTGATTTATTAGTTCATTTCAGTAAAATTATCCATTAGTAAATAATGGTGGAAAAGCCTCATAACTTCGTTTTCCTGTAAATTTATGCTATTACGTATGCAAGCAACAGGTTTCTATTAAATTATGGGTAATAAGTTCCTACTATAAAGTAGTGGCTAACAAACATTTGTCATACTCAACTATATGCATAGTTCAAAAATAATACTTTCTTAGGTTAACGCGAATATTTGACAATTATCTAAGAAATCCGTGAAAAAATCAGAAATTTTTTTTTTAATTTAAAATGTTAAAAAATACAAAAGCACATTTGAATCGTAATTTTCTTGTAAAATGTTGTTGTTAATTACGTTTAGGCGGTGAGGAGAGCAAATTTTTTTTTTTGACGACTAACTGATTTTCTGAGTGGGCCTTACAAAAATTAACAAAATTTCCGAATATAAAGTAAAAGATGTTTTGTATTAAAGTGATAAAATTTTCCTCATCTAATAGCAATTTTTGTGGAGTTGTAGATTTCTAACTTAGTACATTGTTTTACGTTATTTTATTACGTTACGCAAATAGTCGCAAATAGTGTGGAATTTTTTGTTAGTATGGAAAATAGGCAAAGCCAGAAAAGGTTGCTTCTATTTTAAATATAACTTGTATATTCTATATAATGTATTCTATATCTTTTTTATATATACTCTAAATTTTTGAATATAACATCTATTCGTACAAGACTATTTTTTGGCTGCGGCTCTGCTTGCGCATTTTATTATTTGATAATGATTTCCTCGCTTCAAGGGATCGTAGTGATGTAAGATAGTCTATAGCATTCCTTCCTTCTAATAAATTAGCTATAAAATGCTTAAATATTTTCTCAAAGCGGACTGGTAATTCCATAGATTTACACATTCAAACAAAGGTCGTGGTAGCCTCTTCGCTTGGAAAACCGAATGAAACGGGTTCCAATCCCGGGTCTCGCACCTATATTATTTTCATGTGCAAATCATTTCCAACATGATTGCCACTTAATACGGCGAAGTAAAACATCGTGAGGAAATCTGTATGTCTGAGAGAATCTAGCAAGTTTTTGAAAGACATGAGAAGTCGCCAACCCACACTTAGCCAGCGTGGTGGACAAAGGCCTGATCCCCCGCGTTAAGAAGGGAGGCCCACCCCCAGCAGTGGGACGTTAAAAATGGCAGTATACTAAGCAAACAAATTCTGTAGCTTTATAATATTAGTAAAAACCATGTTAGATAATTCAGAATATGGCAATTAACATAATAATACGTCCTCAGAGGGCGAGTTTGTCATACATATTTTAACAAAGGATACACTCTCTTTATGCATTACATCTCATCAAAAGCTAATTACGTGACCGTGTTCTCTTGCATTCAATATCACACTGGAGTTGCCTCACAGACTAGGCTTTGTACGAAGATAATTTGATTGGTTTCATCATCGTTGAATTGCCATAGAGCTTTGTTCAGGCGACGTTGACTAACAAGTCGAACCTCCCATGAATTTTGGACACTACTAAAACGTTTTATCAGCCTACATATACAGTGCAGAGAAAATTTCAGTGAACTTTTTAAAATAAACAACATACTAGCATCTGATGTTTTGAAATAAAATGAATAAGCTTTCTACAACAATCAGCATGAAAATGAACTTCAAGCTTCCAAATTTCCTCGTATTCCAAAATTATACTTCACAGAATTATCAAATAGGAATTCCAGCTTTACAACTCATGTCATTCTCGGAATCAAAAAGGCAACTAAAGATTTCTTTTATTGATTTCCCGCAATTTAAAACCATAAATAATGATTATGATCGTTATTTATGTTTAGTACCTGGGCGACTGAGCTTCGCTCGGAGTTTTTGGTTAGAAGCACATTTTTTTTTATTTGGTTTAAAAACAAAAAAAAACTATAAACTTGAATAAATACAAGAATAAATAAAAGCAAAATCTTTGAATCCGACCGGGATTCGAACACACGTGATAGTCAATATCGCGCCTTGGCCGCTTGACCACGATGCTTATACCCATATGTTTGAAATTATTAACATATTTTGCGTAAAATAATGCTAAAGAAAACCGCATGAAAACTCGAAAATACGCGTTTTCCCAGACATAAGACTAATCTAGATCGATTTTTCGCCCCTGAGAGTCCCCACATACCTAATTACACTGAAATCGTTAGAGCCAATTCCGAGATCGCTGGTATAAATAAATATATAAATATACAAGAATTGCTTGTTTAAATATATTAGATTTGTTACAGAACGTTTATTCTGCTGACAATATTTTCACAATGCATGGGGGAAGTGAAGATACCGACGGTCACGTGGAGGCGCGGCGCGGGACTCACTATTATATGGTTTCCGCTGTTCAAGCTTTTCCCTGTAAGTTTAGTAAAGTTTCATATTTCATTTCTTAGTTCACATTCTACTAGAACTTTATAAAGGCTATTGTGCGAACATAATCTTATTATCGGATAATTTTACTTCTTTGAATTATAATATTATTATAAATGAAAACTTTATTTTTGTGTTTATGTTTTACTTCTCCCTTATAATAAACGGCTGGATGAATTAAGATGAAATTTAATACATAAATAGACTATGATCTGGAGTAACACGTAGGCTACTGTTAGGCACGTAGAGACGCACACGAGTGAAGCGAGATAAGTCGCTTGTTTTTAATAAATAGGAAGTTTCCTCGACGTAGGCGCTTATTCAGTAGGTTCTCTAGGCTTATTCATTGTAGATAATGTTAGTACCACAAACATATACGACATTGTAAGTGTGAAAACAAAGCAAGCAAAGAAATAGACTCTAATAATTATATATATATATATATATATATATATATATATATATATATAATTATTATATCAGATTAACTTAATATGCAAAATCTTAACCTAACACAATCATTAGAGCTGTTTCTCAATTTATATTATAATATAATGATAGGCGTGTCATATTATTTGATATTCTTTACCAGGTATTATTGACCATAGCCATAATGTGGGCCATCTGCGGCATTCTGACGGCGACGGACGCGCTGGCGCCGGGACATCCGGCGCGCACAGACCTCAAGATCAACATCATCCAGGACGCGCCCTGGTTCAGAGTGCCTTATCCTGGTATAACATACTTAAATCATTAATCTTTATACCCTTCTTATTTTAAGTAACAATAACACTTGAACCTTTTTAAATGTCACGTTGGCACAGTTCCCTGATGAAGATTAGGCAGAATTGGACTATAATCTAAAATTGCACACGTGTTTGGAGAAATAATAAGATTCTCCCATTCTCTCTTATATTAAAACTAGCGACTAACCCTCGCTTCGCTTCGGGTTCGTCCATAGACAAAAACAAATCTATCCCACGGGAACCGTACATTTTTCCGGGATGACCATATCCATAACCTTCCTCAGTTAACGGGCTATCTAATGCAAAAAGAATTTTTCAAATCGGATTAGTAGGTCCTGAGATTATCGCGTTCAACCACACAAACAAACAAATAAACAAACAAACTCTTCAGCTTTATAATATTAAGTATAGATTAAAATGTCATAAGTGACCTAAGACCTGAATTTGAACCTATTTTATTTAATTTTTCAAGTGCGCACCTTACCAATGAGCTATCACTGCTATTTTATTAGATATTAAATAACATTGTTAAACTTTGTTGTTTAAAATATTGCAATATAGAGTTTCCGTTACAGGGTAATTCAATGAAACGGTAATGGGGCGGCGTCCTTATTCGTCACTTCCTTCATAAATATTGGAAAAATGTTGGCACAACGATTTATAGCCTGTGTCTAAAAATATCCAAAAATATTTTTTACATTTCTACGTTTTACTTGATAATTGTCAAATGTTTATAGTTCATCTTAAAAAGAATTTTAATCTTAAAATTGGTCTTACATAGTCAAATTTAAGAAAAAAAATATTTCGATAGGTCAATGGGGATGGCCGACAGTGAGTGTAGCGGGCGTGTTGGGGATGTTGGCGGGAGTGCTCGCGTGTACCGTCGAGTCTATCAGCTACTACCCGACCACTGCCCGGATGTGCGGTGAGTTGCGTTATATATACAGGCCAAACGTATATTATTGCCGTTCTGACCGATTCCCGCTTCGATGGCTAATATTACTGAGACTAGCCAGCGTTCCAGGAGTTATAATGCACAAGTATGCTCGCTGACATAAATGCATTTGCTATTACTAACACTATTAAAGGCTGGCGGGACCATTCTTTAATATGATCAGTGATGAATTAAGGCGGACGTGCTTTCCGAGGCACGACTTATAACACCTCCAACTTTCCAACTCCATGCTACTACTTGGAATCTCTTAACAGAAAAGGGGATAACAGGGACTTGTATCTAGGACCTCTGGATCTGTAGCCTTACATGCAACGCGGCAGTCAAACGTGCACAGTCACACATATTGTATATATATTTGTGTAGCGGCGCCTCCTCCCCCCTTGCACGCCATCAACCGCGGGCTTGGCACGGAGGGGCTCGGCACCATGCTGGCCGGCCTCTGGGGCTCCGGCAACGGCACAAACACCTTCGGAGAAAACGTTGGCGCAATTGGAGTTACAAAGGTCGGTAAGCGTAATCTTGTATGTGGGTACGTGTACATACATATGTAAATTGTATACTCATATGAATGTGTTATATGTTTTAAGCTCCATCCCTTTTCCCTCTACAAGAGAAAGTATGTCTGCTTCACCAGATATAATATGGGATCTGGAATTTCCACTTTTTTCAAGATTTTCTGTGTCAAAAAAATTTTACTAGCCGATAAATCAAATAATAAAGTTAAAAACGAGTATTGCACATTTAAAAAAAAAAAATTAACTTATAATTATATTATTAAAGCATAAGAATACAATAGATATTTACCAAATATATGTATTTTAATGATTGCAACGTGTCTGTTTATCTGAGGATAGGTAGGTTCGCGTCGTGTGGTGCAGTGGGCGGCAGGCCTGATGGTGGTGCAGGGCGTGGTGGGCAAGCTCGGCGCCGTCTTCATCATCATCCCGCAGCCTATCGTGGGCGGGCTCTTTTGTGTCATGTTCGGAATGATCGCCGCGTTCGGTAAGTACTATGAAACAAGAAATAGTGGTATATTGTGTATTTATTTATTACATACATATATAATAAGAATAACTATTAATAATAATTAACTAATATTTAAGTATGGCTTCTGTGTTCTTCTTCTATTTAGGTCTGTCCGCCCTTCAGTACGTAAACCTGAACAGTTCGCGCAACCTCTACATCATCGGCTTCAGCCTGTTCTTCCCGCTCGTGCTCACACGCTGGATGGCGGCGCACGGCGGCGTTATACACACCGGCCTCGACGCGCTCGACGCCGTGCTGCAGGTGACTGCGCTATACCACATGACACTACATTAAGTTCAATATACACTTCGCTACACCACGTTACACTACACAATACAACACATTCATAAAGCAATGCTCTCGTAACCCAACCTCTAATATACACCGGAATCGATGCACTCAATGCCGTGACGCAGGTGACTTGCCTACATATTACACTACACGTCACTATACTATATAAATACATACTATGCCTCACTATAATACATTACACTGCAATACATTTCACTACACTACAAGTGTATATGATCGGTTTAACAATATATGTACACAAATTAACAGTGTTACAGCACAACTATACAGCGATGCATGTGCATTCTTAATAGATATCTATCTATATATGTTTTTCCATTATTACATAATAAAAAATTAAGAAAAGCAATATAATTTAAAGACTTATTTACATAGATATATAGTATTATACTTATTTCATCAGGTGTTATTGTCAACGTCCATTCTCGTGGGAGGAGTAATTGGCTGCCTTTTAGATAATCTGATTCCTGGTAAGTCTAATAATATATATTGTAACATCAAAAGTACTTAATGGAGATAACATTTGCCCTTTACAGTATGTCATTTGGTAACGTTATTTAGGGAATACTACCGACTTACCCTGTCTTCGCTCGGGTGTGTTCGTAGGTACGCGGATTTTGTTCACAATTCAATTTAGTAAGTAGCCTAAGTAACTACTTATAACTTCAGCTCTCTACCCGTGAAAATCCCGTAATAATCGGTCCAGCAGTTTCTGAGATTAACTGGAACAAACAGAAAGACAAACATTTTACAAATTGATTTTTTTTCTTATAAGTGCCGTATGAACTTTCATATGCGTTTTTATTTTAGTTGTGTTATATCTTATATATTTAAACGAGCAATTCTTGTTTATTTATTTATTTATTTATACCAGCGATCTCGGGAACGGCTCTAACGATTTTGCTGAAATTTTGTATATGGGGGCTTTCGGGGGCGAAAAATTGATCTAGATTAGTCACATGTCTGGGAAAACGCGTGTTTTCGAGTTTTCATGCGTTTTTCTTATGCATTATTCTACGCAAAACTAAATAGCGACATCTATACAATTGTCTCAGTATCACTTAGTCACTTAATGTCAAATTATTTTTAAGCCAAATTAAAAAGAAAATTATTCTTATCGCGACATCTATACAACTGTCTCAGTACTAATTAGTCACTTAATGTAAAATTATTTTTAAGCCAAATTAAAAAGAAAATTGTTCTTATCGCGACATCTATACAACTTTCTCAGTAACACTTAGTCACATACAATCTTTCAAGAACTCCGAGCGAAGCTCGGTCACCCAGGTACTGTACTTTTATTTGAGTTATTTTGACTTTACAAACTGACAGTTCAATTTAATTTATTTGTATACATAATAAAATATCCCTACCCATGTATAAGATATCAAAGGGCTGCGATTGTGAATAGTTTTTCGTTGGAGAAATGTTGTGAAATAGATTTTTCGTGTTCTTTTGACCTTTATCGTTTATCCTTATTTTTTTATTGAATAAACTGAATATCTTGTCCTTGATACGTTAGAGCGCCCGACCTCGCTTGTCGCTACGCTAACCCTTTTTTACATATTTTATCTATACATATAATAAAATTGTAACTAAGTCGAATATGTACATTAAATATGTTTTGGAGAATCTTATTGAAACAGACATTATTATCGATACAGAGACCGAATCTATAGTTTATTAATTTTTTGTCTGTCTGTCGGTTTATCTGTCTGTCTGTCTGTCTGTGACCGCGTCACGGAAAAACTACTAGAGGGATTTTGATGAAATTTGGTATGACGATAACTGGTTATCCGGGTCAAGATATAGGATACTTTTTACTGCGGGAAAATATCTCATCTTTGAGAAATCTGTACTAAACGTTAAAATGTAAGCGAGCGAGAGAGAGTTGCTAGTACATTATAAATTTAAAAAATCATTAATGTGTTTTTGTTTATAATCTCAGTAATATTATAAGTAAATGCGAAAATTTGCAAGTCGTTGTGTTTGTCCTGTTGTTACTTCTTCACATTGTAGCAGCTAAACAAATTTTAGTGACTCGATATTGAGATAGTTTGTGTTCTTGATTGAATTGTTGCATAAGCTACTTTTTATTGGCGTACTTATCATTTATTGCAACTTTAATAATCTGATCTTATAATAATATCATAAAAATCAACAGACGTAAAATTTTATATTCGAAATTTTTTTTCTAACTAAATATTATTCTCTATTTTTCTCTATTTTAAACATATTTCCTTTGCCGGAGGTGATAGCTATTTTTTACTTTACTTTCATTTAGTTTTCAGAGTTTTTCTGACTACCTTTAATTGAAAATTCAACATTTTTATAGATATTTCAATTTCAGACCTTATTTAAGTGGATTATAATAATAAATATTATACTTTTTATCCATCCAATCGAATAATAATAATAATTGACAAAAAAAACCTATGAGAATAATTATTACTGAGTTAGTTGACAGTGGTAGCCCAGTGGAAACGCTCGCTTGAGAAAATTAAAAGGCATGTGAAGTCCGCCAACTCGCACTTGGTCAGCGTGGTGAACTATGACCTGATCCACCTCGCATTGAAGGGAGGCCCAACCCCAGCAGTGGGACGTTAAAAAGGGCTGAATACAATAAATACTGATATTTTTGTATTTTTGTATTTGTGATAATAAATTAGCCCTCACTAGACAGTTGCTTCGCGTGACCAATTATTACACAAATTTATTTCATTTCCCCTAATTTCATTCATTCCTGACTTCCTTATTTCGTAAATAAAATATTCGAGAATCATTAATTCAATAAAGATTATGAATAACTTCATAAAAAGTTAGGTAATCTGTTTATAAATAAATATAAATATGTTGAGACATTAACATACAGCATCATCTAGTTCCATGGTAATCTATGAGGCTTACCACGCTGCAGTTAAAAACTAGTGATTTTTAAATAACTAGCGACTAGTTACTTTTTAACGTTTAGTACATATTTCTTAGAGATGAGATATTTTCCCGCAGTAAAAAGTATCCTATATGTTAATCTGGATAATCAGCTGTCACTATACCAAATTTCATCAAAATGAATTTTCTGTGATGCGGTTACAGACAGATAGACAGACTAAAATTCTAAAAATTATAGATTCGGCCTCTGTATCGATACTAATATCTATTTCAATAAGATTTTCCAAAATATATTTAATATACAGATTCGACTGAGAATTTTATTATATGTATAGATATAATTAATAAGATTATTCTATTATCACTGCAACATCGTACAGGCACAGACGAGGAGCGCGGGTTGGAGGCGTGGGCGAAGGAGATGTCGCTTGAAGCGCTCGGCGCCAGCGAGCAGGGCGACACCTACGATTTCCCCGTCGGCATGACTCTCATACGCAGGTATGTTCCTACTCATTGGCACATGCACACTCACAGACATAAACATAGACAGAGGAACAGACACAGGTACAGGCACATGCAAATGCACAAAATATGGACCAGGCTGTAATATTATGGGTGAAACTCACTTATATACATAACTCTACTTATATAATATCATTTATATAATATGATTATTATCTTACCATACCTTTAATTTCCTTAGTTATGGACAATTTTAAATATATAAAGTAATATATCGATTTATTTTGTCATTCGCCTTTAGATGGAAATGGACCAAATACTTGCCGTTTATGCCAACTTACGAGATCGGCAAGTTCTCTGCTTTGTTCAGGAGGAAGAAGTAAATGTGAGGAAATGTTTAGTTTAGTAATAAATAAAATTATATATTGACATTATAAATAAAACTATCTTTTCGGATTACTTACTTAAAATCTAAGAAAGTAGGTATTATTTATTGACTTTTTGAGCTATGAAACAATTATATTTTACTGAGTAATATAATGTAAGTTAGATTTTATAAAGATTATAATTATATTTAAACGTATTTTGTTAATAAAATAATAAAAACAGAACGTGTCTTTTATTCGATTGCACGAAAACACTTCATAATTATAATAAACTGGCGACTCACCTTGGCTTCACTTAAGGGTGATTTCTGGGATAAAAATTATCCTATGTCCTTCCCAGAGTCTCAACCTATCTTCTTACCAAAGGCTACCTTACTTCATCTAAATCGATTCAGTAGTTTCGGATTATCTGGTACAAACAAACAAACAAAAAACTTTTCCTCTTTATAATATAGATAGTATAGACAATATAAATTTCTTATACATTTAATAATTAGGTACTTTTTCTACCTTCAACTTATTTCTTCTTCAATTCACAATAAGGTCACATGTATTTTTAGTTTTTGTAAGACTAGTCTATTTGGTAATGGAAATTACACCCACTTGCCATCCTTCGGCTAAGGGAAAATTTTGTTAAAACTCTTTTCATTCTACAGAAGTTACCAGACGAAAATAAAATCGAAGGCTACACGCCTTAGTAGCAACAATGGTTGAAAACTTAATTGTTTTAGACTTGGTCTATTTACAAGTTCAATACTTATTGTTGTGAATCGATTCTTAGACGGCACATTTGGCTCAGTTTGTAGTGACCCTACTTTCTGCGCCAGTGGTCGCGGGCTCGAGTCCCGCTGGGGGCATTCATTTGTGTGATGAGCATGAATGTTTGTACTCCAATCAAAGGTGTTTATATTTATAATATGTATGTATTTAGAGTTATATATGTGTAGTGTATCAACTATCTGGTATCCATAACACAGGCTTCGTAGCCTACCATGGAACTAGATGGTGCTGTGTGTTAATGTCCCAACATATTTATTTATCCTTTATAAAAATACACCTTATGTGCTTAACATTTATGTATTAAAACATCAAAACTTCTAGTTATTTCAAATTTTCTGTCCTTGCTTGCGTTATAAAGGATGGGTGTGTCATGAAAATTACAGGAATTTTTCGCTGGCAACGTATGAAAATCTAGGCAGCATTTTCGATTTTCGAATGAAAATTGTAAAATTTTGTATATCCAATACATTAAAGCAGTACGGTGTCATGACTAGTAGTAACAAAAACAAAAAATAAAGGTAAACAAAAAAACTAACAACATGCAAATTTAATCTAGTCTATCATTGCATAACAGTTAAAAATATCTTAATTTTCAACAATTATTTCGTACTGAGATCAAAGCGACCTTGGGCGAAAAATAGAAATCTAAAAAAAACTTAACAAAAAAAAACCGACTTCCAGGCACTGAAAAGTAAAAAATAACTAAACGGGGGTTTTCATTTAGAATAGATACTTAATCAAATATTTTCGAAGTCGGTGTGCTTTGATTTATATTATATATATGTATATATATATATATATATATATATATATATATATATATATATATATATATATATATATATATATATATATACGGTCGAATTGAGAACCTCCTCCTTTTTTTGGAAGTCGGTTAAAAAATACATTAGTATTATGATTATATGACATAACCATTTTCATTTCAATCCGTACTTCCATACTATTTACTGTACTATATAACACTAGCGACTCACCCTCGCTTCGCTTCGGGTTCGTCGCTAGACTAAAACAAATCTATCCCACGGGACCCGTACACTTTTCCGGGATGATATATAGCCTATAACCTTCCTCAGTTAACGGGCTATCAAATGCAAAAAGAATTTTTCAAATCGGATCAGTAGTTTCTGAGATTAGCGCGTTCAACCAAACAAACAAACAAACAAACTCTTCAGCTTTATAATATTAGTATAGATTATAAAAGTGAACCGATAACATGTGAGTGAAGCCGCAAAAAAAGTCTAGTATTGTATAATATTTCAAATTTCTATCCTTCAACGACTGTAGAATTCCGGGCTTGGAATTGGTTTAAAAAACGGTTTATTTCGGTAATTTAATGGTTATTAATTCATCGCTCGTTCTTTAACCGGTTAATGAAAATGAACGGTTTAGTAAACCGAAATAATAATGGATAACGATTATTCTTAGAGAAAGGTTCGATTTCGATTTTCGGTTAATTTTGGTCATGGAACCTAAATTCGTCAAAAACCGTTCTATCGGATTTAACCGGTTAAAGAACCTAACAGAAACCTTAAACCAAAAAGCCTTTCGGTTTGGGGTCAGTGACCAAAACCGATTTAAAAATTAAACGGGTTTCCGAGCCTTGGTAGAATGACCTTTTGTCTAAGCTACGTTTATCGCAGTAATAAATCCCACAGTGGTGCATTTTAGAAAGTTTATTTTGTTTGAAAATAAAGCTTGTAAGGTTCATTAGCGATGCAAACCATCGCACTTAAGGGAGAAAGCTCGCCTTGTGACGCCGGAACAAAGTAGAATTTGTACGCGATACGGCGTACAACTTTCAGCTTTCTGAAGGGTTTACATTAAAATTGGATAAATATAGTTGATATTTATCTCATTATTTGTAACTAGAGACTCATTCTGACTTTTAAGGAACCCGCGAATTCTTCAAACCATTTGGTTTGAAGCATTCGCGGGTTCTACTAATCTATACATAAAATAAAATTATAACGAAGCCGAATCTGTACATTAAATATTTTTTGGAAAATCTTATTGAAATAGGCATTATTATCGATATAGAGGCCGAATCTATTGTTTTTAAATTTTTTCTGTCTGTCTGTTACAGCATCACGGGAAAATCACTAGATAGATTTTGATGAAATTTGATATGATGATAGGTGGTTATTCTAGTCAATATATAGGATACTTTTTACTGCGGGAAAATATCTCATCTCTGAGAAATCTATACTAAATGTTAAAATGAAACTAGGGACGAACCCGAGCTGAGCGAGGGTGAGTCGCTAGTTATAATAATAAAGTTAGTAGGCAGTAGATGAGTGAGATGAGTTTCATATCCCATACTCGAGAAATAATTGGTTTCACATACAAACTTTCTTCCCTATTTTCGTCCCCTTCGCCCAGGGTCTCACACTATCTTAACACCAAATTTCATCTAAATCGATTCAGCAGATTTTTAGTTTATCCATTACAAACAAACTTACAAACAAACTTTACCTCCTTAAATATCTATTAGTGTAGATAAGCAATTAAATTATTATTACATGCTGGATTTAAAAGTAGCTTATATGCGCAACGACCTAAATCTACTTCTATGCAAAAGCTTACATTTTATTACATAAAAGGTCAAACTAACAACAAATAAAAAAAACATTAAATGGTATATGTTGACCCGGATAACCTGCTATTATCATACCAAATTTCATCAAAATCTGTCCAGTGGTTTTCTCGTGATGCGTTTTCGAACAGACAGACAAAAATTCCAAAAACTGTAGATACGGCCTCTGTATCGATAATAATGACTATTTCGATACGATTTTCCAAAAAATATTTAAAGTACAGATTCGACTCTGTTAGAATTTTATTACACGTATAGATATGTACATATGTATATTAGTTGGCCGCGGGCGTTAAATAAGCATAGCTTGATATTAGTAAAGGAAAAATTATATTGGTTCCAAAAACAAACTGTGAAGTAACATTGCTATGTATATTAGATATCAAACATTTCTTCTGCTCTTAAAATAACACATTTTAAAAAACGTTAAAACACTTGGTTTTCCAAGATTTTCCACTTTCGCCATTTGACTCACAAGATAAATTAATTTTCTCGAATTAAATACATGACCTAGTTGGATTGTAATATATGTAAATTGTATGTATATCGGTAATTTTATTAAGTACGGAATTTTATTAGATATGCTTTGATGAGTTACTACTCATATAAGGATGTAACAAACATGTAATTTTTGTAATCTATATAAATAATAAAATTCTGAGCCGAATTTGTACATTAAATAAATCGATACAGAGGCCGAATTTATAGTTTTTAGAATTTTTGTCTGTCTGTCTGGAAAACGCACCACGAGAAAGCCACCAGACAGATTTTGATGAAGCATGATGATAGTTATCTTACATAGCTGATGATCCGGCTCAACATATAGGACACTTTTTACTGCGGAAAAATATCTCATCTCTGAGAAACCTATACTAAACGTTATAATGTAACTAGTAGTTCAATACATAAAACCATTAATTTGATTTATTTACTTCGGTACAATGTTGTACGTGGTAACCGCTCAAGCGTCGATATGTAGCTACTATATTTCAAATATGAAATTAGTTTTATTAGGATTATTCTGTAATAAATAAAAGAAGTTTCAAAGTCTAAGAAATAATTATATACATTAAAATGATTTCCAAGTCAGCAGAGCAAATGACGTTATTACATAATTCGGTACAAAGTTGCAAACTTTCGTTGAACGAAAAGTTCTAAATTTGCGCGCTATTAAGCTTTTTATGCTCATTAAACTGTGTTGTAATTTATAAAAAGTATTGTACTCATAAATAATACATAAGTATTGATTTAATCCATGTCCGTACATTTTATTTTTCTTTGTTCGTTTGATGTCGGTCGTGATTAACATCTGAACAGCGAACACCCTTCACTGTCTGCTATGTCTGAAGTACGGGCTTTTCTCATAATAGCTTTTATTTTATATATACACATTCATCCCATAATAATATATATTCATTTACATATAAATATATATTATTTTTTATAATTATTTTAATATTTTTAGACGTCTTACGCTCCCCACAGTGCCTAACAGGACCTCTGCCTATCTGTGAATTATAGAGATAGAAAAATTCATCCAAATGCAAGGCTCCTTGTATTAAACAACAGTGATGAAAGATTTTCCTTAATTTTGATAAAATAACGAATTCAATCGAAATCATAGTGAATGGAATCATTTTATAAGAATTTGTTCGCGTTCTGTTTTTTATGTTCCCTTATAGAAAGATGATTCAGAAATTTTAGCACTCCTTAATATTAGATTTTTTTTTTAAATATTCGACAACTTTTATAAACGCTAAAGTTTGTATGTTTGCGTATATTCGTGTGTGTGTTTATTACTTGTTTATGATCGAAAAGTTCTAAACTATTTTCCTGAAATTCAATACAAAGATGGACTATATATAATCTGGAGTAAAACACAGGCTGTTAGGCATTAAACAACGCACCCAAGCGAAAGCAGGCTAAGTCGCTACTAAACAATATCTTTTATTTTACATAAATAAATTATAATAAAAACGAAAATAGTTTCAGAAACTACACAAAGATTCACAACCCCAACTAGGGTCAGCAGAAACGAGCTCACATTATTCTTGTCGTGCCACAAATCTCCGAATAAAATTTAAAAATACTCAACAGCAAACCTCTACCTGAGGACTAAAAAGATAAATCATGTTCACTAAATTATCTATCGAAACATTGTAATTATAAAAATAAAAAACTCGACTGCATAAAAGCTGACTAAAAAGATGAAAACAAGTTGACGAAGGAATATAGTATTATGCAGTCGGAGACATATGTACATACGAGTGTGTATATCTCGCGGCAAGGATGAAACGAGTGGTTATGAAGATATGAGGGAATAAATAATATTACAAAAAAAAGTAAAAAGGTTAAAAAGTACCACCTCTAATAAAAGATCTTTAGGTCTTTATATTTGATTAGCCTAGTTACATTTATTTATTATATAACAGCGTACCTTGTAACCAGACGTTGTCCTGTCACAGACCAGGTTTGATCGGGAAATAAAAAAAAAACGAGCACGACAACAGCACCACATACCAGATCTAGCCATAGCTAACTATCCAGATGACTCGATACGTACAGAAAAACTCATCAAAATCAGTCAAGCGGTTCAGGGGAAGAAGAATTATGAATATACGCACATCGGAATTTTACGTTTACATATAGACTGGCTATCGATTAAATTTTGTATAAAATATTGTTTTTATACAAAACTAGCGACTCACCCTCACTCCATTCGGGTTCGTCTCTACTAACGTTTTAACGTTTAGTATAGATCCGGACAACCAGCTATCATCATACCAAATTTCATCAAAATCCCTTCAGTGGTTTTTCCGTGATGCGGCAACAGACAGACAGACAGACAAAAATTCTAAAAAGTATACTTTCGGCCTCTGTATCGATAAAATGTTTATTTCAATAAGATTTTCAAAAAAATATTTAATGTACAGATTCGGCTTTGTTACAATTTTATTATAGGTATGTATAGATATAGATTTACCACAGTATTCACGTCAGAACTCTGGTTAAAATATTACAATCATTTTTCTTTTAAACAATAAAAATATGTATTCTTTATCTCTTGTCTGAATCTTTAATGTGCCAGTAAAAGTCCTGTTGAAATAAGAATGGAAGTTCCCAGATTTCCCGGGAAAACAAACTAATTTTTCATAAATATTTGATTTAAAGTATTGGATAATTAATTGGGAGTCGCAAACAGACATATAAGTTATATTTATATATGTCGTTTGTTACTTAATATGCTGAAGGTAACAAAATAATGAACATTTATATTAGTTAATCTATACGTATAATAAAATTCTAACCGAGTCGAATCTGTACCTTAAATATTTTTTGGAAAATCTTATTGAAATAGACTTTATTATCGATACAGAGACCGAATCTATAGTTTAGAATTTCTGTCTGTCTGTTTGTCTGTCTGTCTGTTACCGCATCACAGAAAAACCAATGGAGGGATCTTGATGAAATTTGGTATGATGATAGCTGGAAATCCTGGTCAACATATAAGATACTTTTTACCGCGGGAGATTATCTCATTCCCACGGGAATACACGTTATAACACAACCCAAAAAATATTTATGATCAGAATTTCTTGAAACTTGGTATTAATGCTCTTCAATACAATTAAATAAATATGTGATTTAGCGTTTTTTTGAAATTCATCCCATAAGGAGATAAAATAAGGGATAAAAATTTGTATGAAACCTATCTTTTTAAAGTTTATTTGTTGTAGTTTTAGCGCGAGCGAAGCCTAAGCGGGTTTTACTAGTTCTTAAATAATTTAGTCTTTGTCACGAAATATTGGACGTGGTTTGCCAAAAATTATGGTAATTCGTATTTTCCTCCATTTTTGTCGTATTTGATATTAAATTGACAATGGATCGTATCAATTTTATTCAGGCTATTGGGGCATTAAACTATTAAAACGTAAACTGACACACACAAATCCTAATGAAGAAATATACTGTCTGTTATTATGAATCGCCTTTTTATCTATCTAATACCTTTAAACGAGCGATTCATGAATATTTATACCGGCGATCTCGGAAACGGCTCTAACGATTTCTCTGAAGTTTGGTATTCGGGGGCGAAAAATCGATTTCTATAAATCTTTTATTTGGAAAAGCGCGTGTTTTGGAGCAACGTTTTTGAACGCAAAATATGGTCGCTAATTTCACACGCTGGAGAATAAACATCGTGGACAAGCGGCCAAGGCGCAAAATTGACAATCACAGGTCTGGGTTTGAATCCCAGTCGGATACAAAGTTTTTACTTTTGTCTTTTTTTATTTATTCAAGTTTTTATTTTATTTTTTGTTTTTAAGAAAATTAAAAAAAGAAAATTGTACATATGATCAAAACCTCTGAGTGAACCTCGGTCGCCCAGGTACTAAATTGCATAAGTGTAAAGCTATTAAAAGCATTTGAATGAATCTTGGCACACAAATGGGCCATATTCTGTCCTAATACATATGTATATACTTTTTTATATAAGTTCTAAGTTACTTTTTGTACTAAGTAACTTAGTTTAACTTTAATACTATTTCAACAAAATTTAGTTCTGATTATCAATACGTGTTAGACATGTAGAAAAAACACTTTTTATGTGGGCGAATTCGCGACATTTGATCTAATGATAAATTAATTAATCTACAAATACTTAAAATTTATAGTGTATCTTATTTTACGTTGATACCCAATGTCAAAATTAGTTCCTTTCTCCTTTGGAGAAAAACGATCATGAAGATCATCTTTTCTCATAGTTTTAGAGCAGAAAACTGTTTAATATAAAATAACAAAATCATTATTATTTTTCAGTTTTAATGATACATTTATCCCTAAACTAGCGACTCACCCTCGCTTCGCTCGGGTTCGTCCCTACGTGCGTTTCAACGGTTAGTATTGAATAGATAGAGTATTTACTATATGATATATAGCCTATAACATTCTTCAATAAACGGGGTATCTAATACAAAAAGAGTTTTTCAAATCGGATTAGTAATTCCTGAGATTAGCGCGTTCAAACAAATTCTTTCTCTTTGTAATATTAGTATAGAATATAGATTAAGAGTTAAAAAATGCTTTTTCACTATTTTTTCTGTTCTCTTTATATGTAATAATAATAACAATGTATTCAGTCCTTTTTAACGTCCCACTGCTGGGCACGGGCCTCCTTTCAATACGAGAGGGATCAGGCCATAGTCCACCACGCTGGCCAAATGCGGGTAGACTTCACATGTCTTTCGAAAACTTGCTAGATTCCTCACGATGTTTTCCTACACCGTAATAAATAATAATAACAATAAAATATAAAAATCTTTTGCTGTTACTTCTAAAATGTACTATTCATATATAAAAAACACACACCAAATTTTATAAGGAAAAGCTTATCAATAGAAGAGAAAGCTTCTCAGCCCATCTTATCATAGCTTATCTCAAATAAACCCACATAAACCCTTACAAATAAAACCTACTGACATTTATTCAGAATCTTCTAGACCAACAGAAAAGAAACAGAAGATTTCTATCTTCTAAAACAGAAGACAAGGTATGTACTATATTAAAATTGTATTATTAGGTCATTTTCAAATGCAGGGTATATTGCACTAGTGGTAACATTTTGCGCACGCACGCTAACCTGTTGGGCCGTGGGGGGTGGAGGGGGGTTATCGACCGGGGCGAGGCGAACCAACCAGTCCCGGCTGCGACCCGATATAGAACGTACGTATTCACTATCCGTCGTTAGTGAACGCAAGTGTCCGCACACGATCGCATTTGTTTAAACCCGAAATGCTGCCAGTACGCTGGCCGCATTGAAAACATAGTACCAGGTAAATATTATATATTGATAATTTGTGTGTGTTTTTCGTAAAGTTATAGTTTTTAAGGTTTTTCGCTATGCAATAGAACAAAGGGGCTTGATATTGTTTTGTCAGGCGACTTTTTACGCATGTTTCTTTCATTTATTTTTATAAAATTTGTGTAATATTTTGGATATATAGGTTGTTTATTTGTTTGTTGTTTTAAATGTGGCTTGTTACGCGTCACTCCGTACCGTACATTTGAAACGTATTCTAAACTCTGAGCGTATTCATGGAATTTACTACTACAAAGATGTCTTAATGATAATATAAGTGCTCTTTTTTATATAATTAACGCTTTTAACGAGCTGTTCAGCTAATATACTAAAAATTTCTATTTTCTGATCATTTTAAGTTAGTAAATGAACTAAATCTATCAAAGTCTAACAAGGACGTAAATATAATAAGAACTTATTTTAACAAATCATTACTCTTATATTGGTAGAACTTGAATAAAATGCCATCTTTAAAATGACTATATTGACAAAGAGACATTACTAACTAATATTGTCAAATACCTGCGTTACTTTAATAAATTAAGGAAATAATGTTCCCAATATGTTTAATAATAAAAAGTTACGTCTGTCTATGATAAGATCAATTATTTATTTGAATGGCACCATTTTAAAACATTAATTTCTGACTTGAAATTATTCTGACTAAACTGGGCTGTAGGTTCGATTCTCATTCAATGCAAATTCTTATATTTACCAATTCCAAATAATGTTTTTGTTTAGTCTTCATACTAAAATAAACTGAAAGGGTTAAATGAGTTGTGACAATACTCACTTTGTAGAAGTCTACTTGTACTTATTCAAAAAATCATGTCCCTTTTCATACAATTAAAATTAATTAATAATATATACAAAATGGCGGTTAATCCTTTCATGCAGCATCAAAGCAATAGAAACTTTGTTTTTGTGCAAGTTGAGAGTGACTTAGGCTTTATTATCTCATTTATTTCGGTATTTGAACGGTCCATCTTATATGCTAAAAACGGTATTTCGCTAGTTTTTTTTTTTTATAAACAATGTAGGCATTGAAAGAGCAAGTGTTTTTGTTAACGATTTCCCTTTAAACTGACTCAAGGTGTATATAAACAAAATATAATTGACGGCTGCAAATAAACATCTATACGATATTTCATATTGAGAAAACGTACTGCGGTGAATCACTACGGTTTTACACTTGAAGCCATTTAAAATAATAATAACATACCCTTTATACCAGACACCAGACACCTTTATACAAGATTCCCAAACCATTTACTGACTCGTAACTTGAATTTCAAAGCTTAACTTCTAGCTATGGCTTGTCACTGTTTCGATGATAACATCGTAACCAGCTATAAAGACACACTTTTATGGGGTTTCCTAGTAAAGAAGCCCAAGTTAAACTATATCTTTGTGAGTTAAAAATATTAACTTACAATAAAAATCCGTATCCGTATTAATAATATTATAAATGTGAAAATTTGTGAGTAGGTATGGATGTTTGTTACTCTTTCACGCCAGAACGGCTGAACGTATCTGGATACTTTTTATCCCGGAAAAATGTACAGTTCCCGTGGGATAGGTTTGTTTTTGTTTTCTTAGAGGTGAACCTGATCGAAGCGAGGCTGAGCCGCTAGTTGATTTATATTATGTATCTTTATTATAATAAAATTACGTACACCCGTTCCTTTATTTCTGCGAAAAAGGAGAACAAACAAACACATTATGGCATTTTTAATATTAGTAAAATTAGGTGAAAGACTTAGTTATTATTTTCATTCTATTTTACACAACTATTTTAATGAAATTATTACAGAAAATAAGAGTGTAAATATAAGAAACCTTATTAAACTTTAGTTCAATACACTATAGTAGCAAGGTTTATAACACTTTAACACGAAGTGCAATATGAATTTTAATGAAGTCTAGTTTCATTTTAAGTTATTTTCTTATTTTAGGGACACGTTTGGTTCAGTTTGTAGTGACCCTACTTGCTGTGCCAGCCGTCGCGGGTTTTGGTCCCGCTAGGGGCTTTCATTTGTATGATGAGCACGAATGTTAGTACTCCAGCCATGAGTGTTTATATTTATAATATGTATGTATTTAAAGTTATATATGTGTAGTGTATTAACTGTCTGGTATCCATAACACAGGCCTCATAGCTTATAATGGAACTAGATGGCGCTGTGTGTTAATGTCCCAACATACATATTTATTTATTTATATTTCCAAATTTATAAAAGAAGGTTATCAATTTTCGTAAACTTTTCCGACCGAATTCGACACAATTTGTGTGTATGAATTATTTTGTGTGCCTACAACATCATTTTCGTTAATAGTGAACCGAGTGTCATCATTGTTATGAAATTACAGATGTACATTGTGTTAATTAATCTATATATAAATAGGCGAATACAAAACAGTTCAATACCTTCTGTTTGTTTACCGATTTTCTTTTTTTTTTGCTTAGTAGCTTTTAACGAGCTTTAGTCTTATCATTTAATTAAAAAAAATAATTGAAAACAACTTCTTTTACATAGATACTTAAATTCTTTTAATTAATGTTGTCCTCAAATTTTCAATAATGATTATTGTCCAATTTCGACCACTGGACTGGTAAATATAATGTTTACGCGACTTACCCTCGCTTCGCTCGGGTGCGTCCCTACGTACGCTTTAACTCTTGAGCAGAACCCTAGTTCTTTTTTCAAAATAAAAGTAGCCCTAGTTACTCCTTATCACATCAGCTATCAGTCAGTGAAAGTCTCATCAAAATCAGTCCAGCCATTTCCGAGTTTAGCCGAACAAACAGACATTTTTATTTTGAAATTGTGTTTTCCTTATAAGTACCGTATATAATTTCATATGCATTTAGTAAAAAGCTCTTATTTTGATATTACAAACAGACACTTCAAATTTATTTATCTGTATAGATATAATTGGCTGTCGGTATTGTATGTCGAGGGAATTACGTTTTAATTAAAAGAAACAATCATTTCTAAGGATTGAAAAGAAATGTTAAATTTTTAATTAAATAAGTTGTATTGATTTCCTAATAATTTTACAAACTTTTCCTATGTGGGTAATCAGAATATAGTGAGTCATTTTCATTTTGATTTAGGGCAAAGCGTGTTGGATAAGATCTTCAAACTGAGATAAACATTTTTATGAGCAAAACAAATAAAGCTCCTAGGGAGCAGCAGCAACTTTTACTGAATCAAACTCAATATAACATTAGTAAATAAAACAAAGGGCACAACAATTTATTTATATTTTTGACTTCATACTTTAAGTCTAATATTTTTGAGCATTTAGAATACAGATAATTTAAAAAACTATCAAAAAGCATTTCTTTCTTCAAGTAGCTTTTAAATACATACATATATTAGATGAGCATAAGCATTTTTCTTATCTTTGGTAAATTTAACATTGTTTATTATTCTATCTTTGCACACTTAATAGAATTTATTTTTCATAGTTTCTAGGTGAAAGATAATCTTAATGTAAGCCCTTGCCTCAATACCACAGTAGTACTCGTAGGTTTTCATTCGCGTTAGATAGTTAAAAATATAATAATATAATTAAAATTTTTAAAATTATAGTATACCTAGATTTCTAAATGCTTTTTTTTATTTGAAACTCGTGTGGTGAGCAAAAATGTTTCTAGTCATTAAATAATTACGAGGCATAGGATCGGACATACATACATATAAAAAACATAACCCTCTTTTAAGCTTCACCGCAGTCAGGTAGAAACTCATCAAACATAAACTAACCTGTCTAATAGTCAAGACTTCTTGAAAATGGTCAGAGCCTATACAACAATTTGTATAGGTAAATATTTTATTACTTGTATAAAAAATGTGTATTCCTGACATTTAGAATTTGTGCCTTCATAAAATTTGGCCCGAAAGCCACAATCATTCATCACTGATAAACGTTACGCTTTAACGGACTTAGCGAATATCCGGAACGAAATGTAACTGTTAACGAGTTTTTTACTTAAACACCTAATAAATACATGCGAAGTATACACATTTGACGTAATACTTTAGGCTTCATGTTATATTTTAAAAATATAACCAACTAGCGGCTCACCCTCGCTTTCATCGTGTTCGTCACTAGGTACCTAAGTACGGTTTAACGGTTAGTATGGAATAGATAGGCTATATATATTATACATATACATAGGTATGATGAGTTGTTGTGGGTTGTATTATAATCTGTTTTTCCGTGGGAATAAGATAATCCTCCGCGGTAAAAAGAAGCCTATGTCACTCTTTAGCCCTCCAACTATCTCCACACAAAAGAATACGTAAATCCGTCACTCTGTTTCGATGTGAAAAAAAAGACAAACAAACACACTTTCACATTTATAATATTAGTATGTATATATATAACACTGACTAGTGTTTGCGTGAATATTTTAAAATGTTATGACTTGCATTAAATTACTTTAAATAAAACATTATTTCGCAACTTGCTCTAAATATAGTTTCTCTAGTTTTGTTTTCATTCAAATTATCACGTATCTAATAAAATTTCTCAACTCCCGACTACTACTAAGAATATCTTGTATTCAGCCCTTTTTAACGTCCCACTGCTGGGCACGGGCCTCCCTTCAGTACGAGGGGAATCAGGCCATAGTCCACCACGCTGGCCAAGCGCGGGTTGGCGGACTTCACATGTCTTTTGAAAACTTGCTAGGTTCTCTCAGACATGCAGGTTTCCTCACGATGTTTTCCTTCACCGTTAAGACAAGTGGTAATCATGTTGGAAATGATTCGCACATGAAAATATCAGAGGTGCGAGACCCGAGATTTGAACCCGCTTCACTCGGTTTCCCAAGCGAGCGCGTTACCACTGGGCTACCACTGCCTAAGAATATCTTAACAGAAAAAATCAGTAATTAAACTTCGCCTGACCCAGGACTCGAACCCAGAACCTCCGAATCCGCAGCGGTACTTGCTAGCGACTAGACCACTGAAGCAGTCGGCAATTTATATAATTGATAGGCGTCATATACAAATATGATAAAATTCCATTCATTCAAAGTGGAAAATTACTTTTAATGTCAAATAGTTGACCTTGTTGTTTAAGAAATCTAATATAAATATAATATGAAAATAACAGCTTCTTAGAAACCTTGGCCCATGGAGTCAAAATACTAAGCACTTCTTAAAAGACATAACATCTCGTATTATCGCCTCTACTGGTGACAAGAGAGCTGGCGCATTTTCCGCCCAAAGAATCGGCATACCATTCAACGGGGGAATGCGGCTAGCATTCTTGCGACTATTCCACGCGGACATGACATGTACAGTAATAATTAAGTGTACATTTGTTTTATATATATATAATTAAGTATATTTGTAATTTATATTGTAAATAAAGTTTTGTACTTTTTAGTAAATTCATATTAAATTATATACGGTAGGTACTTAGAAGAAAAACACAAATTTTAAAATTTTTATATGTCTGCCCGTCTATTTGTTGCGGCTAATTTCCGAAACGGATGGATTGATTTTGACGGGACTTTCACTAACAGATAGCTGATGTTATAAGGAGTAACTAAGGCTACTTTTATTTTAGAAAAGAATTAGGGTTCCGCTCAAAAAAAAGCTAAAACGTACCTAGGGACGCACCCGAACGAAGCGAGGGTAAGTCGCTAATATTTTAATAAAAATGCTGAATTTACTTGACAAATCTATACATAGAATAAAATTGTAACTAAGCCGAATCTGTACATTCAATATTTTTGAAATAGACATTATTATCGATACAGAGGCCGATTCTATAGTTTTTAGAATTTTTGTCTGTCTGTCTGTTACCGCATCACGGAAAATTCACTAAAGGTATTTCATGAAATTTGGTAAGATGATAGGTGGTTATCCGGGTCAACATATAGGATACTTTTTACTGCGGGAAAATATCTCATCTCTGAGAAATCTATACTAAACGTTAAAACGTAAGTAGGGACGAAGCCGAGCGGAGCGAGGGTGAGTCGCTTGTTGGTATATAAAGTAAAATAATGAGTGTACATAGCTTGATTCGTAGCAGGGTCTCGTAGTTGCGCTACGTCGTAACCACGAAATTCTACGGCGTAGACGATTTATGAAATGATGAAGTTTGAAAAATTGTTTGTTCTACGAATTAAATTATTTCTACTGTAATGTATATAAATATAAAATACGTATATTTTTGTAAATGGCTTGTATCTTGTCTTTTTTATCAACTTTTGATGTCTAGTTATAAAATACTAACATTGTTTGTAATGAGTTTCAAAATTTGCATATTATAGTCATTTTTTATTTTCTTTAAAGAATCTAAAACAGACTCCTGTACAAATACATAATATAATTTACGCCTAGAAAATTTCCGAAAAGGTCGTGTTTCCTCCTGTGTAAAATACTAGATAGTGCTCATTCAATATTTATGGTATCCATTTCAGTGTATCTAAGAGAATATTACAAATAGACATGATATTTTATATTATTCTATTTTATATTAGTCTATCTTTAAATATCATTGTGTTTATTTTCACTCATTTCACTATTTATGTTTTCTTCATAATTAAATAATTGATTTTTCATATAATTTTTTTTATATAACAGTTTTCTACGTTGTTTGGTAACTTCATAGCTACAAAAATTTTGTACAATTTAAATATATTAGCATAATAATATTAGCGATTCACCCTCGCTCCGCTTGGATTCGTCCCTACGGTACGTGTTAACGGTTAGTATAGATTTCTCAGAAATGTGATATTTTCCCGCAGTAAAAAGTATCCTATATGTTGCCCCGAATAACCAGCTATCATCATATCAAATTTTATTAAAACCTGTCCAGTGGCTTTCTCGTGATGAGTTCCTAGACAGAGAGACAGACAAAAATTCTATAAACTATAGATTTGGCCTCTCTGTATGGATAATAATGACTATTTGAATAAGATTTACTAAAAAAATATTTAATGTACAGATTCGAAGCTGAATTTTATTATTTGTATAGATAGAATTTAATTGCAAAATGTACTAAAAAAGCAGAAAATTCCCCGACAAAGGTAATTTTCCTCCATTCGTTATCTAAGCGGCGGGAACTCTTTGTTTTCTTTGAAGTAGCAATTGGATTTAAATGTTTTATTTAAATGAAAGCTTGTTTAAAGTGACCTCAATTTAAAGCTTAAAGCATTTATATTTTATTTCATTCGCTAGATATGTAATATTTGTGAGATTTGCATATGAATATGTTGATGAAGATGTCGAAATGAAATACTTTTTAGTGTAGAGGTATTGTTGACTAGCTAGTTTTAATTTTTTGAGCGGAATCCTAATTCTTTTCCTAAAATAAAAGTAGCCTAAGTTACTCCTTATAACATCAGCTATCTGCCAGTGAAATTCCCGTCAAAATTGGTTCAGCCATTTCAGAGATTAACTGGAACAAATAGACAGACAGACAAAAATTTTAAAAATTGTGTTTTTCTTATAAGTACCGTACCGTACACTTCAATTTTATTTATTCGTATAGATATCACAGAAGGTAGTTTACGTATTTTTTTATCTTTGACGAATACAATTTTAAAGAGTACCTAGTAGGTATATAGCAAAATGGAGAGCGCACGATTGCAATATGTTAATTTGCAAGTAATATTTTATTACTATTGCATATCTGTAAAATTTATTAATTTTATCGTATAAGTAACAATAACAAAAATATTCTTATACTAACAAGACCTGCGGCTTCGCTCGCGCTAAAACTATAAAAAAATGTAGGTTTCATTCCCTACTTTACCTCCTTATGGAATGAATTTCGAAAAATGCTAAAACACGTATTTATTTAATTGTATTGAAGAGCATTATACCAAGTTTCAAACAATTCTGATCATAAATATTTTTTGGGTTACATTATAACGTGTTTTCCCGTGAAAATGAGATAATCTCCCGCGGTATAAAGTCTAATGCCTGCATAAACCTATGTAACTCTCTGTTTTGACGTGAAAGAAGGACAAACAGACAAACAAACACACTAACATTGATAATAAGTATGGATACAAAACCACATATCTCTGGGAAGTTCTTGACAAATTACTTTAAAATTATAAGTGTTTTTACGTGAACAAGATTTATGTTATCCATTTCTCTGTAAGCTCAATCGATCACCATGAAAATTTGTACACACACGTATTTTTCACGTGACTTATAAGAAGTATTCATATACTAGTTTTTGCTCACGGCTTCGCTCGCGTGATAAGCGGGACACGGTTCAATGGTAACTTATGTTCAATCCTAGATTGTCATCTATGTTCTTACTAAATTTTATCGAAATCTGTTTAGCTGTTTAAACGTGAAAATATTAGTATAGTAAGTAAGTAGTTTTGTTATTTTATATATATACATTATATATTGATCCAACTAGAAGTCGAGTTTAGTTTGTAACTAACAACGTAAAGAGCAAGAATTCAGCTAAATTTACTTTTAAGGCCGGAAGCTGAACTAATAAATCGAAATAAAACCGCGGATGCAACACTATTCATACTATTGTAAAATAAATAACATAATATTTATAAAAATCGTTTTACGAACAAAATAAATATGGTGTTAATGAAGTCTTCTAGTGGCAAATTCTCAGCCTTTACCGGACAGTATTCATTGTATGTTAAAGAGATTAATGTACACTTTGAAGCCAATTAACAAGAAAATTGAATTGAATTGAAAAAAAATAATATGATATTACATGTGAAGTAAATTGTGTCCAATCGGCATTTTAAAACCCTATAGTTATTATTATTATTGGCCTTATAATATATTAGGATTAGCTATTAGATAGGCGGATTAGAAGTTGACTGTCGCCAAACGCTGAGTTTACATTTATTTTTGAGAACCTAAAGTATTGTTTTTATTAAAGTATGATCCTTGCTAGGTGTTATTAAATAAAAGGTAAACCAATAGGTACATTACATATATATTTATATATAATAATATTATGTTGTTTGTTTGGACGCGCTTATCTTTGGAACTGCCAATCCAATTAGAAAAAATATTTTCGCAATTATAGCCTAGTGGTAACACGCTCGCTGGAAATATCGCGTGAAGCGGGTTCAAATCTCGGGTCTCGCACCTCTGATATTTTCATGTGCGAATTATTTCCAATATGATTACCACTTGTATTACGGCGAAGGAAAACATTGTGAGGGAACCTGCATGTCTGAGAGAAGCTAGCAAGTTTGATGTACTTGGCCAGCGTGATGAACTATGGTCTAATCCCCCTCGCATTGAAGGGAGGCAGTGTCCAGGCAGTGGGACGTTAAAAAGGGCTGAATACATAGCCTAACTATTAAGAAATTATATATTTACACCACGCTATAAGAACTAGAAGTGGCAATTATCGATTAATACATAAAGACAAATACTAGCTTATAGTAAAAAGTAAGAAAGGCTATATGTACATAAAATAAATGATAGGTAATTACAAAGCTTTTGTCAATACAAATTATTCAGTACAACATTATTTTACATCGAAAGCTCGTGAGTCATTCGATTATTTACACGAACTCCGGACAGTGTGCTACATACGAGTATCATTATATTTAACGAGATATTCAGTTATGTAATGTCGATTCATTATTTCACTTCTTGCTTGAACTTTTTTGATATAAGATATTTTTGTTACATTTACAGTTTTAAATTTATATTAAGAAATATATTTATTGAGTATTACGTTTGTTATCGTTTCTTGTAAGGGACACTGGTAATATTGGTAGTATACAAATTCAATTTTCCGATTAACAGCCGTCACGGTGTAACAGGGTGGTAGGACTCTGTCAAGACTGAGGAGTCCGACTGGATGGGTACCACCCCCTTATCTATTTCTGCCGCCAAGCAACAATGATTGCATTGTTGTGTTCCGGTATGAAGGATAAGGTAGCCAGCGCAATTACAGGCAAGAGGCATAACATCTTAGTCCTCACAGTGATAACGTACCGGCGGTTCTGCAGTTTTGTTACATAAAACTTAAGTGCATGAACCGTAGGTGTTATGGGCGACAGTTATCGCTTTCCATCAGGTGGACTGTCTGCTCGTTTATCACTGAATACCATTAAAAAAAAACAGGGTATCCTGATTTCTACTCAAGTTGAGTTTCGATTTCCTTACTTATTTAATGCAAGTGTTTATGATAGAGTAGATGACATTATTACAGGGTTAAGCTCCCTAACTCTTATAAAATCATACTTGCAGAAAGCCAAAAACAGTGATATATCGTAAACAGGCACATTAATTTTAAACTCCAACATAATATGAATATACTTCATTGCACACACAAAACAAAAAAATGCACAGCAGCCGGACTTATCGCTGAAACGATACGTTTTTGAATGATTACTTAAATCAATATTTCTTTAAGAAAAGCTTCTAATTAAATTCATGTCCATCTTTAAAAAGATAGACATTTATAAAGTACTAGCAACTCACCCTCGCTCCGCTCATATTTGTCCCTTGATACATTTAAACGGTTAGTATAGATTTCTCAGATATGAAATATTTTCCCGCAGTAACAAGTATCTTATTTGTTGGCTCGGATAACCACCTATCATTATACCAACTTTTATCAAAATCTGTACAGTGGTTTTCTCGTGATACGTTTCCAGATAGACAGACAAAAATTCTAAAAACTATAGATTCGACCTCTAATATCGATAATAATGACTATTTCAATAAGATTTTCCAAAAAATATTCAATGTACAGATTCGACTGTTAGAATTTTATTATACCTATGTATAGATTTTAATGTGAATATAAAGACTCGACTTTGTTTCTACTAATTTGTCATCGCCACATATTACCTACAGCTAAGTTTCGATCCAGTTCACAGTGAACATAATAATGATTGTACCTATATTATCTATTCATGACATCACGCTCGCCGTATAAAAATTTATGAAACGAAATGAATTGTTAGTCCGTTGTTAAGTACACCATAAAAGCTACATTCTTTGAGCTTTTCGAAGCTTAATAATGAAATATATGTATATATTTACCTATAAGCAGCAATCGTCTTTCCATCAAATCTGGAAAATGCTTACGAAGATTTTTCAATATAATTTAATCTATACATATAATAAACGTGTTCATATTGGAGGTTGTCACAGTAACAGCAATATCTTTTTACTGTATATTAAAATTAAATTTGCAATTCAGAGATTCACAAGCTTTTTCAATTTATATAGAGCTTTGTTTAACAATGAATATAAAAAAACTTTAAAAAGGTAGGTTTCATACAAATTTTCATCCCTTATTTTATATCCTTATGGAATGAATATTAAAAAACGCTAAAACACGTATTTATTTAATTGTATTGAAGATCGTCAATACCAAGTTTCAAGAAATTCTGATCATAAATATTTTTTGGGTTGTGTTATAACGTGTATTCCCATGAGAAAAAGATAATCTCCCGCGGTAAAAAGTATCCTATATGTTGATCCGGATATCCAGCTATCATCATACTAAATTTCATCAAAATCTCTCCAGTGGTTTTTCTGTGATGCGGTAACAGACAGACAGACAAAAATTCTAAAAGTATGGTAATAGTATGGTATGGGTAAGTATGGTATTTTATAAAATTACTGCAACTTACTCTCACTATGACGACACGTTTGGCTCAGTGTGTAGTGACGTTACTTACTGTGCCAGCTGTCGCGGGTTCGAGTCCCGCTGGGGGCATTCATTATTTGATGAGCACGAATGTTTTTACTCCAGTCCTCCAATACCATGGAACTAGATGGTGCTGTGTGTTAATGTCCTAACATATTTATCACTATTATTATTATGTATTACTCTCACTATCTATTCTAACATCTACTTACTTAAAAAATACTAACACTGACTAACTCAAACACAGTTACAATTATTATTAATAAAGTTATATAACCAAAACATATTAATAATGATTTTTGAAAATACGTCCCTTAAAGGGTTTGACTAAGAGTTAGAAGCTATTAAAGTCGATATTAAAGCCTTTGTTTATTATGCCGAAGGGTAATCCGATCCTATTGGATTTACTACTTGTTATAAATAACAGTTCAATTAACATTCAATACTGCGTATGGCTTGGTTGAGTCAAACAGACTCGAGTACAGACAATTAGCTTGCGGCACTCGAGGGCTGTATCGGCTTTATATATCCGATATGTTTATTGATGATGCAATTTCATGGATCCGTTACAGCGCAGTGGTGTATCGCTAATTAGTACTGCTTGTTTAAGTGGATGTTGTGGGTTTGATTTTCGTGCTGGGAAAGTGTTTGGGTTAAAAAATGGGATACACATAAATATGACGGTTTTGGTTAACTATAAGAGTATTTCTTGAACTGTCTTGGAGTTTGTGTGGAACTCAAAGTTGGCGAAGTAAACAGACAGACCAAGATGACAGTGACTAATTATTTATTATAAAATAAATACTAACGACATGTGTTTATCAACTATAGCCGTAGCGCTATTATCGACTGATATTTGTTAATTTGCAAATTAGGCAAATGGTAGCAAGAGGTTTTAGTACCATGAGCTTATGATATCATGAGATATTATGTTGAGATGATATGTTGGAAAAAATGGATTTCAAAATGTAATAAAAATTTTCAACTATATTTTCTATTGATGTTGAAGTATCCTCGCCATCCGCAGGGGTGTTGTGAATGCGCAAGCGATCCCGCAGCGCCCCATTGCACTGCGGCGACGGATTCCGCTGTGGGTTTTAGTGAGTAAGAGTCTCACAGTACCTTACCCATTGACGGCCGGTAACGTCCCCATGATGGGTTTCCCCAGCGATAACAAAAAAAAAAAATCCTCGCCATCCACTACAATCAGCAAAAAATGTTATTGCTATGAATCGTTTCATAAAATCATTTGACAGAAGTAAAGCCTTTAAATTATTCGTTAATTATTTATTAATGGCAAAAATTAGTTACTTTGGACTGTCTGATCTTATGCTTATACTAGGTTGACATTTTTTTTTGTGAGATTCAGTGACAAACGAGCAGACAGACCACCTGATGGAAAGCAGCACCTGTCGCCCATAACACCTACGGTTCATGCACTTAGGTTTTAAGTAACAAAAATGCAGAACCACAGGTGCGTTGTCACTGTGAGGACTAAGATGATATGCCTCTTGCCTGTAATTGCGCTGGCTACCTTATCCTTCAAACCGGAACACAACAATGCAATCATTGTTGCTAGGCGGCAGAAATAGATAAGGGGGTGGTACCCCTTTACCGGTGGTAGGACTCTGTCAAGCCTGAGGAGTCCGACTGGATGGGTACCACCCCCTTATCTATATCTGCCGCCAAGCAACAATGATTGCATTGTTGTGTTCCGGTATGAAGGATAAGGTAGCCAGCGCAATTACAGGCAAGAGGCATATCATCTTAGTCCTCACAGTGACAACGCACCTGTGGTTCTGCATTTTTGTTACTTAAAACCTAAGTGCATGAACCGTAGGTGTTATGGGCGACATGTACTGCTTTCCATCAGGTGGTCTGTCTGCTCGTTTGTCACTGAATCGCATAAAAAAAAAAAAAAAAAAAAAAAAAACCCATCCAGTCGGACTCCTCAGGCTTGACAGAATCCTACCACCTCTAAAATATTTGAAACTTCTTAATAGTTATGTCATTAACCTATCTCAGATAAGCCAAATAATCGAAAGGTAGGTTATTAATGCTACCCATAAATCATTAAACGAGAGCATTATCCATTTATCAATCCTTCCCTAAATCCATCAACTCATGTCAAACACAATTCATCTCGCAGTAATATCACGGAGCCGAGCACTGCGTTCTGAGTGCACTATTTAGGAAGTAAATTGAATTTGTGTGGAGCAAAATAAGGCTCTTAACGGTGTGCGTTTTATGAGATTTGCATGTAAGATTTTAAATAATATATAATACTAGCGACTCACCCTCGCTCCGCTCGGGTTCGTCCCTACTTACGTTTTAACGTTTAGTATAGATTTCTCAGACATGAGATATTTTCCCGCAGTAAAAAGTATTCTGTATATTGCCCCGAATAACTAGCTATCATCACACCAAATTTCATTAAAGTTCCTCCAGTGGTTTTTCTGTGATACGGTCACAAACAGACAGACAAACATACAGACAGAAATTCTAAAAAATATAAATTCGACCTCTGTATCGATAATAATGTCTATTTCAATAAGATTTACCAAAACATATTTAATTTACAGATTCGGCTTAGTTACTATTTTATTATATGTATGTATCTATATATGTAACAGTTTTATTTAAAGCTTGACAATAATAAATTAGCAGTTAAATACATTTTTAAAACAATCTTTTATTTTAATGCATGAGAAAGAAGAGAAATGCTGTTAACCGCTGTGAGATAGATGTCTCATTTAGAGCCAACTGAAATATAATAGTAGGTATAATAGTTGAATTATTAGGTTATATAAAATTTCATGTCAGTACTTTTGTCCGTTGCGAAGTTGCTTAGTCTGGAGCCAATCATAGATAGAGAATCAAGTCATAATTATCATAAAAAGTCATTTTCATGGAAACTTAAACAACATATAAAATTTCAACTCTGAATTATAAGAGGAAGTGGTTCTAATTCAGCTTGCAAAATTTGACCCGTACAAAAATACCAACTAACAAACATACCAACTAACAAACATTGCAAGTTAAATAAAATTTTGTAAAAAATATTATAGTAGATTCAAATAATAGCTTCGCGCGGGATTCGAACTGAGAATCTTCAGCCTCATAACGACAGGCATTAACTGATTTTTAAATTAAATGTATACTTACTTATATAACAATTTATTTATTTTAAGCTATAAGATTTTCTTTCAACATAAGTAAGACGTACATTAGCAAAATCAATAATCATAAACCTAGCAATGACTCATCGTTCATTTTCCTCTTACTGTCTGCTTTACATGATATATTGTTAGGCAGTAAATAGACTCACGCAGAATCATTTAGATAATTTGTTAGGTTTCAATTAATATTTAATACAAATCTACTAAAGTTATAAATATATTATACTAATTACTTACCCTCGCTTTGCTCGGATGCATCTCTATGGTACGCGAATTTTATTCACAACTAGCGACTCACCCTCGCTTCGCTTCGGATTCGTCCCTAGACAAAAACAAATCTATCCCACGGGAACCGTACATTTTTCCGGGATGATATAAAGCCTATAACCTTCCTCAGTTAACGGACTATCTAATGCAAAAATAATTTTTTAAATCGGATTAGTAGTTCCTGAGATTATCGCGTTCAACCAAACAAACAAACAAACAAACTCTTCAGCTTTATAATATTAGCATAGGTTTCATGGATTTTAATTTTTTTGCGCGGAACTGTAGTTCTTTTTCTAAAATAAAATTAGCCTAAGTAACTATAGCATCGACTATTTGCAAGTAAAGTTTCGTCAAAATCGGTCTAGTCGTGTCGGAGATAGAACAAACAGACAGACAGACAGACAGAGACAAATATTTAAAAAGTTTTTTTTTTCTTATAATAACCACAACGTATATACTTTCATATGTATTTAGTAAAGAGCTGTTATTTTGACATTATAAACAGACACTTCAATTTTATTTATCTGTATAGATTGAACACGTCGATATATTAAGGGATTAAGTGGATGACTCCTAAGTGTGCTTGTATTATAATTTTTTGGACTTAAATATACAATAGTATAATGAGAGACAATGTTTTTTAAGTTTATATGTATGAAAACACTTTCACTATTTGAAGCTTTTTATCGCCGAGTGCTTTTACTTATTTTTTATTCCAATAAAAATGTGTTTACTGTCAGAAATCATAAGTCTCGTCCAGTTAAATCTATACATATATGTATATGTATATAATATACTTTATTGCACTAAGTTAGTAATAAAAAAATATATAGAAAATGAAGTGGACGTATATATAATAAAATACCAACTGAGTGTAATCTGTACATTAAATATTTTTTGGAAAATCTTATTGAAATAGTCATTATTATCGATACAGAGGCCTAATCTATAGTTCATAGATTTTTTGTCTGACTGTATGTCTGGGAACACATCACGAGAAATCATATGATGATAGCTGTTTAACCGGGTCAAAATATAGAATACTTTTTACTGCGGTAAAATATCTCATCTCTGAGAAATCTATACTAATCATTCAAACGTATCCAGGGACGAATATAATCTACACACTTTCTAGATGATTTTTTTTTATATATCACGCTATCACGTTTCACGTTGTCAAAAAATACCTTGCCCGCTATTTTCAAAGGAAGTCGTCGTCCTATGTATGTATAATCGGATGAACAAAAAATACATTATTCGTTCGACTATTATTGGTGTGTGATATATTGCGACTGCGACTATCTTTATGTTACTATAAAAAGTAATTTTAACTTATCATGTTATATTGATTTTTAAGAACATCAATATTTAAAATTTTAAGTGTCGTTTCAAATAAAACTATCTTTTCGAGATTTTCGCGATTCGGATTCGAATTTATTTAGATTTTTGACATTTCTAATGCTTGACAGCAATCATGGTTATAGGAGAAACACGTCCCCTATCCCGTGTCGATGATTGCTGTAAAGCATTCAAAACGTTGGGAACCAAAAATAACAATAAATTCGCGAAAAAATCCGAAAAGATAATTTTGTTTAAAAAGTCAAATCTAAAAGAGATTTTAAGTTTCGAATAAGATTAAACGGATTTAAATTAAAAATGTTTATCGCCCGAGTTTAGAATTATCTTCTTTCATTATGACGCAGTTAATATTCTTCTAATAAAATCGATTTTAAGCTGCGTAGGTATGGGCGCTTTTCTTTTTGTACACATAAAAAACTTTTGAACTTAAAAATAGTTGGGATATAAAAGAATAAGCTTTCAGCTCGGTAGATAAACTTTTTTTTGCATATTTGCATACAACTTATTTTAAATTAGAAAACAAAAAAGTGGTAAATACTCGTATGAACCGACAATAGCCATATGAATAATTATCTATATCATCCAATTATTGGACGAATAGCAACAGCCTTTTTCTAATGTCGTAGTTGTCTCACACGATCAATATTTTAATATCCATACTGTGCATCAGTATGGATATTCCCCAGTGACACGTCTCCACTGTGTGTGAAGATTGCATTTCACAAGCAAATGGAATATTTAAATGGGAATCCTAAGCTTTGCATATCATAGAAACTTTGTTTGTTTTTAGTTAGCGTCACTGTTAGGTTTTTACATTTCAGAGATAGAGATATCTAGATATATCTAGATATATAATAAAAGTGTAACTGATCGCTGTCTGTACATGGAAGATATTTGAGACAAACTATTATTCGGGGTTTTATTAACGCAATAGAATGCAAAACAATGATTTATAGAATGTTTGTCAATTTGTCTGTGCGTTTGTCCGCGCTAATCTCAGAAACGCCTTAACCAATATGGGTGTCGTTTTCATTAATGTATTGTGGTAAGCTTCACTTACATAGAAATTATAAATAAAAAAGTTTAGTCAATTTAAAGCATTACTTAGGGACGAACCCGAGCAAAGTGAGGATGAGTTGCTAGCACATAAATATTATTATTAATTGCATTTGTCTCGTAAAAAAATCTTTAATTATAAATAAACAATCATTTATTAAAACGTCATTTAGTTATTTTTTTTAATATAAAAATCAAGTGGCGCATATTAAAGTTAAATAAACAAACATAATATGGTTTTTTTTTTATATCGTTAACTTTTTTCCCTTTGGCTGCGTCACAAAGAATAACGTAGTGAATATAACGTCGAAACGAAGATATATAATTGTATGTATAAAGCATGTTTTCTATAGGTATTGTAACAATGCTAGAAACGAAAAAGGCAAGAACAATGAACATCTTTGTTATTTTCCAATGTTTCTCATTTTATCCTTATCAGGGTGGGTTATTTTTTACAACTATTGATTAAAATAAAATTCGACAGCCTGAGTTCAATATAGGCAAAACCAGTCAGAGAGGCACGACACGATCATTATGAATAAATATGTTGAGACATTAACACACAGCACCATCTAGTTCCATGGTAAGTTACGAGGCTTGGGTTATGGATACCAGATAATTGATACAATACACATATGTAACTATTAAATACATACATATTATAAATATAAACACCCATGACTGGAGTGCTCATCACACAAGTGAGTCCAGCGGAATTCGAACCCGCAACCGCTGGCACAGCAAGTAGGGTCATATAAACTGAGCCAAACGTGTCGTTAAATATAATTTTAATTTAAAATTTATGGCAACATTAAAGTTATTTAAATTGAAATGTGTGTATTTGTGTGTTTTCTTTAATATTATCTGTACAATATACTGTATGTATGCACAATATATTAATCAATACTAATATTATAAAGCTGAAGAGTTTGTTTGTTTGGTTGAACGCGCTAATCTCAGGAACTACTGATCCGATTTGAAAAATTCTTTTGTATTTGATAGCCCGTTAACTGAGGAAAGCTATAGGCTATATATCATCCCGGAAAAGTGTACGGGTCCCGTGGGATATATTTGTTTTTGTCTAGGGACGAACCCGAAGCGAAGGGAGGGTGAGTCGCTAGTATTATGATATAAGGAAATATAGTAGATTTACCAAATGAAACTTTGTTCCAGTTTCCGTATTTCTATTGCAAAGTTTACTGATGCGAGCTTTTAATAATAAGTTTTGGAACAGGGGGAAATAATGAAAAAGTTAATACTTGTTATTAATTTGATGCTGAGATTAAAATGTCAACGTAACTGTGCGACAGTTTTTTTAAGCTATTATCTATGGCTTTGATTGTTTTATTGATTTGATTCTTATTTAGTCAGCAATAGCTAAAAATTACCTCAAAGGAAAAGAAAAGAAGAAGGAAAAGAAAGCTGAAGCAAAAAAATATACACATAAATAAAATTTAAGTGCCTGTTTGTAATGTCCATGTAACAACTTTTGTTAAGTGCATCTGCAGTTATATATGAAATCTATAAGAAAATCGCTTTTTAAAATGTTTATCTGTCTATCTGTTTTTTTCAGCTAATTTCCGAAACGACTAGACTAATTTTAACGGGACTTTCTCTGCAGATAGCTAATATTATAAGAAGTAACTTAAGCTACTTTTATTTTAGAAAAAGAATTAAGATTTCGCTCAAAACAGTTAAAACGTAACTAGTGACGCACCCGAGCGAAGCGAGTGTAAGTCGCTAGTATTTAAATATATTCTAAAGCAAGGGACACAAACATACATACTTTTAATATAGAAAAACGATAAATAAATTACACGAAAACATTAAAATAAAAACAATTTGTGTACGTTTAAGTGCAAACGATAAAATAAAATAACGTGAAATAGGGTAAAACCGTAAAGGAAAGCTACACTGTAGTCTGTACGAGCAAAGTATGTATTGCGGACGAAGTGGTTTATAGCGCAGTATATCCATGTCATAAGTGTCAACCGATATCTTAATGGAGGACCATTTGCGGTTTCCGTCCTACGTTTGGGAAATACGAGGATAAATAATTTGTTATTGTGGAAAATTGTTGGCAGATGTTAAAGAATTGTACGTCTCATTTATAATTTAATCGCTTGTGTTATATGACGCAACGGCACGATAAAGAACTCAGTAAATTAAAATTCAAATCTTTTCTAGGTAATAATTTAAATCAAAAGAAAAAACTCTCCATGTAATATTGGTATTTCAGAAATTTACTTATTGTGTCTCAAAGATTCTAACAGCTGTTCAGAAATGTTTCTTCTGTCATTAGAAATTGCCCGAAAGAATATCAGTGGTAATTTAGAGGTTTTTTTACATTTTCGGATGTAACAGGTAATTCCCGAAACTACTCATTCGATTTTAAAATTAAAAAAAAAAACAATTCTAAAAACTTTGATGGACCTTCAGGGTATCTACCCCTAAAAGATTTTCTAGAAATTAGTCCGTTAAAATGAAATTACGATAGTGAAGACCAATTTTTCAATATAAATCGATTTCAAATCGAATCGAAATACAAAATTGAATCGACTTTGCACTTTGGAGCGACTAACACCGGATGGAGTTGAAAGTAACGTCGTATTTAGTAGTCTGTTATGTTTGGCTTAAACATGGCGTACGCTCACCATCAATTTTAAGATGGAATTGTTTCTCTAAAAATTAGATATCATTTAATTTTTACAAATAGTAAACTTATCAAAATAATGTTAACTGCTTTATTGTTGAAGTTATTTAAATTCCTACGAACACAAATCGCCTACAATAGGACAGGCAAATATTCCGTATGTAAAGTATAATATATAAATCATATTACTCGGCATGAACCACTTTGTACTACCCAATATAATCCCTTACAAGCTGTGTACATGTACGTAAGATGTGAGAGGAGCTTAGCCGGCAACAAAGGAACAACCCTGTATCGTCATAATCTCAGCAAAATCCACTCGACGTTCAAATACGAGATCTATCATCTATTATAAAACTTCTTAAAAACTTTTAATTCTTATTTTATTTCATCGCCTTTCTAATGAAATATGGATAATGTACCTACTATATAATGAAATATACCATATAAATATATATTTATTATAATGCAAAATATAAAATTATTACATAATTTTGCTTTTTAATAATTATTTGATTATTTTTTGACTCAAAAGTCCAAAATACTTCAAATACGGTTCTTAGCGGTGCAATTTTTATGATATTTATATGGGATCGCCCTATAAAAATAACTCATCACTGTTGTAGATTATGAGGCTTCCTTCCATTTTAAATAAGGGCTGTAACAAAACATTTAAAATTTTCTATCAAGTAATTTTCAAACATTTTCATACTTTGTAAAGCTCGTAAAGCTCGTAGATCCCCTTTACTGATATAATATTCAGATCATGACTACATCGTGTCAGATTACCATCTTATCAGAATAAGAGGGTACGTAGAAAGGGCAGGGTAGCAGCCAACTTCAATAAGATGAAGTATCAATCACATATGCACTATATGTGATTGATACTTCATCTTATTGAAGTTGGCTGCTGTAACCGTGAATAGGCCAAAGCGATGGAAATTCACACGCGAGTGAAGCCAGCAAATGTAGTAGGTTAGTATAATTGGCGTGATCATTGCAGATCGTTGGTTTGCAAAAATGCAGTGAATACATACAAATGTGACTTTCATTTGTGTCTATTTATAACTTCATGTTTTCTTTTAGGTGTCAAAGTAAATCTATACTTAATTATTATTATAAAGAGGCACAGTTTCTTTGTTTGAATGAGCTAATCTTAGGAATCTGATTTGAAAAATTACTTTTGCATTAGATAGCCCGTTTATTGAGGAAGGCTATAGGCTATATATCATCATGCTACGCAAGGGAGCGGAGCAGTATAATAATAAATAGTAGTAGTATATCGATTCCATACTAACCGTTAAAACGTACCTAGGGATGAACCCGAGCGAAGCAAGGATTAGTCGCTAGTTATAAATATTCATCTTGTATTCAGCCCTTTTTAACGTCCCACTGCTGGGCACGGGCCTCCCTTCTAACTTCTCCCTTCTAACCATTATTATTTCGGTTTACTAAATCGTTTGTTTTCATAAACTGGTTAAAGAACGAGCGATGAATTAACGATTACATTACTAAAATAAACCTTTTTTTTAACTGGTTCCGAGCTCTGGCTGTGGCAGATACTGTAATTAAATTAAAACAAATTAAAAATATAAATATAATATTTTTTTTTATAAAATCTATATAAAAAAATGAATGTTGGTAAGCGCATAACTCAAGAATGGCTGGACCAATTCGGCAAATTTATTTTTTTGTATGTTTCTTAAGGGCCACGGAAGGTTTTAATACTTAAAAAAAAATTATAAAATTTTTAATAATAAATATATATTTTTATAAATAATAATTATTATAAAAAATAGTATAATGCCAATCCTCAATAAATCCCCAATGGACTTGAGATTCCCCACAAGTTGGCAGCGCTGGACTTACGCCTCAGTCACGCCTAAAGAAGTTTTACTCCAATAAGTTCCCCACAAAGACAAGTAGTTAACTTAGTTATGTAATAAGACATGTTCATGGCACAATTCATTAACTTGTCTTACTTATTCTAAAACTAGAATATTGTAGTTGAACATCTGTACTAAATTATAAAGCTGAAGAGTTTGTTTGTTTGTTTGGTTGAACGCGCTAATCTTAGGAACTACTAATCTAATTTCAAAAATTCTTTTTGTATTAGATAGTCCGTTAACCGAGGAAGGCTATAGGCTCATCCCGGAAAATGTACAATTCCCGTGGGATAGATTTGTTTTTATCTAGGGACGAACACGAAGCGAAGCTAGGGTAAGTCGCTTGTAGATAATAAAGGTCCACGAAAATATAAGAAATAATCGCTGGTAAACTAAATTACTACCTAATTGACATAGAAGTAAATTTAATCAAACAATTGGTATTCTAAAGTTTATATTATACGAGCGGATTCTGTAGGCCGACGTTGTTCTGCAATAAACCTTGTTTGGTCAGCATAAAAAAAAAACTGAGTTCAACTATAGCTAAGTACTGTTCAGGCAACCCCGTAATTAGTGTACATAAAAATATCATCAAAATCGGTCCTACCGGTTTTGAAGGACTATTATACACATATAAAGGATCCAAAATAAAAATAAGGGCGCAAGTAAACCTGCAAACAGAAGTGTGTCTTAATAGAAAGAAGAAAATCGTTACTTCGATTGATCATTCATCGCTTTATTTTATATCGAATTTATCGCTGCGACCTTCAGCCAACGATGTCTGGCGAGTTAGATGATGTCACGTTAAGCATGTTACTCATTGACTTTTCTTTTTGTCTTTTTTCAAAAGTAATTATTATAATAAGCTTAAGCAAAGATAAATCTGCAAAAATAAGGTGGGTGGACCATGGAAGGCCACCTTAACAAATAAACAGTTATAATTCTTTTATTTATTGGATAAATAAAATAAACAAACAATTAAGTAACACTTTGTTCTATAATGTAACTAATAAAACATATTTTTTTTCTGCAGTGTTAATGCTTATTTATTAAATTTAAGTTTTATTGAACCCTTCCAAAATGGCCTTGCAAGCAACAAAGCTCCATACAAGGCCGATATAATAAATCCGTCGTTTAACTTAAAACTAACGGTGAAACTTTCAAAATATCTGGTTATCCTAAATCTTTATACATAGGTCTTTCATTAAAATGAAACATTAAATACATATCATAATATATTCACTAAGAAAATAGTCAACAAAAATTACTTGAACACTATCGTAAAACTAAGAATGTATTCGTGAAAATGTATTAAAAATAATTTTAATAAGTATTATATTGATATCAAATAACTTGCCAATAATCTTTATAATGGAATAAAAAAAAAAAATTAAAACAGACTTAAGTGGCCTTCTTGTGGGTATGTTCCTTGCAAGGCCAAATGGAGTTTTAAAATAAAATTATTTAAAGCATGATTATAAGCAATAATTTAATGAAATTATACTTTGTTTTTCCTTTCCCAATAAGATTTACAACTAAAAACTAAGTATTAATATTTTCGTGATTCCTAAATGTTCCTAACAAGGTCCTTGTGCCCTAGCAAGGCCAACTGTCAATTTTTTTGATGATCTTTTTTCGGCCTTACAAGGAACCATTGGCTTTCCTGGGAACACTACCGATATTTTTACAAAAATTGAAATAAAATCATATAGTTTTTCTTTAGTACAATAGTAAATCCTTATTTATGAATTTAGATCAAAAACAATTAAAGAAAATAATAGTTTATTTACTTGAAAATTAGCCTTTTCCTGTGAGCGCGTATTAGAATTTTAACGTCGACGAAAGAAGTCAACAAAGCGAGGGACCCCATTTACAAACCAGCAGCGCTAGCGACTCGCCGCCGCGTCTTTGTTCTTAAGTTCGATAGGTGCTAGTCTGAGTAGAAGGAATTTGTCATCGCATGACAATAACTAGGACTTTTTGATAATCGGCCTTACAAGGAGCATGGCCTTAAATGGTCCACCCACCTTATTATTAATATAAACAACACAAAATGTTTATGATTAATATTTTATTACAAAGACAAATCTATCCCACGGGAACCGTACATTTATCCAGGATAAAAAGTAGCCTGTGTGCTATGCTAGACTATAATCTATCTCTGTGCCAAATTTCATCCAGATCCGTTCAACCGTTTTGGCGTGATAAACAAACATTCATCCAAACTTTCGCATTTAGAATATCTATTATCATGGGATTATTTACACAAATATTCGAACAGTAGAAGCAAATAATATTTATGGGAAGAATGTTACTATTTTATGCTGTACGGGGTTTCTTTTACTATGCACAATTATTACTTAACTTGTGATGTAACAGACGTGTATAGTAAACAACTCGTTGAAGTTTGTTAGACGTAATGAGCTTATAGCAAATGAAAGGCTATAAATGGCCGTAGGATAACAATATATGAAAGAACACGTGTTCACAAATATTAGTAAAAATATCAATTTAAATCATATTATGTGTACCACTTTATATATTTCTTAGTCTTCTGAAAAGAAAAAAAAAACAAATTATTATAAGGTGCCTCAAAAACTTTTCCTAGGTCGAATACATTTGTCGAGTGCCAATTACAAATATTTTATTTTACAAATAAATAAAGGAAAAAAAAATATAAACCCAATATTAAGTACGGGTCGTCAAAAATATTTTGTTCCATTCAATGCTTTATTAACCTTTGACACAAATTAATAATTTATTAACAATGACCTAACAGCAAAATGTTACAATGTCCTAATTTAACTGCTTTGATATATATTTAATTCATAATATTATTGATTTACGACCCACCCTCAATTTGGTTCGATCCTTTTTAATAATAATGATGACCTTTTTACCGATTTCGGCCACGGCGACCTACCTCACTGACAATGAGAGTAACCATTTGTGCACGAGATATTGTAGTGTACTATATATGTACATATGTATGTATATGCGAACAAACATAAGTGCACTCTATTTTTTTGACACTCGTAGTCCGGTGGGATGTCATTTCGAAATGACAGGCGTATAGCTGATTTGACGTGCTCTCTGAGGCACGGTGTCACATCACTAACCCAACTTCGGGTTGTTACTGATGTTTTCATGGCATAAAAAAACCATAACTATCCTCAACGTGTAACTTAAATTTAGGAATTAAGCTATGGGTTTGCAGCAGTACATACTAGCCACGAAGCCAACAATACAGTTCAATATACATTAAGTATGTACATTATGTACTGTTGCCAAAGTAATCATAATTAACCTGTCGAAAGTCGCGGGCACACCGGTGTGCCAGTTAACATTTAATTTCTTAGAAATTAACCAGGAGGTGATAACATTCCCTAAGAAAGTGTTTCCTATACGTTTACACGTATGTACGTACTTTACACACGATTCACATTATCTTATGTCTTTTTAAGCTGAATCTTGTATCAGCAAGTAAGTAAGAATCCTCATTAATTTTATTAAATCGATTTAAACATTTTGAAGATTAGCGGCATTTTTTTTATGGTTGATAGGGATTACATATGTACACAATACATATGTATATAAATTTTACTATATAGCATAGTACATATATAACTTAGTTCAAAAAGCACCCTATCAAATGGAATAATAATTCCGCTATTATTGTAGATGTAAAATTCTGAAAGTCAGTGTGTTTGTTCCTTTACACTTAACTGCTCAACATATACATACATATGTTTAAATTGTACGAGTAAGTGAAATTCAGAGTGAAGATAGGTAATATTTAGGATTAACACAATATATTTTCCATTAATGTACTTATCACGGGGGTGGCGCCGCGTACAATAACTAGTACTAAATAAATAATTACACCTACTACTGTAAATTATACAAAACTAGAACTCACCCTCGCTTCGCTGGGGTTCGTTAGGTATATTGTAACGGTTAGTATGGAATAGATAGACTATACATACATATATATATATACATTATATGTATATATACATAGGTATGATGAGTTATTGTAGTGTGTATTCCCGTGGGAATGAGATAGTCTCCCATGGTAAAAGTAGCCTAAGTCAATCCAGCCCTTCATTATCCACACAAAAAACCACGCCAACCTGTCGCTGTTTCGGTGTGAAAGAAAGACAAACAAACAAATACACTTTCATATTTGTAATGTAGTGAAATGAAATAAACTTTATTCAATTAGACTTACTGACTATACAAGTATTATAAAAGTGCTTTTGAATCGTCAATTTAATGTAAGCGTCAGTGTAGTCAGTCCGTGAGGAAGCTACCACCGGCTCGGAAAGCAGTTCTGCTGAGAAGAGCCGGCGAGAAACTCAACAGTTGCTCTTTTTAATATCGAAGTTACATTTATTTTATTAACATAACAGTACAGATAGCCTGCATATGAGTCAGAATCAACAAGAATATTAGTTAGTATGGATTTGCCTAAAAACATTTAAGTAGTTTATGGTCTATGGTCATCATGACTTAACGGAATCTGATACAACTAAAATAAATCCTCTACACATTAGATTTTACAGTACCCTTACGATTACAATTAAGGAACTGTGAGACAACAGATAAACAAGTTTATGAAGATCGTATCCGTTTCCTGTTATAAGTGCTGAACAAAGTCTTGTTGTTTGAGTTAACTTGACGCATTTTACGTGGGTATTTATTATTTTCATTTGAAGATATCTTTTGTTCCGCATTATGGCGTAATACTTTTGAGGGACTTCAAAAACAAGTAATTGTAACAAAGCCGAATCTGTACATTAAATATTTTTTGGAAAATCTTATTGAAATAGACATTATTATTTATACAGAGACCGAATCTATAGTTTTTCAAATTTTTGTCTGTCTGTCTGTTACCGTATCACAGTAAAACTACTGGATTGATTTTGATGAAATTTGGTATGATGATAGCTGGTTATTCGCGTCATCATATAGGACACTTTTTACTGCGGGAAAATATCTCATCTCTGAGAAATCTATACTGAACGTTAAAACGTAAGTAGGGACGAACCCGAGCGGAGCGAGGGTGAGTCGCTAGTTATATCTATAAAATTGAATGATTAAAAGAGTATAAATAGATTTTGAAGAATTTCTTTATAGTTTTAATGTATTAATAAAAAATATACTAAAATATCTTATAATATTAAATGAGCAATTCTTATATAAAAAGTATTTTATCAAATTTTGTTTGTAGATAAGGTTATAGTTTTTAAGTTTATCTATAAAAATAGCCATTTACCAAAAAAAAACGCAATTTTTATACCTTTTCCGAAAAAAACACAATTATACAAAAAAAAAGCCCAGGAAAGAAGATAAAAACTAATGTTACTACTTAATTATAATATGCTTGTAAATAACAATATAATCATGTATATCAGCTCGTTTTAAATTAATGACGGGATTTTAAACGAGCCGTCTTTCCTCAGTATGTGGTAAACGTTACATTGTATAGAGCTATAATACTACTTGGTTAATTTTTAAGTGTATGCGCCAGAAATAGAGACTACGCGTGCGTATAAATTGTTGTCTATTTTTGAAATATAAAAAAACTTCTACTTTGCACAATACTGCCATATGAAAAATTTACCCGAATTTTTGTAGCCATATTATAGTGAGTTTTAGTGAATATTCATATATGTATATGACGTAATACTTTCTTCGATAAAATTATATTTTTCCCCCGGATTTATGATTTATGGTTTCCGACATTCCGAAAGCTTTACAGCAATCAAGTTCACGGAAGAGATATATGTATGTTTGACATATTTAAAACATTAAAGGAGGTTTTTAAAATTGTTTAATGCAGGCAATATACCCTCGTTTCGCTCGAGTGAATCCTTTGATGCCGACAACATGAACAATAGCCATGTCACTTGTACTAACTCCAGTTAGGTTACAGTCTAGTCTAGTATTATCTAAAAAGTTCAGCTTAAAATAGTAACAAAAAAACATACATACATACATATACATTTATATATTCATACACAAACTTTCACAATTAATAGTAGTCGAACAATAGTAAACCTGCATCTCTACATTGTAGTGTCCGGCTCTCCCATACAAGTATATCTGTATTAATACTTTTGACCTTATAAAGCTTTGTATTGCTGTAAACTTCTGACGTGATATTAAAGTGAAACATACTTCTAAATACCTTTTTAAAGCTCAAAATATCTCGTTCTTCAAGGTAAACGATAAATAATAAATAAGCGGATGCTGAATAAAACGTTTGCCGTGTTTGGTAGATTTTCCTTTGTTTAATTAACTGTAATATAAGATTAACATAAATACGTAGTTTGTGTATATGGATGTTTGTCACTCTTTCACGCCAGAACGGCTGAATGGATCTGGATGAAATTTGGCACAGAGATAGATTATAGTCTGGAATAACACATAGGCTATCTTTTATCCCGAAAAATGTACGTTTTTTTTTGTTTTCCTAGAAGCGAACCCGAGCGACACGAGGGCGATCTGCTATTTTATTCATAATTATAGATGGAAATTATTGCGCTAATCTATATATAGGTACATATTAATAGACAAGGACAAAATATTTCAGTACTTTTTTTTCCTCTGTTCTTCCGCCGATTTTTTTTTTTGTTTAGTAACTATTGACAAGCTTTTGTGTTTAATTAATAAGAAAAACAGTTATTTTATATCTATATATAGGTTAGAATTATTCACTTTATTCCAGGAATTATAGTTAAGTTGCAGAAGTTATTATTATTTTAAACAGTTGAGTTCAGTTAGAAATCCTCATATCTGTTACAACAGAAGAGAATAGCTTGGACGGTAGGGCGGGTCAATAGTGTTGATCAATTTGTACAAGCAAATAGTAAAATTTGACGAGTGTATTTGGTTCTCAACCAAAGGTTTGCCAGCTGTGATTGTTGTCAAACTGAAACGAATTTCAGCAACTAGAGGATTTCACTGCGAAGCGGCTTTAAAGCATTCGGTAAACAATATTGATGAACATCGAACATTGTATGTGATTGAATTCAAATTCAAATCTACACACAGCTCGTTTACAGTTAAATAAATTCGTTGATTTACAAAGATCTAGTGATGTAAAGTATACGAACGTAATGAAAATTTTATATTAGTTGTGCTATGTTTGATAAATCACATTACTTATTAAAGCCAAAAGTTTGTATATACATATACATACTAGCGACAAGCCCTCGCTTCGCTCGGGTTCGTCCCTAGGTACGTTTTAACGATTAGTATGGAATAGACAGACTTTTTTTTTAATAAGATTCAGTGGCAAACGAGCAGACAGACCACCTGATGGAAAACAGTACCTGTCGCCCATAACACCTACAGTTCATGCACTTAGGTTTTAGGTAACAAAAATACAGAGCCGCAGGTGCATTGTCACTGTGAGGACTAAGATGATATGCCTCTTGCCTGTAATTGTGTTGGCTACCTTATCCTTCAAACCGGAACACAACAAGACTATATTATATGATATAGATTATATAGCCTATAGCCTTCCTCAATAAACGGTCTATTTAATACAAAAAGAATTTTTCAAATCGGATTTGTAATTTCTGAAATTAGCACGTTCAAACAAACTAACTCTACCTCTTTATAACATTAGTATAGATAATATACATACATGATACAACCAACGTGTATATTTATTAGTCCTTCACAGCTGGGCAGATTTGGAAGAAATACAGACAGACATACATATGAAAGCATATACAGACAGATAGACTGACCTGGAGCAACATAAGCTACTATTCTAGGGACGCACACGAGCGAAGCGAAGTTAAGTCGTTACTCAAACATACTACTTTCTAACGGAAATTTCATATTAGTTACTATATCAGCTAAATATACATCTATTATTAGTTCTGTTTAAAACCGTATTATCCGAAAAAAAAGTTATTTCAAGCCGATGCTATAGTTACCTAAAAACAAAACAAAAACCGATCAATCTAATAAAAAAATCATAATCATACGAATTGACGATCAGATATCAATAAAGTAGATAAAACATTCCGCAGCTCGATAATCTTGTTAATACAAGAAAATGTAAAAATAATTTACGATTCTATCGATCGATCAAACAATGCCCGTTGACAGATCGTTGCGGATACGACCCACGGCGCTTTTCACTCGTTCGACGTTATTTTGGACCGATTGTTTGTTGACTCACGGTTTAATGCGCTATACGTTGCCAAACGCTTGTAGGGTGACAAGATGTTTTGATTTGAAGAAACTACTACGTTTAGTATAATGTAACATAAATTGGGCTGTTTTAGTATATTTTATCTAGCCAGAAAAGGCAGTGGTAACGCGCTCGCTTGGAAAACCGAGTGAAGCGGGTTCAAATCCCGGGTCTCGCACCTCTGATATTTTCATGTGCGAATCATTTTCTAACATGATTATCACTTGCCTTACGGTGAAGGAAAACATCGTGAGAAAACTTGCATGTCTGAGAGAACCTAGCAAGTATTCGAAAGACATGTGAAGTCCGCCAATCCGCACTGGACTATAGCCTGATTCCCCTCGTATTGAAGGGAGGCCCGTGCCCAGCAGTGGGACGTTAAAAAAGGCTAAATACATACATATATAGCCCAGCCAGTTCTTCTTGGGACTGAGGCTTTTAGGTATTAAGCTACAAATTGTAATAATTTAATGCTTTTAATGTACGCAACGTTCGAAAAATAACTAAAGACATTAATCATTACCTTTTACCTAAAAAACTTATACAGAGTTTAAAATCACTTTCTCCCACTCTTAAGGGTGGAATCATTTACTGTAAAAATTATAATGAGAAAAACGTCCTGAAATTAACATAAACTAAATGTCTCCTTTAAATGGAAAATCTGTTTACATTACAGTTACAGTATTGTATTTGGTTGGTATTAAATCAGGTTAATAATAATGGTATTAATAATAATGGTATTAAATCAGGTTAATAATAATAAATACAGGTTAATAATAATAAATATCGATATTAAAAACACGATTTTAAATAATTAGAATAAATAATTCGTTTGTAATTTCCAATTTTATCGATACACTGTATTTTACGGCGCAGATAATAAAAACAAACTTCTAAGTAATTAAAAGACACATAGATAACAATAACTTTTTGGTCGTCCATAAAATCGATTACAAAAAACAAAATGCAATCGTTATATTATGTGATGCTGATTTTATAGTTACGAATAAAAACTGTAATTAAAACTTTTCATGTTTCTAGAATATCTTTTTACCCGACTGCGGCGAAGCACAAAAAGAGCGTTATGTCTTTGATCTGTGTAAACCTATGTACATATGTAATATATATGTCCGACTCTATTTTAGTTCGTAATTAATTTTATTAAACGGTTTAATCCATATTTATTAACTTTATTAAAGTTGTCTTGATAATGCGAGTGCAATATACATCCACACTTATATTAAGCAATATTATAAATATGAAAGTGTGTTTGTTTGTTTGTTCTTCTATCACGTCGAAACAGAGTGACGGATTGGTGTGATTTTTTGTGTGGAGATAGTTGGAGGGCTGGAGAGTGACATAGGCTTTACCGCGGGAAATTATCTCATTCCCACGGGAAAACACGTTTTAATACAACCCAAAACAGCACATGATAACTATGTATATATATTAATAACATATCTATTCCATACTATCAGTTAAAATGTACCCAGAGACGAACCCAAGCGAAGCGAGGGTAAGCCGCTAGTAATATTATAAATACAGAAGGCACCTACATAGGTGTGAGTGAAGCGAGCGGAAGTCGATAGTAAAATATATTGTAAAAAAAATATAACCAGTTAACGAAGAAACGCCAGAACTATCAATATCATTAAGATTTAATTGCCTAACATCGACATGTGCAATTATTGATATGTGTTAAGCAATTATTGCAATTATCTTTAGAGACTTTCATTTCCATAACATTGAAAGAAGTTATTGGTTTACAATAAAATGGAAAATACGAAGCCACGAAAATATTTTAAAATTCCCGGTACTTTGCTTAAAGTAAAAATACATATTATCATCATTTATTTTTCGGTTTAAAGAACTTTATTTGTCACTAGCGGCTTACCCTCGCTTCGCTCGCAAATCTATCCCACGGGAACCGTACATCTTTCCGGGATAAAAAGCAGCCTGTTGTTTATTCTAATGTATGAATTATATTACTGTAAAGTTTCATTAATATCCAATCAGTAGGTCTTGTGAACTAAGCTGTATAAGTTACTACAGTTTTTTAACTATCCCACGGGAACTCTTTAACTTTTCAGGATGAAAAGTATTACGATGTTGCCCGGGGATAAAAGGTACCACCATGCAAAATTTCATTTAAATCGCTTTAACAGATCGTAGATTAGCCCGTACAAATAGACAAACAGACAGAGTAACAAAAAAATTGAAAAATATCTGGATTTTTACTATTGCCCTTTTTAAAACCCTTGACTCGGTTTTTAGCATTTTTTTTTTTATGTAAAGACATTCAACCTCTACTATTTTATTATAGTATAGATAGATTATTTATTTTAAAAGGGGTTGTTATTATTTAAAAAAATCTAAAAAAAATATAATATGCTTTCAAAGGTTACCTAAAACCTCGCTTTAGTTTTAAGTTTCTAGCTTTGAAGGTTTTCGAGATATACCTTTTTGAACGAAAGTCATAGTTACGCTCATTTTCTTTATATTCCAAGGTCAAAGCGGAGTACGACAATTAAACTCGTATGAATCGCTTTTCTACATCAAGCCCTTATTGACACATAAGTTTCGATATAGTTTGCCATTAAGGGGCCAGTTAGCTATACTTATCCCGCTAAACCCTTTCATCTAAATCGGTCCAGTAGTTTCAGAGCTTATTCGGTACAAACAAATAAACAAACAAAAAAGTCTTTCCGTTTTATAATATTATAGCGGTTCACGCTCGCTTCGCTCGGGTTCATCTTTAGTCAAACAAAAACAAATCTATCCCACGGGAACCGTACATTTTTCCGGGATAAAAAGTAGCCTATTTGTTATTCTGATGTATTATATATAAATTATAATATAATAAATATATTATTGTAAAGTTTCATTAAAATCCAATCGTTAGTTTTTGTGTACTTAGCTGTATAAATTACTACAGTTTTTTAACTATCCCACGGGAACTCTTTTATTTTCCGAGATGAAAAGTATCCTAAATGTTAACCGGGGATATAAGGTACCACCATGCAAAATTTCATTTAAATCGGTCCAGCAGCTTCGGAGATTAGCCCGTACAAACAGACAAACAGACAGAGAAACAAAAAAATTGAAAAAAATCAGGATTTGTTCTATTGCTCTTCTTACACCCCCCTGACTCGGTTTTAAGCATTTTTTTTTCTATGTACAGACATTCGACCTCTACAGTTTTATTATAGTATAGATTACGAACGTTTTTTACATGAGAAACATATATGTAGATATAAGACATTATAACAGTTGATCAGTAGAACTCAGAGCATTAGTAACAAAGAGTATATTTATATAGGCTAGACCTAAAGCTATTGGAAGTTTTAGAATTTTTTATTTCTTTCGGTAAACTATTATAGAGTTTTGCGTCCTCAAAAGTTATAGTTTTTTGTTCAGACTTGGTTCTAATTATAGTTAGCACTAAGTTACACCAGCATGTCGAGTAGCATAACTATGTGTTAGATCTTTTATTACAAAAGATATCTCTGCAGTATGAAATGTCTTATCTATTACTAGCCACTCACCCTTGCTTCGCTCGGGTTCGTGTGACGAATAAAAACAAATCTGTCCCACCTGAACCATGCATTTTTGCGGGAAAAAGTAAGCTTATGTGCTATTCTGGACTATAATCTATCTCTGTGCTAAATTTCATCCAGATCCGTTCAGCCACTCTGGCGTGATTGAGTAACAAACATCCATACATCCAAACTTTCGCATTTATATAGTTTCGCACTTATAAACTTTCGCATTTATATAGTAGATTTCGTTTACTGTAAAATTTAAAATTTACGGTTTTCATTAATTCGTTAACCGAGATGTAAGGAGCTTTGCAAAGCTTATCCGGTTAAGCGCATCATTGTGCTCTCACATGTTCACTCGCGTGATATAATTGGATGAAGGTTTTATATGAAGGAGAATATATATAAAGTTAAATTTTTCATATTATTAAATTGTGTTTTTTGTACTGTAAAAATGTACCGGGATGAAAATTACCATGACACTTTCCAGCTTATAATCTCACATATATGTATGGTATGTATATATAATATGTATGTAATATGTACATATGTACACATTGATTTGTATTGTATTCAGCCCTTTTTAACGTGCCGCTGCTGGGCACGGGCCTCCCTTCAAATATGAGGGGGAGCAGGCCTTAGTCCACCACGCGGGCCAAGTGCGGGTTGACGGACTTCACATGTCTTTCGAAAACTTGCTAGGTTCTCTCAGACATGCAGGTTTCTTTATGATGTTTTTCAGACTCATTCTGGAACGCTAACACAGACTGCCTTCAGTCCAAAGAAGCATTCCCCTAAACTTAACAAACCAGTAACAAATAAACAAACACGCCTAAACAGGGCAAAACTGAAAACGGTGGTGGAACTTATGACAGGTCATTGCCATCTCAACAAACACCTTTTCAATTTAGGTTTCACAGACAGCCCTCTGTGCAGAGCACGTCTCCGAGGGGATGAAACACCAGCCCACATTCTTACAGAATGTGACGAACTGGAACACTTACGCGCAGAAAAACTTGCCCCCAGAAGATCGATCCAGGAAATCTTACAGGACACTGGCAGCCTGCTTGACTACTGGAACTCTCTGGGTTGGAAAGATTAATACTACATGCAGCACAAGCTCACGCACAACGGGCAATAATGCCTAAGTGCGGAAAAAGCCGTGCAGAAGAAGAAGAAGAAGAAGACCCGGTTGAAGGGAAGAGTTAAAAAGTAGCAAAAACCATCACGTGATTAACGGACGACCCCTAACCCGGTACAGCATGAAGAATTAAACACATACGCTCATTCTCGTATACTTACACACAGTGTAATCCTGACCCATTTCCACTTTTCACAACAGACGCCTAAATGTCTAATTTAGCTTTACGACTCTATTGATCTTTACATCAGATTATGATTAAGTATTCTCAATTAAATTATTGTATTCAGCCCTTTTTAATGTCCTATTGCTGGCCAAGGGCCTCCCTTCATTACGAGGACCAGGTCATAGTACACCGCGCTTGCCAAGTGCGGGATGGCGAACTTCACATGTCTTTCGAAAACTTGCTCGGTTCTCTCAGACATGCAGATTTTCTCACGATATTTTCCTTCACCGTAGACAAACATAACCTTCTTATAACACTCAGATATACTTTTATTACGTATATGAATGATGAAATTTTTATATATGATGAAGTTCGTCCTTAGATACATTTTAACGGTTAGTATGGAATATATAGACTATATATTATAAATATACATAAGTATGATATACATAGGCATAATGAGTTGTTGAGGGTTGTATTATAACGTGTTTTCCCGTTTGAATAAAATAATCTCCCGCGGTTAAAAGTAGCCCTCCCACTATCTCGACACAAAAAATCACACCAATCCGTCTCCGATGCGACATGAAAGAAGGACAAACAAACAAACACACTTTCACATTTAATATATTAAAAATACTAGCGACACTATCAGTGTATATATGAATGATGATGAATTTAATATATGGTGAATGATAAACAAGATTCGCACTACACGTGTATTGTACGCTACACGTCGATCGTAAAGTCAGGAATCCACAATAAACCTAACCGTTGCCGATTTAATGACGGCTTGTTCTTCGATCATTTAGACCTACTAATAATTAATAGGTATAAGTGTAATATAAATCTTGCTATACTTAAAATCAAATTAAAATACTTATTATTTAAAAACAATATTATGCAATTTTATAACAAACTAGCAATACCCGCCCTTCGCCAATTTTCAAACTTCCGTTATAAACGTCAGTTTTACATGTATGGAAGTCTGCCAGATTTGTTGACATTTACGATTACTGCTCGGCTTAACAGCATGATGATATATATCCTATAGCCTTCCTCAATAAACGGGCTATCTAATACAAAAAGAATTTTCCAAATCGGATTAGTAGTTTCTGAGATTAGGGCGTTCAAACAAACAAACAAACAAACAAACAAACAATCTCTATATAATAATATTATATAGTATATAGTAGTAGTATATAGTGTAGTTTAAATGTAGAATTTAAATCAAATATCAATATTGAAAGTCCATTAGGATGCCGCCAGCCAGCGAAAAAATAAATAGCTACTCATTTTAAAGATAAAATTTTCTTATAACGATTCGCATTGAAATCTTGTAATCTAACATGTCGGTCCATCTGTTGTTTTTAAACAGTTTTTATATCGCACTTGGTAAATTGAATGTTTCTCAAAAAATCTTAAAGTGAAAAAGTAAAAAAGTCTCTTATATAAGCATATTTACGTATCATCTATACTAATATTATAAAGCTGAAGAGTGTGTTTGTTTGTTTGTTTGTTTGTTTATTTGTTTGTTTGTTTGTTTGGTTGAACGCGCTAATCTCAGGAACTACTGATACGATTTGAAAAATTCTTTTTGCATTTGATAGCCCGTTAACTGAGGAAGGTTATAGGCTATATATGATCCCGAAAAAGTATACGGGTCCCGTGGGATAGATTTGTTTTTGTCTAGGGACGAACCCGAAGCGAAGCGAGGGTGAGTCGCTAGTTATTATATAAAAAATAAATATGAATAAATATATATTGGGACACACACACACACACTTACACATTCACCACAAACATTAAACTTATACACATATCATTAGTTTCATTGTTAATATTTTTATTTATTTTTAATAGTATTAATTAAAAAATGCATGCTATCTTACTCATAATACTGTGATATTATGTTGGTGTTAAGTAGGTATATCTTATTCAAAATGGAAGGCAAGACGTTCGTAATACAAGTTCACTTAGTACTAGTGTCTTAGTTTTGTAAAAATGATTTTTTGTATTTGGTAATGAATAAATAAATAAATAAATAAAATAAATAAATAAAAAACAAAAATTAATAAATTTGAATAAATATATATTGGGACATTAACACACAGTACCAACTAGTTCCATGGTAAGCTACGAGGCTTGTGTTATGGATACCTGATAGTTGATACACTACACATATATTTTAAATACATACATGTTATAAATATAACATGAAAGTAGTTTTAATTTGTTTCGTTGTTGTAATATATTAGGTGTCCTGGATTCAAAAATAAAAGTAACATATATAATAAAACAGTTAACATCAAAATGGTCTTTACATAGCTCTCCTCGATTAAATAGCAATATGTACGAGTGTAGAATAAATAACGAGTATTAATAAATATATTGTATACAGTCCTTTTCAACGTCCCACTGCTGGGCAGAGGCCTCCCTTCAATGCAAGGATGACCAGGATATAGTCCACAACGCTGGCCAAATGGGGTTGGCGGATTTCATATGTCCTTCAAGAACTTTTTAGGTTCTCTACGACATGTGGGTTTCCTTATGATGTATTCCTTCCACGTAAAGCACGGGGTAACCATGTTAGATATCATTCGCACATGAAAATCATATGCGAGACCTGGGATTCGAACCCGATTCACTTGGTTTCCCAAGCGAGCCGGTTTAATACTGCCTTATACATGACAATAAGTTATATATTTCTTAACTATAATGTATGTATATAATTATATATTTTTGCCATATTCTAACTATTGCAAGAAATAAAAACGGGAAAACTAATAAAAAGTTAATATTTTATAAGTAATAAAATCTACCAGCTTTATAAAAACTTTTTCTTATAAACTTTTTGTTTAATAAGGGTAAACTTTCATTTAGCCGGGCTTGTTTGGTTAATTATTTGTTTTAGACCTTAGTTAGCTCACTGTTGATTTTAGTTTCCAAAGTATACAATAAGCAGAGTAATTGAAAACTACTGCTTATTTAACTTTAGGCGTATAATAAGTTAAGGAAATTATTATGCGCTCACTATCTCTTGCCAGAGTTACTTGTGGATGCAAAAGTTTCCCACTGCTATGAAGTTTTGCGATCGGAAAAAAGCTAACTAAAGCTTTTAATTGGTAATATAGCTCTTACTTTCTTAGATTTACGCGAATATTAGTTATTTTAAGTAAAATCGCAAATTAACCGGAAAAAAATAATTATAATAAAAATATTTCTAGATATTTTATTATTTTTTTGTACAAGACTCACGTATTTTAACAGTTTATAAAGATTATAGACACACATACACAATATCGGCTCGATTCATTCTCTAAGAAGTAATTTACACCACTAGTTTCACATTCACTACCCCTACACTTTAAATCACTTTTCATTATTTTTTTGACGACACGTTTGGCTCAGTTTGTAGTGACCCTACTTGCTGTACCAGCGGTCCCGGGTTAGAGTCCCGCTGGGGGCATTCATTTGTGTGATGAGCACGAATGTTTGTATTCCAGTCATGGTAGTTTATATTTATTTATAATATGAATGTAATCAACTATCTGGTAACCATAACATAAGCCTCGTAGCTTACCATGGAACTAGATGGTGTTGTGTGTCAATGTCCCAACATATTAATTTATTTATTTTTATTACTTTATGAATACAAGTTATTGTCCATAGCATTTTGAAAAAAAAGACTATTCAATAAGACTTTTCAAAAAATATTTAATGTAAAGATTCGGCTTAGTTACAATTTTATTATATGTATAGATTTACCCATTTAAAAACTCTGTATTACTCAATGACATGTTAAAAAAGGCTTTTTCATATCTTTAAATAACGTCTAAAAGCCACGTAACAAAGAATTGAATTGAAATAAAAATCAATAATAATTTTAGAACATCGAAGTATTTTACCAAAATATAACAGAAATATATTTAACTTCTTTTATATTTCAATTCAATTTAAAAGTGTAATTGCTTTAGCCAAAAAAAATCAAATCACCACATCAAAAAGATAGAATCTTTTTTTTTTAATGCAGCTACGTAGAAGCAAATTAAACGCTCAAGGCGATGTCGAGGCAAATTATAAACTTTTAAGAAATACAGCGAAACATTAAAATGTTAAATGTATTTAAATTTTAACTGCCATAACATAATAATAAGTGTGGCTTAAATAAAAATATAACGTGGACACGGACACAAATATCTATATACATACGTATGTATATAGATATTTGTTTGTTGTACTAATTAAATAATAATTAATTTAAATATAGACAGTGGTAGCCCAGTGTTAACGCGCTCCCTTGAGAAAACGAATGGCGTGTTCAAATCCCGGATCTCTCACCTCTGATAATTTTATGTGCGAAGCTTTTTCAAAATTTCACTTGTCTTACGGTGAAGTAAAACATTGTGAGGAAACCTGCGTGAAGACTGTGAAATTCGCCAACGCGTACTTGGCCAGCGTGGTGGACTATGGCCTGATCCCACTCGTATAGAAGGCAGGCCCGTGCCCAGCTGTGGGACGTTAAAAAGGGTTACATACATATATATACATATATGTAGATATTTGCTAGTTATACTATTTAAATTTATTATTATTTTAAGCCCCAATGAAGTATGACGAAGACGTTTATGTCAATTTGTGCCTGTGTATGTGTTTTTGTGTCTGTGGCACAGAATAATACAGAATATAAACGGATGGACAACTGATTGTATAGAACTATAAATAAAGACAAACTTATATTAAAAAATATGTTAACTTATAAATATTGTTAATATTTTATAATTAACTATTTGAAATACCATTGTCAGTTATTTTTCTGACGATGTTTTAATATTTTTTATATCTGAACTCTGTGATTTCAAATGAACCAGTGCTACAAATATTTTAGCATCAAAATCGTTTACAAAATTTAGTTACAAACAACGTTTAGAAATTACCTCACTCTATCCTGTTGCTCAAAAATATTTTGCAGTTTCTATCGTATTCTGTGCTGAAACACTAATATTAACTATTTTTGTCTGTTTACACACTCATCATTGTATGCATCGTTCACTAAAAATCTTAGATTTATAAGGTCAAACTGCAAACATTTTAAATAGAACTACGTAATATAGATTTAGTTAATTTTTCATCCTAAAATCTACACCCTACATTTTTCTTTTGTACTTCTTTGATTTATTATTTTATAAAATCAACGCTTCAAAACGTTTCTTTAACTTTCATTAACTTCTTTTATGTATATTTATATTAACTTTTTTTATTACAATTAGACAAAAATCACAGACTTCACAGATTATACAACTTATTACAATTAATTAAATTTTGCAAAAGATAATTAATTAGTTATAATTAAAATGTAAAAAAAACATACAATAATTATTAAAAAAAATACTATCGAAATTAAAAAAAAAACAGAAACAACACAACAATAATAATATACATATATTAATGTAATTAACTTTCATGACACGCCAATAGATGGCGTTAGTAGTAGATTACATCGCGCTATGGTTTGGTTATTGTTCAAAGTACTAATGCTTGGACATTTCCATTGCTGTTTTTGGATAAAAGATTTTGATGAGACTTTCATTGCATTTTTGAGACGCGAATCTGATCGTTAGATCAGTTAAGCGTATAAGATTAATACTTAATACCAATTTCTATATAATACTAGCGACTTACCCCCGCTTTGCTCGAGTGCGTCGCTATGTTGATTCCCCATACATACTATCATCCCCATAACCACCCCTTTAAGGGATGATTTCCGGGATAAAAACTATCCTTCTCAGGGTTTCGAACTATCTTCTTATCTAAATCGGTCCAGTAGTTTCGGAGCTTATTCAGTATAAACAAACAAACAAAATATCTTTCCGCTTTAGAATACAAGTATAGATTCTCACGACGAGGATCACGGAGTCCGCCAATATTCCCGATTTTGCCATACATATCGTTTACTTTCTTTAAAGTATTAGGGAAATTTAAATTTTTTATTAGATAAATTAATGTACAATTTGAGAATAAAATATTAATAATAAAAATAATATTATATTGCTTTGTATTTTGTAAGCATTTGTTCTCTACTCCATCAAAGATATAGCATTATATTAGCTTATTTAAATGTTTTATTATAATAAAATATCCGTTAGCTTTTTATTTATTTACATTTATTAACTTATCCTGTTATTTGTATACTATTTACAAACATTGTTAGGCTTCATGTTATGGCACTCTGTCTATATTCTTCCATAGCTTGAGACATCTATACATATAATAAAATTCTAACTACGCCTAATTTGTACATTAAATATTTTTTAGAAAATTTCATTAAAATAGACATTAGGTACTATCGATACGGAGGCCGAATCTATAGTTTTTAGAATTTTCTGTATCTAATTTTCTGTCTGTCTGTCTGTGACCGCATCACGAAAAACAGACAGATTTTGATGAAATTTGGTATGGTGATAGCTGGTTATATATGACACTTTTTACTGCGGGAAATATCTCAACACTGAGCTAAACATAACTAGGGACGAACCCGAGTAGAGCGAGGGTGAGTCGCTACGAGTAGTTATTATATATAATTATAAATGTGAACGATTATACGTGTGTTCATAATGTCTTCACGATTAAATGGCTGAATGAATTTAAATAAAAAATACATGTAATCTTCAGCATTGCTACGTTTAGAATAAAAGGAAAAAGAATCGTATGACATAAATTTTTTTCGTTATTCTGGGGCGGAAATGAGGACTTGTCAATACCCTTGCTTTGCCAAAACTATGACGCGTTAATATGAATATATGTTGTTCTGTCTGTAGCTTTTACAATAAAATCCTTGACTCTTCTAACGTGTGATGGAACTTTAGTAAATTATCTGCATGCTTTTGATATGGCACCATCAATGTACGATATATTAGGGCTAGATATAGAAAATTAGATGTATGTAGGTATGTTACTCACTTTACACCTAAACGAAGTCAGACCAATGATATCTATACGTCTATACAGATAAATAAAATTGAAGTGTCTGTTTGTAAATGTCAAAATACCAGCTTTTTACTAAATGCATATGAAAATTACATACAGCGTTATTTACGGTATTTTTAAGAAAAATTCAATTTTTAAAAGTTTTGTCTGTTTGTCTCTCTGTTTGTTCCGGCTAATCTCCGAAACGGCTGGACTGATTTTGACGGGACTTTCACTCACAGATAGCTGATGTTATAAGAAGTAACTTAGGCTACTTTAATTTTGGAATAAGAATTAGGATACTGCTTAAAAAGTCAAAACGATCGCACTCGAGCGAAGCGAGGTTAAGTCGCTAGTTATAATAAAAATAACAACATGAAATTCATCAAATACATATTAATTAGCTCATTCAATAAATGAAATGCTCGAAAACGTTTAGAAACGTGGTATGTTAACAAAATGGCGTTGTTTACAAGGCGAAGTTGTGGGGAGGGTGGGGACAGGACACCCCGTCCTAACAGACTGGACCGCAATGCAGGGATAACGTTGTACTAACAATTTAAACTTAACTGAAACAAAGTTCAAGATAGTTTACTGTTTTTAGCAATACTATTTACGACTAACTTCATGAGTCATCTACCTGGTATTTGGTAATTGACCACTATTTTTACTAACTCTGCAAAGTTTTACTTGATCCGGTCGCTTTGTAATAGTTTTATTAGGGTTCTATACCCGAAGTGTGTCAACGGAACCTTATTACAAAGCCTCCGCTGTCCGTCTGTCCGTCCATGCGTCAGTCTGTCAAAGGGCTGAATCTCATGAAACGTAATTAGGTAAAGAGTTGAAATTTTCACAGAGTCTGTTTTGAATGAAAATTAACACGCAGATACATCTGATGGAAATAATTTGATACTAATAAGATTTTTGATATCAATTCAAGTTTTTTGAACATATTTATTGGATCTAATCTAAATACCAACTAGTTCAAGAATAAAATGCTTAGAAATAACTGGCGAAGAAATACAAAAATAGTGAACTCTAGGATATATTTATTACATGTGTTTTAGGACTGTCTATTCTTTTTAATTACGAAGCACATTATTTAATACTGGCGGCTCAGTCGTTTCACCTCTAAAAAAACAAAATTAAATCTATCCCACAGGAACCGTACATTTTTCCGGGATAAAAAGTAGCCTATGTGTTATTTTGATGTATAATCTATATTATTGTAAAGTTTCATTAAAATCCATTCACTAGTTTTTGCGTGAAAGAGTAACAGACATCCATACATCCATACTCACAAACTTTCACATTTATAATATTAGTATGGATCAGTAGGAGTCTAAAGGTGTCATTAGCCGTCATTTTTCCTTAAAACGACCGCATCACGTTTTATAAAACCCCAAGATATCGACATTAAAGGGATAAGAAATTCTTAAACCCATCGAATTTGCTGAAACTTGAATAAGATTTATATTCAGCACTTCTGAAAGATTAAAGCTTTTGAAACGTGCGACTACACTGAAGGCTGAATTTTACGAATATAGAGAATTTTTTAAAAGTGAATATATCTTTTAGATTCACGCAAGTATTTGACATCTATATCTATACATATAATAAAGTTCTAACTGATTGTGAGTCGAATCTGTACATGAATTTTTTTTTGGAAAATCTTATTGAAATAGTCATTATTATCTATATAAAGGCCGAATCTATAGTTTTTAGTTTTCGTCTGTCTGTCAGGGAACGCATCACGAGGAAATGAAATTTAGTATGATGATAGCTGGTTATTTGGATCAACATACAGGATACTTTTTACTGCGGGAAAAAATCCCATCTCTGAGAAATCTATACTAAACATTAAAACGTAATAAGGGACGAACCCGAGCGGAGCGAAGATGAGTCGCTAGTTTTAAATAAAACTATCTTTTCCAATTGTCTCTCCCGTGACCATGATTGCTGTAAAGCATTCGAAATGTCAGGAACCAAAAATAAATCCGCGAAATAATAAAAGATTGTTTTATTTAAAATGTGAACATATCTGTTTTAAGACTTAGTAGAATTTTCAAGAATTTTAATATATGTATATGAGACTCGATAAACTAACGCGTTAATTTTTAATACCGCTTTATTTATGATCAATTGAATGTCAAATACACGTCACTTTCGCTAGTATGCGATGGTTTAGCAAAATGACACCCAGAAAATATTTAAAAAAGAAATTCATGAAAAGTATCTAATTTATGTACAATCTTACTAATAATATTATAAATGTGAAAGTTTAGATGTTTGGGTGTTTGTTACTCAATCTCGCCAGAACGGCTGAACGGATCTGGATGGGCACAAAGATAGATTATAGTGTGAAATCATACATAGGCTACTTTTTATCCCAGAAAAAGGTACGCTTCCCGTGGGATAGATTTGTTTTTATTTTTAGTTAATAATATTAACAGAAAAGACATATAAACTCGTTCGTATAAAGAAAGTATTATTTTTTCACTTTGCGGGTTCCGTACCTCAATAGGATAAAATGGAAACCTTCAAGGAATTCTCTTGTCCTTGATTTAAATCTATCGCAGTGGACTTTATATGTACTTATATAGCGTAAATTTTTTTTTATATTTCAGTTAAAATGGAGAGTTAGGTCATTTTGGGACTGAGAGCCTTTGTATTAATATACATTTATTAGTATTTTATATTATAAAATGTAATGTTATTGTTAACATATGTACGTAGTATTGCGGGCAAATCATTATTTAACTGTTATTTAATGTGCTTTGTTAGTCTGTTTAAATCCATTCAAAGCTAAAATAAATAAGTTGATTTATTCACAGCTGAAATGACCACGTTTATTTTACGAGGTGCCGTTTAATACTGTTGAAAGTTTAAAAGATCTTTGTGGTACTGCCAAGAGTTATTAGATCGTTTTCCTGATTTTATTTGAATTAATATGTTTATGTTATTTATTTGATTGTATAACCTCAGCAACGTGGGATGTAGATGAGATATGAAAAGAATATCGCACATGGATAGATTTGCGAATAAATACGACAGTGACTCACCTTTGACCGGTCCTTTATGTCGCGTCGTCGGATTTGTTTAAAATTGTAACGTTTAGTATAGATTTCTCAGAGATGAGATATTTCCCGCAATAAAAAGTATCTATCCTATATATTGACCCGGATTTCATTAAAATGTTTCCAGTGGTTTTTACGTGATGCGGTCACAGACAGACAGATAGACAAAAATTCTAAAAACTATAGTTTCGGTCTCTGTATCGATAATAATGACTATTTCAAAAAAAAATTCAAAAAAATATTTAATGTACAGATTCGGCTTAGAATTTTATTATATGTATATATATACATTCTGAAGAAAAATATTACCATATAGGTATATATTTTGAATAATTTCAATTAATCAAATATAATTACGTAGTTTCTTAGAAAAGACGTAAATTTTCTAAATAAATTACGTACCTAATATACACATTCTACAACTTGTTAATAAATTTTGATTCTATACTTAAAGTACTCCACTTTATTACATTTTAGTAACATAACTCATGCCAAAAATTACAACCTATCATAAAAATGTCATAAGAATATATTACACAGTGAGTTTTTAGTTTCCAGACCGGAAAGGCTACGAACAGTAAAAGTAAAACGATAATATGTGAGTTTTAAACTCATACTATAGAAGTTTTTAGGATTTATTTTTAATCTGTAAGCACAAAAGTTAACTAATGTTAAGATGTTTTTGTTAAATAACCTAGTTTAAACATGAATAGATCTATACATATAATAAAAATGAAGTGGTCTGGTGGTGAATGTCTATACATAGAAAGAAAATGCTAAAAACCAAGTCAAGGGGTGGTAAGAAGAGAAATAGAACAAATGTAGTTTTTTTTTTCAATTTTTTGTTTCTTTCTTTGTCTGTTTGTACGGACTAATTTCCGAAACTCTTGGACCGATTTAAATGAAATTTTGCATGGTGGTTTATTATATCCCCGGTCAACTTTTTAGATACTTTTCATTCCAGATAATTAAAGAGTTCCCGTGGGATAGTTTAAAAAATATAGTACCTAATGCAGCTTAGTGCATAACAACTTAATTTAGTAAAATTTGGCATGCTGATACCTTATACCGGAAAAATGTACGGTTCCCGTGGGATAGATTTGTTTTTGTTTTCTTAAAAGCGAATCCGAGCAAAGCAAGGGTGAGTCGCTAGTATACAACAAAAAAATAAAAAACACGTTTTAATAATGAACCGAACTAAAAAGTATAAAATAATTTTAAGTATAAGAATAAGTTAACGAGAAAATTTATGTTATTGTGAAAAACTTTTTATGCGAACTCTACTTTTAGAAATCGTACCAATGGAATATTTATAACAACGGATATCGAGCACCCCCACGCTTTTTCACAATAACATTAATTTTCTCGGTAATCACTTTATACTAAAAATTACTTTTCACTTTTATATTCGGTTCATCGTTAAAGCGTGTTTTTTAGTTTTTTAAACTATTAAAGCGTGTTTTTTTTTTTTGGTTTTTAAAATTATAATTTTTTTTTATTTTTTTTTTTATTTTGCTAATTACCAATCCTTGGTAAGTGTGCTAAATTTCAAGTTAATCTGACGTTTTTTTTTTATGGTACTCAGTGATAAACGAGCAGACAGGCCCACCTGATGGAAAGCGATACCTGTCACCCATAACACCTACGGTTCATACACTTTTACGTAACAAAACTGCAGAACCGCCGGTACGTTATCACTGTGAGGACTAAGATGATATGCCTCTTACCTGTAATTGCGCTGGCTACCTTATCCTTCATACCGGAACACAACAATGCAATCATTGTTGCTTGGCGGCAGAAATAGATAAGGGGGTGGTACCCATCCAGTCGGACTCCTCAGGCTTGACAGAGTCCTACCACCGGTTTTGAAGTGGGTTAAAATCTCGTTCAAAGATTTCGTTACATAGATCATAGATACAGGTGAAGCTAATAAAAGCGTGTTAAAACCCCAAATTTTCCGATGACCAGTCACACTGAAACAAACCAACTGAGTAGGAGATATTATAATGCACAGGTGCACTCTCTATTACTGTATTTACACACCTAGACTTGAAATCATTACCCTTCTTTGTGGACTATTGGATTTAAATTGAAAGACAAATGAACCTATCTACCCTTTTATATTAAATCAGCGAATCTCGTGATGCCTATAAAGCGAAAAGCTTGGTCTATTTCTGTTGTAGTTAATGTACTTCACAGTATTATTTTATACTAGCGACTAACCCTCGCTTCGCTCGGGTCGTCCTTAGGTTGCTTCCCCATACAAACTTTCATCCCTATTTTCATCCTCTTAAGGGATGATTTCCGGGATAAAAACTATCCTATGTCCTTCCCAGGGTCTCAAACTATCTCTTTACCAAATTTCATCTAAATCGGTACATCAGTTATTGAGTTTATTCGTTACAAACATACAAAAATACAAATCTTTCCTCTTTATAACAGTAGTGTAGATGTATGTAGATGTCAAAGTGTAAATATGCCTACTACTTTTTGTATGTATGTATATACATATCTTTGCGTACAAAAGTCAGTATCGTATGAACTAACAATAGTTATTGACTACATAACTAGTACATAAGCATCTCTCTCTCTCTCTCTCTCTCTCTCTCTCTCTCTTTCTCTCGCTCGCTCTCTCTCTCTCTCTCTCTCTCTCTCTCTCTCTCTCTCTCTCTCTCTCTCTTTCTCTCTCTAGTAGGTAAAACAAACGAAATACCTGTTCCACGAGTAAATGACATTGGAGAAGTAAATTGTGTTAAGCCACGCTTAAAAGCCATTACCAAGGAAATTGATTTGGATGGAAAGGGAACTATTAATTGCCATTAGAAGATAGGAGGATAATAATAAATAAGCAAAGGGGTACTTATACTCATAATAATAAAAGCGAAATTTCATATGTATGTGTTGTCTCTTTCACGCTAAAACGACTGGACCGATTTCGATTGAATTTTGTATTTTATGAATACTCACATATATGGGACTCACCGACAAAACCAGTACTACCCATTGAAACCTAACCTCCTCCGCCTTATGCACTCTACTATCAAAGAAGTACCTACCAGGAGCAATCCGCATGGTACACCCACTGAAGTGGACCACCTTCCAGTGCGTTTCTTGGCTTCGCGCCTGGCTGGATTGCCGAATGCTAAGTGCCCCCCCCCCCCCCCCACCACGACAAAGCTAATGAGTCGTCGTCGTTGTCGTCGTCCCCCACCACGACAAGGTGAACGCACATTGGGGGTAGATAGAGTATGACCTGGAGTAACACATACATTAGACACTTAAAAACGCACTAGAACGAAGCAAGGGTAAATCGTTAGTTTATTAATATTCCTAATACAAATTTATTTATATCATCACTATGTAAAATCAATAGCTCGATACGGGGGAGATAAAGTCGAGTGGCACGAAAGGGTGTGAAGTGTGTTGTAATACACTTTACATGTGACACGTACTTCAGTTGTATGATTTGTAACAATGAAGCCGTAATAAATATTTGTTTCTCGCTTCAGTCGGCTTAATTACGTATCAGAGTTAGTATGGAATCCTGAAATGTACATCTTTTTTAAAATTATCACGAATTTATTTAGTTTTCGTTGCTTTAAAGTGCGATTATTTGATTAATAAATGTTGGTATGTTTGTTTTACGCGTTTACTTGCTAATAATATTATTAAAAGGTATTCATTCGGTTTTGTGTTTCTTTGTGTGTTCATTACGTGTCACCGTTGCCAATTTTCAATCGATTTTTAATAGATTATAACCTCAAGGGTGGTTTAATATTAATAAAAAAAAGATCTCCCCCCAAAACTAGGAATAAATACTTAAAATTTTAAATCGGTAACTTTTTTAAGTTAAAAGATAGTTATTAGCTAAATCTAAATGAATTTAAAAATCACTCCAAAAGTTGGAAAATGGACGTTACTGAAACTCTCACATTATAGCTAGCTTTAGTTACCACAACAGCTTAAAAACTAAACCGTATAATTGAATCACAATTATATTAGAATAAGCTACGTTAGTTTTGGGTTGGTGGGTCATGATCTCAATTTTTAATTCACAAAAGAACAGCACAGACATCTGTGTCCTATAACATATATTATATTTAGAATAACGCTCCTCCGGTATGATTTGGACGCACAGTTCAGACGGTCGGAAGTACGAAGTAAATATTGCATGCAGTTAATCACTCAACGTACTATTTCTGTACACTTGCTATGCATTCCGATGACCTTTCGATGTATGTAAAATTTAATAGTTTTTAGAACTTGTTTTTAATAATATTTGTAATATTAATCTTTTAAGGCCGTAATAGGTCAGTGGTAACTCTCGTTTAGAAGACTGAATGAAGCGGGTTCAAATCTTGAGTCTTGCATCTCTGATATTGTCACGTGCGAATTATTTCCAACTGGTCTTACGGTGAAGGAAAACATGATGAAACATAAAGAAACCTGTACGTCTAAGAGAACCTTACAAGTTTTCAAAAAGTCATGTGAAGTCCGCCAACCCGCACTTGGCCAACGTGGTGGGATATGGTCTGATCCCCTTCGTATCGAAGGGAGGCCCGTGCCCGCAATGGGACGTTAAAAAGGCCTAAATACATTAAATACACACAATATTAACCTCTGGGATGGTTTTTTTTTATTGATCTTATCAGCAATATTCTGATGCTCTGCCTTCTTAGCTTTGTATTCTATAACCATTATATTTCTTTCCGTATATGATATTCTATAAATATATGATTGTAATATGCGTTATTTAATTATTGATTTATTTTAATTTAATTGCGATATTTGCCAAAGAAGTTTTGCTTCAACCGCAAATAATGGTTACACGCACCCATTTTTTTTTAAACGGACTTGCTGTAAACTACCGGGTTCAAACAAACAATCTAAGTCAGCTTCATAACATTATAGTAGGGGAGCCCAAGAGGGGATTTTGGGATTTACTCAAGCGCGGCAGATTAACATAAGGGAGGATACCTTGCATTCTATTGAGTACCTCCACCATAGTAAAAGTCCTTTATATAAGGCCGCGTGTCTAGGGCAGCCGATCAAATATTAAAAAAAATATTTTGATAAGGTAGAAATACATGAAATAGTCAGATTAAGGTATGGTGGGCTAGTTACATCCTGAAAAGTGTGCAAATCAATAATCTGCCGATTTCTACAAGCCGAACAGGCTAAAATCGACTGTAAAGTTTATGTACGATTTTTACATCTTCGGCTTGTAAAAATCGGCAGATTATTGATTTACACATTTTTCAGGGTGCAATTAACCCATCACGCCTTAATCTGACGGTTCCAAGTATTTCTACCTTATCAAAATATTTTTTGAATATTTTGATCAGCTGCCCTAGACGCAAGGCCTTATATAGAAGACTTATATTATGATGAAGGTACTCAACAGAGTGCAAGGTATCCCCCCTTATGTTAATCTGCCGCGCTAGAGTAAATCCCAAAATTCCCTCTTGGGCTCCCCTACTATTAAGAGAGATATACTTACTATTATCATTAATAAGCATGTTTTTCGTTTTTTTGGTGTTTCCTTTCATCCAGCAACATATTGACCCGATTTTCAAGATAGTGTAAGGGTCGGATTAATATTGGAGTATATGTTAGGAACCTTAAAATGTAGCAATATTTTATTACAATCGATAATCGGTAAGATTATTAGTATTGTAAGCTAAGAAATACAAATGCGAGTGAATCCAAGGGTTAATAGCAAGTGAGAAACATTTTGAAATTATTCATAGCTACGTAATACGTAGTGACTCACAAACATACCGTTTACGTGAAGTAAACTCGCGCTCTGGTTACGCTTCTGCACTAACAGGTGTTGTGGTTACGTTTGCCGAAATATTTGTTTAACGTTAGTTATTATACGATATATAATACGAGATGCTTAGTTGATGATGATATTTTGTATAGAAATAGTTGGAGGACTAGAGAGTGCCATAGGCTATGTTTTAACACGGGAGGTTATTTCATTCCCACGGGAAAACACGTTGCAATACAACCCACAACAACTCATCATACCTATGTATATATAATATATAATTTTGATTGATATAATTATTCGTATATAAACGATTTCAAGGGTGAGTCGCTAGTATTATTATATTTTAATTAAAATTTTATCCTAGGTAGTGAAAGCGCGTGTATGGAGTAGTCGCTGAGACCAAACAAACATTAAGACCGTTCCTGTGATATTGGCTATCAACCACACCCTAGAGTCTAATAAACTGGATAGTTAATACAATATGTATTAACTATACAGTATATTGTCCAGTATATGTATATTGACCGATTTTTTTGCAATTCTTAAAGGATGAAAACCAAATATATTTACTATACTTTGATTAGACGACAGGTTTGGCTCAGTTTGTAGTGGCCCTACTTGCTGTGCCAGCGGTCGCGGGTTCGGGTTCCGCTAAGGGCATTCATTTGTGTAATGAGCACAAATGTTTGTACTCCAGTCATGTGTATTTATATTTATAATATGTATATATTTAAAGTTATATATGTATAGTATATCAAGTAACTGGTATCCATAACACAAGCCTCGTATTTTATTTTATTATTTATACTATACCCTACACTTTTATAGTTATCGAATTACTAAGTTATAATTGCGAAAGTTGAATTAAAAAAATAATAATAATGAAAGCTTTATTAGCATAAGTTGTATTTCTTTACAATAAGCGCAAAATAAGTTTGTATGTGCGTGTGTCTTTGTTACCCTTTCACGGAACGGCTGGATTATTCCATCTTTGTATGACATTTAGTACAAAAATAGACTGTTAGAGACGCACACGAGCGAAGCGACCGAAAGTCGTTAGTTTTCTATAAAATATTTCTTTTTCCTTTTATATAAGTTTAAGCATTCGTCACTCAAACATTTTCAAACTTCTTTTTTATATCTAATAATTAATACGTCCTCTTGTGTCCTGTTCTATTACCCATAAAAATAACTGCTGGTTAGATGTAAACGATTCAAATGTATTATAACTTGGTAGCTTCTGGTATTATTGATGTCACGCTTTTGGGAATATCATTATAATTTTTAACCGACTTCCAAAAAAGGAGGAGGTTCTCAATTCGACCGTATATATTTTTTCGTATGTTACGCACCATTTTCGTATTTAAACAAAACAGAATTATTTTAATTTTTTCTCTTAAAATTTATTTCTTAAAGGAGTTAAGGGTTAATCGTTATTTTCAGTAGAGCAAGTGAAAATCTAGATTAGTAGTAGTTACTTACATTCATAGATGACATAAGATCTTTATATTCCTGCTCTATAAAGATTGAGTGAGTTATTTTAATGAAAAGTGACTTATGTGTTATTCCAGACTGTCAGTGTACTAAATTTCATCCAGATCCGTTCAGCCGTTCTGGCGTGACTGAGTAACAAACATCCATCCAAACTCGCATTTTCGCATTCGCATCACTACATAATATAAAACAAAGTAGCTTCCCGCTGTCTGTCCCTATATACCTATGCTTATTTTTTTATAGATAAAGTTATTCAAGAGGAAGGTTTATATATTTTTAATATATTAAACGAGCAATTCTTGTATATTTATATATTTATTTATTTATTTATACCGGCGATCTCGAAAACGGCTCTAACGATTTTGCTGAAATTTGGTATATGGGGGCTTTCGGAGGCGAAAAATTGATCTAGATTAGTCACATGTCTGGGAAAACGCGTGTTTTCGAGTTTTCATGCGTTTTTCTTATGCATTATTCTACGCAAAATTTAATCGCGACATCTATACAACTCTGTCAGTAATACTTAGTCAATAATGTAAAATTATTTTAAGCCAAATTAAAAAGAAAATTATTCTTATCGCGACATCTATACAACTGTCTCAGTAACACTTAGTCACTTAATGTAAAATTATTTTTAAGCCAAATTAAAAAGAAAATTATTCTTATCGCGACATCTATACAACTGTCTCAGTAACACTTAGTCACTTAATGTAAAATTATTTTTAAGCCAAATTAAAAAGAAAATTGTTCTTATCGCGACATCTATACAACTTTTTCAGTAACACTTAGTCACTTAATGTAAAATATACAATCTTTCAAAAACTCCGAGCGAAGCTCGGTCGCCCAGGTACTATATATAATACATGCATAATATAGTGAAGAAACACTGATAATTTTAGTGGTTTCTAACGTGGTATCGTAAATAAACACATTTTTTGCGCATATATTGCAAACGCTGGTTGAACCCTATGAGTTAGATCAAAATAATGTACTACAATATTGTACTTAAAAAGGCCTACAAAAAGTCCGCGATGGCATATGTCTATCTCTTAAGAATAAAATACTATAATCATTTCACTATATCCAAGCTAGGGACGAACGCGAGCGATGCGAGGGTGAGTCGCTAGTTTATAATAAAAGTAAAATTAAAATTTTGAAGGTATAGCAGAATTTTTCATCGACACGTTTAAAAAGCAAAGTCTAGCTCGAATGGATTGTAAATGCAAACAGCGAGCGCGTGTCGGGCATCGACTAACAGCCACACCTGCTGTCCACATAGATATCGTGTAAAGGTATTTTTTACCTTGAAAATTCAAACAACTTTAATGTGAATGTACAGTTCGAAACTCTTTTTTCTCATTATATATACTTAGGTATTAAAGAAAAATAGAGATCCTATGTAAAGAGTCTTTTTTAATATTTTATGTTTTGTAACTTACAGATCGGCTTAAAGCCAAGCTCACGTTCCCATTTCATAAAGTTTCATTTCAAAAGGTTTAGTAGATATAAAACTACAGGCTGCAAGTGTCGTTTTGACGTTAGTATAGGCTATTATAGTGAGAAAAAAATAAACGACAGTTCCAGTGTCAGTGCCAGATTCAGCCTTAGCGCCGCGCTTTAAAAAATTCCTCTCTATTATCGAAATTTTGCATAAAGTTTTGATAAAAAAATTTTTTTTATTCATTTTTTGAAAACAATATGGTAATATAAATGCAATAATATACAATTTTATAAATAAATTGTACATGTTGAATGTACACTTGTTTCTTAAAAAAAATACATTTTGTGACAAATGTATTTTTTAATTATTTGTTATGTTTTAACAAATACACATGTCGCACATCCAAGAACGATAAAATAATTTAACGTCACATTTTATATTTTTTCATTCCCATTCTTTTTACAAGCTGTAATTATCTTTACTATTATCATTTACTAGCAAAAAAGCAATTTATCACTGTCTCCTTAAAAAGCCATTAATCTTTGATAAGTTACACAAAAACTAGTCTTACCATATGTATAGGCTATAAGATATTACGTATACTTTATGCTTAAATGATATTGCAAACTTTTTACCACAATACACTTACAATACTTGTCACTTAACCCAGATTTGCCTATGCCAAAGTATGTATTTTAGTAATTATATATGTATGTACATATGTCAAAGAATATTGATATTTTTCCAGTTTTGGTCAGAAAAAAAATATTTTTCCATAAACCTTTGCTATTTCTTTCTCAGCCCTAGATTTGAATTTAATATTGCTATCAATGTCATTACAGGAATACACTGTCAAAATACTAGGTCTTTAGTCAGGAACGTATTGAAAGGAATTCTGAATACAGATAAATAAAATTGAAGTGTCTGTTTGTAATGTCAAAATAATAGCTTTATACTAAATGCTTATGGAATTATATACGGTACTTGTAAGAAATCACATTTTTTTTAATTTTTGTCTCTGTCTGTTTGTTTGTTCCGGCTAATTTCCAAAACGGCTGGACCAATTTTAACAGGACTTTCACTGGCAGATAGCTGATATTACAAGGAGTAACTTTAGCTACTTTTATTTTAAAAAAAGAATTAGGGTCTCGCTCAGAAAAATTGAAACTTAACAAGGGACGCACCCGAGCGTAGCAAGGGTAAGTCGCTAGTTAAGTTAAATAGTTTTTTTTTTCAATTAGACTTATTACAATCTCTTTTGAATGGTCAATTTAATTTAAAGAGCGTCAGTGTAGTCAGTCCGTGAGGAAGCTACCACCGGCTCGGAAAGCAGTTCTGCTGAGAAGGGCTGGCGAGAAACTCGACAGTTGCTCTTTTAAATATCGAAATTACATTTTATTTATTTCATTCACATAACATATTTTTTGCCTAAAGACTATAAAGTCCTTATTAAAAAAAACTCCTATATTTTTTACTTTCAATAACATAAGAATGAAGGTATGAATACAACAATACACAAAATAACCCAAAACATCTACTTGGCAACCAAATATCGTCTGTGAGACAATAGATAGAACTATTTTCCAAGATCTAGGTCAGGTTATATTAAATTATACGATGTACGAGAACCGTATAGTATTTAGCTCACTGTTCATACCTTTGTATTTTGTCTAGTACATACTCAATATCTCGTATACATATTTATATATATACACATTTTTATATATATACTGTATCTATATATATATATATATATATATATATATATATATATATATATATACATATATATGATGAATCCCTATTTCCCTTGGTCACGCCATCTCGCGTGAATGGCTGGACCGATTTCACTAATTTCTTTTTTTGTTGTGTTTGTTATTATCAGGAGAAGGTTTTTACATTTTAAAAAAATAAGAAAATTGCACAGGAACATATAAAATGGGGATGAAATTTTTTATTGGGAGGCGAGCTAGGGACGAACCGGAGCGAAGCGAGGGTAAGTCGCTAGTATTATAATAAAATTATAACCGAGACGATTCTATACATTTATAATTTTTTTTTTTTAAAATCTTATTGAAATAGTCATTATTATCGATACAGAGGGCGAATCTATAGTTTTTAGAATTTTTGTCTGTATAATCTATTTAATATGTTTTGGTCTAGACCCCGCATACTATCAGAATTCTGACGTGTCTGACGTCCGCTTCTGATGAGTCCCGGATGCCGTAGATCGGACGTCAGAATTTTTTCTGATCAGAACGTTACTCAGAACTCTATACATTTTGTACTAAACCGCACATACTTATCAGAAATTCGCATCAGTTGTCGAGCGGATGCCGCGAAATAAACTCATTGTCACACTCGCTGGAACTAAGTTTCTGATGGGTGTGCGGGGTGGTACCGGCGGGCGTCAGAAATTTTCTGACAGAAAAAATATTATACTATGCGGCCGGTCTAATTATTGTTTAAGATAAAGAAATAAAAAGTCCAATTTAGTATTAAATTATTACTCATACAACTTTGATTGGTTATTAGTTAAGTAGAATGGGTAATGTATCTCATAAAGATAAATGCGATTATTTATGATCTGAGATAACCCAGATCGAGTGTTCGTAAATCATGTTAATGGGATTCGAATCTGAATTCAATTTTCAATAAACTAAGTCCTTATCACATCTCATTCTCATTGAGATATGCATATTGTATTTTTAACATGTCCATTTGTTCTTCTATCGAGCAAGTTTGACGGCACGTTTGGCTCAGTTTGTAGTGACCCTACTTGCTGTGCCAGCGGTCGCAGGTTCTAGTTCCGCTGGGGGGCATTCATTTGTGTGATGAGCACGAATGTTTGTACTCCAGTCATGGGTGTTTATATTTATAATATGTATGTATTTAAAGTTATATATGTGTAGTATATCAACTATCTGGTATCCATAACACAGGCTTTGTAGCTTCCCATGGAACTAGATGGTGCTGTGTGTTAATGTCCCAGCATATTTATTTATTTATTAAGTACGTGTTAATATGCTTTTTTACATAGAAATATTTCATGGTTTAAAAAATGGCTTGACTATTTTTCTTGTCAGTAGAATAAATAACCATTATTATACTAGCGACTCACCCTCGCTTCGCTCGTCTTTGGCTTACGCTATCTCGCATTGAGGGACCGAACCCAACAGTGGGACGTTAAAAGAATTGTTTTTAGGTTATTACTTGCAATATCTATATAAAAGTTATTGCTGGTTCGATTCGAACGACAGAAATACCTTTTAAGCTCAAACTATTACTAAAAGGTTTAAAACTACAAAAAAACATGTAATAATCCGTATAATGCACAATATACTTATAAATTCTTCGGGAGTTATTTATCAAGATACAAATAATTAAATATGTTGGGACATTAACACAAAGTGCCATCAAGTTCCATGTTATGCTACGAGGCTTGTGTTATGGATACCAGACAGTTGATACACTATACATATGTTACTCTAAATACATACACGTTATAAATATAAACACCCATAACTGCAGTACAAACATTCGTGCTCATGACACAAATGCAATGAATGCCCCCAGCGGAACTCGAGCTCGTGACCGTTGGCACAGCAAGTAGGGTCACTACATACTAAGCCAAACGTGTCGTCAATGTGTATTTATTTGTGACAACGAAAAGCCTACACGCGCTCTATAATATTGGTTTCATTATCTCGTCATGTCATCAGCCCATGCTATTTCCGGAAATAGGGTCTTCCATAATACCTCTTTCCTTTCCTTAACTAACACTGAATGTCGTTCGTATCTTACATCTATATAATTTTTAGATTTTTTATGTATCATATATAAACTGCATGTATGTACATACGTACAAGGTTATTCTGTAACAGTTTTGTAAATTAATTTTTTTTTCAAAGAGTAACTGTTGAGTTTCTCTTGAGCTTTTCTCGGCATGTTAGCATGCAGCAGCATGGTAGCTTAATGCTGACGTTTAATTTAAATATAAAAAATTACAATTCAAAAGTCATTATGTAAAAGTCTGTTAAAATAAAGTACTGTTTTGATTTTCTTTAATTTACGAACTCTCAAGCGAAGGTCTGCTCATACATGTATGTATGTATTAGATAGAAAAAAATAGCCTTCGTCATTTCTATCTGTCAGTAAAAATCCTTGTCTCGAGACCGCTCTTTTATATTCCCAGAAAAAAGTCTCCCGAGTTGATCTGGATTCCTTTATGTATTAACGCTAATAACTAGCTCATCGGTTCCAGCTTATACTCGTACAAAGGAGAGCAAACAGATGAACAGACAAACATTATTATAGTTATTTGAACTTTGTTATTTGAACTATTTCCATAAGTATAATAATTAATAATAATAGAATTCAAGTCATTTTTTGCTTGTAAATAATATTTTGCAAATGGTAATAATACGTATCTACTCATACAACTAACTTTTCTTCAGTATACTTTAAAATTAAGCGTTACCAATGGAATAACATTATTAAAAATCAATTTCAAACAAAGTGTATACTACATTTTCCTTTACAAAAACAGTGTTAAAAATTCACAGTATCTACATAGAACGTTATATAACTGCGTAGTCTCAAGGACGGTAAGAGGACGCGTGAATGATGTAATACCATCAGAAATGTTTGAATCAAAAGATCTCGCGAAATTGCCCAGTCACAAAATCATCCCATAAATTAGGTTAGCTCTACATAGCGAGTTGCTTCACCAAGAAGATGGGGTGAAGTGTTTATTTTGCCTTGTCCTATTTATTAAATTGTATAGTTTTACTTATGGATATACCCTATATGTAGCAAATACCTATATACTTTACGAGATTCAGTTAAGTATCAAGTGACATAGCTATTACTAAAAATCATTATACATAATAATGTATTAATAAGGCATACATATAAACATATGTATATGCGAATGTTTGTATGTGTATAGGTTTGTTACTTCTGCGTTGAAACCGCTGGACGAATTTGAATTAAGTACTTAGTTTATGGGCCTGGAGTAACAAATAAGCTATGTGGCACATAATGACGCACCCGAGCGAAGCGAGGGTCAGTTACTAGTATACTCATAATTATTACTTAACTCAATTTTCCCTTTCTATTCCCCACGCCTTCTAACTTTCTTCCTTACACAGCCCAGGAGTACTATTATAAAATCCTTTAATGGCATAAGCCCGCCTTTCAGAGATTTTAATTTATCTGTGCAATAAAGTATCAAATAAATATATAAATAAAGTATCAAATAAACAAATATACAAGTAAAAGTCGAATAATGAATCGTGACGTACATTGAATAATTTAGCATAAATTGTTTGCTGCTACAGAATATTTTTTGAAGGTTGAATTTTGAATATAAATCTTGGAGGATGTCGGATTAAAATAAAAGCCACATCAACAATTTTCAGTACGTATACCTCCATTTTCTGAATTTCATTTTGATTGGTTCTCTAGATCAAGCTAAAAGTAGAACAATGCTAAGGTTTTTGCTTGTCTTCCTTTAAGACACAGTGGTTACATTGACTCGATGTTATATGAAACTACAGAAGTGTGCAAAATCACAGGCTAGTGGTTACTTATGAATAAGATACATCAAATCAAAATATACTTTATTTAAATAAACTTTTACAAGCACTTTTGAATCGTCAATTTTTAATTTTAAATTAAATGTCAATATAGTCAGTCCGTAAGGAATCTACCACCGGCTCGGAAGGCAGTTTTGCTGAGAAGAGCCGATGAGAAACTCAACAATTGCTCTTTTAAAATAATATTTGTTTACAATATTGCAATACAAAATTATCTACTTATCCTACGTGAGAGCCAACCAGACATTAGTTCCATACATTGACAATAAGACATACAAAAGGTCTAAATGATATTTTTCTTCAAATTCTTTTCCTAAATATAAATGATAATATATAATGTAATGGTTTGAAGGCTTTCATCCTTGGCAATAAATCGCTTAACCTTTGCAAATTGATTTTCTTAAAGAAAAATGTAATAAGTTTTATGTTAGTTTCAATTTAGTGTTTCACAGCTTTCCTTTATAATCTAGCCATAACTCATTCATCTATCTATAGATATAATAAAATTCAAACTGAGGTGAATCTGTACATTAAATATTTTTTGGAAAATCTTATTGAAATAGTTATTATTATCGATACAGAGGCCGATAAATAGTTTTTAGAATTTGGGTCAACATATAGGATACTTTTTATTGGGGAAAAATATCTCATCTCTGAGAAATCTATACTAACCGTTAAAACTTAACCAGGGACGAACCCGAGCGGAGCGAGAGCGAGTCGCTAGTCTATATAACAATAAACAAAGACAAAACATTCACTACTGTTTTCTCCTCTGTTTGTCAACTGAAGTTCTTTTTTTTTTGTTTTGATAAGCAGCTATCAATTAAAAAATTAGAAACAGTTAATTGAATAAATTAAATTAACTATTTCTAATTATTAAATGAATATATAATATATATATTCATTCATATATGATTTTGTCAAATTTTCAATAGATTATGATCGAATTGCCATCACTACTAGTATTCATAATTAATTCCTCTTAGATAAGGTTAATATTTACGAAATAATCGTTATTAATTCTCAATTTCAAACACTTTTATGCAAAAATTAAACATAATAGCTTATTTGTGTCATGGAAAACATTTTTGAAGCTCAAGACTAATAAAAATGTTTCCACTGAAGAGAAAATGTTGAACTTTTGTCGTTGTAAGCGCCAGTTTAGTCATGTGCGAATATACTCCCATAGTAATGTCTATGGAGTGTTGAGTTTTTGATATTTTATAATACATAAATAGTAATAAATATGTTGATTGTTGAGACATTAACACACAGCACAATCTAGTACCATGGTAAGCTACGAGACTTGTCTATTGGATACCAGATAGTTGATACACCACTACACATAATATATAACTTTAAGTACATACATATTATAAATATAAACACCCATAACCAAATATTCGTGCTCTTCGCACAAATGAATGCCCCCAGCGGGACTCGAACCCACGACCATTAGCACAGCAAGTAGGATCACTGCAAACTGAGCCGAATTGTTCAAATGTTACACAGTAATTTAGTTTAGTTTTAATAACAGCATATCATTTTAAAATGAAAGCGATCAGATTTACGCTATACACAAATCACAACATTTACTTCCTGTCTTTGTTCATATTCTTAACAAGTAAAATGCAGTATTGAATAAAATCTTTTAATTACGCTTAACAAAATTTAGAATACAAAAAAAAATGTTTCAACTTTTACATAGCATTTTAAATATACGTACATTCTGGCAAAAAAAATCTCTCACTAACACAATGAACTCATGACTATATGTAACAATACAAATCTTCGTGCTCCGTTTCTACATGTAATCAGATTTAGTGTTTTTTTTTCTCTCTATTTTATACTGGCGTCTCTACTCTACCCGACATTGGCGAAGTAAACGCTTCTAGGAGTGCCCAAACGGCCATTGAACATAAGAATTGAATTGAATTGAACAAATCTTCGTATTTTTCGCATAAAATGAATGTGATATTCTTGGCACTAGTCATTGTCAACGATTTCAACATTCAGTATTTACATTGTTCCATCGTTGAAGAAATGACCTAATTTGGCATGAATCCACATCGATAACCATTTTCATAAGGAAAAAGTTTTTTTTTTCAATTAAAATCAGATTCCAAAGAATTGTCGCTGTATACCTACTTCTAAAGTAAAGTTCCTACCTGTTTCCATCCTTAAAAATGAAGATTTTTCTTCAAAAATTCGCTTTCAAATTCAAAAAAGTCGCTTTTCAAATTGGCAAAAATAATGCATAATACACGTACATCTTTTTGTACATTATAATATTATACGGTACGGTACGTCTTCCTTTACGAGAAGAGTCTATTGTAATATCCTTCAAAACTTAAACATAACTGTTAATTGCAAATCTACGTAAATACAGCAATTTATATAGCAGTGGCGCGGTCGCTTGGAAAATGAAACGATGCTTGCTCAAACTCCGGGTCTCACACCTCTTGAGTTTTCATTTGCTAATTATTATAGGCTTATATCTCAATCTCTCATATATTATATCTCATTAATCAAGTTTTGTTACACCTAAGTTATGTTTTAGTACTGGTAATTAAATGTTTTAATCATGGACTTCGCCGGAATCAGATATTTTTTTCCAAAAAAGAGACAGTGGTTCGTTATTAGTGGAGATTAATAAAAAAATCAGTCAAATGCGAGTCAAATTTATTTTTATTATTTGTTGTTCCGGCAATAGAAATATATACTCAGTGAAAATTTCAACTCTCTACCTATTTATTTATTTATTTATTTATTTATTTATTATGGAAACAAACGGTATTAACAAAAAACATTAAATAGAAAAAAATATTAGTAAAACTTAACCAATAACAGTTTCCAAAGTTACAAAAACACATATATCAAAGTTAGGAGAGAAGATGCAAAACATAATTGAATTAATAATATTAAATAAAACAAAAATCTAAAAAATTAAAAATAAGGAGACAGAGAGAGACCATAATCAAATAATAAATTAATAATAAATTACATAAATAATAAAAAGTTAATTAAACTAGTTAACAATAATAATAAATAATAAAATTAATCACAGTTAGCATTATTTAAGTTGTACATAACGTAAGATTTAAATCTGTTAAGAGAGAGATGAAATATGTCATGATTTATAAAAAGTTTATTGTACTGGGCACAACTTCTATTGATAAATGAATTCTTCGCATATTTTGTCCTAGTTGCAGGAACATAAAAAGTGGCTTTTTGTCTTGTATTACCATTTCGTGGACATTTAAAATTTAATTTTGATAGTAAATAAGGCGAGTCGATTTCATTATTCAAGATCTTATATAAAAGAGCTTGATCTCGCTGAGCACGTCGGTTAGCAGCCGACATAGGTGTAGAAAAATTGCCTTTATCAAAGGAAAAATTCGATGTAAGGTTCTTAATGAACCGGTCATGTATATGTTCGATTCTACCAATGTGATTCCTATACTGAGAATTCCAAACAGAAGAAGCATACTCTAAAATAGACCTAACAAATGCGTTGTATAAAATTATGTGCGTTGACGGATGCTTAAACTCCTTGGATATCCTCAGCATAAAACCAAGCATACGATAAGCTTTGTTAGCTATATAAATGACGTGCTCATCAAAGAGTAATTTAGAGTCAATTATAACTCCAAGATCTTTAACCATACGAACTCTGGAAATTATTTCGTTATTTAATTTGTATGAGTGGTTAATAGCTAAACGTTTTCGAGTAAATGTAATTACTTTGCACTTTTAATGTTTATAAACAAAGAATTTTTGGAACAATAATTACTAAGCCGATCTAAATCATTCTGCAAGTCTGTACAATCATTGATACTTTTAATAACTTTAAATATTTTATTATCATCGGCGTACAATAAAAATTTTGAGTGCTCGAAAACCAGGTGAATGTCATTTACGTAAACATTAAATAATAGAGGTCCTAGATGGGAGCCCTGGGGTACCCCGGATGGGACTGGAATAAATGATGAGCAGTAACCCTTTATGGTTACTGCTTGGCTACGGTTACTTAGGTACGACTCAATCCATCGCAGAAGGTCGCCGTGTACACCAATGTATCTTAGTTTTTCGAGAAGGATAGAGTGAGATATTTTATCAAAAGCCTTAGAAAAATCTGTATACACGGCGTCCACCTGATACCCACTATCCATTGCGCACGTAACAAAATCAGTAAATTCGCAAAGATTAGTTTCCGTAGATTTTCTGTTAATAAATCCGTGCTGTTGTTCAATAAGTATAGGTCTGATAACGGGTAATATATTATCGTAAACAATTTTTTCAAACATTTTCGGGATGCAACTTAGTTTTGAAATAGGACGGTAATTTTTAATATTATGCTTATCGCCGCTTTTAAAAATAGGTACAACATAAGACCTTTTCCATTGAGAAGGCATAGTGCACGTTCGCATAGATAGAGTAAAAAGAATATGTAAAGGTAATCTTAGACTCTCGTTACATCTCTTTAAAAATATAGCAGGTACACCGTCCGGACCACAGCCCTTGTTTATATTTAAAGATTTTAAATATTTATCTACAGTCAACATTGAAATATTAACAGAAAACAGGTCAACGCTATTACTACAAGGAAGAACGCCTACATCATTAATTGGGGTAGAAGTAATGGGATTGTGCTCGAAAGATGAGTAAAAATAGTTGTTAAAAAGATCAGTTATCTCTTGTCCATCGTTTGTGGAGAAATCATTTAAGTAAAACATATCTGGCAAGTCACTATTTTGTTTTTTAGATTTCACGAATGTCCAAAAATATCTAGAGTCCCTAGCGATTGTGTTTTCAGCATAATTCAGATAATTATTATAACATTCGTCCTCAACTACTTTTTGTCTCTTCCGCAGCATCCGAAAAGTGCAATAGTCACTATAGTTTTCATAAACTTTCCATTTTTTATGGACCTTCAATTTTTCTCTAGTAATTTTTTTGAGTGCAGGAGAATACCAAATAGGATATTTGTTATTATCGATTACAATTTTAGTGGGAACAAGAGAATCAATAATACTATTAATGATTTCATAAAATACTTCAACTGCACGCTCTATATCTAAACCATTTAGACATTCTAGCCAATCGATTTCAAACAACCTATTATTAATTTCGGTATAGTTCGCCTTTTGAAAAAGTTTAACAACCCTTGGAACATTGGTGAGGAAATTAGATTGTAAATTGGTAAATGCAATATCTAGAGCGGGGTGATGTGAGTCTTCTTTAACTAACGGTGTTTCGCTGTGTTTTACAATAATACAGTTAATATTGCTAATTACCAAATCCAAATACCGATTATTACTATTAGGGATAATGTTAAACTGGTTTAAATTATTTATATGTAGAAAAGTTGATAATAAGCTTACTTGGGAATGTGAACTTCCTGCTGTGTGTAATAGTTTAGTACCATAAGTATCATCAACTTGAGACCAATTAGCAGCAGGGATATTGAAATCACCAACTAATAAAAATATATCTTTAGGGTGCAAAATGATTGTCTCGGACACCTGTTCATAGAACTTAATTTGATCATCGCATTGCAACGAACACTGTGGAAAGTAACAGCAATATATTCGAAAGTCAGTAAGTCTATTGTTTGACTTAATGCCTATACAAATTGAAATTACATCCGATGAACAGGTATTAGTAGACGGTTGGACTACCACTTCTCTCACAGCTAAGCCTTTTCGAACAGCAATCAGAACGCCACCACCCAATTTGTCATTCCGAGAATCATAATCACGATCGCATCGGTAGACAGAGTATCTACAGTCAAAAAGCTCAGAATCGTAAATGCCAGGTAACAACCATGTTTCTGTCAAGCAAATAATATCATATTCAACATTTAATAAATTAGCAAAAAATGAAGTCGTTTTTGAACGCAGTCCACGAACATTTTGGTAAAATAAAGTCATTTTAGTGTCCATTGAATTAAGAAAAGTCTATAACAAATACTTACAAAAACTATATAGTGTAAATTTAAATACCAGCAATTCATAATTAAAAAATAATAATATAGTAAAAATTGATAAATAGAATTCATCCTTGCAATTATCCAGTATAAACATTGAATACAATACATTAAAACAACATTAAAATAAAATAAAAAGTGTAAAAAATATTTTTTAAGCCTATTAAATTTCATATAATAACTGCTTATTAAAAAGATACAAGATAATAATTTAATTAAAGTGTTCATCTCTCTCTTAAAAGTACGATATGAAAATTTAAAAACATTAATAAAATTTATCAAGTATTGCACACAATAATAAAAATATAAAAAATCAATATAAACATTATTAAAACTTATACTATTTTTTTAAAATCATTTTCAGTCTGAATGTGTAACACGGGACTAGTGTCATTTTTCCTCGCCATGATCGAGCAGTTCTTAACCCATACATATTTGAACTTTTTCTCACGAGCCAGATCTTTAGTCTTCCGGAGAATCATTTAATTATTAGGTACGGTTCATGAGATTCAGCCCTTAGGTGGACGGATGGACAGCGGAGGCTTAGTAATAGGGTTCCGTTCCCACCCTTCGGGACCCTACAAACGATCATTTGTTTGGAGCGATAGATATATTTAGTCATATAGTCAGAGCGATAGATGAGAGAGAACATAGTAAGGAAACCTGCATATCTGAGAAAATCTAAATACTTTTGTTTAATCTGAATTCTGTCAACCAGCACTTGGCCAGCATGGTGGACTATAGCTTGCCATTCGTATTAAGAGGCTCGTGCCCAGCAGTGGGACGTTAAATGAGCTGAATTATTATATGGTAACTTAAATCAATACCATCCAAACATTTAAAACCATAACATGATGTAACCATTCCAATTGTTGCGTAGGTCGTGGACAGGAAATTAAAGTTAAAGAAGTCTTACAATTACCGCATAAGGCCTTCATACAAATAAGTTACTCTACGCACGAACGGTTTAAATAAAAACTGCACGTGACTAAAGTAAAAATAAAAATACTGGTACAACCATAAATAATATCGATAAATAATATCGATAACTAATACATAACTTTGAAATATTTGCATGAAACCTAGCATAAATCATATCTTGGATTAACATATTGTACAGTAATGTATAATGTGTAAACTGTAATTATTACTTTTAACGTAGGCGAAGTCGCGAGCTAGTTTAGTATATATAAATATAATTGAAGTATTTGATCTAGTCGAATCGAATCATCATTTTGGTTTTATCAAGGCCAAGGCCTAGACTGAAGATGGCAGATTTACAAAACCTCGCTAGACCTCGGAAAGTTGCGATTTTTCTAGTTATATAATAATATGGTAATTAAAAAGCTAAAACATTAGTAAAATTTAAAATTAGCCCCAGAATACCCCTTAGTTTTCCTCAAGTCGAGTGTCGTCAGTGACTTTGAGCAAGGGCACTAGAAGCTCTCGTGTTCAAACAGCCCGCTTACATCGGCTATGACCTTACAAACTTAGTATTACAAGATGTAATATTTTCATATCACAAATTATTGTTTAAATCTATTATTATGTTTGATCCTATCAGATGATATATGAAAAACATAGACTGAAAAATATAAACTGTGTGAAGTATAAAACTATGAATAAAAAAATTTCTATATGTTATGTATGTGTGTTCTTCACGGACAGAAACGGCTGAATGTATTTGAATGATACACAGATAGACTTGGAGTACTGTTAGGTACCTCAGCCTCTAGTTTCTTAATAAATATAAGATAACTAAAAGAAGACGAACTTTAATATAATCCCATAAATATTATCCCATAAATCACATCCCATTAATATTACAAATGCGAAAATTTGGATGAATGTTTGTTACTCAATCACTCCAGAAATACTGAACGGTTTTGAATGAAATTTGGCACAGAGAGAAATAATGGTCTGGAGTAGCATACATAGGTTACTGGTTATTCCGGAAAAATATACGGTATATCATAAACTTTCAGCAAAACCAAGTCAAATTCTTATATGATTATTATTAGATGGTTTTTGTTACACTGTTTGTGTTATGATTAGTGTGTTGAAAAATGTTATGTATGTTTAAATAAATAAATAAAAAAAATTTTATTTATGTAGTTATTTTACGACGCAAAAACAGCGACGTGAACTCTGTAAGCCCCTTCAACTAGACCCTTCTTACAAGTGGCTTCTTTATGCAAATTGTCATTTCTTATCATTTAAAAAAACTTTATATCCGCTAACATAAAACTTTATCGTTTTTTACAGAATTTACTTTTAGTTTAATGTTTAATATAAAATAATAATAATAATAATAATATAATACAAATAACGAACGATAAAAAAATCTATAAAGTCCTAAAACCTGTATACAGAGTTTCGTCGAAATCGGTTGTAAAATACTACCTGTAGAAGAGTACCAACAAACTGACAGATTAAAGCAAATGCCACACTTGAAGCATAGCAATATATCCATCAAATATTACCACAATATTATTTCTAGCATTAGGTAAAACTAATTTTTGTTATCATACCATATTAGAGAAACTCCTCTTATCTATAAAGCGAATGTCGAGAGCAGTACAGTAGTTCATGACAGTTTGACAGCTCACTGCGAATTAGCAACTTCATAGAAGGAAGTTGGCGCATGGACTAGGCTTAGTTATGTGAAGTAGGTCACGGAAATATTTCTATATTGTATTGTAAAAAACTTTACAATCATAAGATTGAATTATAATAATATTAATAATAGTTTATTTATAGCAAAATATCAGGTTACAAAAATTTATTCTTTACACAACTGTTTCGCTTTAAGCGTATAAGTAATGTATCCAGAAAGAGGATAGCACGCCTTGGGAATGAAGTGAGGCTACTTCAACTTTATAGAAATATTGTAAATTATAATTAATTAAAAAAATATTAGTCCCGCTGAGTTTCTGTCGCCAGTTCTTCTCAGGTCTGAGGTTTCTTCTTTCCGAACTGGTAGTAGACTCATGACGTTCAGTAAAAAATTGTAATAATTTAATGCTGAATAAAATATTTTGAATTTGAATTTAAATTTGAAAGAGTACTTGGGAGCTCGTACTCGGAAAACTTGTATTACGAGCACTGTTCTTCTAGATTAACAATATACTCGTAAAGACCAATAGTTAAGTTACTAAATTTAACTATTTATTGGTCTTTACGAGTTTATAACGATTATAATGTTTGGAGATAGTATAATCAAAAATCGTTTGTGTGTGCGTTTGAATGTTTGATGTGTGGTGTATGTGTATGTGTGTGTGTGTGTGTGTATGTGTTTTGGTGTGTATGTATGTGCATTTAAATTTTTAAAAAAAGCAGTCACAAGGACTGCCGACAGAAGTGAAAATTTGAAACTATAAACAAACAGTTGTTATTTTTGGATATTCAAATTAATTGTTTGATCTTAAATTAAAATTTGTAAATTAAAACTGTTTACGTTTATCTGGTTGTGACATCTATCGGCACTCTGAGTGTTGGCGTTAACACGTCACGTGACCATGTGACACGTCACGTGACCATGACTTACATGAAATTACTCCCCATCCAAACCTGTCTACAGAAGTTTTTACTTCAAGAATATTTAAAGTTACGATACACCATCATTTCACTATACCTCTCACTTATAAATATCGGTATATCTTAGAAACCTATGAAAAATCTTAAAACTTATATCTAATCTTTAAAATTACGGAACTATTTAATTAATTTTAACATTTTTGGACAATCTTAGAAAATATTTATCGCGTCGCCATGAATAAAAGAAAGTATTTCTAAAAAGTCTACCCGCCAGGGATATTTTTTTAAATTGACAGAGCTGTTGTTTTATCCTTAAATATTTTTTCTTGGTATAAACAAAAAGTCTTTTGTCTACATTGTTTATTCTCAAATAAATCAGTACCAACAATCAGTGAGTAGACAAACATTTTCTACGGCTTTAGTGTCTTGCGTCTAATAATTACATACCTGTATTCAGCCCTTTTTAACGTCCCACTGCTGGGCACGGGCCTCCCTTCAATACGAGGGGGATCAGGCCATAGTCCACCACGCTGGCCAAGTGCGGATTGGCGGACTTCACATGTCTTTAGAAAACTTGCTAGGTTTTCTCAGACATGCAGGTTTCCTCACGATGTTTTCCTTCACCGTTACACACACCGTTACATACCTACGCTCAATTAATGTTTGTATTATAGCTATTCGGATATTACAGACTGACAGTATATATATATTACATAATTATTTGATTATATGAATAGGATAACTAAGGTTCGATTATATGTAACAGGAAATATAACGGTTATTTACATGTAGGTCGGTTTTATTTCGACATTAAATATGCAAACGTGTGTAAGCCGTTTTATGTCTGTAGTTTTTGACCGAATATAGAAAAGGAAGAAGTTGAATTCGGGTTCATGTTACGCATTAGTAATTTTATATCGATTTTCATGATTACTTTTTTAATAAAATAAAACATAGGCATCAATTATGCGAATAATCAAACTATCAATAAGTGGAATTATTGTACTTTTAATGTTATTTAAAAATCGTATTTCAACTGTCTAACTATCACGGTTCATGAGATATAGCCGGGTAACAGACGGACAGACAGATAGACGGACCAACAGCGGGGTCTTAGTTCTAGGGTTCCGTTTTACCCTTTGGTTACGGAACCCTAAAAACAAGATATGTATATATTTATTGTAATTACAATTTCGTGTTCCGAACAATATTATTAGTCATCCATTTGGCAAAAAGAAGGACAATCGTTTCAGATAATCATATCACATGTTATATATAATAATTAATGTAAATGCGCTTGCGAGATAAAAGGAGTGCGTCAAGAGTTACGAGTGCACATGAGACATTACATCAAATGAAATATGTATATTAAAAATGTAAATGTTCATATTAATTGATGTCTGTAGGTACGTTGAAAATCTTTCAGTAGAAGTTTATTGCAATATGTTAAGAAGTAAAATCGATACTTAATATAATAAATGCGAAAGTAATTATCTGTCTGTCTGTTACCTTTTCACGCTTTATCTGTTGAACCGATTTAGATGAAATTTGGTATGGAGATAGTTTAGAGACCCTGGGAAGGACAAAGGATAGTTTTTATCTCGGAAACCATCCTTTGAGGGGGTGGAAATTTGTATAGGGAATCAATCGTTTCTCAAATAAGGGATATATTTGTTTATATTTTAAAGTACTTACCTATTATTCTACAGCTATGTATGTAAATATAACATACTAGCGACTCACCCTCGCTTCGCTTCGGGTTCGCCCCTAGACAAAAACAAATCTATCCCACAGGAACCGTACATTTTTCCGGGATGATGTATAGCTTATTGCCTTCCTCAGTTAACGGGCTATGTAATGCAAAAAGAATTTTTCAAATCGGATTAGTAGGTCCTGAGATTAGCGCCTTCAACCAAACAAACAAAAAAACAAACTCTTCAGCTTAATTTATAATTATCCATTAGACTAATGATATATTAAAGACATTACCACTATTTATACTAATCTTCACCCGTGGTTCCGCTCGTGTGATAAGCTGACGGTTTTAAAAGATAACCTATGTCCATATCCACGATACAATCTATATCTTTCATCAAAATTCATCAAAATCTGTTCATTCGTTAAGCGTGAAAAGGTTACAGACAGACAGAGTTAACAATAATATTATTAGTATTGAAAACATACACATTCCAAATGAAGTCTTTCCGTGGCGCCAACGCTATATTAATATCATTTATAATGTTATTAAAACGCAGATCGTGCTCTCATTTTTCCTAAGCTTCATGAGTTTATTGACTCTAAATACAAGATGTTAGTTCAGAAATTATAAGGGTCAGATTTGATTATAAAACTAACTTTTGTATGCGGATTTGTCTTGTTTATTTAGTACATTACTAACGATTATTTGATTAGCGGGTTAAAAAACAGCAGTTACGTCTTTAAATATAAGCAACACGACAACGTCTATTAAAATCTTTTCAAGTGTTTTCGATAACTGGACCCGCAAACCGATAGACATACTCGTACATTATACTCGTTTATAAACAATTTTAACTCTGTTATAATAAGAATTTATATATGTGTAACTACATTAAGTACGCAAATAATATAATTTATATATATTTAAAACTAGCGGCTTAACTCTAGACAAACCTCGGCTCTCGGTCCCTAGGTACGTTCGAATCGAATAGGCTTCGAAACTGCTGAACCGATTTAGATGAAATTTGGTAAGAAGATACTTTAGGTCCCTGGAAAGGACATAGGATAGTTTTTATCCCGGAAATCATCCCTTAAGAGGGTGAAAATGAGGTTGAAATTTAATATATATATACATAGGTATGATGAGTTGTTGTGGGTTGTATTATAACGTGTTTTCCCATAGGTATGAGATAATTTCCCGCAGTAAAAAGAAGCCCATTTCACTTTCCAGCCCTCCAACTATCTCCACACAAAAAATCACACCAATCCATCATTCTATTTAAACGTGTAAGAAGGAAAAACAAACACAATTTCACATTTATAATATTAAATAAATTAAATATGGACTAGAAATAAAAATAAAGTCAGCACTAATAACAATAGACAAATCATAAAATATGTATAACTTATTATTAAGGACTAGCGACTCACCCTCGCTTCGCTTCGGGTTCGTCCCTAGACAAATATAAATTTATCCCACGGGAACCGTACATTTTTCCGGGATAATATATAGCCTATAACCTTTCTCAGTTGACGGGCTATCTAATGCAAAAAGAATTTTTGAAATCAGATGAGTAGTTCCTGAGATTAGCGCGTTCAACCAAACAAACAAACAAACAAACAAACAAACAAACAAACTCTTCAGCTTTATAATATTAGTATAGATATGATGGATATTTACGGAGAATATATTTTAGTTTGAAACTTTGTTGTATTTTCTTGACTCAATGTCGGCAATCTTGCGATTTGATTGACGATGACAAGCGCGGCATGTTTATATTGCTTGAAAACGTGGCGATTAAATAAATTATTTTAAACGTCTTTTATTAGTAACTTGTATATGAGTTACGAAGTTTGTTTATATTTTATAATTCCTAAGCATGAAATAGATGTTACTTATGATGTTATGTTTACAGAAAGAAAGAATATTATGTTTGTATCTAAGAGGCAGTGGGTTCAATTTCTGATCGGGGAATATAAATATTTTATTGAGAAAATATTCACCCTTTAATGATATTTTGCTTTTGAGAACATATTAGTTATCTATTTCAGTAGGTCAGGTCAAAAGTCTGAAGACTCTCCGGAGAGTGTGTACATTGTACATTGTAGTAGGCATACTGTAAAAGATATATAGTATGCGTTATATATGTATATATTTAAATTTAATCACCTAATGTACTTTTTAAGGTTAAGCACCAGATTGTATAGATCTTTATTTTTAGTTAACACACGTATTGTTTATTCACAACACTAACTAATATTTGTTTATGTCTTAGAAATACTAGGTTTTCAAATATTAAATAAATATGTTAGGACATTAACACACAGCACCATCAAGTTCCATGGTGAGCTACGAGGCGGGTGTTATGGATACCAGATAGTTGATACACTACACATATATAACTTTAAATACATGCATTCTACAAATATGATACTCATGACTGGAGTACAAACATTCGTACTCATCACACAAATGAATGCTCCCAGCGAGACTCGAACCCGCGACCGCTGGCACAGCAAGGGTCACTACAAACTGAGCCAAACGTGTCGTCACATCATATAATTTAAAATGCCGGCAAATTTTACATTATTTGGAATATTGTTTCTTCTATTATTTTGAAGAAATCTTTCAATAATGCATTTAGACCTATAAAATTCCATTTTCATTTATGGCTCTTTTGATTGTAAAACTCAAATAATAGTAGTACTGGCAACTAAGATTAGCTTAGATTAACCCAAATAATAACCCTATACAAAACGCTATATCCAATTACGATAAATAAATGTATTATTATTTATTTCAACTTTTTTTATATTCAAGCTTTTTCCGTCTTATGGCTGTAGGATCACTTACGCACTCAACCACGACACCCCGACGGCATCTACCAAGGTAGACCACAAAAACCATGGGTTCCTTTCATGTTAGTATTATTATTATTAGTACCATGAACAACCCCCATGGTACACCTCGTAGCTTCACGTAACATGACGAAGTAAACACAATCGCGGGGGAAATAATGTTTATACCTGCGTAACAAACACAATAGGTAGTGGTAGCCCAGTGGTAACGCGCTCGATTGCGAAACCGAGTGAAGCGAGTTCAAATCTTGGGTCTCGCACCTCTGATATTTTCATGTGCGAATCGTTTCCATCACGATTACCATTTGTCTTACGGTGAAAACGTGAGGAAGCCTGCATGTCTGAGAGAACGTAGCAAGTTTTTGAAAGACATGTGCAGACCGCCAACCCGCACTTGACCAGAGTGGTGGTCTATGGCCCGATCTCCCTCGTACTGTAGGGAGGCCCGTGCCCAACAGTGGGACGTTAAAAGGGGCTAAACACAATTGATCAAAATTCGGCTACCATATTTATGGTGGGCTAGAGGTCGCGAGTTCTTGTATATAAAATAATCTTTTTTATCAATCATACTGTTTTTTGTACTGATCAGGGTGAAACGGAACAATAACGTTTGCTGTAAAACTTTCAAAACGTCGGGAACCAAAATGTAAAATAAAACCGCGACGAAATCCCAAAAGATAGTTCTATTTTAAAATGTTAATTTTCACGTAAATCTGAGAAAGTATTATGTGAAACGGAACGTTTTATCTTTCTTTTATATACGAGCACATGTATGTACATATGTATTATAAATTTTATTGTTTAATGTTTACTCTGCAAATGAAAGCACATAAATATAAAGATATTGAAGTATTTTAATAGATACTTTTTATTTTAAAAATATCTCCTTAAATAGGACGCGTTATGTATCGCTATTCGCTCACCATTCAGTTGTTTACAATACATCGATTTCTGGGCGAGTGCTGACGCAAGCGACGCGCTACACCGACTGTAGACCTATTACATACCGATACTAAATCTATCTAATCTATAGTTAAAGTCTATAGTAAAATCTAATCTATAGTTATTGGACTAATATTATAAATGGGAAATTGTATTTGTATGTGCTAAAAAAGCTAGACAGATTTAGATGAAATTTAGTGACCTAGGGACGTAATTGAACGAAACGATGGTAAATCGCTATCTATACATATAATAAAATTCTGAGTCGTATCTGTACATTAAATATTGTTTTTGATAATCTTATTGGAATAGTCATTGTTATGGATTCAGAGGCCAATAAATAGTTTTTAGAATTTTTGTCTGTCTTGCTGTTTGGAAATGCATCATTAGAAAATCACTGGACAGATTTTAATGAAATTTGATATGATGATAGCTGGTTATCCGGGTCAACATATAGAATAGGTACTTTTTACTGCGGGAAAAACTAAAAAAATAAAAAACAGACTTCCAGGCACTAAAAAGTAAAAAAATACGGGTCCTTGGTATAAAATGGTCTTTGGTATAAAATTGTAAATAAGGTCCTTGTACTTTTAAAAACAAGAGTTTTTTTCCTGCCTAACGAAGGCCATCTGTTTGGGAATGGTTTCACTTTTATCTTCTTATTTTCGCTCATTATTATGAAGTCTGTGAAATTAGTCTCATATAAATTTCAAGAGAAAATTCGACCCTTGGCATTGCTAAGCACCGAGGGAAGCGCCCGAATGAAACGAGAATAACTTACTGTTATACTATAAAATTTAAATCGAAAAGGTCAAAGCTTATCTTATTTATGATCTATTTATAATTGTTTTAACCGAATTCAAAAATAGATGCTCCAGTGCACCTCATCTTTTTGAAAAACATTAGATTCCTTTGTTCGAAAGCCATCTGTTGTGCTTACACTTATATCTTCTTTTTCCTATTATCATAAAGTCTTTGAAATTAGTCTCATATGACTTCAAGAGTCGACATAATTTCTATGAAAATGATTTTAAAGTCAATTATTATTATAAAGTAATTATTAATTATTATGCCCCAATATTGAACGAAATGTTTACTGCTACTTTGGGTAGATACTTTCAGGGTCGAATCGACCATCTTCGTTCTTACCCCAGTACATGAAAATTCTTATTGAATATTAATCTTTTGCTCAAAGTTAAAGGGACTTTCACGGGGCGAGAGGTCACTGGTTATATATAGTTTAAACACAACCTTTATGAAGAGTTTACTCTTACCTTTTCGCTTCAGTACTTCATTTGCACATAAATTAGAGCGTAATGCAAACAAAATGCGAACAAAACTAAAACGTTACGTAACATGCCCGTGTAAATTTGTATGGTGTTTATTAATTAAAAGCTTTTAAAGAGAGCTTTGTTCTCTCTATTATGAACAGAACTCATTTATGTTCAAACAACGCATTAAACATTGGGCAAGAAATTTCTAAATTTCGAAGCTTTATTAAAGTATATATAGCTATATCACATATAATAATTAACCATTCTAATTTACTTATGTTTTACAATCAATTGCTCTCGGTTTCGCTCGCATAGCTTATGTATAAATACTCCACTCTTACGGGTTATGTGAAATAAGTCTATATATTTCAACAATAAATCAAAGTGTCATAATTGCGAAAGTTTTCTATGTGTGTTCCTAATTGTTACTCCTTTATGCTGAAACAGTCGAGCAAAGCAAGGGTAAGTTGTTAGTACGCTATGAATTATAAAAGTATTTTTTCAAACCAAACTAATATTTATGGATTTCGCGTTCGAACAAACAAAAACTTCTGCTTAACTGGCAAGCTTAAAAGCGATTAACTATTAAGTAAATTGAAATTATAATTTTTCCTAAAGCTCGGAAGTTAAAACTTTTCTATTTAAGATATTGCTCTGTAAAATGATATTGTATTTACAAAGAACGTTGATTTAAAAAAATCTATGAAATAAAATAGTTAAAAAAAGGATTATTTTTCATCATTTCATAATTGGCAAGCCACAAGGGTCGGGTATCGTATAATAACATACACATAAATAGAAAAACATACAGGTGAATAGCGTACCTCCTACTTTCAAGTCGGTCAAATTGTAAGTACTCGAAGTACTATCACTACTATAAGTAACTAGCGACTCACCCTCGCTTCGCTTCAGGTTCTTCCCTAGACAAAAATAAATCTATCCCACGGGAACCGCACATTTTTCGGGATGATATGCCTATAGCCTTCCTCAATTAAAGGGCTATCTAATACAAAAAGAATTTTTCAAATCGGATTAGTAGTTCCTAAGATTAGCGCGTTCAACCAAACAAACAAACTCTTTAACTTTATAATGTTAGTATAGATAAGATCAACAATTCACCTAAATATTTTTATCTTTTTATTTATAAATAATAATCGAAGAAACAATCGAGGATGGTCATGGCCTAAATACGCGGCAGTAAAAGATACTGTTACACTTGAAAGTTCAAAGAACTTTTTAATGTTTTACTCCACAACAGAAACAAGTAGTTTCAATTCGATTCAACGAGCCTTTTTTCTATCTGTTTTATGGTATTGCTCATCGGGAACATTGGATTTTTTACCCAATTTTCCAAGAAGGCAAGCAATGTTTTTCAAGTGTATTTATATCTATTATTGACTGTCTCTCCTCTGCCTCTGGTCTAATAAGTAGCAAGTACAACCATATCGTGAGGTTCGAGTCCCGGTTCAGGCACAAATAATTACTGGGTCTGTCGCTAGATACTCAGTAACTCAGCGGTAGCCCAGAGTTTGCGGTGTGCACAATCCAATGTGAGAGTTAAAGGAATAGATCACGTATACACTTGTGCATTATAATAATATTATGCCCCATGAATTTGGCTAATCTCTGTTGGCGTATACGAAACCGGTTAGGACATTATTATGTATATTACTTTGGCAAGCTCGGCAAACTAAACTGCCTCATGGCTTTCTACACTAAAAGCGGTAGCTTAACTATGGGAATGATATGGGATACATCTTATAGGGTATAGTGCTTGCACACTCTGATTCTTTCACATCATATTCTAGTATAACTACTGCTGTTACTAAAATATATTTTTTGGTAAGATCTTAACGTCGTAACAAATTTTGTGAGGAAAAATATTTTTTATGTTGTGTCTAAATTCGCCGATCAAAACATATAATTAGCCCTAATTAAGTAAAGGGCGTATTGAAAGGAGGTCCGTGCCCAGCAGTGGGACGTTAAAAAGGGCTGAATACAATACATACAAGTAAAGGGCATATTGAAATCAGCTAAAAATATGAAAAACCTATTAATATATTTGCAATGATGACTAGCAATCTCCAAAGCTCAAGAAAATCGCAAGCCCAATATTATATTACTGAAAATGTTTACTTAAAGCAACCGCTAAAAATAGATGCAATACTGAATACACTCTGTTGTAAGCATTTCACAACAATGCCTGCAGTTTGTGGCCGTCTCACCCAATCGAAGTTCTCGAAGTAGGTCGGATATAATCGTTTCTAGGTCATTTAAACGCGGACTTAAAGCCGAATGTGAATTTTAAAAGGTTTTATTTCTACTTTAAACCTATAGTGTACACTCAAGTATGTTATTTAAAAACCTTTGTATACTAAGTTAGCTTTTTTTACGGAAAATAGTGTTATATAATTAAACTACTATTACATAAGGGAATGTATGTTTGTTTTGTTGCTCTTTCACTCTATAACCACTGGACAAATTTTGATGACATTTAGTATAAAAATAGGCTATGATCTGAAGTAACATTGAGCTGTGGGCACTCTGTGGCAGCCTAATAAAACTCGAGTGAACGAGTTTAAGTCAATATTATCAAACAGAAATAACATGGCTCACTACTTTCTTCCTAATAGCCCGCTGAGCCACTTAATACGTTTACATGGAAAAGTTAAGACTGATTATTATACTTATATTTGAAATAATTAATATATTTTCATATATAAGAATACATATATTAGTCGGTATGTGGTTGCAATTTCGTAATCACAAAAAACGTTTTTTCTTAAAAACTTTTAGTTTAATAATATACCTTGAGATGTAACCCACACATTAAATAAAGTATTGAAATCTATTCATCATACAATCCAATTTGTACCGTTTTTGATGACAATGCCGCTTTTACCCGCCTGCAAGGAAAGGGTTATGTTTTTCGCGCCTATCTTTGTATGTTTGTTTGTAATATTCTTTACTCCCTTACCTTCCAAACTACTCGATGGATTTCTTTAATTAAGGTATCGTTAGATTCGTCTCATTAGTCCAAATGTTCTTAGATAGGTGACATAAAAAAAAATGGGGGCTGCTGGATTTCCTAATGTAAAAAAGAAAAAAATGAAAAACGACGAACTATGTCAAGTGGGATATCGTTGAATAGGTATTAAAAAATCATATTAAGGTTTCTTACATCATTTTTTATTTCAAATAACAGTTAAGGATATATAATGATTTAAAGTTGGTTAACAACCATTCTCGCTAATTTTCCTACTTAAAAATACTTAAAAAGGTGTAAATAAATAAATATATATGACACGTTTCATCCTTGCCGCGAGATTTACACACTTGTATGTATGTCTCCGACTGCATAATACTATATTCCATCATCAACTTGTTTTCATCTTTATAGTGAGCTTTTATGCAGTCAGGTTTTTCATTTCTATAATATATTTATTTATTGATAAAACTTTCTCAGACAGTTAGTGTCCAAAAATAACAAAAAAGACTATTAAAATCTAGATTAAATCGACTGAAAAATATTTTACAACTAACCCATGCTATCCAAACTTTATCAATCAATTTCTCATCGTACGCTTAAACTATTCAATAAAAGTAATATAAACAAAACTCATAGGTTTCGCTCGGCAATGCGCCAGACTTGTTGCGCGTGACACCTGTCTCGTAATACAACCACTAGAATGTATTGGATGATGAATGAAGGCATCTATTTTCCCAAACGATCTATTTTGTAATCTCTTCCAACTTTTACAACGTTCATTCGAATATTTTCACATTTTCTATATTTGTAAAGATTGTAGTTTTATTGATTTGTTGTTTGCGGTTATTTTTAACCGACATTCAAAAAGGGAGGAGGTTCTATGTTCGTCTATATGTATGTTCGTCTGTATGTATGTTTTTTATATATGCTCACCGATTTCTTTACCGATTTTGCTACTTTAAACTGTGTTATATTAAGTTAGGTCCCGATGTGGTCTCATAAAATTTTCTTTGACATAAAGTATACCGTTTTCGTGAAAATCAGGAAAAACCACGGAATTTGAAATATTTTAACCGACTTCAAAAAAGAGGAGGTTCTCATTTCGATTGGTATTTTTTTTATGTATGTACACCGATTACTCTGAGATTTATGATCTCATTTACGTGATTCTTCTTTTATTTGATGCGGAATAGTTGCCATTTAGTCCCATAAAAATTTAACATAGTTTGGCCCAGTAGTTTTCATTTTGTTTGATTAGACAAACCCAATACGTTAGAATCGGATTTTAGAGCCAGAATTTTTAGTGTTACTAATAAAAGCGAATTTTAGTTTGTCACTCTTCATACTCTGCTACTACTATTATGTCTACACAAAAAAGAGAAAGTGGTAGCACTAAAAAGGGAAAGTGGTAGCCCAGTAGTAACGCGCTCGCTTGGGAAACCGAGTGAAGCGGGTTCAAATCCCGGGTCTCGCACCTTTGATATTTTCATGTGCGAATCATTTTCTAACTTGATTACCACTTGCCTTACGGTGAAGGAAAACATCGTGAGGAAACCTGCATGTCTGAGAGAACCTAGCAAGTTTTCGAAAGACATGTGAAGTCCGCCAATCCGCACTTGGCCAGCGTGGTGGACTATGGCCTGATTCCCCTCGTATTGAAGGGAGGCTCGTGCCCAGCAGTGGGACCTTAAAAAGGGCTTAATACAAAAAGGGAAAAATAAAAACTTTTTAAGAAAAAAATAAAAACCGACTTCAAAAAAAGAGCACAAAAAAGTAAAAAAATAACTTATAGATAGTTTTTTACTATAGATACCTAATTAGCTATTTTTTCGAAGTCGGTGCCAGCCAATACAAATCAAAGCACACCGACTTCGAAAATATCTTATTAGATATCAATAGTAAATGAAAACTACCTATCAGTTATTTTTTACTTTTTAGTGATTTTTTTGAAGTCGGTTTTTATTTTTTTCTTACCTTAAAAAGTTTTTTAAAATATCTTATTAGACTTTTTGCCTTCTAATCATTGTTCGTATTTACATACATATATTGAAATACGTTGACGTGATGTGACGTCATAGATATGAAACGCTATATCGAAAACAATATCTAAAATACATAAAAAATAGTTCTTGTCTATTTTATGTTCATGTATTTAGGCGTAAGAGCATACAACTGTATATAAGCTGATAAATACTAAAAAATATCAATTTTTTGATAAGCAGTGTAATGAGAAAAATGCTTCATCCAAGCGTACTATTTGTTATTTGTTGGTTGATATTTTGAAGCAGCTAAAAGTAGTTTTATTGAAAAAAAACAGTTTATGGGCCAGAGTGTGACTAAGGTCCAAATTTTAAAACATCTACCTACCATTATCTCTTAAAGTAAAACTATTATAACGGAGTTTTCCGCTTTTTAATTTAATTTTTCATTCCCGACGATTCAATCGCTCTATAGTAAATTGCCCGTGACTATGTTTGCTGTACCAAAACATAACAAATAAAAAAAAATTTTAAAAACGCAAAATTTAATTTGTTTGTTAAATATTCATTAAGTTTTAAATATGAAAGTTACTGTATCTGTCTGTTTGTTTTTACGTTTTCACGCTTGAACCACTTAACAAATTTCGATGAAATTTGGAAAACCATATAATATCATGGTGAAAGACAAAAAATATTTTTTATCTCTGTCCCGTTTACATTCGTGTAAACCTAAGAAAGTACAATATTTATTTTAATTAAAATGTAGATGTAGATACCGTAAGACTACAAGGTGACATGTAAACACTACAATATTGCGGTGTAATTAAGAATTTGCGAAAATCAGTTAACGCCCAAAAAAATCCTTAGGCGATTAACATAGTATATCGTATAAAACATACATACAATTTTATTTGTATGTAAAAAAATTAAGAGTGCGTGTATGAATGTGTACATGCGCAAGAAGTAAAACTTATGTAGGTTATCGGTACTCTTTATGAAATTCAATTTATGTTTTAAATAATTAGGATATGTTAGATACTAAAAATAACGCATATTAGGCATATTACAATCATATATTTATAGAATGTCATTTAACCTCTCAACTGTCGCTGTCATTTTGCACGAATATGGCGCATCTGTCGGCTACTTTCCGAGGGCCTCGCGCGAAATATGTACGCATTATTAAAATAACAATGTTTCTAAAAAATTTATATGAAAGCTATATATAAAGCTTATTTCGTTGGAATCCTATTGAAATTTACTAACAATTTATAAAAATATAAGTTCAATTGTATTTAATAATATATAGTTAATTTTAAGTTAAAATCACTGTAAGTAATTTTTATCAGTACATAGTATGAAATCAGGAATTATTACAAAATAAAACTATTATTTTAAAAAGTTTTTTATACCATTGAATTATAGATACAATAATTTATATTAATTGATAAAAACAACTCAACTCACTGTACATTTTTTCACACCACAAGCTTTACAATAACACGTCTCAATCATGGCGACTTAGCACATGGATAAAAAAGAGGTATTTTTTATACTTGAATTCTGAGAGCATTGAAGACCAAGAGATTTAGGATAATCATTTATATTATAGTTTAGTCCACGTAGATAATACTGACATAGTTTGAGTTCTTATAACTATTTAGTTTACGAGAATTAAACAACAAACCAAACACTTGAAAATAAGTGCTAAAAATCGTCATTTCAAACTTTGGATCGCAGAGCAAATTCTGCTTAATATTTCATTAAAATATGTGTACATTTTACAATTTAGTGATATGTACAAATAGAAAAATACAATAAACAGGCATACTGCCTTAATAGAACATTTCAGAAATCAATTACGAAAACTAACAATTTCACTATAAAAATTTCAATGACGGCTATAAAAGTATGGATACGACCAATACTATCACATCTGAACAGATTATATCTATACAGATAAATAAAATTAGAGTGTCTGTTTGTAATATTAAAATAACCGCTTTTTACTAAATGCATATGGATGTATGCACGGTATATATACCATATTGTATCACTAGTTTAAAAAAATCAAATGAAGCCAGTCCACACATGTTTTAATCAATTTTGTTGTGTTACAATAAACATAAAATGCAACATGATACTAGTTTAATAGATGCAAATAAACATATTTTTTACCCAAATGCGCAACGCAAAGGAGGGTAATGTGTTTATCAGCCTATGTATGATTGTACATATGTATGTATGTACATATGTATGTATGTGTGTATGTATGTTTTTTCCTTTGTGGCACTCTAGAGACCAAACGCATGGGCCGATTTTGATGATTCATATGTCGTTCATATTTTGTTTTTTGTATTTCGTTCATGTTTTCATATTTTGTATTTACGCGAGTGTCATAGGTTATATAAAAATAGTTAAAAATTAAAATGGCAGATATCAGTCGCCAATTTGTGTGTCTTTAAAAAAAAATCTTCCAAACCAATCGAATGGGGTCTCAAAATAAAGATTTTTGGCGATCATAAAAATATTTAAAAGAACACAACTTACATATTTAAAAGTAATTTAGGATAAAAATAGATTACCTATGAAAGTGCCGTTTAATACACAGAAAGTTAGTCTTTTTTTTTCATAAATATATTTCATTTTTATCAATCAAAATATGCACCCATGCTATTGATGCATCTCTGCCAGCACAGTAGTAATTTTTCAATGCTCTTCTTGAAGAAGCCAGGTGTGTGGGAGCCAACAAACTCTTCAAAGGCATCTTGCATTGCCTCTCGGTTATTGAACTTTTTATCTGCCAAGAAGTTGTCCAAATTTTGAAAAAAGTAGAAGTCTGACAAAGCTTCAAACCCTAGCTTTTGTAGCTTAGAGACCGCCTGTTGTGCCGTATGAGGTCAAGGTTTGTCTTATAGGAGCAGCGAAGTCGAGCAATTAACCAAGGCTGGCCGGAGATTGGCAAGCTTCTCCATTATTGTGTCCGGTTTCTTACAGTACACATCCGCAGTAATGCTAGTGCCATTTGGTAAGAAGCTGTGATGAATTATACCGGCACTAGACCACTAAACAGTAGCCATGATTTTTTAGGGGTAAGTTCGGGGCTTTGTCTAGGTGCTGAACCGGGGTCTAACCAACACGATGACAATGTGATTCAAAATCCCTTCATTTCTATGTTTGTTAAACAACGCAAGGCATACCTCAACGCATTCGTCGCGTTGGAGATCGTTTAGTTCATGCGCCACCCGTTAAACAAGTTTTCTTACCTTGCCAATTCGAGGTAAATGGACCAATATTTTTTTGATGCTAACGTTGAAACCTAGTATATTCTTTATTGCAGTTATAAAACAAAATACTGTAATTCCATATTAGAAGACAAAGGCAAAGGTGGACTTATCCCTAAAAGAGATTTCTTCCAGTCAACCCATGGATGTGAAAGATAGTGTTAGGTAGCAGGTTCATTAAGTGCCAAAAGATATATCAAAGAGAAAAAAAAACTGTTACATATATAAACCTACAAGTATAATATGACTTTATATTTTATATACAAAAAATACACATATACATACATTGTATTCAGCCCTTTTTAACGTCCCACTGCTGGGCACGGGCCTCCCTTCTATACGAGGGGAATCAGGCCATAGTCCACCACGCTGGCCAAGTGCGGATTGGCGGACTTCACATGTCTTTCGAAAACTTGCTAGGTTCTCTCAGACATGCAGGTTTCCTCACGATATTTTCCTTCACCGTAAGGCAAGTGGTAATCATGTTAGAAAATGATTCGCACATGAAAATATCAGAGGTGCGAGACCCGGGATTTGAACCCGCTTCACTCGGTTATCCAAGCGAACGCGTTACCACTGGGCTACCACTGCCTTATACATACATATTATACATACATATTATACATACATATTATAATAATATTTAAATAGATGTACAAATAAAAAAATAAAATTACAGTAAATCTTTACTGCTAACTCAGCCATAGATTGAGTATCTTCAGCTACCAGCAACTGCCTCGGTGGTGTAGTGGCTAGCATGTACGGCTGCACATCCTGAGGTCCTGGGTTCTAGTTCCGGATCGGGCCAAGTTTAGTAAGCCTCAGTAACAGTCCGGAGTTGGGAAGTTGGCGGTGTTTCACCCCCGTGCCTCGGAGAGCACGTAAAGCCGTCGGTCCTGCGCCTTAACTCTCACCGGTCGTGTCGAGTAGTCGTCCCACCGGAGTATGAGAGTGACAGGAATAGAGAGTGCACTTGTGTCTGCGCGTACACTTGTGCACTATAATATCTCCTGCGCAGTTGGCTAGTCTCAATGAGATTGGCCGCCGTGGCCGGAATCGGTCAGGAGAACATCATCTTCAGCTACCACTATCGCCTTTAATTTGTCGTTGCTGGTTTTACTCTTCGGGCGACAACAGTGTTTATTTTTTTTAAATCAAAATTTCGATGTCGGAAGCATTCAGTCGTGCGTAAGTTTGTAGTATTCACTCCGTACACGTCATTAATGTTGCGAGCCGTTTGTGCGGCATTGCTACCGCGACGGAACTCGTATTTCATAATTACTCGTATTTTTATTATGCCCATATTGATAAAAAACAAACAAATGTAGTGAAAACAAAACACTAATTAATAAACAAATGATCGAATTTAAAAATAGAACTCGATTGAAAATAGAACTTTTAAAATAAAATTAATTTAAATTTAGAATTTACTGCTAGCCATTCACAAATTACGTTTCCAATGGCCAGTATTGTAAAACGTCAATTTCATAGGTAATAATTTCAAAGACCTATTATAAATTCAAATGTCTAATAAAACCAAAAAGCGGTAAATAAAAAAATATACTATAAAAAAACCCACGTTTCATCCTTCTCGCAAGATGTACTCGTACATATGTATGTCTCCGACTGTATTATATTATATTCCTTCGTCAACTTCTTTTCATTTTTTTAGTTAGCTTTTATGCAGTCAGTTTTTTTAATTTGTATAATATTTTAAAGTAATGTTGAATTGAAATTATATCTATAAAATATAAATCGTACTGTTTTAAAAAATAAAAATATTTTTTTTAGGAAAACAGTTAAAATATTTATAAAATGCAAAATTTCAAATAATGCTAAAAAAGCCAATGAAAATATTCTAATGAATAATAAAAAAGTCTTATCCATACTATCCAACAACCGTCAAAAATGGCGGATCGGTTTTGGGTTACGTGTTTTTATATTACTAATTACTTAAAATCTAATAGAAGATTTACAAATTCAATTATACGTAGTTATGTAGTTGTAAATTTAAATCATGTTAATATTGATAATATGCTGTCACTAGTGTATTTTTTATCCATAAAAAGTGAAAATATAAGGACTTAGTGCGCGTCAATACTTACGATGTTTGATAAATGTAAAAATTTCTGTATAAAATCTTTATTCAAAACACATCCTATGAAATAAAGACTGTTAATTACTTACCCTGCCATCATATTCCAATCTTTGTAATAATAATTTTACACTATTTTATTAATTTTTACTCACTAAATATTAAGTTCGAAGACCGCCAAAATTTAAATAAGTTGCCTGCACAAATTACTAAAATTTATGTTATTGGAGTTATTACTTTTTTGACATGTAGTATGATATTATTCCTTGTCTTTTTCTTTACACGTTACAAAAGCTAGATAAAAATAAACATAGTTTAAACGCGAGAAATCACATATTAAATCTCATCGGGACTAATCGACCTCTAGGAGGTCGCTTGACAGACAACGGTATTTTTAACATCGACCTCTAGGAGGTCGATCGACAGTCGAGGTATTAAGGAAAGAATATAATATTATATATCATTTGTCAGACAATAACAACGGTTACCATGACAACAAACGTACGTACATTTTCGTAACGCATTCACCAGCTTACCCCCCAAGTCAAGCGTGTGCAAAGAAGTTTTACTTCAAAATAAAACATACGTAACGAAGATTTATGTTATGAAAGTCATATCTGCTCTTATTACAATCTCATCTAATTCTCCTCAAAGTCGGTGTCACTCGATGCGATCGTAAATGATCACTTGAGCACTGTTCATATTAATAGTACTTGAGACCCCTCATTTTGTACACTTTGTTATTTTATGTTTTAATTAGTATTATTTGAAAAAAAAAAACTGGCCACTACCCGCGGCTTTGTTCCTGTAGTAAGTGGGATGAGGATAAAAGATAATCTATGTCCTCTTTATGCAATCTACGTATATCTTTTCCAAACTTCATGGAAATCTGTTCAGTGGTTTGAGTGTGAAAGATAACAAACAGACAGACAGTGGTATTTTTATATTTATAGATAATATTAGTATGATATAGTTTTTTTGACATTGAAATATACCCATTTTATAATCACTATCCAAACATATTATAAAAATAAAGTCCCCTCGCCACGTCTGTCTGTCTGAACGTGATTTACTCTAAAATTATTGAACGGATTTTCATAAGGTTTCCACCAATGGACAGATTGATTCAGAAGATTTAGGTGTATAATTCATTACGGATTTGTGTAAATTGGCTGAAATATGACGATGATTGTTAAAGTTATATGAAAACAATGTAGTACGAAATTATTCCTCTTACAAGTGATAAATTAAAAATTAAAAAAACCCGCGACCATCATGGACCGATTTTCATCAAACATCCCGACTAATTCATCTTTCAAACAAAAAAAAAACAAAATCAAAATCGTTTCATCCGTTCGGGAGCTATGATGCCACAGACAGACACACACACACAGACACGTCAATCTTATAACACCCCGTCGTTTTTGCGTCGTGGGTTAAGAAAGATCTATTAAACTGCAGCAATTATATATGTATGTACGTTTATATAGATACGCACCCAAGCAAAGCGAGGGTACGACACTAAGCTTTAAATATGAAAGTTACTGTATCTGTCTGTTTGTTTTTATGTTTTCATGCTTGAAACACTTAACAAATTTCGATAAAATTTGAAAAGACCATATAATATCATGGTGAGAGACAAAAAATACTTTTTATCTCTGTCCCGTTTACCCTGTTAATGAAGCCGCGGCAAATAACTAAAGTAATCCAGTACAAAACACTTCTAATATTCAAAATCCAGTACAAAACACATTTTATCAGTTGAGTACATCTTAAGATAGCTCAAACTGTGGACAGTAATGCAGTCTTTAGTAAAACGTCATGCTCGTTGGTTCTTAAGTAAACATGCGTGCAAACCTTAAAAAGTGCTTATTTATACAGATAAATAAAATTGAAGTGTCTGTTTGTAATGTCAAAATAACAGATTTATACTTAATCTAAATGGAATTATATACGATACTTATAAAAAAAACACAATTTTTAAAATTTTTGACTGTCTGTCTGTTTGTTCCGGTTAATCTCCGAAATGGCTGGACCAATTTTAACGGGAATTTCACTGGCAGATAGCTGATATTATAAGGAGTAACTTAAGCTACTTTTATATTAGAAAAAAAAATTATGGTGTCGTTAAAAAAAATTAAAACGTACCTAGGGACAACCCGAGCGAAGCGAGGGTGAGTCGCTAGTTTATATTTATATATATGTATGACCAATAAACGAAATAAAAGTGTCTGTGTATGATTTCAAAAAGCTACCTTATATCAAATTTTTATTATGGACGATACTAAAGCGCAAATAACAAATAGCATATGTTATTATCTGTAATCCCTAATCTCCGGAACGACTTAACCGATTTTAATAAGACTTTTAATACAAAATACTTGTTTATTTTAATAAAATTGATGGAATAAAATATATTTCCATCATAACCCATGTTGAAACTAGTATTTTAAGAGAAAAACTAATTTATTTAAGTAAAACAGCATTAAAACAGCGAATAAACGAGTCTCGTTATATCTAGACATACATTGCTTATGTAAAGTAGGGATATTTCCTTCTAAACAGCTCCGGTCATTTGCTATTCATATTCACCTTTGACATTCCTCTTTTAGGATCCTCTTCTACTTGATCTATAGCGATAGTAAAGCAGATTTTTCAATCAATAAAATCATATTCAACAAATGTTATTTTTTATTTAACTCAATAGTTAAAAAATGTTTTTAAAGTACAAAATGTAAAGATACACATAGCAGTAAAAGTTGAATATAGCGCTATATATCAATTAGTTGGTGGATGACCACCCTTATAAGTATGTTATGAAGCATTAAAAAGGACAGCCATTTCCTTTTCATCTCGTGAGATAAAAAATGTCGTGGGAATAATGCTGCGACCATTTCCCTTCAGTATTTGCAATCAACCGCTGGGGTTTTTGACATCTACCTTCGACTTTTCAGTACAATATAAAGCGCACATTTATTATTTTAAAACAGCTTACATTTTAATGATTGGCTGACTACACACTCAATGCGTATTTTTAATCACGTTCACAATTAAGCTTATAATATTTAACTTATTATAAAAATTGAAAGGCTTGATTTCTATTTTATCTTTTAAAAGAGTAAAGTAAAATTTGGGACATATAAAAGGGAATGTCCTGTAGAAATCAAGTCTTCAACGTGTATCGGGCGGCACGGCACGGGCACGGGTCGCGCCGCCCGTGCACGCGGTAACCCGTGCCCGTGATTGCAGGATGCACGCTGTGGGCCTTCACTCCGCGCTGGCAATACGACGTGAGCGCAAACGCCGTGCTGAGCAACAACGAGCCCGTGAACGACGCTACTCCCTCCAGTCCACCGAGTCTGGGGTCACCTCTCCTCACTGCTCCACCGGCAGCCTCGAGCGACGTAGACACAGGAAGTCTGGAACCGCCGAAAATGAAGTCGTCTCATCTGTTGGCATGCTCCACCTTGGAGTTGTATTTCTAGTTCTTGGAGTATTTCTGGTTGCATCTGGATGGCTTCCTGATGATGTTACTGCGTGGAGCAACATAGGGTCTGTAAGCTGGTTCAATGAGTTGGTTTGTTCTGGTTTATTCGCCCTGGGTATTGGGATATTTTTAATCGCCCTCCATAAGTATTTGACGAAAAGTGAGGAAGACGCGTTGGAGGACTACGTACAACGACAGCTAACACGGTCTCGATCAGGTCATAGGTTAGAGCGTGATGCTGAGACGGGAGGGATGAGAACGAAGGGTGCTAAGAGGGCTAGAGCCACTGAAGTACTACCAGATACAATTACTGAGACGTATACAGAACCCCCTCCAGATAGGGTCCACGGATTTGTTAATGCGCTTGCTGTAAACGGTGATGCGATGAGAGAAACGCCATTAGAGCAAATTGTGGAGGAGGAAGTATCTGTAGCATCAGAAAATGAAAGGCGACTAGGAAAATTTAACAAAGATACGTATTCCACACCCTCGGTAGCCCCAAGTCTAAGTCCAGGATCACCTTCTGATACGAGGGAACTGCTTGCTGACGGACGTTATCTGATTATGTCGAGGATGTGAACATCCTAGTTTGACAATTCGTTGATTCCGTACATCTTACTTCTCTATGGAATAGTATTTGATTTTATTGGTAACCACATAATTTCACGTTAATTTACATAACTATAAAAATGTTGAAGCTATATATGTTATCCTACAAAAAGTAAAATCTGTAAAGTAATATTTCAATAAAACTATTTACTTCCCTGTAATCTCCAAAATAAACTCTTCAACAAGTGAGCTTTAAAGCTCTTGAACGCAATCTCCATAGAGGAATAGGATGCTCGGCATCAACGGAATGTCAAATGAGGAGATAATCGCCATGCGTTGAAGGCTTAAAAACTGAACTTTCTTTAGACTCCGCTTTCGTGTTACCAGTTTAAGTTATGCTACTACTAGCAGACGAGCTTAAAGCTTAGTGAGTTGATGTTTGCTTTCACTTTTAACAGATGGACCAAGTCACGGTAGAGTAGCAGTACTGTAGGTTCTTACCTCTTATTATTACTGTCATAAATAAGATTTAAATCTGTACGAAGCACATTTCTTGCGTGTTTATTTCACTCTTTTGTGACTTTACGTTGATATAAAATATCGATTGCAGTTGTAAACGGGTCCTGAAATTTATATATGAATCGTTTATTGGAGACTGATTGTGATTACTGTTTTAGACTCTAATATTTCGTAAATTATTGCTAAAGTTCGTGCAGGTTTCCTTTGAAATCAATAACTTTGTTATTTTCCCAATACAGTTAGTTGTGCCAAACAACATGTTGTTTAATAAATTTGTATTACACTTTACTATAACTGGTATTATAATATACTTTACATATAAGACTAAATTTTACATGATCTCAAGGAACTTTGAATTATTTTCTAATTAAGAATTATTATTTATTTTGGCTGTGATTATATTATTGATATAAGTATTTAATTCTTCAGAATATTTGTTTAGAGAATACTTGAACAATTGTTTATGTTAACATATTTAATTTATTTTGTATTGTATGTCTGTCATAAGCCAAGTTTTTGTCAACTTTCACATTGATATTATCATAAGGTATAAATATTCATCACGAGCTTAGCTAAGCAATGCATAGACTTTTATACACATACTTCTTCAACTGTAACTCATTTATTTCTAACTTTCATTCTAAATATATGTGATATTTGTGCAAAATCGTTAATATTCAAAATCTACCCAAGTTATAATAACTATACTTTCTTATTATTACCTAGTCATTTTATATCAATATGGGAAATAAATAAAAATCTATAGGCCTTTAGAAATGCACAAAATTGTGTTTTACATTACATTCTGTTTCCTTTGTAAAATATGAATAGTTACTAGCACAATTTTTGTCTATAAATTAAAGTATTTTAGAATAAATTTAAAGGATATATTAGAAAAATAATATGTTAGCATAGATGATGAGAAAGGTTTTTATGTACATATCGTCGGTGAAGTGTCTTACAATAACTAAAAAATAACAAGACTGCGTTCAGTCAAACAATTTTCAAAATACAGATATTTTTTTTAAGTTATAAATTAGGTGTAAATAATGGTAATGTTGTCAGTACAGATGACCTAACTTAGCATGTACTGATAAACTTAGTTATTTCGGCAAATTGATGGAAATATCCCATTTTTAGTAATCAGTATGTATTATTCCAATTTAAAACAAAGTTATATATACGTATATTAACTGAAAGTGTGTTTGTTTGTTTGTTTGTTCTACTTTCACATCGAAACAGAGTGGCAGATTGGAGTGATTTTTGTATGGAGATAGTTGGAGGGCTGGAGAGTTACATACCATGTATTAGGCTACTTTTTACCGTGGGAGATTATCTCATTCCCACGGGAAAACACTTTATAATAAAACCCAAAAAAATATTTGTGATCAGAATTACTTGAAACTTGCTAGTAATACTATTCAATACAATTAAATAAATACGTGAATTTTTCAATCATCCCATAAGGGAGTAAAATAGGGGATGAACATTTGTATGAAACCCAACTTTTTAGAGTTTTTTTTTTGTTATGTTAGCGCGAGCGAAGCCGCGGGTTCTGATAGAATAAAATAAAATCACAAAAATTACAGTTATTACATTGACACTTCACCGACTATATGGTTATACATATAAATATTTTGATTTTCAAATATTTTCTATAATCTGTATATTTAGCTATCGCTTTTATATGTAGTATCTGCTAGCTTGTAAATATTGTAAGTATAAGTCTAAAGTCAGAATCGAACTCCACAAAACCTAACTGGTATATGTCCGTGTATCAAAATATTTGAAGAAAGATTAATTTCTGAAATAAAATAAAATGATATAGTGGAAATAAATAAAATCCCTCAACGTAATGGACGTGCCATATTCGCTTTGCGATAACAAAAGTGTCTCTTATAGGTAATTAAAATCTTTTCGCATTCTATATATAATAACAACTGCACTTATTATAACGTGGAAATAGATAATGCACATATTGATTATGAAATTTCTCGTGCCTATACTTTTATATTTAGGTATTTTTGATAGAGTACGTAAGAGTTCAAATTCGCTGTATCACATGTAAATAAATCACGTCCTTTTTAAAATTTTAATCATAATATTTGTAAGAAACCGCCTTCACAATTTACTTCATACTTTCGACAGTAAAATATGAATAATTAAAAAACTAAACTATTAAAAGTATTTGTCCAAACGTATATTAAAAAAATAATATTCAAAATTAAATTCAGTGGTAACATTGAAAATAGCCAGTTCTGTGTTTATTATCGAAAGTGCGGATGAACATAACTAAGCGACATTCGACATGAAGTCTTGCTTGCGCTGTAGCAAATATGTAGCTTGTATAAAGCACGAATACATTACGAGTTTAGCACAATGTGATTTTATATAACAAATTTTAGGTTTTTTTTCGTTTTCACATCACTTTTTTCAACAGTTTTGGTGTCGTGACGCTCAAAAGTGTTAGTTGTGATTTTCTTTATGCAATTTCGATGTCGTGAAACATTTTTTATAAACGCTTTTGCGCCTTTTTAATCAATTCTATATGCGTGTCGTGCGCACCATTTTATATATAAGACATTCCATTGATTACAATCTATTTGTCTGTATTATTTCAGTAAATGTGTTCTTCTTTCTATAAAATAGTTCTACAAGGTCATATGTTCGCTCTGTATTATGTTAAGTGAAATCAAATGGCTTGGACAATATGTCATTTTAGAATCGTTGAAGAATAAAGATAAAAATATTTGGGTATGACATATTACGATTCTATGACTTGACGATTATGTTCGATGAAATTACCATTACAATCATCGATAAGTACTGGATACACAATCCCATACAAAAGTTCTCTTAAAACTGTCACCGATTGTGTTTACGTAATTATTCTAATTAAAAGAAATAAATATATCGGTACTTTTATATGTATCTAGTACTTTTTTGATCGATGATTACAATATAATAAAAATAATTGTCGACAACTGTATAATGATATCTTGTCTAAGCCCCCAACTTAGATTAGATAAAACTAAGGTAACTTCTTCTTCTTATTTAATCGACTTTCTTTATTATATTAATGAAATGTAAAATTGTTCAAAAAACCTCTTTTAACATTACTTAATCATGAAGTTAGTTTTCAGTAATAAATGTCTGAAACTTACTGAAATAAAGAGGCAAATAGTTGTTTTATTAATATGTATTTACGTAGTTCTGTTTCATTGAAGTGGATTTGGGTTTGCATTAGGAATGCCTAAATGGAAACCTTACTCTCATACACTACTAAAGTCATCTGAACAATCAATATCTGTAGTACTTTTTTTTTATTAAAATTAATAAAAAATATATTATATAATGTACTATTAAACCTAATATTTGTAATCATATACATTCCTAATGCAAATTTATATATTTTAAACGGTTGTATTTATCACAAAGTGTTACATGATTAATACGTGAGTATAGATGTTGAAATGTTTGAAAAAAAACTATAGTATCTTTTCTTAGATTTACGCGAATATTTGATATTTTGAATAAAACTTATCTTTTCGATTTTTTTCACGGGTTTTGATTCAGTCTCTTGACCATGATTGCTGTAAAGCATTCGAAACGTCGAGAACCAAAAATAAAAATAAATCTGCAAAAAATCTGAAAAGATAGTTTTATTTAAAACTATAGTATCCCTTTCCAAATTTTTCTACCTCGTAATAACCTTTAATCTTCTATCAATATTTCCAAAATATTTTACATCCTTTTAAGAACCTACTTACCTACTCTTAAAACTTAGCATCAAATTTACTGTCGACTAAGTACTTCTAAAAATCTTCAAGATTAATCTTAAAAATTTCACCTCTACTATATCCTATTAAAATATAACCTACCATACAAATGTAAGTATAAAATTAATGTGTTGTCTATATGTACGTACATTCCTGCCTTCATCTACGTCTATACTCACGATTATAAACTTATTTATAAAAACTAAAACTTTCTGTACGATTTTTAATAATTAAATTATTTACTTAAATTAAATAAGAATTTTTGTAACTACAATTTAACACAGATTGAGAGAAAATACTTGATTGCTAATAAAAATTCAACTAATTTTTTTCTTATAAAGAAAACAATTGATGTTTAGTTAACAGTCGCTTTTTACTGAAAAGAAAAATAGAATCTTCATCTAAAACGTTTATCATATTAAATTAACCATTATAGCATAATTATATTTTGATCTACAAAGTATTATTTGTATAGTAACAGAGGAAAAGTACGTAATATGTAAATGTATACTAAAGTTCCAGACGGACGATACAATTTTATACACCAACAGACATTCAATAAATGAAAAACTGTATTTATCCACCTTGCAAAAATAAATAACAGTAAAAATCTGTTGAAAACATTACTGTATAAAAAATGCTATTCACAATTCATGCATTTGTTCTATTTCATTATTGACTTTTTATTAGTCTTCAGCATAGTACCTTTTTTCAATTCATCTCATAGATTCTAAAACATGAGGATTTTTTTACAAATTTTTACACTTCACACTTTTTTAGGTTGAATTAAAAAATATTTTTCTTCCTTTCTAACACACAAACATTTCTTCATCAATGACATCACTATTTTATATTTTTTTTTTTATTGATTAAATAGATTATATTGTTTCAAGATATAAATAACTATTACTATAATTAAAAAAAATACTTATATATAAATAATTTTACTATGAAGCAATGAAATATTCTCTCTCAACCTCACACACCTTACACATTAGGCAAATATTTTATTTCACTGAATTTATTACACTTATTAATAAATTAATAATTATATATTAAGATATTTTATTTTTCCCTTTTTGAAAGCACTAAATTAATGTTTTATTACAGCTGCTACTTTAATTAGACTAGTTACGCCTTGTTTTTCGTGAAGATTTTTATTAAGTATGCTACTTATTATCGCGTTTCATTCTGTCCCTACATAATATATTAGAGCTACTATTGAGAGAATAATTTTGAAAGTATTCACAATTAGCGGAAATAACTCCCCTTTATGAAGTCGGTCAAAAAGTAAGAGTCGCTTTGAAATTCATTTACTCATGATCTGAGTAATAAGTGTATCACTACACAAAATTTAGTTAAAATTGCATTTTTGCATGAAACGCACACATCGATTTTGCTAAGTTACTGTTTTATTGTATGTAGGTATATATACATAAAAGTAAACAAAAATTAATTGTTAATTAAAGTTCTGCGAAACATTCGACATATTTTTCATGTAATCACTTAATCATTACATAGGTATTTATTTTATTTTAGAAGATTGTGTTACTTTAATCATAGATGTTTTTTACTAAAACTAGGCTCATTGGTAAAGACTTCCTGTCCATATTGAGGTAAGTTATTTTTAGAGTCATCATAATTAAAAAACCGGCCAAGTGCGAGTCGGACTCGCATCTATAAAAACGGGAAAAAATCATGTCTATTGTATGGGAGCCCCACTTAAATATTTTTTATTCTGTTTTTTAATATTTGTTGTTATAGCGGCAACAGAAATACATCATCTGTGAAAATTTCAACTGTCTAACTATCACGGTTCATGAGATACAGCCTGGTGACAGACGTCTTAGTAATAGGGTCTCGTTTTACTCTCTGGGTACGGAACCCTAAAAATGAGATGAAACGTATCTTTTCTATGTGACATCGACGAAGTAAATTGTGCCCAAATGACACTCCTAGAAGCTACGGAATAAAAGGATTGAATTGAATCTTTCATAATAAACTAAAAGATACATTACCATTTCATCATTATTTTTGAATACTACTAATACACAAACTTATTTTCATAAAGTACTTAAATTTCAGTTTTAATCATTTGGTTATTTTCAGAATTTGTAGATTTATGCCATACAATGTAATTGTTGGCAATATCACTTTATTGTTAACCATCGCCCGCGACACCACTCGCGTGTCGAGATGACAATAATAGTCTCATCTCTCCCTCTGCCTCCAGTGAAAGTCCTCACAAACCGAGAGCGTGCTTCATCTACCTTTTTCCCGGAAGAAAAATGAAACCTATTTACTCTTAATTCTCCATCTGGGAGTATAAGTGGCGTCAAAATAAGTACAGCCGAATAGGTTAATTTCAAGACACGCAATTTTTTTTTAAATCACAGACAGATATTTAGTTTATTTTAAAGTAAAGTATAGGTACAAGTCGTTATTAATAAGTAAGGAATATAATTACTATAACTTTAATTACATTTCAAGTTATTAAAAATTAAAAAATTTATATGTTCGCTTGTATTTTAATTAAATTCAAAATATAAATGTATTTGTCTCTCAAATGACATGTTTTTGGCTTGGCAAGTTCAGAGCTTTAAAATTTTGATCCTACTTCACCATAAATTAAAATAGGTCTAACACACAAAATATTGTTCAAACTGAGACCTTGTACTAAAAATATATGGGAATGACATATTGTGATTCATTTATCTATAAATATAATAAAATTTTGAGTTGAATCTGTACATTAAATATTTTTTTGGAAAATGTTTTAATTATTATTTAATTATTTAATTATTCTTGATACACGAGCCGAATCTGTAGTTTTTAGAATTTTTGTCTCTCTGTCTGTCTCTGTGACCGCATCACGAAAAAACCACTGGATAGATTTTGATGAAATTTGGTATGATGATAGATGGTTATGCAGGTCAACATATAGGATACTTTTTACTGCGGGAAAATATCTCATCTCAGAAAAATCTATACTAAACGTTAAAACATAACTAGTGTCAAAGTATCAAAGTTAAAACTAGAGCGGGGCAAGGGTGTGTCGCTAGTTTAATGATATAAAATAAAATTCTCTAACGATTATAGAGTGACATCTTGTCTAAAGCCTCCATTTTAGAATTATTCAAAAACTTCTCATGCAAAACTGTAAGACAAATAGTATTATGAAAATATTATTATTAACATGTTTTTGTTGTCTAAGCTCTTGTTTTGGTCAACTTCAAATAATAACAAATTTCACCGCACGAGATTTGAAATCACAACAATAAATTGTTATTTCTCTTTCTTTTAAGTAATAATCATCGTACATCGACTTTATCGAATCGTTTGTGTTCAACCAAGCTTACTACAAAGCTCAGTCTGCAAAGCTCATGTAAGCATAAAAGAACAAAGGGAATAAAGTTTTCGTTTGAAATACAACGTGTTACTGTCGATATGTTTATGTTATCGGCTGTTAAATATAAAACTCTAGCAAAAGTTATATGATTTTTGTGATTGTTTTGTATGTAGGTTTGTCCGCCTAATACGCAGTAACGGTGTAAAAGCTTCACTCGCTAATTCTCTACCGTTACTTATCCAGATTTATTTAGAATTTCTCGTATTCTCTTGAATATAAGCTTATTGTAAAACATACTTTTTTTATGTATGAATGGAAAGATAGTGAAAATAACAAAAAATTCAAACGTCCAACGGCAATGATATTTATTTTTTAATATTTATCACGCATGAGAATTAAATCTATGACCCCTGGTTAACTTTAACATCATTATATTTGACAGGTATATATATATATATATATATATATATATATATATATTTTTTGTATGAATCAATATTATATTGATATTACCTTAGTATTATGTACAAATTGCAGTTATTCTAGGCATGCATGTTTATTTGATTCCCCATACAAACTTTTATTCCCATTTTCACCCCCTTGAGGGATGATTCCAGGATTAAAAGTAAAAACTATCCTATGTCTTTCACAAGGTTTTAAACTATTTTCTTCCAGTAGTTTCAGACCTTATTTGGTACAAACAAACAAACAAAAAAATCTTACATATAGCATAAAAACAGTATCTACTAAAAATTCACAACATATTACTCGTACTTACAAAGCACTTCAATATTACAATTAAAAAAGAGACAGGAAGTATGATTCACACATTTAAAAACAAATATATTTAGCTACAGTAAACCCCACATTTTATGAAATCGGGTACGTACGCCACGATAATATATTAGCAAAATTGGCACTACCTCAATTACTTCATGTACATATGGTTGACAGTTATAACGTACGAAACACACATTTAAGTGTAAGTATTTTAGAAAATCTATTGTGTTTTGCAGTCGAGGTAATGCAGTTAACCCAGAAATATAACAAAATTAGTAATATAGTAAATTTTAACAGCCACATAAGACTGTTAAAATTTACTAAAACTCTAGAAACTTCAGTGTAAATATAGCTTTTGTTTTTGTAGTTTTCGTGTAAAATGTAAGTATTGTGTAAAATTTTAGAGGTTAATTATTATTTTTTTTAATTAATTGAATCATATCTAAAGTAAAGATACATATAATAAAATTGTAACTAAATCGAATCTTACATTAAATATTTTTTGGAAAATCTTATTGAAATAGACATTATTATCGATACAGAGGCCGAATCTATAGTTTTTAGAATTTTTGTCTTTCTGCCTGTCTGTCTATCTGTCTGTTACCGCATCACGGAAAAACCACTGGACGGATTTTAATAAATAAAAATATAAGTAATTTAATAGTGTGGTATTTTTACCACACTATTAAATTACTTACTATTTAAAAATAGCGAACTATCCACACAGTATAATACTTTCTTTGATTTATGCGAATATTTGATGTATACATATAATAAAATTCTAACTGAGTCGAATCTGTACATTAAATATTTTTTGGAAATCTATCTTATTCAAATAGGTATTTTATTCAAATATCGATACAGAGGCCGAATCTATAGTTAAAGAATTTTTGTCTGTCTGTATGTCTGGGAACACATCACGAAGAAACCACTAGACAGATTTTGATGAAATTTGGTATGAAGATAGCTGGTTATCCGGGTTACTATATAGGATACTTTTTACTGTAGGAAAATATCTTATCTCTGAGAAATCTGTACTAACCGTTAAAAGGTACATACCTAGGGACTAACCTGAGCACACCGAGGGCGAGTCGCTAGTTTATTAAATAAAAACTTGTTTGTTTTATAAAGCTTAACGAAAGTTGATATTATTCTTGACGTAGTATATTTCAATAAAAATGTTTTTATTGCTATTATCTATAAAATTTACGATACAAAAAAAATATTTAGCACCAAAAATGTGAATAAAAGACATACAAAGCTTAATTTTTTCATAAAAAATTTCGTACAGAAAGAGAGTGGAACACACTTTTTTTGCAAATTAATGCATGTATTTTCAACGGCACTACGAGTGTGTCGTTTGAAAGGCGTCTTTGAGTTCATTCAAGTTTGCCAACCATCTGCCAACTGGGTCAGGCTGTTAACCGATATTTATGTAGCTTTTGTTATATGCGTAGTGCTAGCCTATTAAATTGTTTATTTATGCGCAATGGTCGCTTTGTCTACGTTAGGGATCGCCTGTTCTATCCGTACACGGACACGTAGCTGCGTTGGTTAAACGGATACGGATAATCGTCAAGCACCGTATAGTTCCAGGAAATCAAAAATTTGAATAAATTCACGAGTATATCCGAAAAAATAGTTATTTTAAAACTAGTCATCTCATGATGCGTACTCAGACAGACGGACAGATAAAAATCTAAAAACTATAGATTCGGCCTCTGTATCGATAATAATGAGTATTTCAATAAGATTTTCCAACAAAATAAGGTGGGTGGACCATTTAAGGCCAGGCTCCTTGTAAGGCCGATTATTAAAAAGTCCTAGTTATTGCCATGCGATGGCAAATTCCTTCTACTCAGACTAGCACCCATCGAACTTAAAAACACAGACGCGGCGGCGAGTCGCTAGCGCTGCTGGTTTGTCAATACGGTCCCTCGTTTTGTTAATTTCTTTCGTCGACGTTAAAATTCTAATAAGCGCTCACAGGAAAACGCTAGTTTTCAAGTAATAAACTATTATATTCTTTAAAAATTTTTTTATCCCAATTCATATATAAGGATTTACTATTGTACTAAAGAAAAACTATATGATTTTATTTCAATTTTACTTAAAATATCGGTAGTGTTCCTAGGAAAGCCAATGGTTCCTTGTAAGGCCGAAAAAAGATCATCAAAAAATTGACAGTTGGCCTTGCTATGGCACAAGGATCTTTTTAGGAACATTTAGGAATCACGAAAATATTATTAATACTTAGTTTTTAGTTGTAAATCGTATCGGTAAAGGAAAAACAAAGTATAATTTCATAATATTATTGCTTATGATCATGCTTTAAATAATTTTATTTTAAAACTCCATTTGGCCTTGCAAGGAACATACCCATAAGAAGGCCATTTAAGTCCGTTTCAATTTTTTTTTATTTCATTATAAAGATTATTGGCAAGTTATTTGATATCAATATAATACTTATTAAAATTATTTTTAGTACATTTTCACGAATACATACTTAGTTTTACGATAGTGTTCAAGTAATGTTTGTTGACTATTTTTTAAGTGAATATATTATGATTATGAATTTAATGTTTCATTTTAATGAAAGACCTATTTATGAAGATTTAGGATAACCAGATATTTTGATTATTTCACTGTTAGTTTTAAGTTAAACGACTGCTTTTATTTATCGGCCTTGTATGGAGCCCTGTTTCTTGCAAGGCCATTTTGGAAGAGTTCAATAAAACTTAAATTTAATAAATAAGCATTAACTCTGCAAGAAAAGAAAATGTTTTATTAGTTACATTATAGAACAAAGTGTTACTTAAAAATTTCTTTGTTTCATTTCTCCAATAAATAAAAGAATTATAACAGTTTATTTCTTAAGGTGGCCTTCCATGGTCCACCCTCCTTATTAAATGTACAGATTCGACTCAGTATTTTATAATATGTATAGATAGCTGACATACTTGCATCCCTAGATTCTAATTGCAGTATATAATGTGTTACTCCACTTACAAAACAGTAGCCAATGTGGTCATATATAACCTATCTATGTATAGTTCCGTCTTTACCATAAGGGCAACCCCAAGAGGCCCTCAGCCTGATGAGGGTAGCGAAAAGCCAACACATTCGTTAACCTGGAAAAAAGAGAGAAGCTCAATTTTTAGTCTTTAATACACTGCACGGCATATAATACACTTTTTCTACCTTTTTACCCAACTGCGAAGAAGCCCAAAATAGGGTCATGTGTTTGACTAGTTTGTATGTATATATGTCCGACCCTATATTCCCTTGTGATTACTAAATAGATTTGATGATTCATACGTCGTTCGATCCGTCTTGCGAGTAGTAACGTGAGTGTCATAGGGTGGCGAATCCAAGATGCCAATTGAGTGGGGTATTAAAATAGTGATTTTTAAGAGCTAATTACAAAAATATTTACAATTTATATGTTTAAAAGTAATTTAGCATTAGAAATTGATAACTAAAACTAAAAATGTCTAACTGACCAAAACTAAGAAGTTGTAAAAAAATATATTACAAAAATAAAAAAAAACCTCGACGGCGTAAAAATAGAACTAAAAAGTCGGATTTTTTATTTTTGTAAATTATTATTAGTTCTTTACGCCGTCAAGTCATTTTTTATTTTTCCAATTTTTTTTTAATTCACATTTTTTTCCATTTCCTTTTCTATAGGGTCCTAAATTGTTGTGTGATGTTTCATCAAAGCCCGACCGTTTCAGGGTAAAGCAACAAACATACACACATACAAATATTAGAAACTATAATAATAGTCCGATAATAAATCCGTACAAAAATTATGACTGCCGCAGCGCTAAAATGTCAGACATTCGCTAAAATTCTTCATAAATATCGGGCGAGTCGCGACCCAGTTGACTTCAGCCGACACTCGACTGCGGACATTTAAATGGTTTAGTAAAATCTAGATTCTCTATTTGGTATCCGAAGTGGAACTATACACATGAATATAGTTATTGTATTTATTAAGCTTAGCTTTTAATAATTAGATGATAACTGGATAATAATAACACTACGGGACTTAAACGCGTGATTCGTAAGTGGCTAAGAACCTTGTTCCCGACGTTTCGACAGGGTTACATCAGCCGTGGTCACGGGCACACTGACGTAACCCAGTTGAAATGTCGGGAACAAAATATCTTGTCACTAACAAATTCACGCGTTATTATTTATACAATTGTCATTATTATACAATAATGGAATGCGAAAATTTAGAACGTTATAGATGACTAGTGACTTACCCTCGCTTCGCACGGGTTCGTCCCTAAGTTGCTTCCCCATACAAACTTTCATCCCCATTTTCACTCTCTTAAGGGATGATTTCCGGGATAAAAACTATCCTATCCTATGTCCTTCCCAGAGTCTCAAACTATCTTCTTACCAAACATATAAATCAGTTCAGTAGTTCCGGAGCTTATTCGGTACAAACAAACAAACAAAAAAATCTTGACTCTTTATAATATTAGTATAAATAACTATCTTTGGCCTGTAATTTACATAGTATAGGAAGTATACTACCGACTTATCCACGCTTCACTCGAGCGTCCCTTGCATTCATTCATTAACAAGTAGCTTAAGTATTCACGTGTCACTATCTGTGTACTATTTTTTTATCTAAAGCCGACCAGTTGTTTTCAGCGTAAAAGAGTAACAAATATACACACATACAAATTTTCGTACCTTAATAGTAGTACGTTGAAACACGTTTTACTTAGTTCTAATTTTTATTAAATTCTCATATTTATTGCATTTTCTCATTGTCGGGCTCGTTTTCCCCCGCATTTGTTACTTCCGACAATATACGTTTATTTCAAAGAAACTTGAAGACAAAAGATATCCTGTACTCTAGACCGCAGACTAGATTAAAACATCCACTTAAAGTTAAGTACTGGCCTAATTAACTTCATATAGCTTCCTAGATTACCCTCACTTTGCTCAGTGCATTTTGTATTTATAAGTATATACAGCGCCACCTTTTGACAAATTTAATTGCCAACAGTAGCCTATGTATTACTTCAAATCACAGTCTATTTATTTATTTATTTATTTTTTTATAAGATTCAGTGACAAACGAGCAGACAGACCACCTGATGGAAAGCAGTACCTGTCGCCCATAACACCTACAGTTCATGCACTTAGGTTTTAGGTAACAAAAATACAGAGCCGCAGGTGCGTTGTCACTGTGAGGACTAAGATGATATGCCTCTTGCCTGTAATTGCGCTGGCTACCTTATCCTTCATACCGGAACACAACAATGCAATCATTGTTGCTTGGCGGCAGAAATAGATAAGGGGGTGGTACCCATCCAGTCGGACTCCTCAGGCTTGACAGAGTCCTACCACCGGTAACTTTTACTTTTCGACACGTTTGACTCAGTTTATAGTGACCCTACTTGCTGTGCCAGCGGTCGCGGGTTCGAGTCCCGCTGGGGATATTCATTTGCGTGATGAGCTCGAATGTTTGTACTCCAATCATGGGTGTTTATATTTAAAAGTTATATATGTGTAGTGTATCAACTATCTGGTATCCATAACACAGGCCTCGTAGCTTGTCATGGAACTAGATGGTGCTGTGTGTTAATGTCCCAAAAAAAACTTCTCATCCAAATGCATACATCGTGAAGGAGTAACGAACATAGGTACATACATACAGATACATACAAACTTTCGCATTGATAGTAATAGACTATCATAAACTATTGTATATAACATGTTGCTGAGTGACTCTCATAAACTGTTTATTTCACTTCATCTACGTCCAAATCTTACAGAAATATTATGTAAGATAGGATCTTTTAATCTAACAATAAATAATTTTAAAAACATCAATTTCCAAAGTTAGTAACTATTAGTATTATTCATATTTCTTGGTGCTGTATAGTTTTTCTATACATATAATAAAATTCTAACTGAGTTGAATCTGTAAATTAAATATTTATTATACTATTTAAATATTTTTTGGAAAATTTTATTGAAATAGTGATTATCATCGATACAGAGGCCAAATCTGTAGTTTTTAGAAATTTTGTCTGTCTATCTGACCGCATCACGAAAAAACCACTGGACAGATTTTAATGAAATTTGGTATTCATAATTTTATTTAAAATATACGATACTTATTACTGCAGGAAAATATCTCATCTCTGAGAAATCTATACTAAATGTTAAAACGTAACTATGGACGAACCCGAGCTGAGCGAGGGTGAGTCGCTAGTAATAAATAAAGTGCCTTCGTAACTCGATGCGAAATATATGCAAAAGATCATAGATCGAAAGCTAAAAGAAGTGAATACATAATAAAACATACATACATATGTATATTTACAAAGTGAAAACTTTAAAACGAACGTTTTAAATTTTTAATGGAGATATAACAAATGCGCATAGTTTAAATATTGTGTGCTTACATTCAATGTTAGGGGCATGAATACTGTCTGCAGAAAGGCAAGTTTTATTTCGATAAGAATATAATTAAATGCTTTTAACTTGTAATTTAAAACTTTAAACATCGTACTTTTTCTACTAACTGTTTATTATTTATCTTTACTAACCTTATGAAGTTAAGTGTGTCTATTAAAAGATTACTGATCGATTTCTTGTCTTTTTGTTTGTTTGAACGCGCATTTTTTAAATTACCAAACCGATTCTACAAATTATTTTTCCACTAAAAACTTACCCTCTTTCCGCTTAGGTGTTTCCCTGGTAGCTGACAATAGCCTATATATTACTCCAGGTTTTATCTGTGTTGAAGACCATAATATTTACCACAGATTACAATAATCTAAATACTAAATTTCATCTAAATCCTGCCGTTTCAACGTATAGCAGTAACAAATACACATACTTATAAACTTTTGCATTTAAAGTAGTAGTATGATTTGCTGAAAAAGGTTATCGTTCTTCGCACTACGGCTCTTAAGAGTATAGCACTAAACATAAATAAACAACGAGCCCTGCCGCGGGCAAAAGGTAAAGTAAAAATAGAAATATAATAAAAATATATTGTATTATTGCGTCGAAATATAAAATGTCATGTCAAATTACAAAATAATGAAGTAATTTTTAAACATAATTAAATTTGTGGTAGGTGCCTCCATATAAAGTAGCACTTGTGTTTCTTCCTTCCAAACATTTTTATAGAGCCATTCACACTACAGTATAGTGCGAAGAAGTTATAAATACACTCAAAAACTCAGAAATTTTCTAACTCAGAAACTCACAATTTTTTTCATTAACAATATTATTACTATGATTCAAATTTGAGTGTGTTTTTCGTTTTGTTTCAGATATGCTACAGTCTTTATTACAGCCAAGGGATAATCAAAGACGTAAGTTACGAGTATTTATTACTGAAGTATGTACAAACTCGTTAGTATGTTATTATTTTAATTTTCATGACTTTTTACTGGTAATCTTCAAGAAGCAAGAGGTACTCGATTCGATTGAAATGTTTGTGATTTTATAATTTATTACGAATATTGTAATATTGTTAATCGATTTTCATAATCCTTTTAAGTCTCTTTTCTTACAATATTAAATCACATATTTGAAAAGCCTTTAACTTCTTACTCTTTTTCGTTACTTTTAAGTGATTTTAAATTCGGTGTACGTTTTTAGTATTCAATAATTTTTGATTAGTACTTTCTAACAAAAAAATGTAAACGGATTGAATACCTCTTTATTTGATATCGGTAAAAAAAACAATAAATAAAAGGTAAGTAATAAAGTCCCTTAGCCGATCTTTTTGAGACTTTTTACGAATAAAATTACATATATACTTTAGACTTCCTACGAATACACGGCGGCATTACGTGTAGAGTATCTACGTATCCAATTAGAACTATTTCTTACTTTACTGAGACAACTACCTGCACGATCTACACATTATTCCATGCGGGAATGACTCACATTAGACGTGCCTTAAAAAATAAAAGTTTTAAGTTAAAAGTTTCAGAAGCACAATTAACATTTTTTTCATATAAGAAAAACAAACTAATTAGAATACTTTGCACGAACTTTAGTCATTGCTACCAATGACATCTAACCTAGATAGTTAGGCGGCAAAAATCCTTTAATCTACACTACATTATTTAATCTTGTAGCCCGATAGGTTCGCAAGCAGATATGATGAAGAAGCGCAAATCAGGCGCAGAACCGACGGCTTTATGTGCTCTCCGAGACACGAGGATGTATAAGCATGCTTGCCAAACCCTGACATTGTAAAAACTATTGACAGATACAATACTCGAACCCACTAACCATAGAATACACCGTAAAACCACTTACTGTAAACCGCAAAAGGAAACACCTTCAAGCTCAACCCATGACTTTTAAAGTCCTTTCTTATTTTTTTAATTATCTCGCATACAACACACTAACCGTATTCCCATAGTTTTGTTTACCTTTTTTTTGCAACATTTTTGATTCTGAAATTATACACGTACGAATCTAGCTCAAATAAAATATCAAAAAAAAAACAATAAAACATGAAAACAGCTCAAAAAAGGCACAGTATGTCTGTGTGTTAGACTTACTCATAAAAAAACCGTAAAAGGACATGAAAAATATCTTCAATCTGACATAAGTTTGATTCGGCATGTAGTTAACATAATCATTCATTATATAACCAATCTTTAACTATACACGGGAAGGAAACATTATCATATATTACAATAAACCTATAATGAAGCCAACCTGTGTAATGTCTTAATTGAAACATTGTACACTGGCTATTTAGAGACGATTGCCATTACGAGCCAACTTTAGCAGGTGGTTGGGGTTGGACCAACAAATTATTTGGAAATATTGTAGGGCGATAACGATATTAGGTAACAGGCGCTTTGTTTAATAAACACTTACATTCTTCTTTCTTTACCTAGCTTATCGTAATGAGTTCGAGAAAAAATTTTTTTTATTAAAAAGATACAACATCTCTTGACGAATTTACTCACATAAACGTCTAGCAACAATGCCACAGTATTGAAAACTCAAAAAAAAGTACGTAAGTGAAGGTACAAACCCGTAAATTCATAGAATAATTTCTACATCGCCGCTATTTCTCAGCGAAAATGATTGGTGCGATGCCTGCAGTCGCCGTACGACATGAGCGGCGAAGAGCGGAGAAGCGGACGGCAGGGAGGCGGCCGTCGCAACTACCCCTGCAGCTCGGCCGGGTTGAGGATGCCACCCCATCCCCTGACCATCGGCTGAGAAATGAGCTTTACGTTTGCGGAAAGGTATTACTTTCTTCTTCTTACTTCTTTGCTAGAATGAAGAAATCGTCACGTATCCTTAAATACTTAAAAAGTATGTATTTACCTTACAGCGTCGATCAAAAAACTACTAGATACACAATCCCATTCAAAAGTACTTTTAAAACTGTCACCAATTGTGTTTAAGTAATTATTCTATTGAAATAAATATACAACAATGTAAATTGAACCTTAAATGCAATACTTAAAGTTGTTTTCACAAAAAAAATTCAAAGCGCGCTCAAATGTTCAGATGAGTGCTCATTCAGTGAGGACATTTTTCGTCTCTGATTGTGTATCAAATACTTTTTTGATCGATGCCCTACAGGGATAAAGCTTCAAACAAAATAAAGCGATGGAGCATGCCTGACAGCTCACCGACGGGTTTTCGTGCCAGTTGACAAAACTGGTTTTCTCCGGCTCGAGCTGTTGACAGTCTCAGGCTGAGCATATCATGCTCAAAAGAAAACGCCTAGTGTACCTTTTGTTGCACAATTGTATAAAGCTGTCTCTGTAGGGATATTTTCTCATGCGGTCGCTACACTAAATAATAGGGGTTAAAGTATGAAATTGCCAATTTGTACTGAAAAATTAAATTCATTTTTTTTTAATTTATCATATTTATTTAATCAAAATAATTACCATTATTATCTATACGTTGCTGCCATCTAATAGAAAAGTCATTTATGCCTTTGCGATAGAACTCTGGTGATCTAGAGTCGACAAACTGCGTGAAAGCATTTTGTACTGCCTCCTGAGAAGAAAACTTTTTATCACGAAGAAAATTGTCCAAATCACGAAAAAAATGGTAGTCCGTTGGAGCAAGGTCTGGCGAATACGGAGGGTGACGAATGGTTTCTAATTGCAGTTCCTGTAGAGTTAAAATGGTTTCTCATGCTGTATGAGGTCTCGCGTTATTGAGGAGCAATAATGGTGAAGATCGATTCATGAGTCTGGGCTGTTTTACTGCTCGTTTTGCTATCATTGTTCGGAGTTCGGCACAGTAGACATCTGCCATTATTGCTTGACTAGATCAGAAAAAGCTACAGTGAATAACACTATGCTGAGACCACCAAACAGTTACTATTCCCTTTTTATTGGTAAGCTTTGCTTTTGGACACTGTTGCCGCGTTTGATCTGGGGTAAGCCATTGCATTTTTCACTTACGGTTATCGTAATTCGATCCAATATTCCTTTATTTTTGCATCGATTCAACAAGGCAACACAAGATTCAACACGCGTTTCTTTATGCAGATCAGTCAAATCATGAGGCACCCATGTTTCATATTTTTTTATTTTATTAATTTGACGCAAATGAGTCAATATTTTTGGTAAGGTAACGTTAAACCATGCCGCTAATTCCTGGGTAGTTTAGCTCGGATCGGCTTCCACCATCTCTTTCAATTCATTGTTATTCATCTGTGTCTTCCACGCGGTTCATTCTTCAAATCAAAGTTTCCATCACAAAAGACTTTAAACCAAAATCGCACGGTGCGTTCATTAGCAGCCCCCTCTCCAAACGCAACATTGATATTGCGAACTGTTTCTGCCTCATTAGTTCCGCGTCGGAACTCGTATTTAAAAATCACTCGAATTTTCGAAGTATCCATCTTTCTAAGCTGAATAAAAACAACTGAAAGTCGATAATCGACTGTTGCACATTTTTTAAAAGAAGAACTACATAGGTACCATGTGAAAAAAGTTTCACTAAAAAATCTCAAACCGTGAGGGTTCTATGTCAATTCGAAGTACCTATTACAATAAAACGGCAATTTCATACTTTAACCTCTATTACTATAAAGTATTTGTATCTTATATTATAATATATACTTACTCCTGTATGACGAATGACGGTTACTTTTCACGGTAACATCTTTATGTAATGCCTTTTTTAAACTCCTTAATTCGACTAATTCTCTTAACTAATTATTCACTTACTTAATTCTTCAGGATTGGCATGTACATTAAAAAAAATAGATTTTGAATTATTCCTTTTTCAAATATTTATATTTAAATAACTAAATTAAGGTATGTTTTTTATATTTATTTTTTACTTCAATTAGTATTAAGAGGCCTATCACAAAATACTGAGTTCTATGGTATTGAATTCGAGCGGCTGACGCATTGCTCTTTCTAGCATTTTCTGCAGGTGTAATTACTTCTATGTAAAGTTTTATAATAAATTATTTAAAAAAAGTATGCTATTACGTTTCTTTTAAATTCACGTATATCCTAGTATACATTTAATTTAATAATATTAATTTTGTAAGGATATATTGACAGCTAATTCGGAACGTTTTTAATAGTTTTTAAGATTTTGAAAAGGATTTTTTTATAGAAATCCAATACATATTTTAAAATTTAGAGGCCGTTATAAACTCAACCTCTTTATATACGGATATTATTATACACTTTTCATTTTGTTTGCTTTGTATATTTCAATCCATGAGCTAGAAAAAGTGCCTTGGGTCGTTATTAAAAACTAGCTTCGGAATTTTGGCTTTAATTCAATGAATAATGAAAATTTGCGAAAAGCGAAGCCGTTAGGAACTATATTAATAACTATTCCCGATCATACAATAAGTCAAAGCTGTCGAAGAAATCCAGTTTCTCTATATTAGCACGCCAAAGTCTGGCATTAAATTGAAAACTCACCATCTTAATGTGACAGGCCTCTTAATATCAATTATTAATAATATACAGGTTCTGTTCCATATTAGGTTTTGACTTAGCAATTGCTAAAAAATTCAATTCCATTACGTTTTTGTTCTAAGCATGACTGATTTATAAGTTAGAGGTAGACTCTACAAAAGCTTTTTACTTCATAACTTTAGTTAGTAAACTTAGAATAGCTAATTTTCTAAGTGATAATAAACTTAAGCACAGCACTTTCACTTAAACTTTTTTAATATATTTTTATGACAACTTTTTAGTAATTTTTTGACTGTTTTTCTATTATCATATTCCTATTTTTTGTCTCTTGTAAATTTGTTATATCTACAAGTAAGTACCATTTATTCTCCTTAATAATATTTTAAATGCAAAGATGTAGTCTTTTTTTTACGTTTTTACAATACAACATGTTATGTTCCAATTATTATTTTTTACATTGACACACAGCGCCATTTAGTTTCATGGTAAGCTACGAGGCTTGTGTTATGGATACCAGACAGTTGATACACAACACATATATAACATTTAATACATATTATAAATATAAACACCCATGATTGGAGTACAAACATTCGTGTTCATCACACAAATGAATGCCCCCAGCGGAACTCGAACCCGAGACCGCTAGCACAGCAAGCACTAAAAACTTAGCCAAACATGTCGTCAAAATTTACATGTTACAATTCCGATAGCGTAATTTTTCTGCACAGAAATTATAATGACCAGAACGTCCCAAAGGGTATTTTCATATTTGTTTGTTAGTACTCTTTGAAAAATAAGTTTATTCTGAAAGGCGATGAACAAAAAAAGCACAGTGCGTAGTACGCTTTTCAATATTAAAATATTGTTAATTTTTAACCGGGAGTCTTGCTATCAAAACAAAAATTTGCTATAGATTTATTTTGGATGTATCCTCTATCCCACTGTAAATTTAATAAAATGCCCATAGCTTTTCTGGTACGTTTTTTTTTAATTACTTTTCATGTTAACTCAAACATAATCATAAAATTCAGTCAAAACTTTTGAAGTGTTTTCCGCATTATGCTTTCGTTTATGGTAAAACCTTTTGATCCTATTGGAATATTCCATAATATGATTTTATATTGAAAATGGAAGTAATCTATAGAATAATGACCGTGCACAATTTTCACAGCTTTCCTAAATTAACGTAGTTCCTCCCCTCGCTTCGCTCTTACTCTAACTATACTACACCCCTGTTTTTAATAACTTTTATTCCAATAGACTGTAATTCCTGGAATAATTTAAGTTTTGGAGGAGCTTTTTCTGAAATAAATAGAAATATATGTGCAAAACATGTATTTTACAAAAAAAAAGGAGAAAATGTTCACTAATCGTGTTTTCAATTTTGGCAATTCAAGATAAAAGTATTATTTCCCTAAATAACAAAGTGGCATCCCAGAGAAATCAAAGGGAACCTTCACAAATCGTAGTGGCGACTAGTGCGTTTGATAATTTTTACATTAAGTATTTTAAAGCACTACTATTTAATGAAAGCCTGGAGTCGATCTGATGATGGAGCCGAAAGACAGTCGAGGGAACTCCTCAACGACTTACAGCAATTACGTGGTGTTTGGGCTTGATTAATTTGTATTGATAAGAACTTTACACGTAGATGGCTTGTGGCTTGTGACTTGTGATCATTAGGGGGCTGAAAAAATTAGGGGTTGATCGAATATGTTTTTAAAAATCTTTCTTCTTACAAATTACCAGCTTATTACGTCTACACTAAAAATGGAAAAATAAAAACTTAAAAAAATAATAAAAACCGACTTCCAGCCACTGAAAAGTAATAAATAACTAAACGAGAGTTTTCATTTAGAACAGATACCTAATCAGATATTTTCGAAGTCGATGCCAGCCAATACAAATTAAAGCACACCGATACAAATAAAAGCTGCGTCAAAATTAATAATTATTCAAAGGCTAGATATTTAAATTATATTGTTATTTTAATGAAATTATTCTAGAACAAAAATATGGATTTAATGGTGATTTCAATTCTTCCGACAACCTTTCTCTTAGATACATATCTAGTTAACCATAATTATTGATCTTACGAGTATCTATCTATCTATGAAGCAATTATTACTACCCACTAATTTACAATATTAGTAAGGATTTATATTAAAAATATAAAAATAAGAGGCCATTCAAGTCCAACAAGGCCTCTAACAGAGTCCATACCCTCTAAAACAACCCCATCAGGTGGCAGCACTGCACGCGATAGTGGGATCTCTCCTCCTAGGCATCGTGGTGTTGGTGGTGGGACTGGTGCAACTGTCTCCGGGAGCTGAAGCAGCACAACATCGCTATTACCTGATGGGCGCAGGCGCTAGCCTCGTGGGGATTGGTGTCTTGGGTGCTGTTCTTAGGTGAGTGATACCCAACACTAAATCTATCTTAATACTTTTTACTTAGTTTCCCGTGACCGTGATTGCTGTAAAGCATTCGAAACGTCAGGGGCCTATAATCAAAATAAAACGGCGAAAAAATAGTTCTATTTAATGTGTATTTAGGATCCTGTCCGTCAGTCTACTATATAATTTCATTGTCTTCACAGTAACTCAGTTAATTCATAAAATAAAAAAATAGGGTAACTCAATACAAAGTCTATGTTGTATTTATTTCATACTATGCCAATGTAGTTAACTAATTGGCGTTATTTACAAAGCTAACTATAAAATTCCATAGTAAATGAGAAATTAGCTAAGTATTGACTGATTCATTCAATTGATTCTACTACTATTGAATATAAAAAAAAAAAATATTTATTGGTAAATACAGAATACATATTATGTACATATACATATATATATTGTGCGGTGAAGTCGCAACTTATTTACTTAATAACACTTTAAATTGAAATCTTTCATTCTTTTATATTAAATAAAACCTAAATTAATTTTACTCCGAAATTCCATGTACCAAATTATATAAAACCTTATATAATCTTAAATAAATATTATATATTATGACTAGCTACTATATGATAACATTTTAACGTTTAGTATTCTATACGTTTAGATTTCTCAGTGATGATATATTTTCCCGCAATAAAAATATACAAAATGTTGAGCCGGATAACTAGCTATCACCATACCAAATTTCATCAAAATCTGTCCAGTGGTTTTGTCGTGATACGTTCCCACACTTTCCTCTGTATCTATAATAATAACTATTTCAATAAGATTTTGCAAAAAATATTTAATGTACAGATTCGACTCAGAATTTTATTATATCATATGTATAAACAAACCATAACACCACTACGAAGCACGCACATCTGAAAGTACAGAATACTACGGTATTTGGTATTTACAAATGTGGGTAATCACATTGTGACAACAGATTGTTATACGAGATTCATTTTCATCATTCACTCATCATTATTCTACTTTTCTTCATTTAGAGTCGCATGCCATTAGCTGAGTGTTTTCAATCACACTTACTTACACCATCGCATACTGTATAGATCCAAGCAATATCTGTTACTTAACCAAATTAAAGAGATAAGCCTTGTTAGCGTAATTGGGCCATTATAGTACGTTTTAATTACGTTATTCGTACCTACTCTATTAATTAGTCTTAAACTGTTCATTCAATTCCTTCGTAATGGTTGTACGTTTGTAGACTTGTGTATTCAGCCCCTTTTTTAACGTCCCACTGCTGGAATTGGGCTTCCCTTCAATACAAGGAGTGTCAGGCCATAGTTCATCACGCTGGTCAAGTGCGGGTTTAACGGTTTTCTTACGATATTTTTCTTAACCATAAGACAAATGGTAATCATGATGGAAAATGATTCGCACATGAAACTATCAGTGGTGCGAGAGCCGGGATTTGAACACGCATCACTCGGTTTCCCAAACGAATGCGTTACCACTGAGCTACCTACTTATTTATATTTATTTTTAAAGTATAGAATCATTTTTTAATCATTTATTATATTATAAACGCTTACAAAAATAATAATAAACCGATACTTGTGAAGAAAAATGTTATAAATCAGAAAATAAACTTCTATTTTTATAGTATCTCAATGATGAGTTACAATGTCGTTCTTTGCACGTGTCGAAACCATAGAGACTGCATTACATATCGATTTTCATTTTGCACACTAGGGTGATATTTATTGTAAGGCCCATTTATAGTTTACCGTACTGCTGTAATAAGTAAGTTATCTATAATAATATTATAAAGAGGAAAGATTTGTTTATTTGTTTGTTTACATCGAATAGGCTCCGAAACTACTGAACCGATTAAGATGAAATTTGGTAAGAAGATAGTTTGACACCCTGGGTAGGATATAGGATAGTTTTTATCCCAGAAATCATTCCTTAAGGTGGTGAAAATGTGGATGAATAGTGGTGAATATATGATAATAAATCGTCAACAGTTTCTCCATTGTCAATATAAATCTATACTAATATTATAAAGATGAAAAGTTTGTTTGTTTGTTTGAATGCGCTAATCTCGGGAACTAATACGGGCTATCTAATATAAAAATTCTTTCTACATTACATAGCCCGTTTATTGAGGAAGGCTGTAGGCTATATCACCATGCTACTGGCCGAGAGAACAGAGCAGTAATATAATATATGTATAGTGTATCTCTTCCATACTATCCGTTAAAACTTACCTAGGGACGAAGCCGAGCGAAGCAAGTGTGAGCCGCTAGTAGGTAAAATAACGATAAATCAACAATTCGTTTCTTTGAACTATAAAGAGCTTTATTGTAGATATTTTCTCACCATAACATTTGCTTTTACAGCATTTTAAGGAAAACTGTTTTCTTCGAGGTTATTATTTTTTTAAATGTAGAACGTACGTATATTCTAAGTAAAATATATGTATGTATGTGTCTATTTATTGTATCCTAACTAAAATTGTAAATACAAAAATATGTTTCTTGGTGCTTGCATCTTTTTATGAAGCAATAAAAAAATCGTAATTATTTAAAACTAGCGACTCGCCCTCGCTTCTCTCGGGTTCGTCCGTAGATACGTTTTAACGGTTAGTATGGAATAGATAGACTATATGTATACATTTGTCCAATGTTCAATGTTCTTTGTTTTGTAGCTTATAGGCGTGCCTTTGGCCACATATTATATTTGTTATTTTTTCCAACTTAAACTTGACGCATTGTTGCAGATGATAGGTCCACCACTAACTCTATCTATGGAAAGTAATCGGAAGTAATGATTACCATACAAAATAAACAGTTCTGTAATTTTTGATTTTTCAGCTGTTCTAAGAGATTTTCCCTGTTTTCTTATACTTAAACAACCCCTGACACACCTCCAACAAAATAAAAAAAGGAATTATTCAAATCGGTCTAGCCATTTTTGAGTTTTAATGAGACTAACGAACAGCAATTGATTTAAAATGTGAAAATAAACTAAAGAGTGACATACGCTTCTTCCAGTAGGTACCTACAAGAAGTGATTATCGTGAGATATTAATATTTTTTATAAAAGAGTAGATTTACCATTTCAAGGTTTAAAAGTTAAAATTAAAAATGGTTAAATTAACTGTAAAACATATTTGTCTATTGAAAAGACTCTTCCGATGAAAATGTATGGTAGTAACATGGCTCTTTTCCGAAATACCTATTACGCTATATTAATAAAACTATGGCTTTGAATTGTTAATTCAAACGATGTTTCAAAAGGGGCTTGTAAAACTTTAATTAAATGAAGTACAATTTATAGCACATCGAGATAAGACTATCGATATGATAAAAACAAACAAAATTAACATCACTAATATTACAATGTCACATTCCAGATGCATGTGCCTACACTGGTACAACATGAAGTTCCGCGAAGAATACGACGAGAGGATTCGAGCGAACCAGAAGTGCGTGAGTGTGGTGGAGAGCCACCACCATGACCACCCGCGCAAGGAGGATAAGCCCAAACTGAAGACGCAGGCCAGTGTTCAAGAGGTGGACCTCATCAAACAACCTTCAGTCGCCAGCGACACATAAACAGACCAGTTAGAAAAGTGTATAATTATGGTATCGCCACAATTTTGTCAAAGAAATTCTAATGATTTTCAAATACTTTTTTATTTGTTTAAGACATTTTTAAGCCTAGTATTAGTGGATTTTTAAAGAGTTTTCAAAATTAGCGGAATACTGGTTGACATCTTGGATTTTAGTAAAAAATGATCTCTAGCTATGTAACAGTACTAAGTAGATATTGGATCAATCTAGAAGGCTACTTAGGAGATTTTTAAATAAATTTTATTACGTAACATCGAAAATGAAATCTGGGAAAAAACCTAAGAGCCGGCCAAGTATATTTATCAGGTCAAATGGTAACTTGCGCTAAAAGAAGGCTTTATTTTAAGAGCACGACCTAAATTTTAACCTAAATATATATCCAGGAATAGTTGTCTCATGGATATAATATAATTGCTCTTTTCGATTCTATACGTAAATAAATATTTTTTCATAAGCAAGAGATCAAGAATTATTTTTTTTTATACTAAAAATGTACTCATTCAGAATCTGCTCAAGACATTGTACCACAAAGTTGTGGCGATAACCAACATTTATATACAGTAGCGATTCATTTCGGACACAATTTTGTCTGTTAGGAAAATCTTTTTAGTAACTTTATACAATTGATGTTTGGAAACCCTGTACTTTATTTAGAAAATAAAATGTACTTTTTCACAACTGCTCCTTAAGTCTGTAGCAGTTAGTAAAGAATGAGTGACTCTTCGTATGTATTTAATTTCTAGTTCGGAAGTTAAGCTGTCTGTTTATTTGGCTTTGTAGTACTCTCTATATGGTTCTATTTTGAACTGGAGCTTTATTTCGTCATGTATATCTTCCATATATCTATCTACCCAATTAAGTGTTCGTCACATATCATTTTAATTAGACCTGTCACTTCATTTTTTTAAAAGAAATATCCCATTTGTTTCTCATCAGCCTTGCATTTACGTTCAATATTATATTTTTGAAGATTTTACAATTGAGATACCCCTTGATATTTGTTTTAGATATGATAATATTATAAATAATTGGAATTACAAAATCTATATCGGTAAATCATTATTTTAAGTAGCTATATGATTGATCAAGAAATTGACCTTACAGTAAATCCATTCTAAATCCTGACCGTCCGCGAGCGCCGACATACATATATGTACATAGCTCAAAAACGTATCCAAAACTCAAAACGGAATACCACCACATGTTTGCAGCCATGTCCGAGGCCGTTTAAAATTAACAAGAGCTTAAAATATTTTTCTATATATGTATAATTCTTTACGAAACGTTAAATCAAAGATTGTTTCATATACATAATATTGTAACATATCTATATATAGTATTAAATTTATTTTGCTTTTAACTTTATTCCCTCCTCAATTGAATTGAATTTATTTCAATAAATCTTCAAAATAAATATCAATTTACATCACTTCAAATATACAATTTTAATATAAATATAAATTAAGATATTCTAAGTATATCACCTATCACAAGTTGGTGTATTTACAGATGCAACTATAGTTATTGGTGTCATAGATGTCGTCTTTGGTGTTAAAATTAAACATGATGTAGACCAATGTTAATGTTAAACGATCGTGTAACTTACGTGTGTGTAGAATACTTAATTCATCGCGTTTCTTTACTATCTGGACTATCGTTTACGCTGTTTCAAGTTTCAAATTCGACATTTAATCTTAAGAGACTGAGAAGTGTTCTAAAGTAAATTGACAGATTATTTAAATACTTTTTGATATATTTCCTTTATGAATAGTTTTGAATTTTATCCTTGTACATGTTATTTTGTCACCGCAGTAACGTAATCCATACAAAATCCCATACAAAAATCTAAAATTATATTTAATTTCCATGGGTCCAATGTTTGGTCCATTGAAATAAACATAAAAATAATATATATAAAAAAAATATTTTACGATCAGGTCACATGATTGGTGTTTTATAAAAGCTTCTGGAGCTTTAAAGCTTGTCTAAATATGTTGTAGTTTGACTTTTGCAGTATTAATTTCAATTGATCAAGCGGTTATTAAAATATATTAACTATATTATTTAACCCCTCTCTTGGTTATACGTTGAAATGGGACACTTTTGGTCGCATTGTAAGACATTTAACTCACTTAAACTATAAACCGTAAGGATATTTGACGGACTTCACTCTCCTATATTGAGGGAGAATATTTTGAATCTAAGCTCTATTTTAACTATTGAACTTAATATTTCGTCAAATATCCAATATAACTTAAGTATTCCATGTAATTTATTTCGTATATAATAAGTGTAAGTATTGATGTTACGTAAATCTAGTCATAATGATATTATTTAGTCGCTTTTATTCGCAAAGCATTCTCTGCCATTTATAAAAAAAAACGCTGTAATTGAACATTTTCATCCAAAAAACTTATATTATTATCATATTAATAATTTTTTTTAATTCATATTTAGAATTGACAATATAATTTAAAATTCTATGTTAAAAACACAGTATCTCTCCATTTCACATCTACCGTCAAAATATATTCAAGAGTATATTCAGGATTGTATTACAACCTAATTAAATAACTTCATAATTGATTAAAATTATTTTTAAAACAGACATTTTGTAAATGGTATTAAAAATGTCAATTACAGCGTTTTTATTAGAAGGTAGAGTGGACCGTATCTCAAGTAAACGCTATTTGCACTACTTGCAAAAAAAAAATAAAACCATATCATATAGATATTATGATATTAATATTAAACTCACTACAAGTGCACGGACTACATAATATTTTTTGTGTATCTGTTTTTTATAGAAAGATGCTTTAATACTACTATAAATGTCCTGATATACGTTGGATTTTATACTTTCAACAGCCAAGTAAACTACAGTGACTGTAGTTATCTTTCTATAATAACAAGCTTCAACTTAATTAGAAATTTACTTTAGAAAGTGTTGCCAAATAATTTATTTATTGAAATAATTATTTAAATATAACGTTATCGAATTTAATGGTCGAATATTAGTATGTAGTATGTTTTTTCAACGCGTTTTTTTTTATATTACCGTGCCAAAGTGATTAATGGCTGGCTATAAAGGGCTCATACCTGTTTAATATGTTTACATGAACAGAGGAATTGTATTCTCTAAAAACGCTGAAAGCTTAGTCGCTCGCTCTTTTAATTAATAGGTATCGAAGGTGTTATCTTAGTTTTTAAGTTATTTTTATTACTTTCATATATTTTAGTTATTTTATTACAAATTTAAAAGAAGAGCGATTGAGATAACAAATTTTACGTTGTAAAGCTTTCTGTGCCAAAGAGCTTTTTTTAATTGTGAAGCTCTTAATCTTAATTTATTTTCTCTCTGTGTCACCTTTAGATTAAGGCCTTGAATCGGTCCAGTTCTCCTGGCACCGTACATTCCGCTTTTTGTGTATCGATTCGCCAAACGATTTTAATGGACACATTATTAAGTGTTAGAATAGAAAATGTATTATAAATGTGTAAAATTAATGTTAAATTCTGTATCATTTTCGTTTGTAATCCTTCGGAAATGAGATCGTTGAACTGAATTTATTAATTCGTTCTCCACATCTTATTTCGGACTCTCTCATCCTATACCTAAGCTCTGTTCACTGTGATAAAGTAATACTTGTAAGGAGTTTTTAAATACTAAAAATTATATATACGTTCCAAATGGTATGCTCTATAAAGAATGTTCTGACATTGCTATTTAGTTTCAAACAACATCACAGTGAATTTTACCTGTTTCATCCAATATGTTTGATTTTATTGATTTGTTTTTCCTTTCATATGCACCTATTAAGACGAGTTTCGTAGATTTTTGGATTAAATATTGAAAATAAATTATTTTGTTCGGAGGAACGTTGTCTTAACTTGTGCATTAGATTAACCTTTACAGTTACAATGAAGTTTTTTATATTTGTATATTGAAATATCTTAATTTTAATTACGACTGTGCTGTTTTATATCTCATATATTTTATACCGATGTCTCTAAATAAAATGTGAACGGATGTGCCTTGTTTTTATTCATAAATCTCTCCCCAAAATCTGTAATTAAATGTAATTAATTTAAACAAATAAATAAATTTATCTTTTCGGATTTTTTCGCGGATTTATTTTGATTTTTTGTTCCCGACGTTTCGATTTCTTTACAGCAATCATGGTCACGGGAGAGTAAGACTCACTAAAACTTTTATTTTAGTCTCTCCCGTGACCATGATTGCTGTAAAGCAATCGAAACGTCGGAAACCAAAAATCAAAATAAATCCGCGGAAAAATCCGAAAAGATAGTTTTATTTAAATGTCTAATATTCCCGTAAATCTAAGAAAGTATTAATTTAAACAAGTTTAAATATAAGTTCTTCTTAAAACTTCAAAATCCTTTTTATGATATCATAAATTGCTTAATGCGACTTAATAACAAACTAAAGTTATTATTATGACGCATGTTGTGGGTACAATTTTAATTCTTATATGCTTTATTGTTACATTCTTTATTACACTTAAAAGAAATACAGAAATAAACGTATAAATAGTGCTCTAAGATAGGTCTTCCAGCCAACCCATGGAATAAATCCTAGTGCCTAGTGGGATAATTATACACATAGTCCAAAATATATTAGATAATTAGTAATTACATACATGTATAGTCTATAGCACTTATATATTTACAGTTTATTTATTGCTTATTAATCTATACAGATAAATAAAATTGAAGTGTCCGTTTGTAATATTAAAAGACAGCTTTTTACTAAATGCATATGAAATTAATTACGATACTTATACGAAAAAATTTTTTTTTATTTTTTTGTCTGTCTGTTTGTGCCGGCTAATCTCCGAAACGGCTAGACTGATTTTGATGGAACTTTCACTGGCAGATAGCTTATGTTAGGAGTAACGTAGGCTACTTTTATTTTAGAAAAAGAGTAAGGGTTCTGCTTAAAAAAATTAAAACGTACCTAAGGACGCAGCCGAGCGAAGCGAGGGTAAGTCTCTAGTAATATTAAATTTAATTAAAAGAACCCCTGAACACCGCAACTTTTAATATAAAATCTCTATTATAATCTAAAACAAAACTTTTGGTATGAGCCAATATCAAGAGGCTACTGTAGCCCTAAAAAATAAGATTAAAGCATAAACTTTATTTCATTTTTATTTATTTTTGTTTAGTAATGCCATCTATGATCACTTTACATAACTACTAGTTAGTTTATACGTTTGTACGAGAAGCAATTTTGGTTTTTTGAAGTACGCTTGTTACTCAATAGATGGCGGTAACTTAAAAATATATATTTTTAAATATATCGAAATAATTACTATAGATAAATCATTCTAAAAATCGTTTTTTTATAATAAATTAATTCATATTTAACTTCAAACTTCAATAATTATTTATTATCTGTATCACGACCGTTAACAAACAAACAAGATGCATATTTCAAGTATTTACGATGGATGTTCCGTGCATTATCTACCAATATCGGTCAAAGCGCGCGATAGTCGCGCCTAAGCACGAGACGGCAACGTCGCGTCGCGCGGCTACGCGACTAAACTAAATACAACATTGATCCCATTCTTATAGTTAGTTGCCGCGCGGGATTTGTCGCGTGATGCCGCGTGTAAATTTAAAAATAACCGTTATTTTTAATAACGGTTCTAATGGAACATAGTTTTGATATACAGTTTAGTAAATAAGTTAAGTTAAAACTAATGGCAGCAAGAAAAGTGCCTATAAGTGAGAAAACATTGATTATTTTAATAGACGAAGTGAAGAAACGCCGATGTTTGTGGGATTTGGATGATAAACATTATAACGACAGATACAGGTTAGCGTTGGCGTGGGAACAAATCTCTGCAATACTGAAGTTACCAGGTGATTTATTGAGAAACTCGGGGTATTTATTAAATTTGTTGTTCTACCTGGTTGTTACAATAGATGGCGGTAGTAGCTATGTTTTAAGTAATGGTATTCAGAGATAATGCTATAGTTATAATAAAACTTTAAAATTAATTACTATGAAATAAATATCTTAAATAAATGTCAAAAGACAAACGCAAGCAAAAAAAAAAAATTAAACATAAACTTAACCTAAGTGCATCAAAAGCGTAAGATTGGTCAATATTTATATTGACTGGAACTAAATTAATGCCGTTTGGATCAGAAGCAGCGTGTCGTTCGTGGTAATATGCAAATGTCACGAATTCAAATTTCACACTATACACATACAAACATACACATAATAACTAATGACTTACTAAATTTTCATCAAATAATAATGAATGTCCTATAAAAAGTAGCCTTTCTCACTCCGGCCTATAGATAAACTATTTAAAAAAAAAAAAAAAAATTTTGTTGTTCTGTTGCCACATGATAGAAGGACATAAACAACAAATTACAGTGCTTTTATTATGTTAGAATTTGAAGAAGTTTGCCTTCGTTTTTTTAAACAAAATGTATGTAAAAGTGATCATGCCTACTAAAAAAGACTTCTTAACTAATACCTCAGGTTATTTATTGTTCATTATGTCCTTTAATTGCTCTGTGAAGTCACAATATATTGAAACGTCCCTTATTTAACGTCCCACTGCTGAGCACTGGCCTGCCCTTGCACATTTAGGTAGTAAGTTCTTTCAGATATGTCTGCAATCTCACGATCTCTTTAATGCAAGGCGAATGATAATCATGTTGAAAATGATTTGCACATGAAAATGTTAGAGTCACGATACCCGGGATTCGAACCCGCATTGGTTTTCCAAGCGAGCGCTTTACCACTAAGCGTCAAATAAGCGCAAAATAAACATAGATGTATCTATAAGCAAATAACAATTTATTCGAAATTAATTTTGAATCTTGACTTAAGTTCCAAAAAAAATATTTTTATCAATTTTCAAAGAAACTCGGACAATTAGCATACATATTTATGTTAAAGATCTTTAAAAATGCTATTTAAATACTCTTGCTTACCATAGTCGTGGCTTGAGACACTAAAACATAGGTGTCGTTTAGTAATTTTTTACAATTCAACCCTTTTACTTTCCATTGCTGGGTTCAGGCCTCTTTTCAACGTATGAGATGTAGTGTTATACGTTTAAAAAAAGCCATAGTCCACTGGCCAAATGTGAGTTAGCAGATTTTAACGCCTTTTGAAAATGAATTCATCTAACTCTCAGACGTGAAGGATTCTTAATCATATTTTCCTTCCACGTAGTAGCAAGCAAGCATGATAAAAATGATTCGTATAGAAAAATGTTAAATGTGCATGACTTGGGTTTGAACCTGCTACCCTTAGTTCCCATGCGAACGTGTCATTTATAAGCTACCACAACTTTTGTAAACTTTGAACATAAACTAAAAATATCTCGAAAGAAAAGCCTTATTAAAGTTTATTTGGAACTTTTAATAGTTGTAAGTTATGGGGACCATGAAGAAAGTAAATGTATTTTATTTCTCGTTTAAGCGTTCTTATAAGATAACAAATTACGGGGTTTCATGCTATAATATGTAATGATCTTATATAACCCGCCAGTGTTAAAACCTAGGGATGATGTTCTTTGCGATAGACTGACATTAAAATTTTATGTAGGTACCAACTATCTACTTGTGATCCGGCCCTCGCTTATTTCTATTAGGTATATCGGCAATCACTGTACATGACCTTCGCTTTATATGGAAATATTGTTAAAAAAGCGATTTACCCTCGCTTCGCTCGGGTGCGTATTGCGTCCGTACGCGGATATTGTTCACAATTTAATCGGTCTTCATTTTTTGCGCGGAACCCTGATTCATTTTCTAACATAAAACTAACCTAAGTTACTCCTTATAACATCAGCTATCTGATAGACTTTCACTGAAAGTCTCGTCAAAATTAGTTCAGCCTTTTCGGAGATTAGCCAGAAGAAACAGACAGACAGACACATTAAAATTTTAAAAAATGTGTTTTTCTTATTAGCTTGAACTTTCGTACTGTAATCATGAGTATTTATAAATTATAATTATAATATGTTTGTATTTAAAGTTAAATATTTGTAATGTATCAACTATATGGTATCCATAACACAAGCCTCGTAGTTTACCATGGAAGTCGATGGTGCTGTGTGTTAATGTACCAACATATTTATATTTACATGTTTGTACTAGGCTCGTACATGGATGTGGTGCCATGAATATGCATATTTGACACTGTAAAGAAATGTTTCTTTATCGACAAGATATTTTGAAAATAAAACTCGACTCTTATTAACGAACTAGACACTCACCCTCGGCCCGCTCAATTTCGGCCGTAAGTACGTTTTAACAGTTAATATAGATTTCTCAGAGATGAGGTATTTTCCCACAGTAAGAAGTATCTTTTGAGTTGACCCGGATAACCAGCTATCATTATACCAAATTTCATCTAAATCTGTCCGGTGGTTTTCTCGTGATGCGTTTCCAGACAGACAGACATACAGACTATTACAATAAGATTTTCCAAAAAATATTTAATTTACAAATTCGACTCAGAATTTATCATATATATAGATAAATATACTCGTAGTAACTTCTGTAACGTGGGAAAATAATTAAATAAATTGCAAATAGAAGTTTATTAGCAATATTCCTTATATGTAGGTATTAGGTAAGTACCATAATGGTTATTGGGTCTGAAATTTTATTGGCGTCGTTACATAATTTACGATTCTAACCGTTTTCAAATTGTACAGAACAAAATTGTGTTTTATTTTGAACAACAGTATATTTCACTCACTCGACTCGGCAGTGGCAACGCGCTCGCTTGGGAAACCAAGAGAAGCGGGTTCAAATCCCAAGTCTCGCTATGATATTTTTCATGTGTGAATCATGTTTACAAACATGATTACCACTTGTCTTAATGGTGAAGGAAAACATCGTAAGTAAAACCTGCATGTCTGAGAGCAAGTTCTCAAAAGATGTAGAGTCCGCCAACCCGCACTTGGCCAGCGTGGTGGAATATGGATTGATCTCCATCGTATTAAAGGGAGGCCCGTGCCCAACAGCGGGACGTTTTAAAAAGTGCTAAATACATACAAATATATTTCACTGTTCAAAATTTAGTTCTTAATTTGAAAGTACAAGTAGGTAAAATATACACCAATTAAAAATGATATATTGTTGTTTAAACAAACGGGTTCAATTATTTCTATTTTATGTTTAGTCAAATTATAATTAAGTGATATAATTATTTCCATAATATACTTACGGACATCCATACGAGCATTCCACTACAAGGCATATTTATTTTCTTACTAATTAAACATTTTCGTCGACTTTGTAAAGTAAATGTATAAAGGCAGGTGTAACGTCTTTGTATAATATAATCACAACAGGTAGTGATTAAAATTTTCAAGAAATATTTTATTTATGTCACGTCAAATTTTTTAATATTTAATTAAAAATAGTCAAGTTCGAGTCGGATAATTATGTATAATGTGATATATGTAATTACTAATACTTAATATACACTCATTTGCTGTAAAGCATTTGAGCGTCGGAAACTAATAACTTTTTAAACTAAGTTATAACCGACTTCAAGATACTAAAAGTACCTATATCAAAAAAAACGATCTTGCGGATAGTAAAAATTAAAAAATAGAGGGTTTTCTATTACTATAGATACCTAATATTTTCGAAGTCGGTGAAAGCCGATGCAAATTAAAACAAAATAAAGCAATTTTATTTCGATATTTTAAATACATCAGAAATATGTAAGTATAATTATAGTTCATATCTTGTCATGTTAACATGATATGATATGATGAATACCTATATATAAGGTTTACCTTATATATATATATATATATATATATATATATATATATATATATATATATATCTTAAAGCTTTTTTGATTTTTTAATACTGTTAATGTACCTATTACTAACGCAAATTGGACATTTCAGACGTAAAATCTACGATTCTTCAATTATAATTTTGTATACGTTACTTACTAGACTGCAAACACATTATCTTTTACTTTCATTATCTAAATTTGAATAACATGTGTATTTTAAATTGTCTTATAAAAATATTAACCGGATTAAAAACCTCCTCCTTTTTTTGAAATCGGTTAAAAAACCAATTTGATTTTCCATGCGTCCATCCATCTGATTTTGTCAACAGCTTATATTTATATAATTCGGCAATTTAAATTATGTAATTACAGTATCGACTTAAACTGAATAAGGAGTTAAGTTTCAAACTTACTTAATCTGCAATGTCCGTCTATCCATTAGTGGTTATATACATACATATGTCTTATATTTAAAGAATACTACATATTTCATGCGGTAGCAGGTAGCAGCTTTATATTTTCACAGATTATTCGTTATTATAACATAGTCTCCCAAATAATAAAAGTAAATAATATATATCTCCAGACAAAGAATATCTTAAAATACATATTTTTTTCTTTTAGCATTTTTAACTTCTTCAAACTTATCCTAAAAACTTAATATAAATACATAGTATAAAACAAAGTCGCTTTCCGCTGTCTGTCTGTCCCTATGTATGCTCAGATCTTTAAAACTACGCAACGGATTTTAATGCGGTTTTCTTTAATAAATATAGTGATTCATGAGGAAGGTTTATATGTATAATGCATGCATATTATAGTACAGAAAAGTCGAAAAATTCAAATATTTGTATTTCATACTAACCGCTAAAACGTAGCTAGGGGCGAACCCGAGCGAAGTGGGGATGAGTCGCTAGTATAATATAATAAAAATGAGAATGTGTCTTACGCTAATAGAAACTACATTTTAAGACTTAATGTCTTAAACGCATATATATAACACTAAACGTTGGTCTTTATGATGCGCATCAAGTTTATACTGTCACTAACATTTTATACCCCAATTCAAATAATAAACTTAGAGAAGCTTTTGGATACTTTACTCGATATGTCTTGAACATATTATTTCATGCATATAATCAAATATTAAAAATATTATTTGGCTGTATGTATTATATATATTATATTTCTCCTTGTATTGAAAAAAGGCCCGTGCCGAGTTATGAGACGTTAAAAAGAACTGAATTAATATATAACATTTTATCAATATTCAAACATCTACTAATGCATCAACTCCTTTAACCTCGATTAGATTGTGAACAGTGTGATTATATTAAAAAAATAACTATTGAACAAAACTTTTTATATATAATTTATAGTTAATTGTAGATCGTACAACCAAAATCAGCATTTGCCTAACACGATATGTAAATCAGTACAAAAATACGTTGCAACATTATGTAAATGATTATTTTGATATGTTGATCCTTTTAAAATAAAATTAACATTACTCATAAAGTCAACTATTAAAGATTTAATTAGCTCATAATATAAATACTAATTCCTAATTATTCTTGCAGAGGACGTCTTGCGAGCTAAGTGGAAAAATCTACGCGATCTCTTCAAGCGAGAAGAGAAGAAATGCAAGAATCACAATGTCGAGGAGTATACCGGCAAATGGCGACATTTTAAAACCCTATGGTTCCTACATAGATCTGAAAGCACAGAAGCTACTTCGGACACCGAAAGCTTTGACACGGATATTACTGTAGTAAAAGACGAAAATCATAACCAAGATATGTATAAGGTTTTAATTGATAATGGTATCCAAAAAGGTCTTACGTCCAATCCTGATATCGAGCAAGACGTGAAAAAAGTTAAGTTTAACGACAACAATGATTATGACACGATGTTCTTGCAGTCTCTTACTCCCTTTTTCAGAGAGCTAGAGCCGTGGAGAAAGTTAGTGGTTCGAAATAAAATACAAGATATAATTTTAAATGAATTGGCCGCTCAGAAAAATTTTGTGTTACCGCATTAATAATATTTTGGAGATTATTTTTAAAATAGTTTTATAAAACCGACTTTGAAAAAGGAAAGTTACGTATTCGAATGCTATTTTTTTTTCAACATACAATCATTCTTTCTAGATCTCAAGGTAGATTGAATATAAAATATTGTATGTTAAAAAAAATTACATATATTATTTTTGTAATCGTTGTCAAAATGTGTTTAAAAAAATTACATTTACATATGATTTTTATTGTAGTTGTCATTCATTTTTTGAGTCGGTCTGTTTGTAAATACTTTTTATAAAAAAATCTAGTTTTATACGAGTATTGAATTAATAATCATCAGTTATATAATTGGCAGGGTACATTAACATTTTAAATAGTTTTTCCCATAGAAAACTATAGAACATATTCCTTGAACCCATTGATGGTAAAAGTTTTTTCATCTCGTTAACCATATGTGATGGCAACCATTGATCTGATTGATTATAAAGTAAAAACTTCAGTTTTTATCTAATTTGTACCGAAGAATCTCCATCGTATTTTCTTCATTCTACAGGACATTAGAAAAGAAAATTTTGCTCAACCGGAACGCTTAAAAGCGACAAAAAATTGTATTGAAATTTACTTCTGTAATGAATTGCAAAGACAAATTTTATTTTACTATAGATATTATAAAAATCTAACTAGAAAAATATCGATCTTCTATAAGATAACAAAGTTCAAAATTAAATTATGTTTTATATGATAGGATGTCAATGACAATATTGTACGGCTGTACGTATAAAGACTGTATATTGTTGAAGTGGAAATGTGATGTAGTTAAGTAAATATAGAGCTTGTTATGTTAAAACACGTGATTAAAGTGTTTTTTTTACTATTTTGTGTTTTATTAACCCTTTTCGAATAGTTATACTGTAAATGTTTAGACTATGGCAAATATTAAGAACTCCATCCAGCTTTTTTTTATTACTAGCGACTTACCCTCTGCTCAAGTAAGTTTCCATTCGCCTAGCAGTAGCCTATATGTTATTTCATGTAAATGTGTTTACTAAATTTTATCTAAATCCGTCGAGCCGTTATAGCGAGAAGGAGAAACAAACATACATACACATACACATTTTCGCACTTAGGTACCTATAATGATAGTAGCCAGATACGAGAACACCATTTTATACAAGATTTTTAAATTCAATTTCAAATCGTAACAGTAAAAATCTGAATTGTTCATAGAAAAACGGTCATTTTAGATTTCTACTCATATTTAGTCAGTAAATTTAAGATATTAACTCAGAAACAGGGTAAATGTTGAATAATAATCATATATGCCGTAATACCAGCTTTTTCAGTAACATAATATATAAAGAATGGGCGTAAGTTTATGAAGATAGTAGCCAGACGTGTCTCGTAGTTACAAACCGCATACTTAATTGTTTTTGTCAAGAAAGTCTAACGTAGTGGTGTAGGATCTAACCCTATATTAATCTAGTTGCAGGTTCGATTCCGTTTTGAAACAAATATTGTCTTAGAAATAAATATTAATATTCTGTAATAGTTGCAATCTGGTATTTGCCCGTATGTTTTAGGCGGGCTTTTTAACTCCTTTTTATTTGAAAAGTTCGCTCAATATCTATTGGCTTCTATGAATAATTTACAATTTCTTACCTACTGATTTCTGCGTGATTACCACCATGAAAAGGTGAACACACATCGTAGGGTGGTATTCTACTAGGTAGGTACCTAAGGTAAGTTAAAGCTTGTATCTACTCGCGTAGGCATCCTTATCATTTTGCTTTACGTTCGCATTAGAAACATTTTATTACACATCTGTACTATTGTATCAGTAATATAAATTACAATAATAAAAACTAATATTTTATTGCCTGCTGGTAACGCGTTCGCTTGGGAAACCGAATGAAGCGGGTTCAAATCCCGGATCTTGCAGCTGATATTCTCAAGTCCGCCAACCCGTACTTGGACAGCGTGGTAGGCTATGACCTGATCGTATTGAAGGGAGGCCCGTGCCCAGCAGCGGCACGTTAATAAGCACACTTACTTAGGTAACTCCAACTAACTTCTATACATATAATAATTTTCTGAGTCGAATCTGTACCTTAAATATTTTTTGGAAAATTTTATTAAAATAGACTTTATTATCGATACAGAGACCGAATCTATAATCTAGTTTTTTTTAGAATTTTTGTCTGTCTGTTTGTCTGACTGTTACCGCATCACAAAAAAACCACTGGAGGGATTTTGATGAAATTCGGTATGATGGTAGCTGGATATCCGGGTCAACATATAGGATACTTTTTACCGCGGGAGATTATCTAATTCTTACACGTATAACACAACCCAAAAAATATTTGTGATCAGAATTTCTTGAAACTTGGTATTAATGCTCTTCAATACAATTAAATAAATACGTGTTTTAGCGTTTTTTGAAATTCATCCCATAAGGAGATGAAATAAAGATGAAAATTTGTATAAAACCTACCTTTTTAAAGTTTTTTTGTTATAGTTTTAGCGCGAGCAAAGCCGCGGGTTTTACTAGTTTTGTAATAAGTATAATTAATCATCGCTACATAGCACCGTAATACCTTTTCTCTTCCGTGAAGTTAGGTGATACTGCTAATATACAAAAACACCTATCGTACATACGTAAATATAATACTAAAATCTAGATATTTTAGTGCTACAACTCAGTTTCCCAAGCGAGCGCGTTACCACTGGGTTACTGCCACGATTGGTTAATTACGTTATTTAAAATATAATCAGTAAAAAATGGAAACCTAGGCAGTACCTAAAGTTACGTTTAACGTTCCGTCGGCGTTTTAACATATTATGCTTAGACGGTTTGGATTGTTTTGATAAACTTAAAGAAAAGGAATTTGGTAATGGTTAGATATATGTAATAAGAAAAATATAAATTAATGAAATCTAATACGAATAAAATTAATATTCATTTATAAATATGTCACAAAAGTTGAATCAACCACCTAAAATAAACTTAATGTACTTAACACTAAGTTTATATATAAAAGCTGACTTTTCAAATCATCGTAAAAATCATATTAATAGAATAACATACAAAAAAAAGTGTGTGTACTTATGTACGCACGTAAGAAGTTATACTTCTTTGATGTAACAGAACAAAACAGCTAAAGATTTCATTCCGTATTAGTCACAACTCTCTGTTTTTAAAAGGAATGATAAATTAATAAAATACCTAATTAAATAAGCCATATTAGGTATATAACAATCATATATTTACAGAATATCATTTAAGGAAAGAATATAATATTATATATTATTTGTCAGACAATAACCACGGTTACCATGGCATCAAACACTTACCAGCTAACTTTATCATGTCGCTTTTTGGCTGTCGGTGTGCGCGCGCATCGTAAAAATTTTACTCTCTTAATTTTTTCCAAACGTCCCAAAAGATATATAACTTCAAAAATATTAATAGCCAATCTTTAGCTTCCAATAGTTGCATGGATATTTAAGAAGTAAATGCACAAGCTTTTTGAAATACTTTGGCGAATTAATATTTCTAATCATAACGGACTTTATGAATTGCCTCAATAAAGGCTTACTTTTCCCTTCTTTACCTATTTATTTTTATAAAATTTTTAAATTAACTGTTTTTACTGTAAAAAAAATCTTGAGCGACTAGATTCATTTTCAATAGAACTACAAAACAAGTTAAAAAAACTTAGATCAGATCAGAATATATATGTAGATCTTTTTTGGTTTTACCAGAATTTTAAGCTCAACGTCACTTTTTTTCTATTATTTTAGTCCAACATGCTTGTATTAAGTTACGGTTTCTAAGTGTTAGGTATACGTAGTATTATCTAACATCTACTTAAGACGACCTTTAAAATTTTGTTGATTTGCCTTAGAATGTAGTTTAATGTGTTTTGTTTTTAGTACCTAAATAGAAAATATATTTGGTATTATGTAGTTCGTATGACGAGTGATATCAAACAAAAAATAAGTTATTACCTACCTTTTTCCATATACATTTATTTTATAAATTAACATTAGCTTTTTAATATTCGAGTAGACAGCAAAATAACATAATATTCCTTTTCGAAAAACCACTACATTGAACAAAAACTTTTAAAATTCAAACATGTAATTTATAAGCTTTAACACGTATGTATATTAAAAGAGCAAGAATATTAATATTCGTTTAAACTTTAAAGACAGTTAGTTCTCTATTTCACATTTACAATTTACGTTCGAAAGTTTTTATACGTTTGGCGCCGGACGCGCGGGCGGGGAGCAACCCAAACAAAACACGCGCGGAGCGGCAACGTCGCGCTGAATCGATCCCGCCAGGTTACTTGCAATAGTGAAGCACTAAAAGCTTAATTACCGTAAATTACCGATTTCTTATGTTCCAAACGCAATTATACTTTTATTATAGTTATTATGTGCATAGCTGTTTATGCCAATAAATTAGAATTAATTTTCAATTAATTTTTTTTTTTTTTTTTAATCTGTTATATTTCTTTTTTTTTCTTTAATTAGGATGTTTTGTAATTGACATTTGTCTACATTAACATTAAAAAATGACATAAAAAATTTTGTTCATACAAAATAAAATTTCGCTAGTTATTTTTCTTAAGTCGATTAAACCTTTACTTTGAGTAAAACAAAGTATATTTTTGCAATTTTAATATAGACTTATGCACTAACTTTCTTATTCCACGCGAACTTTTTTTAGCGTTCGTTAGAGTTATTAACTTACATTAAATGCATAGACCAGCACGATATTTTAAAATTCTGTAAGTACATTCTCCATAAATATTCATAGTTTTAATTGTGTTTCAACGGGATAATATGAAAAATTGCAACATTTCTATTATAAATACAAAATTATAATATTTACTTTTACTACAATAATTGCCTGCAAGTAAAGAGTAAATAAACTTATTTCTTTTAAGTATACAAATTAAACAAACAAGGGCTTTCAGAATATATACTTTCAACTAATTTAAGCCAAAAAAAAAATCTCTTGATAGTTAAATTTCCAGATATGCCCGCAGATGCGACATTTTAACGTTACGTTTATAAAGATATTATAATAAATAGTTGTATGAAATCTCTCTTACGTAACTAATCCACAAAAATCATAGTCTTTTGATGCATTTGACAAAGGAACCCCTGTCCTCGAGTGTTCATTGATATCAACCCATGTTTAGCGTATCTTTTGTCAATGTACGTCAATATTGCATTGTGTAGCAATTGATGTTCGATCAATTAAATTCTGTTATTTGATTTCTATAAGTAATTACCCGCATTTTTTAAATCAGTCAAGAATAAATAAAGTCAAATTACACATGAAATATTTAAGCAGTCCTAATTTCAAGACTATTGACCCTCGAAAAATAGGCCTCGCTAATAGCTTAAACAAAATATAATGAAAACTTAAGTCCTTATGCTTGAAAGAAAATTCGGCCCTTTTCAACGTCCCACTGCTGGGTACGGGCCTCCCTTCAATACGAGGGGGATCATTCCATAGTTGCTAGGTTCTCTCACCGACAGTCAAAAAGCGATATGATGAAGTTAGCTGTATTCCTTTTAGAAACAGAAAGTTGTGACATACGGGATGAAATTTTTAGCTACTTTTGTTCTATTACACCAAAGAAGTATAATTTCTTACGTGTCTACATAAGTACACACATACACTTTTTTTTGTTAGTTACTTCTGCCGTCTTCGAATTTCTATGGCCTATGGAATTCTAATAATTCTATTCTATGGAATCTATGCCATTTGCAGTCAGTCTTGCCGGGAAAAGCCCAAAAAGCACAGAATTGTAGCTTTTATTTACAGAGCACTTTAAGATTGTCGTAGTGAAGCAACAAACTTCTCGATAGATACATTGACCCAAGTTTTGATATACTAATGTTACCGTTAACTACTTATAGGTAGGTACATAAAAAATCTAAGTACATAAATATTAAATATAATTAATTTATTTCAAGATAAAATTAATATTATCATTATTTGTAAACATAAAAAATGTTTTAATTTGGCTCAGCTTGTAACGACTCTACTAGTTGTGCCAGCGGTCGCGGGTTCGATTCCTTCTGGGGGCATTCATTTGTGAGATGAGCATGAATGTTTATAGTCCAGTCATGGGTGCTTATATTTATAGAATGCTGAATGTAAATATTTAAATTTATATAATGGCTTGTGTAATGGATACCTGGTATCCATTACACAAGCCTCGTAGCTTACCATGGAACTAGGTGGTGCTGTATGTTAATGTCCCAACATATTTACATATTTAATTCTTACAAAGTAAGATAAAATAAATTCAATTCCATTCTTTATATTTGTAATATAAAATAAAAAATCTCGTTTTAAACTAAGCGTCTATTTCTTCTAAGAAAGAAGAAAGGATGTTTTTGATTAATAATAAAAATTGATAAATTTTAATAGCTACTTTCCTTTTATTCATACCTTTATGAAAAAACGTGAACTTTTTCGTTGGTGTGAAACTGTAACAAATGAAGATTTTTTCTAAGCCGATAAGCCAATAGTCAATTTGGGTCCGTCCATCCCCAATCATTGTTAACTGCGACGGGAGTATTTCTGATTTGTCTCTGCGGAGATTTACCCGCAGCATTTGGGTCATTTCTGAGAAAGTCGAATTCACATTAAAACAATAGTAAATATCTTGTGAAGTTTGTATTTTATAATAGTATGCTTTTATGTTCATGTAAAAATAGCTTTTATGCATAAGTTTGCAAACAATTACTTTGAAATTATTATTGTTTTATTAAAATATGTACATATTACATAGTAAATTAAACAGTTTTAAAATTTAAATACATAAAACTACTTTTTTCGAAATTTGTCGCGATTTTATTTTACTTTTTGGATCCCGATGTTTCTAATACACAGAGATGGTCGTGGGAGAGACTAAGATTTTTGACGTGACACGTCTATAACAGACGGTAGGTACCTATCTACTCACCACCCAGAATCCACAAAAATATAAAATAATTTGTAAGAAAAAAAGTATTAAAGTACCCGAAAAGTCTGGAAACTAAAAAGTAATATTGAACCGCGAAATGTACGAAAAATTGGTTTATTTAAAATATCAAATATTCGCGTTTATCCAAGAAGTTACAACAAAATAAATAAATTAACTTTGTACTAACTAAAAATATAATATATTATAATGATTCAACATATTTGCTGTAGAAATGATATTAATAGACGAAAAATGTTCTTTCTCCTCTAATTATTACAAGCTAATGCTTTAGGAGAGGCTTGTGTTATGGATACCTTAAAGATCACAATAGACCAGAAATGATCGGAGTGACATCATAGCCGCAAAAAGGAAATGGATACCTTAATAGGTATATAATCAGTTTTTCATCCCTTGTCAGGGGTTGCAATCCCGGGCTATTCATTTATGTAGGTACCCACCATGCTGCGTCTCTATGGACACTTTTGTTCGATCCGATCAATACACACTAATCCGTCATTGTGAAACAGCTGAGTAACTTTTGATGTCCTTCTTAATGAAAATGGCGAGTTAATGCCCGTGCTGACTCATACTTATTATTAATATTTATTTATGTTTTTTTAGTAAAATAACAAATTCTAATATTTTTTGGCAACTATAGGCCTACTTATAGCCATACTTTAAAGTCTAGACAAAGCTTTAGAAATGTTTTATGTAGGTACCTATGTATGTATCTTATTAACAATACATAATAATTTTAAGGAAATTACTTAAAATCCTAGTTTTACTACAAAAAAAATGAAAAGATCATTGTGAGCTTTAAGCCCGCATACTTCATTGTTCTGTGAAGTGAATTTGTAAGTTGGTTTAAAACAAATATGCGGTAGGTCGGCGCTCATTTAGTTATCACTTCGAATTCCAAGTAACGTAGGTCAGTTATTGTTACTATTAGAGGTTTGTCTTTGGAAATAATTTTAGACAATACAAACTATAAGCATGAATATTAGAAAGATGTTTTAAAGATTACATTGAAATAAAACAACTGATATAAAATCACTACATAGTATAAACAAAATCGCTTCCCGCTGTCTGTCTGTCCCTATGTATGTTTAGATCTTTAAAATTACTCAACGGATTTTGATGCGGTTTTTTTAATAGATAGTGATTCAAAAGGAAGGTTTATATGTATAATACATCCACATTATAATACAGAAAAGCCGAAAAATTCAAAGATTTGTATTTCATACTAATCGTTAAAACGTACCTATGGACCGAACCTGAGCAAAGCGAGGGTGAGCCGCTAGTTTATTTATAAATTACAACATTAAACAGACAAATCGATTGATAAATATAACCTTCAAAAAGAGTTACGGATAAAGATACGTTCTTCTTAATTATCCAAAATTCTTGAATTTTAATACTTAGCATTTATTTGGAGATTTTTGACCGTTCATCTTTTATCGCTCATACATTCGCACCATGCATGAGTCTGGCTCGTCCAGTGGCACCACTTGCGTAGATTGCTTTTTTTTATGTATGTAGGTATATAGATAATTGTTTCACTCCAAAGGTCTTTCATGATTTTAGATAACCTACTGGTACAACCTTCATCTTACTACTATATAAATGCGAAAGTTTGAATGGATGGTTTTTTTACTCAATCACGCTAGAACGGCTGAACGGATCTGGATGAAATTTGTCACAGTGATAGATTATAGTCTGGAATACTATAGTCTACTTTATGTCCCAGAAAAATTTACGGTTCCCGTGGGATAGGTTTATTTTTGTTTTGTACTAGGAACGAACCTACGCAAAGTGAGGGTGAGCCGCTAGTTAATAATATAAGGCATGGAATGGTTGCAAAAATAAACACGTTCAAACAATAAAAAAAAACTCTTCATTTTAAATAAAACTATCTCCCCCGTGACCATGATTATGATTGCTGTAAAGCATTAGAAACTTCAGGAACCAAAAATCAAAATGAATCCGCGAAAAACTAAAAAAATAATTTTATTTAAATGTCACATATTCGCGTAAATCTAACTAAGCATTACGTGAACAAACTCTTTAACTTCAAAGTAAGTATATTAGTGTAGATCTAATGTTTATTATAGTTTTACAGAATCTATAGCGTATATTAAAAATAATAGCTAAAAAGCTTAGTGAATTATTTTCAACAAGTTTTTACACACTGTTTCGCTCGAATGATTGATAAAAAGCTTGTGGTAACCCATAATACTCTCTATAGGTAAGTTGGGCAGGTAACCCATTCAGAATTTCTCGGAAATCTATTGGAGCCGTTATAGCGTGAAAGAGACATTGGCTAGACATTGGATAAAGTTACCGCATAATATTAGTGTTTTATTTTCTTACTAGCGATTTACCATCGATCAAAAACGTACTAGATTACACAATCCAATTGTGTTTAGGTAATTATTCTAGTTGAAATAATTATTCAACAATGTAAATTGAACCTTAAACGCAAAGCTTAAAGTTGTTTTTACAAAAAAATAATTAAAGTGCGCTCAAATCTTGAAATAAGCGCTCATTCGGTAAGGACATTTTTTGTCGCTGATTGTGTATCTTGTACTCTTTTGATCGATGCCATTTACTCTCTTTTCGCTCGGGTGTTCAAGATCATTGCCTATCAGTGCACTAAATTTTATCCAAATCAGTGCAGCCGTTAAAGCGTGATGGAGTAACAAGCATACACACATAAGCTTTCAGAATTATAATAGAAGTCCGATTAATAGAGTATATGAGTCGTGAGCGTGAATAGCAGCTTTATCTCAGTGAGGTATATCCAAAAGGTCTTTTATTTGACGTCGTTCATCTACGAGACTGTTATCTCTTACAAGTGGCGCTTTATTCTCCGTATCGCTGGGACAAATAATTACTAAAACATGTCTTCCGAAACCAAACAATTATTAACATGACTCATTTAGTTGATAAATTTTTATGTACAAAATTTCTTTAGGGTGGTTACTTTTTTTAAATTGTTATTATTTATTTATTGTATCTAATACTTATGAAGTTAAATTAAGTAACTCTTCAATCTTGGAAGTGTTTAAATTGACTGAAAAGTGTCATTGTTTATATTATGGCGATATTATCGTCTAAATACTAAGAGTTTCATATAATAAAACTTTTAAAATTATTCAATTTATTAATTTAATCATTTATTTCAATAAAAAATAAATAAATAAATAAAAAATAAAAAAATTATTCTTACTAGATTATCTTTTATTTATACCATAACTGTTTTATCTATCTCCTTATACCTATAGTATTTTCGTCTTAAAAAAATCTACGCAATAGAATACGATAGATTTTTGTCGTTATGTAACTTAAAGCTTTAAAACGAAATAGTCGTATGTTAACTTCAGTACCAAATCAACGGACTGAGTTATGAAGTAAAGCGCGTTTAATGCGCCGTCCATTGAGCAAAACAATTTATCTTGCCGTACAAATTTCACATCGGCAAGGGAATTTAAACAAGATTTATTGCGAACTGTCTAAAACCTGCGGTTTCACATGCGCCTCTATATTCATTTCGACAATGAATACTTAACATGATAACGTAATTTTTTATATATATTCAGCCCTTTTTATCGTCCCACTGCTGGGCACGGGCGTCCCTTCAAAACGAGGGGGATAAGGCCATAATTCACTACGCTGGGCAAATGCGGATTGGTGAACAGAGCATGTCTTATGAAAACTGACTAGATTCTCTTAGACATGCAGATTTCCTCACGATGTTTTCAAGGTGACAAGTGGTAATCATATTTGCAAATGATTCGCATATGATTTTTTTATATAGGTTTATGATTTATGTAAAGATTCTGTAAATTGCTTAGTTCGTCTAACATGTATACATGACGGCAGATCATGAAGTCCTTTGTCAGAGTTCAAAAACAGTTATTGTATTTTTATTACCAAAAATTTTCAGTATCAACTCGGGGTTAGGCAGTTCGCGATAATACTTTACACTCTTTCTCTTATTATCTATGTCGAATTGTGTTCCACGTGACTATGAAGATAAGAATAAAGAGCTCACTTGTATCGATGCATGCACTTGTGGACTGTAATAAGGTTTACTCTGCAGATGTAGTATGTAGTATTTATTATCTGTAAGTTTGGTCGTTCGCCAATGTGGCCGAAATTCTGTCAGGAAAACTATATTTATGTTTAAAAAATTAAAAAATATCTAAGTCACTCTCATGCACACAGATCGAATAACAGCAGACAAATAATTTAAAAAAAAATCTCCTCTGTTAATATGCCTACAGAATCTCTACGCTATGTTATATAGGCACATACATATATGGCTAGATCATACTAGATGATCAATTCATTAAGAAGTTTTTCCTTTTTAACTTAGGTACTTACCTCGCACAAGAATGCCAATACTAGATATTGTAAGTTGTAAGAGTCTATATTAGAAATTGCTCTGTAACATAACGTCAGAGATGAATTAAAAAAATAATAATTAAAAAAGGTATACATAAGATCATTTTTCATCAAATATTTTCGAATGTTATTAAAATTATTTAGTAGAAAAGGAATAAGATTAGTTAAAATACCTTTGATATGAAATTTAGTCGATATAACTGACTAAGACATGTATTTAATAATTTCCGAGTACATTTTAGAAAATAAGAAAACAAACTCGAGTATAAACGTCTGAAGTCTCCAAGCCGTCACATAGACAGTACAAACATATTTCAGCGTTTGTCTCACAAGAGTTCTCCAGCAACCTGTTGACGCATTTCTTTGAAAATAGCCGGTTGAAAGAACTACGCTATACTACAATTACGTTTTACAGATTTTTTGTTTGTATTGTACCTCGTATAACTATAGTAAAACGTAAATGTATAACCAGTTTCCAATTTAGTAACAAATTAGAAATTATCTGAAAAAACCTATCATTACTTAAAATAGTTATTTTTATTATTCAGTATATAAAACACAAATTATTTCGATATAAATATACTATAAAATAATATCTGAATAATATTTTATACTAAGATAACCCCTTAAAATATAACAAGGTGGTTAACAGGGAAATTAAAATCAACCATAGATAATTAAAGGTTTAATTTAAACATATACTTATTTGAATTTCGAAATATATTTGTCTCTTTTACACGCTGTACAGAACCCACGAGGAAACATGATATGGCAATAAATAAAATATATCGTGCTATCTCGCTCTGGCAAAGCGCTTTAGTGACAGCGTGTCCTTGTCCTTCTATAAGAGCTTCGTTATCGTTGCTCAAATAGTTTTGGAAGTTCCCTTCTAACCTTGAATGTTGAAATTCCACTCAAGTTTTAAGGCACAGGGTAAATATTTGTAATAAAATAAAACCTATACTAATATTTTTAATAGATAAAACACAGATAAAAACTAAATTAAGACACAAGACATCACTATTTTGTTCAGCAATAGATAAGTAACTTTTTAAATAACAATCTTATTTATTTAAAAGCGCAATGAATGCTACTTTGTCAAGGGAATTAGTAAAAAGTAAATTTAAGCTTAAAGTTTATTTGAAAAAAAATTTTTTTTTTTTATTACTTAAAAAAGTGTCTTAAATATCTAACTATAAAACTTAGTAGGTATCTAAAAAATATCTAGCAATACGAGTTGGACGAGTTCTGTTTGTTCACAAGGCTGAGTGACGTCATTGTCAGATTGACAAGAGCTTATTATAGTTGTTCTACGAAAACCTAGATGTTTTTTAAAATTAAATTATATCTTGGAATATTTCGGCGTTTGTTTTTAAATTCACTTTGTTGAATTTTTATAAATACTGATAAAAATGAGAAATATGCATGAAATAAAAATATAACAATTATATTATTTTTTTTTAGTTTTCATAGATTTAATAGGTAGGTAACCTATTAAATCTACCTTACACAAGATAATTATTAATTCTATATCTCACATCGTATTACAACATATTTCAATAACAGCTACCCATTACTATCAGTTTTTTTTAAACATGTTAAATAATTTATAATTAAATGTTTTAATGAAAATCAAAAAATGTTAATTATATAAAATGTGGAAATTTGATATTGCCGCTACATATCTATACATTAATTTTATAAACAATGTAAGACGATGATTCGTCAATTCGAAATTTCTGGGACATGTGAAATCAATTCCCCTGTGGTTGTTCTTTAAACCATGGGCTTCAGAAACTAAGTTTAGACGATTCGTTCGAAGAATGGCGGAATCCTTACAATGCAGGTTGTATACAAAACTTGTTTGACCAGAATCGAGAAAAAAAAAGTGGCGGGCAAGTTCGCCTACAATAGCATTCCGGTACCGCCCGCGACCCGCCCCCCGCCCCGCCCGCGCTCCTCGCCCCCCGCGCCCCGGCGCTCAGTCCGCGACCGAGCGCGACCGCGTGCGTTCTGTTCACTAACAAAATATGTGTTTTAAAAATTAAATAGAAAAAACAACACTATTTTAAAGTGACTAAAACAATATTCATCCAAATATTAATTACGAGTTACAAAAATATTCTCATTCATTATAATTCTTAAAAATTTACGGTGTGAAATAAAATTGTAGTGTCTGTTAGATTATTATGATAATGAAGATTAACTTTTTTACTTTTTAGAAAGGAAATTTCTGTTAATCCTTTCTTTTCATATAACCGATTCAACCGATATCGATTTTTGACGTCAGCTACGAACAGCTGTTTTGAGGATGCGGAAGATACTCGCTAGGACTGGAATCTTCCTTCTTTGAATCGTCAATATATTTGTAGGGTTTGTGGTAAAAAATGGTAAAATAAAGTAATAAAGTTAACTTTATAAAAATATAGCATATTAAAATATTATTTTGTGACCCTAAAAATTGTGCAAATCCTATGTGAAGTGCAGTGAATTTGGATTAATATACTCAAGTGTTTACGTTTTTATATGTTAGACGTACAATATAATTAAAAAACAAAGTGTTTTGAGAAAAATATTACTAACAACATCAAATAGAAATACGGAAGTGTTTCACAAAAGTTTTTGTTTGAGTGTCTTTAGTGTGGATTCTTTACGTGGATGTGGATTAAACCCTGTTAATAAGGTAAGATTACTTATAAGTTATAAATCTATAAGAAAAAGACGTATTTTATTAGAAAAACAGTTATTTTTAGTTTCTAATGCGTCATGCGTTCAGTAGTTCCGATAGGTTGTAGGCCTAATGCGTCGTTCTCCGTCGAAGTACACTATGCGTTTTACCAAACTACTTGAAAGTTCTTGAAATCAAAATAAACATTATAAATCTTAAATGTTTTTTTCACAATTTACATCCATTTGAAATTTAGTCATACATATTCAATTATGTTGGCACAGTTTTAAAAACAAAAGTCGGAAGTCATAAGTAATGCACTAAAAATGCTACTACATCATTTATGTAAATTGTAAATAATTGGAACAATTTATTTATGCTAATATATAGGAACTATACTTGAAGAAAGTCTACTACTTTTTTTAACTTTATAACTTATATTTTTTCATATTCTGTTACTGAGTAGAAGTAATAGGTTCTAATTTCTATTCCAAAAATTGAATCAGACAATTTGTTACTATTGGTGTTTGAGTCTTTGTTTTAGATCAAGAAACAACATAATTTTACAAAGTTTATAAAAACGTTTTTATTAGGTTGAATAGTAGAGTTCATAAGTATAAATAAATTTCAAAACTTTAATTTCATCCACTTTTATGTTTATAGTATCTTTATGGAGAATCTTCAGATATGGTTTTTAAAAAAAATCATTAATAATCTAGTTTTTAAATAAACACAGATTAAAATTGGCCTTTAGATATTTGGTTAGTTAAGAAAATCAATTAAATTTTTTCTTACATGGCATCCTAAATTATCATTGTATTCACAGTATTTATATACACAAATACTTCTCATGAGTGTAATTGTAATAAAACTTAAGAAGTAAATATGCTACCAAGTAAAAATTAATTTAAAATCTAGTCGAGTCTAGTTTAATTTTATATCAAGCATACAGTTTTTTTTATTACTTATGAGTTAGAACTAATTTGTAATTAAGTTGTAATTAATTCATGAAACATAATTTAAAGTTTATAAAACTTTATAATTTTTAGTAAAAAGATTTTGCCTGAAATTACCATGTATGTGATGACACAAATATACATAAATGTTTCATTAGGCCGTTGCTATTCTGCTTCAAACTAATTGTTGGGTTTTCTGAGACCGTCAAACTTTACCAAACTAACAGAAACTTATCTTCATTTATTTATAGAATATTTTATATAAATATAAACTGTAAGTGTAATAATAAAAAAAAAAGAAAGAAAAGAAAATTTGTCCTAAATTCTAGTAATACTCAAGTATTGTAAACTCCTTCAATATCCTGTTTATAAAGCTTTATTTCACATATCCTTTTAATGCCTCTTGTAGTAAATTTTGTTTTTTTTTAATAACAATATTTCGTTAATGCCAATATTTGAAGGAATTCAAGCTTTAAAATAGAATATGCATCCTTGATATTAGAAATGCAAAATATAGATTTGTTAGTTGTTTCATGCAGCAATAGAGCAACTAATCAAAGTTATAATCTCTTTTGATATAATTAATAGGCTGGAATATTTCGCTTTGATGTAATGAATAGGTTGCTTTATCTATCTTTTTTGGAATATTTAAAATGTTTTTATTCTATTCTATTTTTTTATCTATAAAATTAAAATTAAGTGTCTGTTTGTAATGTCAAAATAAGAGCTTTTTACTAAACGCATGTGAAATTATATACGGTACTTATAAGAAAAGCCCAATTTTATATTTTTTGTCTGTCTATCTGTTTATTCTGGCTAATCTCTGAAGCGGTTAAACCGATTTAGACAGGACTTTTACTGGCAGATAGCTGATCTTATAAGGAGTAATTTAGGCTACTTTTATTTTAGATAAAGAATTAGGGTTCTGGTTAAAAAAAAAAGTACCTAGGAGCGCACCCGAACGAAGCGGGGGTAAGTCGCTAGTTTATTGAATAAGACTTACGAATTAGAGTACATATAATACAAACTTAATTACTAAAATAACATTGATATCTTTTCGTATTTCTCTAAATTAAAGGCACGCACAACATTTTATAAATACACGTACATTTTAAAATCTCTCTCTCAGGATACATGTAAGAGATGTCATTATAGCTTCTTAAAATTTTATTTAAAGGAGACTTTTGTTCCAATTTTATAGTCTTACTAGCAACTCACCCTCGCTCCGCTCGGGTTTGTCCCTAGTTACGTTTTAACGTTTAGCTTAGAGATGAGATATTTTACCGCAGTAAAAAGTATCCTATATGTAGACCCGGATAACCAGCTATCATCATACCAAATTTCATTAAAATCTGTCCAGTGCTCTTCCCGTATTGCGGTAACAGACAGACAGACAGACAGACAAACGAACAAAAATTCTAAAAACTATAGATTTGGCTTCTGTATCAATAATAAAGTCTATTTCAATAAGATATTCCAAAAAATATTTAATGCACAGATTCGGCGTATATTATATGTATAGATTATTTTGTACCTTAATTGCCATCCCGCTTGGAAATACGTCTTTTTTCTTCTAATTCAACAAGATACTTGAGCTTCTTTATGAATGAAATTAATGATTTTATTCCTAGAATCCATATCGTTAATATTTTCACCATATAGTCTTCATCACACTATCTGTTTTCAATATCTCCCGCCTAACTACAAAATGCAGTAGACATAATTCCAGTAACAATCAGTAAAAGCGATACTATATCGATACGACGAAGACCAGTGGGTTAATGTTACAATAAAAACAATGACACTTACGCAACCATCTGTCCATCATCGCCAATATTATCCGATGATGCCATTAGGTCGCTTCAGACAGTGAAATATTAGAGTGCATTTTGGCTTCGCTTTGAACCGTTGACGATAAACAACATAGAACACAGTATTTCAAATTTTATTGCCACTAGGATCGTTGAGTCATAATTATTCGAGATCATTTGCGTCGTGATGCAAGCTTTTGTTCTTCTTTGGTAGTAGAAGGGTAAATAGCGCTTCAGTATATCACTATATACTTGTAGGTATATCATTATGTATGAAACTAGGTCGCTTTGTATGAACATATCAAAAGCCGTACATGCCTGTTTTATACAATGTCTTTACAAATTATTTCAAATTTAATATGTTGCTAATTTAGGTTAGTTTATGATTAAAACGTTTTCCTTTCCGGATTTTATTCGGATTTATTTAAAACTAGCGACTCACGCTCGCTTCGCTCGCGTTAGTCCCTAGGTACGTTTTCACGGTTAGCTATGTTTAGGTATACATAAATAGGAGCTTGCTACTCCTAAGATATTCATTTAAATTATATAACGATTTACCCTCGTTTTGCTCGGGTGCATACGCCGTACGCGGATTTTGTTCACAATTTCATGGGTTTTAATTTTTTTTCGCGGAACCCTGATTCTTTTTCTAAAATAAAAGTAGCCTAAGTTACTGCCTATAACATCAGCTATCTGCCAGTGAAAGTCAAAATCGGTCCAGCCGTTTCGGAGATTATCCGGAACAGACAGACAGACAGACAAAAATTGTAAAAAATGTTGTTTTGGTATATGTACCGTGTATCCATATGCATTTAGTAAAAAGCGGCTATTTTAATATTACAAACAGACACTCCAATTTTATTTATCTGTATAGATGTCAAATATTCGCGTAAATCTAAGAAAGTATTACGTTTTCCTTTTATTATGAACTGAATTTATTGCTGAGGTATGAATGTTTTTATTTTTTATTTTTATATCGTTATAATTTTGACATCAATCGATTGATCATTCAGTCATTATTTTAAAGACTAAAAAGATACTTTTGCCTCATGCCAGAATCGAATCCACGTCCGTTAACGAAGGAGTCCGGACCTTACCGTAGCTTATAAAATATATCAAGTGCTTCATGAAATATATCAAATGGCCATAAATAAAACCCGAATGGGGAAATTTACTGTATTTAGTTAGTAAAGGAAAACTTTCTTGCGTTTTAAAAGAACTCTAGACGACACCAACTGGTACGGGCGCGAACTATGATTGTTTATAAAAGTGTTGAATAGATGACCTCATCGCGATATATCATTCATACATATATATACCTACATTGTACATAAGTTTACCATTTGTACATATGACACTTTAAACTTTTGAATTTTCTGTATATTTATATAGATTACTTGTTTTCACTCTTTCACATAACTTTAAATTTAAAAAAAAATGAAATTACATAATATTGTGTCATTATTCCGAAGCGATCTTATTTACTGAGACGTTAGTCTGTGTAGTAAGTCGTAAGTAATAACTACTTATGGGCATAGCATAAATTACATACCTACTTGTAGCAATATACTATTTTCCAAAAGGACGATGTACACTGTATACTGTATAGGTATCAGTTAAACCCTGAAATACTTCTTGTCAGGTTCTTACCTAAAGACTTCGTATAATATTATTATTATATGTGTATCATGTATATTTTATATATATTATATTGTTAAAGAAAGGATTCAATGTTATTTATGTTTCAAAACAAACTGACAGACGAAATAAAAAGCTGTATTAAAAATAAAAATAAAAATTTTAAAAACACAGACAAATTGCGTGACATGAATAATATATATACTCAGATGGGTAGGTTTAATATAATTTTACACAGTTTTAAAAAGTAAAACTTTTTAATCATTATACATTCATGAAAAGAAAGCTTGAAAGTAAACATAATATAAAAAGCTCGCAATATTAACATAAATTCCTACAAGCTTTTGCGGGTCAGCCGTCAAAGGCTGTAAGATATTAAACTATTTTCAATATAATCTCTTCAAGAGTTATTAAATCACGAGACCTCCCGCAGGTGTAGGAAATATTTCATATGTTCTATAACCGCGTAGAAATGACCCACTGAATTTTATTATCATATATATATTTTTTTATTTTAATATAAAATTTTATGTCGCCTGTCAGGTGGGGTAGAATAATTTTACAGCGATATATGGTGTGGCAATTATAACGGTTACTCCAGTTTTTTAATTAATAGGTAATATTAAGTTTATACCATTTAATGCTGTACTGTACCTACACCACTCTAAATTAACTTATTTTCTCGCTATTAAAGGGTTTCTGGAAGAAGTTATCCTTTGTCGACGTTCTGTTACTTTATTTTGTATAACGTATATTTTATGGTACATAAATAAATAGATAATAATAATAATATACTAAGTAAGTTTGGTGAAGTGCTTACCTACGTGCATAGTTGGGATTCGATTTTCAAGCAGTAGTGTTTCATTCATTTATTGTCAAATTCTTTATCTACCAGTTAAATGTTATTTATATTTAACATTGTATTGACTAACAGTTAGCCTTTTTTCATTAGTTATTCAGAGATAGTCTCGCTTTCTATTAGAAATAGTGTTTAGATCAGCTGTTAAGAAACATTAAATCCCTTAGAGAAAAAAATAATAACTGATTATGTATAGCAGTGTTCAGTGGTCGAAATCCTATTATAATCGAGGAAAATTTGAGGAAAACATCATATATGAATAAAATTTACCTTGTATCTATAATCTATATAAAAAACAATTATTTTCAACATTTTTTATTAAAAACACTTAAGCTCGTCAATTATTAAACAAAACAAAAAGAAAATCGGTTCAGAAACAGATGAGGAAAGGTACTGTTTTGTCTTTGCCTATTTATATATAATATAGATTATTAAGGTCCGTTTAGCTAACTAAGGCACTATACACTGTACACTCATTGTCAGTGTATATATGTTAGAGTCAAAACTACTTTTGACTAAAGAGGTTGGTCAAAAGTAGTTTTGACTGCAGGCATTTTTTTTCTAAAAGTTGTAGTCGTTTATGGTGGCCACTGTTCTAACTTAACCTAGAAAGAAAGAAAGGGTTCTTCTAAATAACCTTCAACCTACTTACCTCCTTAACTCTTAATTTAAGAGTTTTTACCGATATGACAGTCAAAACCGTTATCTATTGGTCTATGACCAAGGTCTGCAGTCAAAACTACTTTTGACCAATCTCTTTAGTCGAAAGTTGTTTTGACTAAAAAATAGTTTTGACTGTAACATATACACCGAGTGTCTCTGTGTGAACGAGAGTGTCTCTAATTGTGAAATTTATTACGACACGATAATATTAGTGTCGGATCAGCGTCTGTGTGAACACGTTGTGTCCAAGTGTCTCGTGTGGTTGAAAAGTTTCCGAACATTCTCGAAATTTTCAATACACCGCACCGCGTAGAAGATAGTACTTAAAAATACGTGGAGCACGAAGTGTGAATAGCTCGGACACAATTTCTATACATTTATGTACAGACACTGAGACACTTAAACGTAAAAGTGTGAACAGTACAGAAACTAATGTCTGACATTTATGTTGTAACTAGCGACTCACCCTCGCTTCGCTTCGGGTTCGTCGCTAGACAAAAACAAATCTATCCCACGGGACCCGTACACTCTTCCGGGATGATATATAGCCTATAACCTTCCTCAGTTAACGGGCTATCAAATGCAAAAAGAATTTTTCAAATCGGATCAGTAGTTTCTGAGATTAGCGCGTTCAACCAAACAAACAAACAAACAAACAAACAAACAAACTCTTCAGCTTTATAATATTAGTATAGATTTGTGTCGTAGTCTAATCTTACCTTTACACTACTACGTAATATAGTTGAACATTATGAGAAATATAATGAATTCCTAAAATGTAAATAAGCAATTTTAAATTTCCTTTTAGACAGAAACCTCAAAGGAAGCACAATCGCTTTTATTTAACGCATCCAACGCAGTAGTAAATGTATGTACTGTATACGTCGTATAGGCATTCCCGCTTTATATCTCGAAAGTAGGTCAGATGCTGTATAATATACTTGGATATATTGGGTGTCGCCTTAGCTTCATCCGAACCAGCTAAAATGAAAACTTATATTTTCTTAATAGGTCTCCAACTTCAAATAGATGGGACTCTAAATACTTTTTAACTTCCGACGCAAAAAGAGGAGAGTTATACTTTAAGGTGTGTGTCTGTCTGTGGTATCGTAACGCCTAAATAGATGAACCGATTTTAATTTTTTTTTTTTTATTTGGAAGGTGACTTGTTAAGTATAATATGTATGAAAATTACATTTATAGGCCAATGTTTATAACTTATTAAGCAAGTTTGTGGAAAGGCGTTTTCTTTAAATACGTATTCTACAGGTTTTTATAAGAATATTATTGTTTATGGCAATATCATTAGAATTTAAGCCTGGCTCGAGAGAAAATATTGTTTTAACCAGAGCATGTGCTCGGAATGTTAGAAAATTTAATATCTTTATAATAATTAAAATTTCAAGGGAAATAGTTTTACTTTAATCAGAAATTTCAAAATCTAATAACAAGTAATAACCGAAGTTTGTCTTTAAATTTAATATCGTTTGCATTTCATATAGTTTTTGTCTCCTTTGGCTAAAATCTTGATTGTCGTATAGTCTAGAGTTAAAAAAAGAAGATTTAAAGAATCTATTGTCATTAAAGCTAAAATGATAAACTAGAAAGTGATATTTGCTTTTTTCTTCATCTTGACTTCAGCGGACACTTCTTACCACATATGATATAATACTTATTTAAAGCTAAATATTCTAAAGCAATAATAGCCCAGTGATTACGCGCTTACTTGGGAAACCGAGTGAAGCGTAGTCCGCCAACCCGCACTTGGCCAGCGTGGTGGACTATGATCTGATACTCCTCTTGTTAAAGGGAGGCCCGTGCCCAGCAGTGGGTCGTTAAAAAGGGCTGAATAAAAATATTCTACGATGTTGGTTGCTCTTGATATTGGTTTTTTTATCTATACTAATACTTTTCGTTCATCATTTGTATATTTTAAGTTTTTATGGTGGTCGCAGCCTTACCTAATATTTCGATTTCTCACTCTTCAATATATCTCGGTTCCTTTTGAGTTCATATGAAAATACGCATGTTTTCACTTAATTTCACTAAAATACGTTTAACCAAAGTTTAAACTAAACCACCGGTTTTAAGTGGTTAATTTCGACAACGTATTCCTATGATGAAATGGATAGTCACATTCTAAAACGTACATTTTAACTAGTTAAGTGCGTTGTTAAATTAATAGGTATATGGAAAGTAATAGATTTCTGGTTAACCTTACATGAAACAAAAATATATTGTGTCATCAATAATCTTAATATTATAAAGAGGTACAGTTTGTGATGTTGTAGGGAGTAATCTCTGGATCTACTGAACCGATTTAGATGAAATTTGGTAAGAAGATATTTTGAACCCTGGGAAGGGCATAGGGTACTTTTTATCCCGAAAAGTTTCTATTGAGGAGCAAGCAAGGGACGAACCCGAGCTAAGCGAGGGTGAGTCGCTACTCGCGCTTGTTAAAAATAAGACAAAACGCTAATTGTATGTACATTGTACTTATTTCAATTATTTTCGGTTAATAATAGTCAACTTTCCTCATATGAATCATATCTTCGATTATTGTTCTTTGGCTTCTAGGAGTGCCGTTTGGATACCATATAGAACCATATCTTTCATATCTATACTAATATTATAAAGCTGAAGAGTTTGTATGTTTGTTTGGTTGAACGCGCTAATCTCAGAAACTACTAATCCAATTTGAAAAATTCTTTTTGCATTAGATAGCCCGTTAACTGAGGAAGGCTATAGGCTATATATCATCCCGGAAAAATGTACGGTTCCCGTGGGATATATTGTTTTTGTCTAGGGACGAACCCGAAGCAAAGCGAGGGTGCGCCGCTAGTATTCTCATATTTGGCTAATTCTCTTATTTGGTTTGATAAAGTACCTACCTCCATACAAAGTCTTTTTTTTGGCTATGTTAATAATAACGTGTACTATATTTTCTACCTTCATCATAATAGTGTTAACCACAACACTTATTAAATTGTAAATGATTTACTGTTTTGTTTGGAAAATAATATCATGAAATACTTTGTTTCATTGTTGTAGGCAGGCACTGATTTGAAAGTCAATGTTTTAGTTCTAGCATTAAGGTCGTGATTATCTGATACCGGTTAGTGTTCGGTTCAAAGCCGGGAATATTTGCATTAATACGATCTGATTACATTTCATTGTTTTTAATTATTTTAATGCATGCGATTGCCTAAAACACGTTCCCAGCGACTGTTGCTACAGTTAACTTTGTCGCGATGTCATTTTTAGATTGATGAAATTCGTAATAATCTAATGTAAACCTTTCTGTTGATGTAACTTCCCATAATTATAGTAATTTTAGTTTTTTTTTCCCCCTTTTTAGCACTATTGTGTCAGCAGCCAGTGTCGGAATCATATATAATTTTTCGAGTCTATATCGTTTTCGTTTCATTTTATGCCGATAGAAATGACATTTAGTTTGAGTTTAATATATTTTAAAAAGTTTTGAAGTTGCCAGATGGATTATTCTTACTCAGCGTTTTAATATCTATGGAGATTCGTTTCAATTTATCATGTTTGACAGTAGATTATGTACTTATCCAATATAATCGGTTGAATTTGAGGGTTTGGATCGCAATTCACAATTCTATATTCTAATAATAAGTAAACATAATGTACGTACATAAATATTTATTATTTTACTAGCGACTTACCCTAGTTTTGTTGTTCCCTAGGTACGTTTTAATTTTTTTGAGCGAAACCCTAATTCTTTTTCTAAAATAAAAGTACCCTAAGTTACTCCTTATAACATCAGCTAACTGCCAGTGAAAGTCCCGTAAAAAATCAGTCCAGCCGTTTTGAAGATTAGGCGGAACAAACAGACAGACAGATATAATTTTTAAAAATTGTGTTTTTCTTATGTGTACCGTATATAATTTTAAATGCATTTAGTAAAAAGCTTTTATTTTGACATTACAAACAGACACTTCAATTTTATTTATCTGTATAGATTTATAATTTATAAAAGTTCTCATACCAATCGATTGCTTATTTTTTACCATGTTAGAGAACTTCTCAAACATCCATCTTCGACGTGAAATATTTTCATTTATTACCGCGCCGAATGCAAGCAAGATCGGGCACGCCACGGCCTCCAGCCAAGTGAAATGCACAAAATCCATTCGGTTTTATCTCGTTAACTACACACTCTACGATAGAATAACCCTTAGGGTATAGACATAGGGTCGATATTGCACTGTAAATAAAATTTTATGCTATGGATGACGTGTTTAGTAGAGTTTTACGGCAAGCATATTTGGACTAAAATTGACGTTGCGTAGGGTTTAAAATTGTTTGATACAATTCCAATAAGGGTCGTATGTTGAATGTCAAGCTGAAATATACTGAATCTCATAGAAATACGGTTGCACTTAGATTGTAGGGTATTTTATAAGATTTTTTATGGTGTACGGCCGGCAATCAGCTGTTTGGGCACGCGTTGCCCCTCGGGAGCGGATGATGTCAGCTCCCTTCGTAACGCGACGAGTTCTATTAAATTTTCTGAAATTGCGCTCCCTCGTGGTTTCGTATATGCTGTCAAATGTTTGACAGAATTGTCTAATGTATGTAGATAATTTGCTGAGAAATGTTCGAGATGCATGTTTTTTTGATTGATCCTTTTAGCTTTATGGTTTTCACTTTTCACTAGCTCTTTGCCGTGGTTTTGCTTGCATTATAGGTAGATTAACTACTATATCCGAATATATCCGTTAACCCCTCATAGCGTGAAGAAGTAAGTTTTATATTTATAATATTAAAGTGACAATATACGTCTGAGATTCTGTGCCTTCATTTTCATAAGTACCTTTATAAAAGATGTTAATCTCTTTTTTAACATCAGCCATGTTAAACTAAAATTAACATTTTAGCCTTAGATCTACTGATATTTTAAACGTAACGAAAACAATCTTTTTCAGTTTTAATTACGAGCTAAACAAGCCGTAGCTATTCTAAATATAGATCGCTCCTTATAAAAGACCTATTTGTAAACAAGTCACAGCTCATTTCGTCAACATTACTCTGGTACAGACTAACAGACACTATATATGAACATCCATATACATATATTATAAGAAACTATAGCCCTTTCGCCTTCAAAGGTGGTAAAAACTTGTCGCGTTAGATGTAACGATAGGACGTCGTCCAATGAATAATGCATTGACCGCGGCCTGCCTTTTAATTCCTTTGTTGATACTAATTAACCTACGATGAGTTTAGACTACTGTATAATCTTATGTGTATCGCAATAAGGTTGAAATTAGCCTAACATACTGTATTCGCTCCAAGATTGCTTACCTTTTTGGTGAAGCAATTATTTCAAGATATATGACAAAAGTTAGAACAAATTGTTTGATGAATTTCATTCCTCTGGTTTTGTATGAGTATATGAAGAGTTTTCTTTCAAAAAGAACTAAATAATACAGATTTAAAAAAAAAATTATCCATTTTTTTTTTATATCAATTGAAAACTAAATATTGTTCCCAAACGTCAGTAGCATCATACAGGTTAAGAGTGACTTTGCCAAATCTAATTGTTATTTTATTGCAGTGAAGTCTGAAGTTTTCAAATAATATCTATCTATCTAATGTAATATATTTAAACGAGCAATTCTTGTATGTTTATATATTTATTTATTTATACCGGCGATCTCGGAAACGGCACTTACGATTTCGCTGAAATTTGGCACATGCGGGTTTTCGGGGTCGAAAAATCGATCTAGATTAGTCTTATGTCCGGGAAAACGCGTGTTTTCGAGTTTTCATACGGTTTTCTTTTACATTATCCCACGCAGAATATGGTCATGCAACATTATCAATGCAACATTATCAAATACAGGTGTCCGAGTTCGAATCTCGGTCAGAAACAAAGTTTTTACTTCTGTTTTTTTTTGTATTTATTTTAGTTTTTAGTTTTTTTTTAATCTAAAAAATACGATATAACAAAAAAAAAAACTCCAATCAAAGCTCAGTCGCCCAGGTACTATGTGTAATATAAGTAAAATTATATGTAAATAACAAATACTCATGTTGAAATATCTCAAAAAGTTTTGGTTATTAGTTATTACTAACTCTGCCTTTTATATTAAAAGAAATAAGCTATTTTTCATTTTCCTTTTTTAATCTATGACATAGAAAATTAATAAAAGCTCTTTCAACTATATAATATATTATCTTAGTTAAACCAAACAACTCAGGTTATCCATTTTTGATCTTAAGGCATTATCGTGTAAATAACAACTAAATGTTTCGAATGCTTTACAGCAATCATATTCACGGGAGAGACTAAGGTTTGACGTCTCAAAGGCGTTGTTATAGACAATTTTACAAAATATTTTTAAAAATTGCACTTAAATACCTTACAATATTTGTTAATTTTGATTCTCAAAATTTTTATAAGTTATAATTAAATATGGCAATAGTATTTATTTAATAGTAGCTGTTATTATTTTTAATTACAATTTTTAAAAAACGAAAACGAAAAAAAGCATTAGGTTTATCTATTAAAAAAGTATAGAATAGCAATTATTGACCGAGCTTAATCGGATCTACATATATTTGATGAAAACTTTGCAAAAAAATCTAAGATTTATTATATATTAGAGTTAATGAATAACGAAATGTGAAATTCTTGAAACAAAGTTAAGAATAGTTTGTAAAAGTTTTAAACTTCAAAAGCTACAGAACACTATATATACGTTATTCTGAACTTAAATCTGTTAATTAACGACCTACATATATTGCTTTTAATAATACTTTACTGATTCATATTTTATTTTCATAATTTTATAGGTAGGTAAACTAAATGACACTCTGTTTAGTATGCAAGTGATAACGTCATTGTTGTACACATTGCGCAAACTCATAGCCAGCCACGTTGTTATTAGCGGCTTTTCTAATTTTTTTTATATCTAAAAGTGATTTTAACATATAATTAAACTGTACCTAAACAGTAAATAGTCCTGAGTTTTTACAAATACAGAAGACGATGCTATGTAGTTACACGTAATAAGTAAATTTATATTTCAATATGGAAGGTTCAAAAATCATTTCAACAACATATTACCTATAACATGACCTCGAATGCTGTGTAAATTATATGTCTCCGTGGATCTTACAATCTGGATTCGTGGAATCGAACCGCTATCCTTTAGTCGTAGGAAGCGATCCATCAAGGTGTTATCTGGCAGGAAACAGGGTTTACTATTCACCTATTAGCTGTCCATGCGATTTTGCTCCTATAGTGAACGGTTTAAGGGTTAAATTCCCAAAAAATGATATTTCACAACATATTAGTTTGAATCAGTAAAGCTCAAATTCTGGTAACATTTTAATGCGTGTAGGAACTTATAATGTCCGAGTGGATTGACCATTAAATGTCAATATTGAATAAGTACATAAGAAAGGCAGTGGTAGCCCAGTGGTAACGCGCTTACTTGGGAAACCGAGTGAAGCGAGTTCAAATCCCGGGTTTCGTACCTCTGACTAATATTTTCATGTACGAATCATTTCCAACATGATTACCAGTAGTTGCCTTACGGTGAACGAAAACATGATGAGGAAACCTACATTTCTAAGAGAACTTAGTAAGTTTTCGAAAGACATGTGTGTACCGGGTAGTGGAATATGGCCTGATCCCCCTAGTATTGAAAGGAGGCCCACCCTGAGCAGTGGGACGTTAATAGGGGCTAAATACGTAAGAGAACAAAATAATGTACTTAACTAACACCTTAGTCTCTCCCGTGACCATGATTGCTGTAAAGCAATCGAAACGTCGGGAAACAAAAATCAAAATAAATCCGCGAAAAAATCCGAAAAGATAGTTTTATTTAAATGTCAAATATTCGCGTAAATCTAAGAAAGTATAATGTACTTAATTTTTTAGTTATAACTAAGTAATGAAGAAAAAAAATAATTTCAGTAAGTAATTGCTTTATTCTATAACAAAAAGTATCGGTTTACATCTGCATATTCGAATAATAAAATATAGCCACACTGTAAGTGCCTATTACTACAAACAATTTTAACTTCAAAACTAAAGTACATACTATTAGTGAAATCTATTTCCACTTTTTCTACTTCATTGAATAGATTGAAAAAGTAATAAAAGGGTACAAAGTCGTTGGTTGAAAACGTTAATGTTATAGTTGTAGTGCTTTATATAATGCGACTCGCGCTTGACTCAATGCGGGCGACTTGATGGGCAGAAGTTGAGTGTATGGGTCTTGCCATGAGAAACTAGCGGGCAACATTCATGTAAGTTTTTTAGTGTATGCAACTTTGTAATTTTAAATACTATTTCTAGTTTCTACTTTGAAAATCGATTAAACCGTGACATAATTTCATATCGATTATTCCATGGCAATCAGATCTGAGGATAATATCTCAATCAAAGTTGACGATTTATACGCAATAAAACTACGGATAGATGTGATATTTTTGCTTACTGGATGGAAATTGTCATAATATTTTATTTTATTAAATTCAGAAAAAAAAAGTTTTTTTTTAAGTGAAACTTCTTTAGAATCGTTGTGATTTGAAAATCGATGAAACGAAAATGCGACACTAAAAAGAGACAAACATAAATATATATAGGATTAAGCCGGCGAGAGAATGAGATAGAATACATTGCCATGTTGCCATGGTAACCGTTGTATTGTCTGACAAATACCTATATAATATTATATCCTTTCCGTATATGATATTCTATAAATATATGATTGTAATATGCCTTATTTAATTATTGATTTGTTTTAATTTAATTGCGATATTTGCCAAAGAAGTTTTACTTCAACCGCGCGTAAAAGTTACACGCACCCATTTTTTTTTACTATATAATATATACTTACTAAGTTTATTCCTATCGCTTCCACTTATAATATAAGTCACGCGAGTTTAGTAAATAACTTTAGAGTCCCGGCCGACTCTAAAAATGTCGGGCTGTAAAAACCATTCCGTTTTACGTCGCTTATTGGCAGCTGCGTTTGCATATTATTTAGCCACCTTGGCGTACACACGTATTCATATTTTTTGCGGAATAAATCTTTCGTATAGTATGGGATAAAAAATTCTCTTCTTGCATATCATTTGAGGATAAAAATTTGATGTCTTTTAATTTTTAAATTTATGTAGGTACATCTAAGTGCTATCTGTTGCTTTTCATTTTATTTGATTCATGTTTTTTATTTGAAATTCAAGGTTTAGGTTGCAATTTCTATCTATGCTTAGATACTGTCTAGTTTTATTTAATTTGACAATTTCTGAAAATATGTTTAATGTTTATCTAGAAGTACCTGGGCGACTGAGCTTCGCTCGGAGTTCTTTTTTGTTTTATCGTATTTTTTAGATAAAAGAAAAACTAAAAACTTGAATAAATACAATAAAAAACAAAAGTAGAAACTTTGTATTCCGACCGGGACTCGATCCCGGGCATATGTGTAGCCTAACTTGCGCCTTGACCGCTTGACCACGATGCTTATTCCTGAGTGTAAGAAATTATCGACCATTTTCTGCGTAGAATAATGCAAAAGAAAACCGCATGAAAACTCGAAAACACGCGTTTCCCAGACATGAGACTAATCTAGATCGATTTTTCGCCGCCGAAAGCCCCCACATACCAAATTTCAGCGAAATCGTTAGAGCCGTTTCCGAGAACGCTGGTATAAATAAATAAAGATATAAATAAATAAAGATATAAATAAATAAAGATATAAATATACAAGAATTGCTCGTTTAGATATATTAGATAAATAGTGTATCCATATATATAGAGAGTGGACTGTTTCTTTGCCAGCCGTCAATTGAAAATGGCGAAAAAGCGACAGAGACAAAGTGAATGTGCGGCCAGAAGTATTCTGTATCAATTGTAATACGATTAATGAAGATAGATGTTTATGTAACCATTTTGCATCATAATAATATTATAATTTTCTATAACATTATTTTTTTTTACATTCCATTTATAAATTCAAATCAGTATAAATGACAGATATTGGCCGCATGGTCGTTTTCTCTCTTTCTAGAGAGTGGTCAATTTCATGAGAGTATACCTTAGTGATTATCTACGTCTACCAGTGTATCTAACCATTGTGACGAAATTTGTTATATTTTAAAACTTCTTTCGTTCATTGGAAGCTCCATATTCAGTAATTCGATTATTTTTTTTTAAAATAAAGGTTACCTATGTTATACTATCTCCTCATGAGTTATATCACAAAATATCATTTATGGGATACGCTTTTAAAACTTCAGATCTCTACGTTTACTTTTGCCTGGATGTCGATGTACTCTGTGGTTCTGACGACGTCTAGCTGTTTTAAAAGTAGATTGATTCTAGGCAATTAATTATATATTATTCACAATTTTAGGTTTAGGTTATAAAGGACATCACTATGCACACATAAATTATGACATAAGAAACCGTTAAATAACGCACAGCGCATGTTCAAGAGTTATCAATAGTTTCTTGTTTAAAAACGATCTAAGTTTTGAAACGTACTCGTAACTGTACTTAATATGCATAACTTAGCGATAGCTTCTATCAACAAAACTTAGTGCTTATTAGGAAAATTCACTTTGCCAATAAGGATTTTGGACATGAACTATGGATACGTTACAGACAGACAGACGTGCAAGAACTTAAAGTTTATGTATATTAGGTATATAACTTGTTAACGTTTCAAAATGGACAAAAGAAAAACCTATTAAATAACATATACTATCCAATAATACATTACTAATACGTATAAGAAAAATGATAAGATTATATTGTTGTTGAACGGAAATATTTGCCCAATTAAAAAAAAAACTTATTCCATTAATTTTTTTATATATAAATATAATAAATTACGCGAGCAGAATCGCGGGCAAGAGTTAGATACCGACACACTAATATGTTTCTTTTTAATCGCAACGCACTGTGTGCGACATACTCTGACACTCGTTTTGCTAGTTTTCATACATGCGATAATATAATGTATCAATTAAATAAGTAGTACGCGTGTTTGCGTGCTTTCTCGTCTGCTGACATGTTAATAAGTAGTCTCGACGTGTTCAAGGCCCGGGCTTCGTAATAGATATCTTAGTATATCAAATATCAGTTAATACATTCATGGAAAGTTTTTGTTCTCGTTTAGTAACCTACCGCATACACGCCTACGTTCAATCATGCTTTAATATCTACATAAGTGGTGTTATTAGTAGCATTTTATCGAAAATTGTGCAGGAATGAGTCATATATAACTGAGGGTTTCGGACCACTATATAATATAGGCAGTGGTAGCACAGTGGTAACGCGCTCGTTTGGAAAACCGAGTGAAGCTGGTTCAAAACTAAGCTCTCGCACCTCTGATATTTTCATGTGCGAATCATTTGCAACATGATTGCCATTGTCTTACAGTGAAGGAAAACATCTTGAGGAAACCTGCATGTCTGAGAGAATCTAACAAGTTTTTGAAAGACACCAACCCGCACTTGGCCAGCGTGGTGGACTAAGGCCTGATCCCCCTCGTATTGAAGGGAGGCCCACCCCCAGCCGTAATACAGCCTATTTTTCCAGTCTACTTCACGTCATAGTCATACATTTAGTAAAAAGCTGTTATTATGATATTACAAACAGACTTTTATTATATGTATAGATTATCTTTAAGTGTTGTACTGATGTAATAACATGGGTTTGAATTTAGTATACCAAGCAAGTTTTTTTTGTATGGACTAAGTTTCAGTGAGGAACTTTATGTAATATAATAAATGTTGTAATATATTATCTATACCTACAGATAAATAAAATTGAAGTGTCTGTTTGTAATGTCAAACGGCTGGACCAATTTTAACGGCACTTTCACTAGCAGATAGCTGATACTATAAGGAGTAACTTTGGCTACTTTTATTTAAGAAAAAGAATTAGGGGTTCGCTCAAAACAATTAAAACTTACCTATGGACGCACCCGAGCGAAGCGAGGGTAAGTCGCTAGTATGTAATATAATGAACTTTTTAGTTTTATCTTGGAACATGATCAAGAAGAAAGTGTAATTCATTTATTCAGTTCGAGTTACGTATAGGTTTCAGAATTACGTTCAGATACAAGAAATTGCAGCAAAGCACTAAACATGGAATCTAATTAGTGGTCCTATCGTAAAATTTGTTATGTTACATCCCATACATCATGCGCGGAACGTTCACTTCGACTTTCAAATTACTTAAATATGCACTCTAATTTGCACATTTGTAAGTTTAAAGTTTTGTTGTTATACTTATTAAAAAATATTACTAATTATTAAACGTAGTCGCTAGTTTACTATAGGTATAATACATTGCTATACGAAGGCAATGGTAGTATTGCTGAAGTTACTCGTATTTACTGTTTCAGTTTTTAATTAAAAATTTCTGTAGACTTTTACTATTTTTCATCTTTGTAATTTATTGTTAGAACTTTTTATTTTAAGATATCAGTCTTAGTTAGTCCTCGTCGCGGCAACATTTAATGGGCTACTGATTAAGACTGTTGCTTGAGAAAGTTGAACCTTGTGATTTTAACCGTCTACGATTTAAGTGTACTTTGTAATACTATTTATAATTTTATATAAATTATAGGTATAGGTACTTTGAAATGGGTTTTTAGAACAATGGTTAGATATGATTAGATTTTGTCTTAGTCTTAAGTAGTCTGAATAAAAAGGAAAGGTAACTTTTAATCTAAGTGTTAGGGCTACTTTCATACTTATATGTACTTCCATCGCACCAATCGAAAATCAAACATACTATAAGTACATGTATTTTCTGGATTTCCGGAATGTATTCTCTCAATACGCTTAATTTAAATACAAAGCTACTATTCCTGAGTAACATTTGTAATGTGGCTATTATATGGTTTTTACGATAGTGCATAATACAATAAAAAACTCAAATTCATTCACTGACTCACTGACATCTAACGCAGTGTCCAATAAACCACAACGTCTAGAAACATGTATGTAATCTATACTATTTAATGTTATAAAGCTGAAGAGTTTGTTTCTTTGTTTGGTTGAACGCGCCAATCACAGGAACCCATTTATTTAGAATTAGATAGCCCATTAACTGAGGAAGGCTATAGGCTATATATCATCCTGGGAAAATGTACGGTTCCCGTGGGATAGATTTGTTATTGAATAAGAACGAACCCGAAGCGAAGCGAGGGTGAGTCGCTAGTCACGTTTAAAGCGAGAAATATGCAAATTGATGGTTAAGCTTCTATTTAAGTATATTGCTAATGGAATATTCTAACCATCGATCAAAAAAGTACTAGATACACAATTAGTGAAAAAAACATGTCCCCACCGAATGAGCGCTCATTTGAACATTTGAGCGCGCTTATAATTAAAAAAAAATATAATTGTGATAACAACTTTAAGCCTCGCATTTAAGATTCAATTTACATTGTTGTATATTTATTTCAACTAGAATAATTAACTACACTCGATTGATGACAGTTTTAAGAAAACTTTTGCATGTTATTGTGTGATCTAGTACTTTTTTGATCGACGATTTTAACAGGCCCTTCGTGTCATATTACGTTTTCATATTTAAATAAAAATTAACTATAATATCTTATTCCTCCATTTTCGTAAGCCCTATATGACGACCCTAAATGAATTATTCATATCATCTGTACTTAATGCTTTGATGAATTAGTGCAAAAGCTTACTGTTAAGTCATAATTGTCAAAGTAATTGGTTCGATTGTTTAAGCAACTAAAAGATAAAAGACATAAAAACTATGGAGCTGTTGTCGAATTTCTCACATTTTTCAATATTTAGGTGAAACTAAACTGGTAGTATCTTACAGATCCTTTATCCTTAACGACCGTGAATGTATCATTCATATTGTACATACGTCGGCTGTATTTATGCTGTCAATAAACTAGTACAAAGCTAAGTACTTTAAACGGTCAAAACTAACCTATGTTTCAACTGTTAACTGTAATATAAAGTAGAAATAGCGGCGATCGCTAGTTAAAAGTAAACTTTTACATGGCTTTACAGTAATAAGACGACCAATTCGAAATGAAAGAATTTTTCGTTGGAAAGCGTTACCCTGGACATATTGTACTTCTTATTTAATTAAGTAATACTACCGTGTTATATAAAAAGGCAGTGGTAGCCCAGTGGTAACGCGCTCGCTTGGGAAACCGAGTGAAGCGGGTTCAAATCCCGGGTCTCGCACCTCTGATATTTTCATGTGCGAATCATTTTCTAACTTGATTACCACTTGCCTTACGGTGAAGGAAAACATCGTGAGGAAACCTGCATGTCTGAGAGAACCTAGCAAGTTTTCGAAAGACATGTGAAGTCCGCCAATCCGCACTTGGCCAGCGTGGTGGACTATGGCCTGATTCCCCTCGTCTTGAAGGGAGGCCCGTGCCCAGCAGTGGGACGTTAAAAAGGGCTGAATACCGTGTTATATCTACCTAACTAAAAATAGTGTGAAGTTATGGCTTTAAAAATGGGGAAGAAAGATAAAATAAACATAGCGAGTATTACAAACTTAAAACGAAGCGTTGGTTCATGCTCGCGCCGTAGGGACGGGGCCCTTGATTACGTAACCCGAGGCAATTAAATGTGTAATCGCTTCTACGACTGTGTGAAGGGAAGAACGGTCACGTTGGACGGTAGGACTGTATTTATCTATTAATATGTAAATGAAATTGAACTGTCTGTTTGTAATTTTCAAAGAAACGCCTTTTTTAGTCATTTCTGGTATTTTTTATTTGTTTATTACTAGCTTTTAACAATTGGGAAACCTTAGGTTTTGGCTTTGGATATGTGTTTTTTTAGTTATGGTGATTATACCTATTCATTTTTAAATAAATGAAATATTTTATAATAAAAAAAAAAAGTTGCCGTGTCAAATAAGACAGACTGATTTGTTTTAGATAATTTTCATGAAAACATATCTTTATAATATTATCTACTGGTTATCGTCTGTGTTCTCGTTCGATAAACTCATAGAGCATAGCCCGATATTCTACATAGGGATTGTATAGCATTCTTTCTATTAGTGAAAGAGTTTCTAATTTACCATTTTAATAATTGCCTTATGTGAGTTTGTTTATTTAAATTTTAAAATGTAGTTACTACATACTATCATTTTAAATAATTTCTTATTAAGAATTTCGCGTTTGTGTTTGCACTAGTTTCATTCTGCAGCTCCGCTTGCTTTCATACCGTTAGTTGATATATAATCTATGTGTTAAGCCAATATGTGGGTTATTTCCCGAATTGTTTGTTGAGTGAAGAAGAAGTAACTAACTTATCTTTTTACTTTCAAAAACTTTTGCGTTTTAAAATTATATCTAATTCCAGTTTATCTCGGTTGTTATGACCAGTTTTTGCGCCATTCCCATTTACCTCCACGGTAGGAACATTCAAGAGACAATGATTATGTAGGTTGGCTCCCGATTACGTCACCCGAGGCTATTAAATGTGAAACCGTAATTTTTTTTCTTTCATTAATAGGTAGGTATATAGTGAATAGCGCTCAGACATGTACTTATTTTTTAAATGATTTAGAAGGGAATAATTTAAAAAAGTTTAATTTTAAATTATTTTTTATTTCCCAGTAAACATTGTTTTACTGTTGCATAACCCTAAATTACGGCTATTATGATAATTCGATTGAAAATTTAGTCCTATGAAGATATTTAAAAGTTGAACTTATTGTATTGGCATCGCTTATTTTATTTTAAACTAGCGACACACCCTCGCTTCGCTTCGGGTTCGTCCCTAGACAAAAACATATCTATCCCACGGGAACCGTAAATTTTTACGGGATGATTTATAGCCTAAAGCCTTCCTCGATATATGGACTATCCAACACAAAAAGAATTTTTCAATTCCAACCAGTAGTAACCAAACCAACAAACAAACAAGTATAAATATCCAACAGCATTTCATCAGTTAATGTCAGAGTTTAACTCAGAAACAGTGAATATTTAATAATCATGTTAGAGTAATAAGCTTTATTTTCAATCGAATGTCTTAAGATTTGCCGTATTTCGAGGTTATACCGTAACATATGTAATATAACCTGTATGCACTATAGGTACCTCTTTCTCTAATTTCCTAGCTTATCTACAGAACATAAGCAAAATCCGTGCATTTGTAACTCATTGCTATTGACAATTCTCTAAAGTATGACAAACAAACAGGCAGATATGTATTTTTTGGTGCCTAAGTGTAAAGAGTAGGCAGTGGTAGCCCAGTGGTAACGCGCTCGCTTGGGAAACCGAGTGAAGCGAGTTCAAATCCCGGGTCTCGCACCTCTGATATTTTCATGTGCGAATCATTTCCAACATGATTACCACTTGCTTTACGGTGAAGGAAAACATCGTGAGGAAACCTGCATGTCTGAGAGAACCTAGCAAGTTTTCGAAAGACATGTGAAGTCCGCCAACACGCACTTGGCCAGCGTGGTGGACTATGTCCTGATCCCCCTCGTATTGAAGGGAGGCCAGTGCCCAGCAGTGGGACGTTAAAAAAGGCTGAATACATATAAGTGTAAAGAGTACCTTTTGCCCATCATTTTTCAACCATTTTATGATTATACTTTCCAGATGATAAACTTTTTCGACGAAAAGTTGTTACGACCAATAATTCCTTTTTATTTTATTATGATATGCAGTAGGTATGCAAAATTTAGACGATTGTAAATTTGGCGAACATAAATTTTAACTCAAACTAAAAAAAAAACAACTGTTATAATCGATGTATTCTTAACGTTCATTCGTGAGTTTCCGCTATCAAATAAAGATGAATAGCTTTAGATGTGTAATAAATTGTTATAAAAACGAGTTATATTCTTTAATTTATCTGTTAATAAATAACAGATATTGTATTGATAGTGGCGTTAAGCTTTAAAAGTAATAAAATGAATGTTATTTTTTTTTGGAGCAGAATGCTCTTTAACTAAACTAGTATACTAAAGCATATTATACTAGCGGCTCACCCTCACTTCGCTCGGGATCGCTTCTAGGAAAAAAACACAAACCTATCCCACGGGAACAGTACATTTTTCCGAGACAAAAAGTAGCCTATGTGTTATACTGCAGACTGTAATCTATCTCTGTGCCAAATTTCATCCACATCCGTTCAGCCGTTCTGGCGTAAAAGAGTAACAAACAACCATACATACTTACGAATTTTAACATTTATAATATTAATACGGACTAGCGACTCACTCTCGCTCGGGTTCATCCCTACGTACCTACGTTTTAACGGTTAGTATGAAATAGATATATTATATGTTATATAGCCTATAGCCTTCCTCAATAAACGGATGGAATGCAAACAGAATTTTTCAAATCGGTTTAGTTAGTTCCTGAGATTAGCGCGCTCAAGCAAACAAACATACTCTGCCTCTTTATAATGTTAGTATACATAAAATGGGCCAATACATATTGTATTCGCCATATACAATATATATAGGTATATTTATACACAAAATATTAAGAAATCGTATCTTTTTCTTTCTATTCTTATCCATTATCCTTTTCATGTACTATATATGTAAATGTAGGTCAAATAATAACAGAGAAATACAGAATTAATTAAAATTTTTACAAGAACTTACATAACAGTCCGTCGACCTAGCGATTGTTGAAGTGTAGCAACTTTGTAAGCTTCATCACTATCAGACCAGCCGAGCGTGTACAAGCTCGTCACCCATTGTATGCAAATGCGGCAGTGATTAAGCTAACATGTAGATAAGACAACTCGCTTATATTTCACATTGCCTCGCGCTTCGTCAACGTCGACGTAATGACGGAACCGATTTAGCGCTTGAGAGTAGCGAATGCACACTTTTGATATTAAAAAATATTGTCTTTGCCAATCCAATCTTTTTAATGATGTGTAATGTAGGCAGTGGTAGCCCAGTGGTAACGCGCTCGCTTGGACAACCGAGTGAAGCGGGTTCAAATCCCGGGTCTCGCACCTCTGATATTTTCATGTGCGAATCATTTCTAACATGATTACCACTTGCCTTACGGTGAAGGAAAACATCGTGAGGAAACCTGCATGTCTGAGAAAACCTAGCAAGTTTTCGAAAGACATGTGAAGTCCGCCAATCCGCACTTGGAGAGCGTGGTGAACTATGGCCCGATTCCCCTCGTATTGAGGGAGACCCGTGCCCAGCAGTGGGACGTTAAAAAGGGCTGAATACAATACATACATAATGTAGATTATGTTTCAAATGTTTTCAATTTAGTGTCCGATTGACTGATATTAACTAAGCAACTTTCATCATATTTTATTGAAATACCGTAAATACATATTATTTACGCTTGTATTGAAATAATGTAGGAAATATGCTTTGATAGTTTAGGCACATTACACATAAATAGAATGATCAAGACAAAAGGTCAAAAATATACCTAGGTATTGGAAGGCGAAGTTTGAAAACACCTTGAAAACTTTTGCAGATTAAGTGTTTATACATATATTATACTTATTTATAGAAAATTAGGTCATAAGTTTAAGGACTATTATTACTATTTACGAAGTTTTAACTAAGTACATACTATCTTTTCATTTTTTTTCGGGATTATTTTGATTTTGGTTCGTCGAAAATGTAAAACTTTCGTGTAAATTTAAGAAAGATTTATTGACGAAGTTTTACTTGGAACTCAGTGACTGGTAACTTTTAGGTATAAAGCTTAGTGGTTAGGATGAGTATTCTGTGCACATTGTTGTAGATATGCGTTGCGATAGCGAGTCGCAGGCGATTCGCCAAAGCGGTTGCGTCAACGACGCACGCGCATATATGTACACCAAGCTTTAGTACCTATAACAATGCATTCATAGACAGTGCCTTTTAGGGTAACATATTGATTGAGCAGTTATTTTCAGTCTCACACTTCTTCTTCATTCCAGTTATTTTAAAAATATATAATATTATTTCAAAAATATTAATTTTAAAACATCTCAGCAAGACGACTTCCGAATGGGTGATAAGTAGATTCTTCGTGAATTTGCAATACGTATAATAAATGTAATTTTTTTATGAAGTTTTACGAATAAAATATTTTAGGATTGAGTTGAAATCTACAAAACAAAATTCAAAGAAATAATTTTATATGCTAATGGTACTATATAGTGATGTTGATTACATGAATATTTAAATGAGTATAATTAGATTTAATAAGTATATTATTTATATTATAATTATAACAAGAAACCTAATCTTTATTGCCTTTCCTATTAAAAAGTTTAATCGGGCAATGTTCTTACTTCTCAGTAACACATATATATTCTACGTGCGTTAAATTAGATATGCGATTATATAATACGGAGTAAAGCCCGGTAGTGACGTCATCGCACGCGCAAATAATCACCGAGCTTTTAGCGAACAATAGCCGTGTAATGTCCTTATATTATAACATAATGGCTTTTATGCGATGTTGTTGATTTAGTTAAATAATATTTTCTCATAATGCTCTAGTTGTTGTTTTTTGAAGTGAAACTTCTTTATAACCGTTGCGATTTGAAACTCGATGAAACGGAAATGCGACACTAAAAAGAGATAAACATATAAATTTATAGAATTAAGCTGGCGAGAGAATGAAATAGAATACATTGCCATGTTGCCATGGTGACCGTTGCTATTGTCTGACATATATATAATATTAAGTTTTACTTCTATCATGTGTGAATTGCACACACACGCCCTTTTTTATTTAAAAAAAATCATGTATATGCTGCCTAATCTATCTATCTCCTATAGGTATATTTAAAAATCGTTGTGTGTGGACTCCATGTACTCCAAAACGGCTGGAGTGATTTTGATGAAGTTTTCAGGCAATCGTCCCATTAGCTGGTGGTCCTGTGAAGTTTGAACGCGAGCGAAGCACTAGTACAATATAAAATACCATTAATTGTACCTACCATTTCATTCATTCATATAATAATAATAAAATTAAGAGTTTTTTGTTAACACACAGATTAATTAACATTCCCGATATTTAATAACAACAGCGATTATTTTAGGCGGCATTAGTCAAACTGGAGATTTTGATAAATCATAATTGATTTACTTTTTTCTTAGATATTGAAACTTTAAGTAAAAATAAGTAACTGCAATTAAAAGTAGAAATAACATGAAAAGAAAGCTAATACAATATCTACAAAGTACGCCATAAGGAGTTGTGTGGTATAATTTCTAAACGTGCAACTTTTCGAGCGTCTGCGAAAGTTTTCCACTGAAAGTGTTCGAATGAGAGTTAAATGCTACCTTTTATTGTAAACTTTTATTTATTTTTCTTCTAGAATCATATAACTAAGTTGAAGTGTTGAGATATTAAAAATAGTTATTGTGTGAAAAGCGATAGTCTTTAGAATATAACATAATAATGAATTTAAAAGTTTATTGGTTTGTCAGTTATTCACAGTAATAAAGTAGCGATCATACATTACTTTATTACATTCAATTTATAAGGAAGTTGACGACACGTTTGGCTCAGTTTGTAATGACCGTACTTGCTGTGCCAGCGATCGCGGGATCGAGTCCCACTGGGGGTATTCATTTGTGTGATGAGCACGAACGTTTGTACTCCAGTCATGTGTGTTTATATTTATAATATATATGTATTTAAAGTTGTATATCTGTAGTATATCAACTATCTGGTATCTATAACACAAGCTTCGTAGCTTACCATGGAACTAGATGGTGCTGTGTGTTAATGTCCCAACAATATTAAAAAAGGCAGTACCTAAATATTTACATATCTATATGTTACATACTAATAATATATAAAGCTAAAGAGCTTGTTTGTTCCTTTGTCTGAAGGCGCTAATATACATATTTGAAACTACCAGTTTGATTTTAAAAATAACTTAACCATTTTATAGTCTATTTAATTAAAGAAAGTTAGTATTTTATAGCGTGTGATAGCCTATTATTATTGTTATTATTGAGGAAAGCTTCACGCTATGACCTTTAGAAGCGGAAGCGTAATTACATATAAATAAAATAAGCGGGTGATGCCGCGGGCAACGATATTAGTAATTATTTAGATTATTGGAAAAACCTAAAATTTAAAAGAATCCTTATAGTTCACACTTAACTTTAAAGAATAAGCGCTATTTATATACCTAGGTAGCATTTATTTGGTTACTATCTACTACATTTCCATCGCCGAAACTCGACATTCTTTTTAGGGTTCCATACCCGAAAGGTGCCAACGGAACCCTATTACTAAGCCTCCGCTGTCCGTTCGTCCGTCTGTGAGCTGTATCTCATGAACCATAATAGGTAGAGAATTGAAATTTTCACAGAGTATGTATTTCTATTGCCGCTATAACAACAAATAATAAAAATACAAGAAATATTTTCTTAATGTTCGTAATCGATCATCGAAGTTAATGTATTACATACATAGAGTAAAATTCATATTAATAAAAAGTACATGTACGATGGTACGGAACCCTTCGTGTGCGAATTCGACTCGCACTTGACCCGCTTTTTATCTTTCCGCACTCGTCAATCATCACAGGATATGTGAAGTGCTTTCTCGCTAGTGGGGGACGCGGGAAGCTGACTGAGTGAACGGTCAAGAGCTGCGAAAATTGATAAATTGTTACAAAATGCTTTGTATTTGGTATACGTAATAATACAATTTCTTATTGTAAGCCAAATTAAAACGTTTATCTATTCCATATCTTTCATTGAATAATATCTAATTGTCTTATTCTACTTTTGTTCCATTATAACTTCAAAACTGTCGAATGAAATTCTTTATATAAATAAACTATACTTAGCTACCTACTGTGCATATATACTTACAGCATATAAAAGATTATAAAGCGAAATCCGTTTAAATAGACGATATATACGGTTCAAAGAGTAGAATTTTTATTTACGTTATTTCCTACCTTAGACACTTATTTCCATTTTATATTTTTTCCCACTTTTAAAATGATTCACGATTGACAGTTTCATCAAACTGAGAAAAGCATGTGTACGACCTGTGAACTATTTATTTAACTGTAACTTAAAGTAACTTTACTTCTCACCGTATGAAATATAAAGATTATTATTTGTTGGTTGGTATATTTTAATTTTTTTGAGCGGAACCCTAATACTTTTACTGAAATAAAAATAGCCCAAGTTACTTCTCATAACATCAACTACCTGCCAGTGAAAGTCACGTCAAAATCGGCCCAGCTGTTTCGGAGATTAGCCGGAACAAACAGACAGACAGACAGACAAAAAAAATTTAATTTTTTTTTCTTATAAATACCGTATATAATTCTATATGCGTTAAGTAAAAAACTGTTATTTTTGACATCACAAACAGACACTTCAATTTTATTTATCTGTATAGATGAAATGTCGTCATCAACGAATATCAAAAGTCGTAACATAGTGTAAGACGAGCTCGTAACCGAAGGGACTAAAAAATGATCACTCCGTGCTGAAAATCAACTAAAACATTTGAATTTCCGTATCAAGTAAAGGGCGTAGTTTAGCCATGACTCACTGATAATTGTCGCTTAATCATTCTGCTAGGTCCCGTACCTATTGTGTACACTACATTATATACAATTGCTATATTCAGTTCAGCTTTCAGGATTTCCGGAATATCTCTAATAGTAATAGTATTCTAGGCTGTATTTTATTCTACGTAAATTTAATAAATCGGATTGTAAATTATAAATGCGAAAATTTATGTGTGCCTGTGAGTTTGTATATTACTTCTTCAAGCTGAAAAGGCGGATTTGTATGATTTTTTTGACAGAACTGTAGTTACTTATCTACATTAATATGTTATAGTAGGTACTTTTTATATAAAATGGCTATAAAATCTAATATGTTCACAAGCTCTCCTAAAAGTACCTTAGAATTAGCTTAAGCTAAAAGATTATCTAGAAATATTTTTTTATTAATAAGAGCCTTAATTTGCTCAAAACGATAAACGACTCATCCTCGCTCCGCTCGGGTTCGTCCCTTGTTACATCTTAACGTTTAGTATAGATTTCTCAGAGATGAGATATTTACCCGCAGTAAAAAGTATCCTATATGTTGACCTGCAGAACCAGCTATCATCATACCAAATTTCATCAAAATCTATCGAGTGGTTTTCTCGTAATGCGGTCACAAACAGACAGATAGACAAATATTCTAAAAACTATAAATTCGGCCGCTGTATCGATAATAATGACTATTTCAATAAGATCTTACAAAAATATTAACCATACGGATTCGACACTTAGAATTTTATTATACGTTTACAATTAGTAACAAGTTTTAAGTCGTAACCACACTCGCGAAGTATGAAAATGGATAAAAATAGGTTGTGTTATTCCAGGATAAATCTGTCTTTACAATTGTACTCAAATTCGTGGCAACGTTAGGAGGTAACAAACGGACTTACTGTCTCATAAACTCTCGCATTAATAATAAAAGATATCATTTCATACCAATAATTCGAATCGCGATAAATTGGACAAAAAAACTTATTTAGACAGCCTGATCTCAAAATCTCGCAATGGGCACGGTCTCAGACGCACTTGAAACACTTGGATGACGGGTATTACAAGCTAGAAACTACAATGAATGATAACCGGTTTTATGCCTAATCGTATTGTAACTTTTTGTTGCAATTCTTTATACATCCACGGTCCGGGTACAATGGATACGCGTCACGGGCACCGATAGCCTACCGATTGGATTTTTTGTGACGTGTCATTCAAAATCAAATAACTAGAGAGGATTTTATTAAAGTTTTTGTACGTTTAGTATTTTTGTTGTATTAAAATTTCTGTAATTTTTTTTTTGGTTGAGATAGGCGTTAAGTTATCATCGGGCTTATGCATATTCTTCAACAACATTATTAAGTATTATATTTTTAGTACTTCTAAATAGATTTTTAGACAGGTTCTGAATTTTGAAGAAGGAAACAAACAAATGTTTCCTGCTTATATTTCGCATTCGTATTGACATTAGAGCTGGTTCAAGTAAATAGAACTGATGAAGCTTGAGAATACCTACCGCACCATATGTGTATGTGTCTTAGGAAAGTTCCATATACATATGAAATTGTTAATCATCGTACACATACATACATACACTGATTTTCAAGATGGTATGATTTTACGTATTGAAAATTAACGAAAATATTAAAAAAATGCTCACTATATATTAATTAAAAGTAGTTCAATTACAGTTTGGATAGTTACATATCACTTTTAATATAGGAGCTTGTCTAAGTTCAATAGGACAGACGACGTCGATATATCAATAGGGTGATAGGTTAAATGACATTGATGAAGGAAAAAATCAAGAATTCTTAAACATTCATTTATAATATACTGCAGGCAGCGTCACGTGCAACATCTAGTCTCGTTGCTTTACCCAACGTATATTGTTTTACGCTTGAATTGATTTAACTACATAGAAATCTGACAAATACAACCTTACCCTGGCCTCTTATAAATCGTACCGGATGATTAACTGTATAAATTGCCTGCTAGATTGCCACCGCTCTTGCTGCGCCAGTAATTTATAGAAATACAGGATATTGTTTATTTGGACTGTGGTTTTTTTGACTAATTACTTGATATCTATAAAAAAGCTTTACCAGCTTTAAAATCCCTCATACTTTAATGTCCCACTTTTTTTGGGGGTGTTTTTTTTCTTGAAATTTTGACAAACGAGTGAATTAAGAACAAGTTTTACTAAGTTTTTGCTATATCAATATTAAAGGCAATGCAGCTTCCGCTCGCTAAGGTCAAAATTACGGGAATCACTTAGTAGAAGTCTACGAACTATAGTATAGTGTTTCCAAGTACAAAACTTGCTATCTACATTCAGCGGTTAGCCAACAATACAAAGTACTACTTCTGGCGAACTTGTGTCGAACAAAGTTGCAAGTTTCGTATTTCACTGCAGGTTCACTCCGCGAAGTTCCACTCGAATTTCTTGGCTTAGAATGCTTAATGCGAAATTGTCTGTGCGAAGTAAGGTTTTTCGAATGCTTAGGCATTTTATATAAGTTATATAAAATTATTACAAATGAGCTCATATTTTAACAAATAATTACAAATGTTTTGTTCTGTTAAATAAATTTCCGAAAAAAATTAGTCATGGTAGAATATTATGATGAGGACATAGGTAACTGTTATGTATAGACAAGTATATACTTAGGACATAATGTCGTACTACATACATATATACATATATGATCCCATACACTGACTGCACTCTTTTCTACCAGAGAAATTGAACTCGTCAACGATACACACTATATAAAACTTTCAGCGAAAGTATAAGAAAAGTCATTGAGAGATAGAGCTTCATAATGTTTTATGGAATGAAATAGAGTTTCATAATCCTTTGCTATGATTACATTACCATACAGATGACGTTTTTGCAGCATGCACTAAGGATTGCAGTCTGTAGGGCTCTGGATGCCGTTCAAGAATTCCGTTACAACACAAAGAATGTAAAATCTCGTTGCCAGCCGTTTTCACATACCGACCTTAAACGTAAAGTATTTAAAATGTTTAAAGGCTTTTAGCGACCGTGTTTTTATCTACTCTACCAACGTAATTTTGCGTGTGTCGCAGTTATGTAGTTGTTTGGGATGTAATTTGGGGTACCTTATCGCGGTTTCCTCCCCAAGCGTCATATATGATGCAATTATGATGAGAATAAAATGTAGTCATAAGATAATAATTCTAAAGTCTCCAGTAGAGAATATTTTAACAAAATAATAGTTTAAATTAAAGCTGATTTTAATTTTTGTATAGAGAGCAAAAATAATACATACTACAAGCCCAATGTTATAGTTGCTTATTATTATATACAGTCATAACAGGATGTTTAAGACTATTGCTTAGAAAACATTCGTTGTTTATACAAATAATGTTGAGACAAGAAAATAAATTGTATTACATTATTTTACTTATTATGAAAATCAGTATTTAGGTATACCTAACAAAAATACCTAATTTGTTGGTATTATAGATCAACATTTTTAATGAGTTAACATATTATGTTTGATATGTCATGCATAGCTCATGTTTTAGGATTTTGTAGCCAAAAAGTAAAAATCGAACGTTTATAATTTCGTTATGTCTATCTGTTCGTACATATAGTTATTTTATTTTTGAGACTATTGCATTTGGTATTATAATATAGGTGAAAAAAATAAGTGCACATTTTATGGTGTATTTTAATTTATACCTCTTGCCTTTTTTATAGCTTTATTAGCTTTGTGCTAACTTTTGATAGCAAACTAGATCATGTCTTGAAACCAAAAGTTACCTTTAACACGTACAGTAAAAGATCCAGTAATCTGTTTCCATGCTCTCATTTGTAGATTGACAAAATTTAATTATAAAGCAAATAAAAACTTTTGTTACATAGATAAATCTTCTAGGATTTTTTTGCGGAAATATTCGCGTAAATCTAAGAAAGTATTATATATAATCATTATTGTTAGATCTTTTATAAGTCGCATATTAACGGTAGCAATTACACGTCGAATGAATGTCTATCTCCTTTGTTCATACAGAAATTACATACATAATTAAATTGAATTTATTTTATCTCGTGTTACTACGAAACGAATCAACCAAACGTTCCGATATCTGAATTTTGCATACCGCATCAACGAAAAAGCGACAAAATTAAATGATTCTCTGAGTAAGAATCACCTTTACTTCTTAAATCTTATTTATAACGTCTTAAAGGCCACAATCGTATAATAAAGGGTGGGTGGTACGCAATAATATCGATGTTCTGCGGAGAGAAGTGCGCATGCGGTTTGAACCCAGTACCAACACCTGCGACCTTCGTGCGTCAGTACGTTTTGGGATGCTGCGAGGACCGGCTGTTTCTCTTTTGAGATAAATCTGACGAACTTAATTAGGATAAGCTTTTGATTGTTTTGAATATTTTTTGTAGATATCTGTCGTTGAACAATTAATGGACTTTCGAATGTACTTCGATTATACTTTTCGATTTTGAGAAATTTATTATTTATCAAACGTTTATTGTTTACGTTTTATATGTAAGATATATTGTACTGATAAAATTATTATAAAGATAAAAAGCTATTCTAAGAAAAATTATTAAATTAAATATTTGCCAACACGAAAAATTTGGGAATTGAAATTGTATACGATTTGATATTATTCTGTTTAGTATTATTTTCAATTATGGCTTTTATTTTAAACCTGTAATATGTTAAATATCTTAACAACTGTATTTAAAACTTATCGACTTAAAATAATTGCGACAATTTATGAAAATATTGATTACGTGTAAGTTGAGATGGGTAGGTATTCTGAGGAAACTCGAACTCGAATGTATCAGAAAACTAAAAGATGTAGCTTTTCGCTGTTTTCCCTCGTAATCATAGATGAATTGAAAGAACTGAATATCATTCAAATCGTGTAGGGGAAAAGAAAAAAAATAGATATTTTTATTATAACTTTTATTTCTACTATTCATCACTGGGCAATTACTGAAACTTTGTTGAACTTCAGTGTGTACTGAATGTTAACGTATCGGAGGAAAAATTTTATACACATAAAGACACAAGAGTACGAAAACCCTATACGACAAAACATATGCAATACTATTAATTTAGCCCTTTCAGCTTCAGCCCACTGCTGGTCATGGGCTTTCCTTCACTGCGAGAGAGTGCCAAAAAACTGTACACCACACTTGCCAAATAATAATAAGCGAAATTCACATATCTTAAGAAAACTAGATAAGTCCTCTCAGATATGATGGTTTCCATACGATGTTTTAATTCACAAGTGTTAAAAAAGATTCGCTTGGCACTTACGAGTTGTTTGTGTGTTTTGTTCGTTTTACATATTTTCGCACTTTACAATTTCCTTTAGCTGATAATGTAATCTTTATTGAACAAAGCAGAATATCGACATCGATACTTATATTTTCCCGGTCAGCGCTACGTTGGGCACGTACGTGGGCACTATTGAATTACGGTGTTTTATCAAGCGGCGTCTTTGACTTCGCCGTCCTGCGTTATGTATGTAATTAATGTTTATGAGTAGATATTGGAAGCCTTATGTATTAAATATCATTGCCTTTTCAGTTATATTTTTGCTATATTTTTGCTATATTTTTTTAAGCAGAATAAGACTTTTATTATATTTTGAGGTTTTGGTCTGCGTATGTACTATAGAAGTACTTAGGTACTTGGATGGAACGATCATAATGAAATTGTATTCAGCCCTTTTTAACGTCCTTCCTCCTTTCAATGTGAGGGGGATCAGGTCATAGTCTTATCAGGTCGACCATCTCATCAAGATGACCAAGTGTGGTTGGCGGATATCAAATGTCTTTCGAAAACTTGCTAGGTTCTCTCAGACATGTAGGTTTCCTCACGATATTTTCCTTCACCGTAAGACAAGCGGTAATCACGTGGGAAATAATTCGCACATCAAAATATCAGAGGTGCGAGACACGGGATATGAACCCGCTTCACTCGGTTTTCCAAGCAAGCGCGTTACCACTGGGCTACCACTGCCTGTAACTTTTAATTATACCTATATTATATTATTGCTATTATCCTTCCTTCTATTAATTAGAGTAGGAAAACTAGTGAATTTAATGACACTGGATTATACGATTATTATTTGCAGATAAAATGACAAATGGTACGGACATGTAAAAAGACAACCTGAAGATCATGGTCCGATTTGCCTTGAATATGTTGGAACTAAGACAAGACGGAGGCTGCTCCCTTAAATTAATAATATAATATTCAATAGAGATAAGGCCGTTATAGATACAAGGTATATTTTAAAGTAGAATCTATATTAATAAAAAATATTTACAAAAAGAAAAAAATACCGACTGCGTAAAAAATGAACTAAAAAGAAGTGAACAAGTGTACGAAGGAACATGGTACCTATTATTAAGTCAGACATACACACACGCAGATATTATAAAACATGTACATAAAATAAAATAAAACATGTATAAAATGTATATCAGCAAAACCTGTTAAGCCGTTTAGGAGTTACGAGGGAACATAGAATCAGATATTTATATTATATTACATACATACATACAGGCCAAACACATAACCCTCCTTTGGGCTTCGCCGCAGTCGGGTAAAAATAAAAGACTATATGTTAAAAAACTTTATATTAAAAATATTTGAAGATAACGAAAATGAGGGTTGACTTTTCAGTTGTCAATTAGGTACTACCTCCTGTTAATAGAATATAAATGTACCATCGTTTCTCTTTCTATGTTAAGTGTAAAAGATTTTTTGGACTTTGATCGCTTTGTAAGTAATTTATTATGAGTGAGACTTGGAATACTGTAATGTAGTCGCTACAGCCTCTCCTTATAGCCAAAAGAGTATGAAAATATTTAGTATGTTAAAATTGTTATGGGTGTATCATGACAGACAAACAGAAATGAATTTCGGACATATCATAATTGTATAATAAAAAAAATATTTTTTTAAAAATAATTTCATATTTTGATCAATTAAATATAAATAAACTAAATATACATTTTTTCCCCTATCTTTATAATTTTACACTGAATACAATTACATATAGAATCTTAGCGAAACGAGTTTTGTGTAACTCTGTAGTCTCTCCAGAATAATTTCTAAGAAATCCGTGCGAATTTCCGAGAATTCTATTGTTATCGTACACGCCGGCGTGTATGCGTTCCTCTAGGGGTTTAAAGAAAATCAAGTTTTGATTAGTGGATTCTTCGAAAAACACCTATTCAGTATTTAGAAAAATTCCGCCGCTAATCGCCGTATTTTTCTTTTAATCAAACGATATTTAAACTATAATATACTTATAGCATAGGTATTTACTGATAGCAATAAATCCTATCAATACAGGTGGTACGTACACGTTGCAGGTGTCTCGGCAGGGGGTCGGAAATCGTGACTAAGCGTAACCTTCGATATTTCATTATTACATGTAAATATGGTAACCATTAGCCTTCAATTTTGTTTTGAAACTCGAACGCCACTTCAACAGAAATATGTGAATTTGTAACTCCAATGTATAATCATCATAAATTTAATTAAAATCTTCCGTTTTAAATAAAACTATCGTTTTGGATTTTTTCAAAATAAATTATAAACCAAATGAATCCGTGAAAAAATCCAAAAGGATAGTTTTATTTAAAACTAACAGAACCAGCGGCTTCACTCGCGCTAAAACTCATCCTCTATATTACTCCCTTATGGGGTGAATTTCTAAAAATTCTAAAACCTATTTATTTAATTATATTGAAATGCATTAATACCAAGCCTCAAGTAATTCTGATCACAAATATTTTTTGAGTCGTATTATAACGTGTTTTCTCGTGGAAATGAGATAATATCCCGCAGTAAAAAGTAGTCGATGTCACTCTCCAGCCTTCAACTATCTCCACACAAAAATCTGTCAATCTGTTATGACGTGAAAGAAGGATAAACATACAAACAAACACACTTTAACATTTATAATATTAAGTATGGATGTATGGATATCAAATATTCGCGTAAATCTTACAATATGAAAATATTAAAACATTCCATATTAAATATGGAAAGAAATTTTATGTTTATCAATTAATTACATATTAATAGATACTATTTCAGGCAGTGGTAGCCCAGTGGTAACGCGCTCGCTTGGACAACCGAGTGAAGCGGGTTCAAATCCCGGGTCTCGCACCTCTGATATTTTCATGTGTGAATCATTTCTAACATGATTACCACTTGCCTTACGGTGAAGGAAAACATCGTGAGGAAACCTGCATGTCTGAGAGAACCTAGCAAGTTTTCGAAAGGAATGTGAAGTCCGCCAATCCGCACTTGGCCAGCGTGGTGGACTATGGCCTGATTTCTCTCGTATTGAGGGAGGCCTATGCCCAGCAGTGGGACGTTAAAAAGGGCTGAATACATACATACATACAGATACTATTTCTATTTTCTTTCTTTCGGTGAATAAGAGAGCAAGTTGACTTTGTCTTATTTAATTGAGATTTATTAACGTTATTGTCGAATTGAGATTTGGATTTAAGTATTTTTAACCGACTTCCAAAGAAAGGAGGAGGTTCTCAATTCGACCGTATATATTTTTTTATTTTTTATTTTGATTAAATATCATGCAAGAATGCCAAACTATCAGACAGACATAATATTGTATTTAAAACAATGTTTCTATTATATATAATTTATTTAATATATAAAACTTACATAAGATTGAAATCTAGCTTGAAGCCATTACATGTTTTGCCGAATTCGCTAAAAGCTTTAAAACAATGACATTATGTTTGCGATGTATTCATTTACGTGCTATATAGTAAGTATCATATTACTTACAAGTTACAGAGGCGTTGAAAGTGCTAGGTGAATAAAGCAAGGAACAAAACGCAGTCTAGTTGCAGACTATTCGAATGAACCCAAACAAGAACTAACGAGCGCTAATTCCGAAAAGGCACCGCTTGCATTCTCAGTTTGAAACTATGAAAGGATCTACTATGCAGGGAATGATAAAGATTCGCATACAACCAACATTTTCTATTTTCTATAGAGATGAAATACATGAATTGTATAGTAATGAGTTTGTCCGTTTGTCTGTGCTGTAATAAGGTTTGAGTAATTTTTGTAGTTGATATGCAATAAATAGGATAGTTAATACGACGTATTATACTTACGAGTGGTTTGGATAGCGATTTTCTTTGGTCTGTTTCCGCCATAACTTATATTTGAAGAATTTTATGTTGTCAAATATTATCATATGCTGGAAAATCGATTCTGACCTCTAAAACCCGAACAGTTAAAATATACATACTCTTGCAGGTGTATTGGTTTTTCAATTTATTTATTTTATTTACTAAGAATACAATATAAACCTAATAGAGCCGAATCACATATCTATTGCCAATGTCTATTCCACAATAGGCACACGTTATTTTTTTGTTTGTTTGTATGTAATCTTTGGAACTAATGAACCAATTCCAAAAATTCTTTCTCTAATAGAAGCATATACATATATAGGATATATTTTATTTTGATTTAAATAAGTTTTTAGTTTTAAATCTTAATATCTACAAATCAAGTCAAAATAATGTTAAAATCAGAGACGAAACCAAGCGAAGCGAGGGTGAGTCGCTAGTTATATTTTCAGTGAACTTCCTTAAACGAATTTTATGATTGTCACAATCGTGAGTTCTAGTTATTCCGGTATCTACACACAGACCATTTTAATCACCTGCATTCATTTGTAACTACAGCTGCCGTAACGTCTGATACGCCACTTACTTATCGTATAGACAGGTACGGTGGGTTTAAATGTTAATAAACATTTAATGTAGCAGATGTCCCATTTTTTTTTTGTTTTCTGTCACTTCGTTATGATAATTTGTGCACCATAATGGCGTTTGAATTTAATTTACTTGACAAAGCGTATAAGGGAAAGAAAAGGCTAATCTCTGAAACGGAGTAACTTAGGCTACTTTAATTTTAGAAAAACAACAAGGTTCCACTGAAAAAAAAAGAAAACGTAGCTAGGAACGCAACCAAGCGAAGCGATCATAAGTCGTTAGTAAGTAATAAATAAAAAAAAGTGCGTGTCTGTGTGCAATTCACACACGGTAGAAGTGAAACTTCAGATAACTAACCTACAAGAGAATGAGATGCATATTATATCAGGAGTAGATAATTATTATAGGGTTTATTTTTTTTTTATTTTTTTTACCAGGTTTAAAAGTTATTTTACATTTTATTTAACATAAATATATTATATTACATATTATTCAATTATAAATTTTATTATTTTTCACTTCCTGTGTAATGCATTCTATCTCAAATAACAACAGTTACCATGGCAACATGGCAATGTATTCTATCTCATTCTCTCGCCGGCTTAATCCTATATATTTATGTGTTTGTCTCTTTTTAGTGTTGTGTTTCCGTTTCATCGATTTTCAAATCACAACGAAAAATATGAATCTGTTTGATTCTGTTTGAAAATTTGAAAATGTTCAAATTTTTTTTGGTTTTTAAACGTGCTAATTTCAATATAGATTAGAATTGAAAAAAGTTTAATTTTATCTATCATTTTTGAAGTGTCTCATATGTCTACCTAGCCTTTAAAAATCTGAACTATAACCCTGGTTGTAGTGCGAAGTGACATTATAAAAAATGTATTTCTACTTTAGCAATGAAACAGAAATTAGCATATTCTAACTTATACTACCCATTAAGAATTATTGATAAGTTTAAATCATAATAACGTAACCTTTAAAATAACACTTAATTCTGACAGATGTTAATAATTTGTTAGCAACAATTACTGTATAATTCTGCCTTTCGCGAGACCCTGACACTAATAATATACTTTTAAAGTTGTGACCCCTGTATATATTCGTGGCATTTAAATTTAGATATACCATCGGTTAAAAGTTCAAATTAAATTGCTTCTTATGTAAATTCAATATTTATTTCTTTGTTTATATGGCTCTATTTATGTCTAGTGTCTTTAGGTGTCTAGCCTTGTCAGTTACTTTAGGTTATGGTTATCTGTATACTAAATATCATCAAAATCTAAACAGCCGTTTTATCGTTGTGAAAGAATAACAATCATACACACATGTGTGTGGCACATACTAATGTTCGCATTCATAATAATAATAGTAGGCCGATTCAGGCCTTTTAACCTGACTCCTCATCATTGTGAGGAAGCAGGAAGAGGGATTAAGCTATATTCTAGCATGCAATAACTAGTTAGATTCCTACATAATGTATCCTATTTATTAAGTAAGTGGCTCACCCTCGCTTCGCTCGGGTTCGCATCTATGAAAACAAAAACAAACCTATCCACGGGAACCGTACATTTTTCTGTTATAAGGTATCGGCATTCCAAATTTTACTAAATTAGGTGCATAAGTTGTTGTGTAATAAGCTGTATAAGTTACTATAGTTTTTTAACTATCCATAGACATATAAGGTACCACCATGCAAAATTTCATTTAAATCGAAATTTGAAATTTTGCCCGTACAACAGACAAACAGACAGAGAAACGAAAAATTACAAAAAAAACTGTATTTGATCTATTTCTCTTCTTACATCCTCCTGACTCGGTTTTTAGCATTTTTTTCAAGTTCGTGTGTAACATGTTTGAAATACTGAAGATACCGCGGCTTAAAAATTTCTTTATAACAATCTGGTTTAAACAAAGATCACTAGCTAAAGCTATAAAATATAGCATATATTATAAAAAAACACATTTTGCGTGTACTCGGGTTATTTCAAAATCTACTGAACGGATTTTCATACGGTTTACCAATATAAAGAGGATCTCCTCTTAAATAGATGTAATCTATCTATCTAGATAGATTAATTACATAAATGTACCGGTATAATGATATTTTTAAATAAAATTAAAAAAAAAACGTCCTTTGTAAGGGCGCACTGAAGCGGAGCGAGGGTAAGCCACTAGTATATATAATTCTATGTTAATCACTATAGAGGCTTGAGCGAGGCGAGGGCGCAGGCCCACTATAAAATATTTTATACCTTAGTTACCACCCACGTTGTTATTATAAGGCCCATAAGCTATATTGCATGATAATAAATAGAATAGTTAAACTAAGACAATAAAAGAAAACCATGTTTAGTTAGTAATTATTATTACTTTAATAATATGGCTACAAATCCAAAGTTGAAATAGAGAAGCTACCAATTTTTTTCATCTATTAATTATAAAAAAAATAGTTAAGTGTATCAAAAATATAAAAGTATTATTAAAATATCTCAAAAAATGAAAAAGTTATGAAATTAAGTTGCGCTTGTAAGAATAATTGATTTAATGAAGGATCAAAATTTTATTTAATTTCTCAGTCATTTCAACATTGCAAAAATTTTTTCACTGATTTATTAATTTTGATCTACATATTATATTATGATTCGTTTGACATTTCATTGGCATTAGAAATAGATTTTTTTGTTATCGTTATCTCTTGTTGTTGTTAAATTGCAACGTGTGAACCCGCAGTTACTCAGCAGGTTTATTTTAATTTTTTTATGATGTATATTTTTCTGCAAATCAAAGAAGCTACTGATAAGCTAAATGTTCTATGAACTTTAGTAAATCTTGACTAGCATGTGAATATTAAGAAATGTCGTATTTTTTTAACCTACCACACAAAAAGTCTTTTTTTTTTAGTTTTTACGCGTACGATTGGTTGTTTGTCTGCCTGACTATACCATCACGAATGGACCAATTCGGAAGTTTTTTTTAAACTAGAAATCTACATCTTAAACTGACGTGGTTCTTAGTTGTTGAAGTAGTGAGTTGATGAAATTCTGTCAAGATTTCAGTTTACTAAATTGTTTTAATTTTAAGATTCATTTTATGTTGGGTGGTTTAAAAATGTATTTTTATTTATTTTACCTTGTTTTACAATTCTGATGTTTTACCATTTTAATATTACCATTCTGATGATATCCTTCTGACGAATTTCGGCCGCAGCGGTCATTCTCCCTTAGACTAACTAACTAACTAACTGTAAACTGAGCTGGAGATATTATAATCCACAAATGTACACGCAGACACCAGTGTACTCTCTATCTATCGATAAAACGATACTTCAATGCGACCGGTGAGAGTTAAGGCGCAGGACCGGTAGCTTTACGTGCTTTTAGAAGTACGGGGGTGAAACACCGCTTCCCCACTTCGGGTTGTTACTGGGACTTTCTTAACAGAAAGACTCAATGACTAAATTTGGCCCCGCCCGGGACTCAAACCCAGGACCTCCAGGTATACAGCCGTATATACTAGCCACTATTATACATTTTTTGTCGAAAATGTTGTTAGATTTAGAGCACGATAGCAAAGAAACTACTACATAACATGATTCACGCTAAAAAAGCTATTAGCAATTACATACGTGGTATTGTGTCATTTGTTTTTACACACGGCGCCGCTGGCGTCTCGAAGAATATTTCTTTATTGTGAAATATAATTGCTAATGCTTAGGTCTTTTTAATAGACCGCATCACTGCGCCTGTTACGCCCGAGGCGGACGGTAACCGATTCTTAGAATAAGGGAATTCCACTAATTGTGCATGTATGACTACCTATTAAGTATTCAATGCCCGGATTATTTTTAAGGTTCCGTAGCTTAAACGAAACTATTATAATTTCGTCATGTTTGTCTGTTTGTTTGTCAGTCTGTCCGTGTGTATCAGCGATTTTACTCGGAGTATATTGAAGATATAATGTAAATCGCTAGATTTTGCAGTCAAATTATGAAAAATAAAAAAAAAGGATGGCTCTCTATACATACAACGATGGGGTGAATAAAAATTACTAAGATAAAAAGTTGAAATTCAAAATTAATTATTTACATATATACTATACTATGTATGTATGTAGGCATGTAATATAACTACATATTCATAATGCGTGGTGGGTAAACATCTTATTGCATTATATTACTAATAAAAATACTAGCTGAGACGTTATTTAAAGTTATCCTTATCTCGGTATCTGTAGACTACCTAAAAGTTAAGTAGTAAGTAACTTGGACATGACGCATGGCCCACTTTATTTCACGCACCGTCTTAAGCGCCGCAATCGTTCCTACAGTTTTCTCACTACTGACTGTATGGTGCAAATGATAATTTACAAATTAAATTTCTGTATTTAAAAGTATAAGAAATATAGTCAAGTGTACACTCGTATTATTTTTATACATTCGAATCTATATATACTTTAATATTATGAAGAGTAATGTAGTGAAAAACTTCAGAGCTATACTATTTTCAAAATTAATTTTAACTAATAGAAACCCTTAGGTGATAACACAATATGACCAGTAACAAGTGGCTTCAAGGAATACAAGTGAAGTGTAGAAAGAGTAAACAAAAAAGAGAGAGAGAGTAAGAGCGAGTGGCTAGTACTTGCTTATAAAGTATTTCAAGTAACATTTAAATAATAAATTAGAAACGAAAACTTGCAAGCACCAAGAAACCACCACAACTGTCTATTAATCTTGTAATTCTGTAAAAATAAAATACACGTTTTCTCTGATCTAAAAACTCAGACATCAAGCTTTCGTCAATATAGGTATATATTTAGCAACCAGAAGTGAGTTTTATTAAAAAAACACAATACGTGATATCCAAACTTTATTTACTTCTATTCTTATTATTACAATCAGTTAACGAATCATTATACAACGAATTTAATCAATAGATAACAACAAGTAATTCACAATTAAACATAGAAAATAGATCAACAACAAAACAGAATAATATTACAAAATGGCTCAAGTATACCGAGTGAACCGAACTGCGTCAACACCGAGCGCTGCCAGGTCAACGAATGTTTCACCGTTTGCACCGTCCAGTATTATACCGTGCTTTTTATAGTTTTACTCAGCATAGTGTGTCACTAGAATAGGGGTATATCTTATAATATATATAAATATTAAAAAAAAAGCAAAAATCTTTAACTTGTACCACACAGTGAGCGCCGAGACATCGTAACATTACTCATCGGTCAAACGCTCCCAGTGGAGGGGAGAGCTATACAGACTATACGCCTCTTTATCCTCCGATTTCACTTTTTTCTCCCTTCAACGATCCAATTCCAATATCCCGCATTGTCTTAGCGTGAACGTGATTTTGTAGATTTTCCCTCATAATGCTTTTATTTGCTAGCTTTATTGAAAGTTAGCTAAGTATTTAGACTTGTATTGAATTTTTTTTTAGAAAATATTTGGTTGTTTCTACTACTTTTAATTTTAACTTGTGATTATAACGTAATTACAAAATATTTTGATATAAATAGTTATTTATTTACCTGTATTGTGCTCTTTAGTTTTATTTTCGGTTTTTTTTTTTTGTTTTTTTTTTGACATGTGATACATCATATAATGTATGAGAAATGCAAAGCTTTTTTTCAATATAGTTGCCAATTATACTGTTTTTGTTATAGATAATAATTTTGAATATTCGTTCTAAAGCTAAGAAAACATTATTTCGTCCCGCAAAAAGTCGCCTATACAATGGAATGTTATTATTTAAGGTTGGTAAATAAAACTGGCGTGAAACCGCAAGAATGGTCGCTTTGAATGTTTATTGAGACTATAATGGTTTTTCTTTTTTCAGGTAAATAAGAACGCGGAATTTATTCAATTTACACTAAATTTGGTAAGATGTTTACTTTTTATTCATCATAACAGGTGTTATAACTTCATGATGTGGTAGTTGTTGAAGATAATATGTTATATAGGTATATGTTATAAGAAGAATCCATCTAAAATAAATATTTTATAAATATTGGTACTATCTGTACATTAATACGCGAAGATAAAACTTTGAGCCACTTTTTAAGCATATTGCATGTACGGAGGAGGATGAGCTATAGCATAGTTAAAGTTTATATAGAGAAGGACTACAGAAAGCCAAAATTTATTGACTTTCTTTTACCTTTAATTACTTCACCGCTAAAAGATACAACATGGTGTTAGATAACCTGGATTAATATTATACGAGTACTTACATAATATAAAGATAAAAAGTTTGTTTATATTTGTGCAACTCTCTGAATCTATGGACCCTTCTTAGAATTCTTTTGGATTTTATAGGCTATCGATATATTTTTTTTTTTTTTATTTCTTTTTTGCGGCTATGGTGTCACTGCGACCATTTCTGGTCTATTGTGATCGCCACATTCTTCGTTAGAGTGAACCGTTGAACCCTGCAGAATTTAAAAATTGCAGGATTTTCTTAGGTTTGCACTCTTTTATTTCATCTAGGCCTATAAACTGTTTTCCTAGATGAATGCTACGTTTGTACATGAGCGGACCGCATTCCCATAGAAGATGAAGTGGCGTTTCATCTGCCTCCATGCATATTCTACAGGTTCGCGTTTCGCTCAATCCCATATTGAACATGTGCTTGTTCAAGCAGCAGTGTCCCGTGAAAGTCCTTACCAGTAATCGTAAGGTTTTTCTGTTTAGCGCTAGCAAAAGGTTGTTAAGCCTTTTGTCATAGGCTTTAATCAGTGTCTTGGAGTGAATCTTTCCATTTGACTCATTCCATTCCTTTTTTGCAGTCTTGAGACATGCTATCATTAGGGTTCTTTGAGCTAAGCTCTTGGGTATTCCGCAGAAGGGCTCAGGACCCTGCTGCGAGCCAAGAGCTCCCTCTCTAGCAAGCTTATCGGCACATTCGTTGCCAACTATCCCTGCATGACCCGGTACCCATCTTAGTACTACTTTGTTTCTTTTTGCTAAGAAGTTTAATCGGTCCATGCACTGTTCTACTAGCTTCGATGAGACTATGTTTGAGTCTAGTGCTAGTAGTGCGGCTTGGCTGTCCGAATTTATATAAATAGTTTGATTTGTGTAGTGCTTACATAGATTGGCTTCTACACATTCTAGGATGGCATAGACTTCTGCTTGGAAGATGGAGGCGAATTGTCCGAGATGTACGCTTTTGCTGAACCTCGGTCGCTCTCCATGTATCCCGCAGCCAGTCTTTGCTCCTATTTTAGAACCGTCTGTGTACCAGACTAGAGATCCGTTTTTATAGGATATTTGGCTATTGGTCCAGTCCTCCCTTGACGGAAATTCAATTATGTAATATTTATCAAATAAGTGCCGCGTTTGCATGGCATCAGATGTCATACCAAGTAGCGGCATCTCTTGCAGAGAGTCCTGTAAGGTCCTCATTTTCCGTGAGAGCCATTGAGTTCTGCCTTGGATTTTAGCTCTGTACATACTGGCTTGTGCCTCCTTCTGTATAAATAGGTGTAGAGGTGGCAAACCAAGTAGTGCATTTAGTGCTTGACCAGGGCACGTAGACATGGCTCCTGTTGTCATTAGACAGGCTGTTCTTTGTAGGCTATCTAATTTTTTAATTACTGTTGTCTGTTTAGTCTTATTAGACCAGGCTACCGATGCGTAGGTGATAATTGGCCTCACAATGGCAGTATATGTCCAAAGGGTGGTTTTGGGGCTTAAACCCCAGTTACTGCCCAGCATGCGGCCACTCGCTCCTAGTGCCATCTTAGCCTTACTTACAACTGTAGCTAGGTGAGGGTTCCACGTCAGTTTTTGGTCTAGTGTTAGTCCCAGATATTTGACTTGTGTGGAGAATGTGATCTGTTTGCCATTAAGCTTTGGCATGACAAGTTTGTCTAGCCGTCGCTTATTTGTAAAGGGCACAATAACCGTTTTGTCTGCGTTTACTGATAGGTCACTTCTGACACACCAGTCACTGACAGTATTTAGTCCCTTTTGTAGTATACTTGAGATTGAAGATTGGCAGAAACCCCTCACTGTGATTACCAAGTCATCTGCATAGCCTTGCGCATCAATATGGAGTTCTGCCAGTTTGTAAAGTAGCTCATCCACGGCCAGGGTCCACAGTAATGGGGATAAAACACCCCCTTGCGGACATCCTCTTGCTGTGGATATGTATATGGTTGTGTCGTGAAGGGCTAGTTTGGCTCCTCTACTAGTGAGCATAGATTTTACCCAGGCTATCGATATAACTTTGAAAAAGAATCTCAATATCGATCAAACTTAATGAATTAAGGGTAATTTTCAACCACGGAGCGTCCCTAGTTAGTAACGAGCAATGCTAGGAAGGAAAAAACCTTTACAATCTTTCAATGAACCTAATATTCTAGAAATATGATTAATAAATATTAATTTATCTACGCCAAAAAGCACTACCCTCTCTGTAGAGTTCATTCAATTAGATTGAAGTGAAACTTGACTGAATCGCAAACTAGTCCAGTACAAACGTTACGTAGCTACGTACGTATTCGCAATGTTGTTTTTGGAAATACAGAAAGTTGAAAACTAATTTAGTTAAGTGCTCTGTTAAACGAGGATGCGTTAGTTATTTTTTGTTATTTTGTTCGAGCGGTTAAGTATCTAGTCGTTTGCTTTCAATAGAAGTGCAGTCAGTAGTTGCAAGTTCGATTTTCGCTTGGTGCAAATGTTTGTTGATTTTCAATTTATTCTTATTTTGATTTACAAACTTGTTCAAATGAAATGTACTCGTAGATGGTTCTGAAGTTCGTAAAATAGACAAATAATAAGTAATGATTTGATTCCACTAGTAAAACTAAATGTACTTATATAATATATACCTACTAATAATATAAAGGGGTAACGTTTGTGAGTTTGTGATGTAGGGGGTAATCTCTGGATCTTCTGAGCCGATTAAGATGAAATTTGGTAAGAAGATAGTTTAAGACCCTGGGAAGGACATAGGACATTTTTATGCTAGAAATTATCCCTTAAGGGGGTGAAAATGGGGATTAAATTTGGGAGGGTGAGTCGCTAGTATCATATAATATCAATTAATACGAATTATTTCACCTTTGTTGGTTTTCTTTTATTTCTGTAAAACCACATTCTAATAATCTATTCAATAAAAAAATGAAAATCCTTTCACAATTGGCGAATATTTCGCTTAATATACAGCGGAATGGACTAACTCTTCGTTTTTAAAGTCAATCAAAAAGTATCACAAATAAATCTTTACATTTATTTAAAAAAAAATATATTAGTTCTAAAAAAGATAAAAGGAATTAATTTTTAACTTTATATAAGCTTATTAATTCCATCACTGTCAATCTAAATATTTTATAAAAATAAATATTTACCTGTCTAAAATACTGTTGATTCTTCACGCATGTAATCCAACGCGTCGGTAGTAGCCATTAAGAGGTAAGCTGCGAGCTTTTTCATTAAAAGGTAAGCTACGAGCTTTTTAATGGAAAATAATGCCCATTGGCTATTAATTGATAAAATATTTTAACTCAGTCTGTCTGTATTTTACTTTACCTGAAAATATACAAAACTAACTATATTTTGTTACTTAAAGCTTTGTTATTAAAAGCGTCAAAGTTCATTTATAAGTAGGTAGGTATATCATACTACTATTATAATAGTACTAGCTACTCACCTTCGCTTCGCTCGGGTTCTAAGAAGAATTCTACTAAGAATTTAGTATAAACAAAAACAAATCTATCCCACGGGAATACCCCAGATCTATCTCTGTGCCTAATTTCATCCAGATCAAACATCCATCCAACCAAACTTTTACATTCTTAATATTTATATTGGATTCTTTTAAGCTATAAACGTTGGGCGAATTTGAATGAGTATACAGGTAGACTAGTATGGTGTAATTGTTAATAACAAAAATTGCCAAAAGTTGGCGAAAATTGTATAGGTATTATTTTAAAAATATAGAATGTTAGCGAAGGTGCACCCGAGCGGAGCTAGGATACTCTTAAAATATCTATAAAAAGCGAGTATTTTTGTAATTCCATCTAATTGCTTGCATTTTTACCACATAACAGCCTTATAATTCAGTCTAATCAGTTTCTTGGAATAGAGTTAGTATGACTATGAGTCCATGACTCAAATATAAACTCAACTATTATCATATAACTTACAAATGACTCAGTAAATGCGTAAAATGTAAATAAAAACTACTGTTTCCTCTTTATTTTTCCACAGAAGCAATCTTCTAACCGGCCATAATTGTTTTCCGCGAAATAAGGGTACTGGTATGAAATGGTTTGTCAAATATACATATATATATATATATATATATATATATATATATATATATATATATATATATATATATATATATATATATATATATATATATATACATGTGTGTATGTAAACATTACAAGGGAAAAATAGACACAAACAAGAAAGTTGCTAGGAAATTAGCTGCATTTTACATTTCTTACAATTGGAAGCGTATACCAGTGCATCCATGTGTATTTTCAACGTTTCGTTACATTTCATATTACTATGACCTCAGTATTTAAAAATAATACGAATTGTTTATTATTTATTTAGAAAATATGTTATTATAATGTTATATTTTTATTTAGACTGTTATTTATACAATAAAGAAATCTTAATTGTATTGCGTTAGTATATTCATTTCTTTTTAACGTCCCACTGCTGGGTACGAGGCTCCCTTCAACATGAGGGGCATCAAGCCATAGTCTACCACGCTAGCCAAGTGCAGCTTGGTGAACTTCACAAATCTTTCGAAAACTAAGTTCTCTTAGACATCAGGTTTTCTCACGATTTTTTCCTTAACCTTAATGTGGTAATCATATTGGAAATGATTCGCTCATGAAAATATCAAAGGTGCGAGACCCGGAATTTGAACCCGGTTCATTCAGTTACCCAAGCGAGTGCACTACCACTGGCTACCACTGCTTCAATACTTGAGTATAAAGCTTTAATCAACTCTCAAAACATATCCCTAGACAAAATTTGTTTATAATATATCGAAAACTCAATTTAGACCGTGTAATATGTAGGTGTAGGTATTAATATTTCGCAAAATAATATATTAAGAAATGCTCGGTTTCATTTCAAAAATGTGACGATTTTTTAAACTTTACATAAAGTTCCGTGATTTAACGCGATCAAGTATCTTTCTTATGCGATGACTTTATTTAGCTTTATTTTATAAGTTCAAAGCACCATATATATATATATGTATATTATCTTAAAAAAATGTAATATGTTACGCTTACCTACGTGTTACGGTAGTAAAAAGTAACTATGTGTTGTTGAAATCGTTACAGCTATTCCGTAGATTAGCGCGCATATAGACAGACAGTTTTTAATAGCTAGTTACATGGACTCTGGTACTGTATGCATACTATCAGCTCATTAACATGGCGTAACTATTTTGAAATTTCAAATAAATACTTTAATTTTATACAATATATCTATTATCTATCCTTTATTGTACTTTACGAATGATACCTATAAAATATAACAAATTATTAGGTAAAGACGGTTTTATTTATATATAAGAATAAGAGTACATAAATATTATTCTTATCTAAATATTTAAAAACTGGATACCTAATGGTTGATTCAAAACAACTCCAAACGACACGTTTCCTCTATAAATATGAGTGAGTCAAGCAGTTTGTTCGCCTACTTTGGGCAATTTGGTACTATGTTGCATGATTTAAGCGAATAATATCGGAGTGGTTTATTTTTAGGTTCAATAAGAATGCAATCGTTTGGCAACTTCGGAAAGTTAGAACGAAATATAGTTTGCGAGTTATGAAGTCGAATAATGTATTTTTCTCGACTTATCTATACATAGCAGTATGGTATAATGAGGTATAGTCGTTTCTGCCTGTTTGTTTTTCCGCATACTTCTGCTAAACCACGGGACGGATTTTGATATGGTTTTCACTAATAGATAGAGCGATAAACGAAGAAGGTTTGTGTATATAATTTGTAAATATTTTGTACAATATGGCTGAGCCTAGACGGTGTTTTGCCAAAAAAAAACTTGTTTCATACGAGTACATGGCTAACGCTGGTTAAACTTATAGAAATAGGTACATCAAAACAATGTACTAGAAAAATGTAAATATTAAAAAGACCTACAGAAAAGTTCGCGATAGCGTGTATCTATCTCCTAAGGTCTCACAATAACTATTATTATCTATATAAAAAGTACCTAGAGACGCACCCAAGCGAAGCGAGGAATACATAGATAAATAATTGTAAGTTGAAGGTACTATGGGGAACTAATGGAGAAGTTTCATGATGTTTATTTATTTATTTATGTATTTGGTAATCATACAGCGTTATAAAAATATCTATAGTTATAATATTATGTTAATATAATATTTAACGCATTGGAATTATATGTAGATTAAAACTAATGAATCAGTGTTTTTTTTTGAAATCTATCAATAAATAAACTAAACTGAGAGCTTAATTTAAATGTCAATTGCTCAGGTCGTGTGACGTCACGACTTTATTCTTACAAGCGCAACTTTAAAGTTTCATAACTTTTTCATTTGTTGAGATATTTTAATAATTCTTTATATATAAAATAAAGTCGTGTTAGTTACACCGTTTATAACTCGAGAACGGCTGGACCAATTTTTATCATATTTGTTTTTTTTTTTGATTTCTCTTAGTCCGGAATAGGATAATAAGTATTAAAACAACAGAAAAATAATAAAAAAAAATTATATGGCTAACGCTGGTAAATAACTATGTATTTTAAATATCTATTTAAAATGTAACTTTTTAGTTTTTACCTAGTTTTTGTTTAATATTTTACTTAAATGTTTATAATTAATACATAAAAAATTGGAAACTCCAATTATTTTACGTCTTTTTATAAAATCTAAACGATAAGAAATGTACTTTCGTCTTAAGTAACATAATAGATGAAATCTTACGTTACTTGTTATTGTCTCAGGTAAAAAGAAATAGTCCAGCGAGCTTTTTATTATGACCATATCTTTCAAAGTAGGTATCTATGATAATAAATATTTATATCCAAATTAAGTATTAGTTTAAAATTTATTGTTTTACGCTCAAATCTCTTCAGCCGTTGTATCGTGAAGAAGGAATAAACTTACTCGTAAAATTTTGCTTTCAGTAGATATAAATTAGTGTGTCAACAAAGTACAAACCTACACTCACTTCGCTTAAATCCTACAATACAACTACACACGACGAGTTAGAAATTCATATTTTATTTAAAAATTCTAATTTTATTAATTTATAGTTTATTTTATTTTAAATAAAACTATCTCATCCGTTATCATGATTGCAGTAAAACATTCGAAACATTGGGAACCGAAATATCCGTAAAGATATTTATTCAAAACAAGCGGTAAAAAGTAGCCTATGTGTTATAACTTTTTAAATTATCGCGTTTCATATTTATATGAAAGTTTATACTACGGGACTTAACGCGTGGATAAGCGGCTATATACCTTGTTCCCGACGTTTCGACTGGATTGCACCAGCCGTGGTCACGGGCAGACTGGCGGTGTACATCTTCGATCGTAGCAGGGGATGCCGTACACCGCCAGTCTGCCCGTGACCACGGCTGGTGCAATCCAGTCGAAACGTCGGGAACAAGGTATATAGCCGCTTATCCACGCGTTAAGTCCCGTAGTATAAACTTTCAGCCTATATGTTATTCCAGGCTATAATCTATCTCTGTGCCAAATTTCATCAAGATCCATTCAGCCGTTCTGGCGTGAAAGAGTAGCAAACATCCATACATACTCACAAACATTCACATGTATAATATTACATTAATACGGATGTCAAATATTCGCGTAAATCTAAGATAGTATTATGTGAATTCATATTGTTACTGACAATAGTTTAGGTTACGTCGTAACAAAACACTTAGATACAAAAACCTGACCGGATATCCTATTTTCTGGGAAATAAAAAAAAACATGTCGGTCAGGTAGTTTTCGAGTTATAAGGCACTAAAAATATATAGACAGCAACCAGTTATAACAGAAAATGTAATATAAATAAAATGATTAATTCAAGTCTATACAGAAAGTGCAATTCTCTTAGAAGTTTTTGTATTATGCTGCCAACATACTCGTATATATTAGCATCGTAAGATGGCAAATAAATAACACCTTACATTTCATCCAGCGTTACATTATTGCAAAGGTTTTCAAAAGTTGAATCATTACTGATTTCTAAGAACGAACTGGCCAGAAGAAGCTGTTATTACATTTTATATAACTTCTCATAACGAAGTGACCGACATCGACAGGTGGATTGGCGATTCGAGTACACTTTATTGCTTTACGACGCACTTTTTATCATATTAGGTATTTTACAAACGTGACCGTTATTATGAATTAGCGATCGCTCTCGCTTCGCTCGGATTCGTCCTTAGGTCGATTTCCCATACAAACTTTCATACCCATTTTCACCCCCCTAAAAAATGATTTCCGGGATAAAAACTACCCTATGTCTTTCCCAGGGTATCAAGCTATCTTCTTCCCAAATTTCATTTAAATCGGTCCAGTAGTTTCCGAGCTTATTCGGTACAAACAAAGAAACTTTCTTATTTATAAAATTAGTATAGAAGTATACCTGGATAAATAAGTCAACCAGTCTTTAAATTGTATATTGTAACATTGATTTCGCTAAATTATTATTTAGGTAGACTAGCGACTTACCATGGCTTCGTTTCGTATTTATGATATTATGTACAGGCAGCATTTTTTGGCAAATCCTGTCGAAGGGCTATGTGTTACTTGTTGTCGTCTGTCTGTGTACCAAGTTTCAAAACGTAATAAACATACATACACATATACATTCTCGCATATACCTATATTAATAGTCGAAGTCTCTGTTAATAACTGCTAATTTGTTGCTGACATTTCTTTTGCTTAAGAAAAGAATTTTGATAAACATTTTGGTTTTTTGTCATTTTTCTTATTTTATTTATATTTTTGTTTAATTTGACATTACATATTGTTACATTATTAGTTTTTACGTATCTATTAGTTTGTTTGTTTGTGCCAAGTTATAGTGAGTTAGACCTTGGACTCCCGGATATAAACACTTATAGTGTGAAACAGTCCCTCGTGGATAAGCTCAGGAGCGGCAAATGCTATTGCAATTTATTGCTTTACGTGCTCATTATTGCGTTTAGGGCGCTTGCACGCGGCACATTTTATTTCACAACGCGACGTTTCGTTCATTATTACAGTGTTATTGCTTAGACATTTGGTTGATTATTATTTTACTAACATAATACTGTTAATGTTAAGAAAAAATACCTACATACTAGAGACTTAATGTGTTACTCCAGCTTATAGTTTATGTACAAAGTTTCATCCAAAACGGTATAATGGTTAGCGTAAAGGAGAAACAAATGTGTACACATATACAAACAATCGCTTTTATAATATAGTCCGAGTAGTTGTGCTAAAAAACATTTAATTGTAGTATTTATATATATATATATATATATATATATATATATATATATATATATATATATATATATATATATATATATATATATATATATATATATATATATATGAGATATAATTATAAAATAATTCAACATTGTAATTCAATAATTATAAAATAAAACACCAATACTCTATACGCCCTTATATCAAATAAACTTAGCATTAAATGGGATATTTCTCACACAATCTCGTAATTTATGAACCGTTTTATTATTAATTTTCTAGGTATTATAATACCTGGTATTACAGTCGATAACGGTCGTGGAGCAAAGGTTATAACGATTATATGGATAATTGTGACGTTTTGTAATATTCTAATATATCATCACTTTGGATATGGAATATTCTTGCACTTCTTGTGACACATAAAAAGGGCTACTGCGCTTGAATTCGCCGCGAGAGGCGCTAGTGTAGAATGAGATCTCTAGAAATGTCAAATGACACTAAATATTTGCTGTTTGCGAGCTTTTCAATGATTTTCACCAATCATGATTATTGTCAAGGTTGTGCCATTCCTGAATAATTATGGCAGATATGGTTCAACAAATGTTATTGTTGTTTTAAAAGAAGAGCTAAGAAAAAGTCAATATTTTATATATTTGGTTATTATTAATTATGTAAATCAAAATCCTGATAGAATTGGTTTCGCGCTAATAATTATTATTATGTTATATTTGATATTTTATCTTATATATCTTTTCGGATATTTTCGCAGATAATTTTCAAAATTATCATTCTATAATTTTGTGGGTGGTGCTGTGTGTTACAACCAAGTATATAATTGACATTTGAAACGTCTAAAACCTAGTCTTTCCCGTGTAAAGCATTCGTCGGGAACCAAGTCAAAATAAATTCGCGAAGAAATCCGAAAAGATTGTTTTACTTCAAATATTAACTTCTAATTTATTGCGAGTAGATAATAAATGTATGATAAAGATCACGTGAATTTATAGTTCAGTTGCACCGCGATAGAACAAAAACCAACAAACACTTTTACATTTATAATATGTTAGGTATAAGGGAAGTATGTAATAATATGTTTAATTTTGTCCTCTATTAGACGCAACAATGGTAAATTCTTTAAACAGGATTGACATGACATTAAGTGTAAGAAATATCAGTTTTATCTAAGTCTCGTCGTGTCGGAATGTTAAGGCCGTTATGGGATAGGTCTTACTTAGCATCACCCGTCTTCTTATAAGGAAAACAGTCCTTGATCAATGGAACATTAGTTGTTACCTAGCTAGTTGAGTAGACAGCTATGCATGAGACTATTTTAATAAGTTATTATTATAATATCATTAAGATAACTAGTGAAAATGATATTTTTGTTATATATTAGATGGTCTAAATTTACACTCTGTTTTAGTAAATTTTGACCGTACAAAATTGTTTTTAAATGACCTCGGGGATAAAAGTAGACGTATCCATTCGTAATATAGCTTACTATTAGTGAAAGTATTTTTAAAGAGTAGTTTGATTTACCTTCAGTTTCCAAGCTTTAATAAATTTAAAAAGATTTAAGAAGAAAATTGCTTATAAGTGCATCTTAATTCTACAACATTAGATACGTCTGTAACTCTATATTTTTTAAAAAGCTCAGTTGTAACTTTTTTTACCAAGTCACATTATAGCCTAAAAGTTTTTATGAAAATCTTCTAAAACTTTTATATTTAAATTCATTTTGTTTTACACGAAACTCGAGGTTTTCTTATGTAGTTAAATATAAAATTTGTAAACCTAAAGTAAAGTTATGACATTTTACTAAACTTAGTGTTTTCGTCTGTATGTTACATTTTTACTAAAACTTTAAATTAAACGCAATGAAGTCGCGGGTTTCGCTAGTTGTTCTTAAAAGTAAATCGTGTATCCCCGCACCTAACAGGTACTTACACTGTCAAATTTGTTCCCCCCAGCGTAATGTTCCGTGATGGCATGTAATTCACGGTTTACGATACCTTTGACAGACGCTATTTACTTTAACTATGATTATAGCAACTAGGTGTTACCGCTCGCTTCGCTTTTATTGATATATATATACACTAACTAACGACTCACCCTTGCTTCGCTCAGGTTCGTCCCTGTTGCACGATAGTCTACCCGATTTGTTGATATTTATGATTACTGCTCCGCTCACTTGGGTAGTAGTAGCATGATGATATATAGCCTATAACCTTTCTCAATAAACGGGCTAACTAATGCAAAAAGAACTTTTCAAATCGGATAAGTAGTTCCTGAGATTAGCGCGTACAAACAAACAAACAAACAAACAAACAAACAAACTCTGCTTCTTTATAGTATGTAATATAGCGTTTTGAGTGCGTCCCTAGATACCTAAGAAGCCTATGAGTTACTTCAGATCATAGTCTTATCAGTGTACTAAAATTCATCCAAAATTGTCCAGCGACTTTAGCGTGAAAGATTTATGAACATATACACATTCATTTTTTTTGTTATAATAGTAGGTAGTCAGATACAAAAGTCTGTATTGAGCTGTCTTTCTTATCACTCAGCAATTGAGAAGAATCATACATATAGACATATGCTATATTTACAAGCTTTTTTATTTATTTCTTCGTTGTACATACATGTCGAACGTTAGTTTAGTGCGGAATCTACGGATTTGAGATTTTGATTTTGAGAAGATTTTGTTCATTGTATTTACTTCATGACTGTGGTTTACAAGAAAATATAAATAATCAAATAATATTTTTCAAAACAAAGCCAGAATGTGTTACTGATATCCAATTAAATAAAGAATACTCCGAAACTTTGACTTCATAAATATTTATGTTATCTAATATTTGAATATAAAAGCTAAATATATATCCGGTCCTACCTTTCGTTGCAAAATAAACAGAAAAAAAAGCTTTATAGTCAGATATTATGCAGCGGTAGTTTTGAAACGAAGAACTTTGGAATAGAGCGATTGTTATTCTTGAAACACGCGGAGCTCGTTGTTGTAAAGCTTGCAATAGAAGTTTCTTTTTTCGCAATAAATAAGCATCAGACAAAGTTTTATAAAACATAGTGTAAAATATATGTTTTAATGAAGTAATATGTATTCGCTGAAAGCTTCAAAGTATAGGCACTGACATTGTAGAGCTGTTGTTTCGAATGTAGAGTAAACGATCATTTCTATAACTAGAAGAGCTAGTGTAGATAGATTATTATGTAGAAATATCGCCTAAAATCTCAGTTAAATCGGTTTTTGTATGTAAATAGGTAAAAGATAAGCATATTTACTGTACTGCGCGGTTGTCGGGTTGTGTGTAAAAATAATATAGTGACTGAATCGTAATAGACAGAGAGCTGAAGTTTTCACAGAGTTGTGTATTTTTATTGCTGCTACAACAACAAATAATAAAAAACCAAGATGGCAAATTTTAAAATGGCCGTCATGCAAATTAAAAAAAAACGATTAATACATACATAAGTGTTATATCTTGTACGATGGTACGGAACCATTCGTGTGCCAGTCCGACTCACACTTGGCCGGGTTTTTAAATAATATTTGGTAACTTTCCTAATAAACAGCAAAATTTGCTACAAGTATGCTCTGTAGGTTATATAATCTCAGGCCGCATATGGCGATGTAAACATAAATGGCACCATTACCAACCCTTACCCCTCCGTTGGGGACTAAATGTAGTACGCCCTATTTTTTTTTTATTTTTTTTTTGTGGTGCGTAGTCCCTACAAATGTATCGGTTATGGAGAAATATCTATACGTATTATCCTTATAATATTTTATTTATTAATTTATGTACTAAATAAAATGTGCATATGTACAAAAGATGACTCTTTAAGATATTGATAGCTTTCTTCTAGTATGTAACTAAGTAAAATAAATAAATACACATATAAAGTAATACAAACATATAAACTTATATAAAACTATCTTTTCGTTCTATTCATGGTCACGGGAGAGTTTCTCCCGTGACCATGATTGCTGTAAAGCAATCGAAACGTCGGGAACCAAAAATCAAAATAAATCCGCGAAAAAATCCGAAAAGATACTTTTATTTAAATATCTAATATTCGCGTAAATCTAAGAATGTATCATTAAACTTAGTTGTTGTAATACAAATAAATGTAAGTAAAATATGGTTTTAACTATATTATTGATTTACAAAATTTCCTACTTATATTATATTTATTGTTATCTAGTAAAATAAGAAATATTCAGTTGCAATCGTTATCGAGTGGCGCTCGTTCCCAGAAACGTCTACCTAACGCCCAGGTAGCGCGCGGGGTGGGATGACATCGATATAATTTTGCTTTTTTTTATTATTTTTACCTACTACGTAAAAAGAAATGCGGCAGTATTTCCTTGGGATACCATGAAAATACGAAATAAATTAAGTGTTACAATAAAAAGTAGGTATGTCGATAAAAAGGTAAGGATCAACGGTTTTGTTATGATTAATATATTTTTTTTATACTTCTTAATTTTTTTTTCTTTCAAATATTTTTTTCTATATTTAACATTCATTTAAACGTTTAAAGGATGTTAAAAAGTCTAGATTATTTTAATATTTTTTTTATGAATTTGGAATGGGAATATTATCTACTTCAAAAAATATTATTTTTAAATTTTAAAAAGTATAATAATAATAATAAATTTATTTATTTCGAGTATCAATGACTCATTATTGTTGTTAGTTTACATAGAAGATTACTTATTCTAATGTTAGTAAATGTAATTTTATAATAAATAAAGTATTACGATTTATGTATTTGACCGTGCACATGACTCATTGGTGGCTTCCCGTGGGATATAGCACAACAGTGGTTCATGTACAAACAGTCAAATCTCTTCGCAATCATATTAATAATGCTGTTGGAGCTGGTCCGAATCCTGTGCACCAGAGACGCACATCGCTTACGCAGTGTTGTGTTAAAACAATCTACCCTAGCCTCGGCAAACATAGCTGATGCACTACAAAAACGGGGCAGTCCCAACAGCACTCTAAATGCATTATTATACTGGACACGAAGAGCGCTGTATGATTTTTGAGTATATCTGGCCCACAAGCTGCACGTATAAAAGGCGGTACAATATGCTCTAAAGAGAGTGATTTTAACTTCTTTTGTACAACGTGCAAACCTGCGAGCCAGCATATTCGCTCTAACCGACAGCGCCCTTCGTTCCCTCTCCAAGTCGTCATCGTCTTTGAGTCCGGGAGTCAAATAATGACCTAGATATTTGAATGAATACACTCGTTTCAATGGCGTACCATATAATAAAATAGAAGGCATTTTGTCTTTACTTTTACCCCTCCTGGACTCAAACACCATGATTTCACTTTTCTTGACATTGTAAACAAGCCCATGACTTAATGCGTACTTCTCACACATGGCTACAAGCCTCCGCAGGCCACAAGGTGACGCGCTTAACAGCGCCATGTCGTCTGCATAGCTGATGTTATTTATGCAAATATCATCTATATGACATCCTACCCTAGCCTTGCTGAGCTCAACAATAAGTTGGTTTATATACAGGTTGAAAAGCGCAGGTGACGTCAACCCCCCCTGTCTCACCCCGCATTCCAAACTGTACGGACGTGATAGCGCCCCTGCCCATCTCACACTGTTGACTTGGTTCCCGTACCAATATTTAAAAAGGTTAATGACTGATACTGGCATTCGAGCTTCATACATTTTTTGCCATAGTATATCGTATGAAACCAAGTCAAAAGCTTTGGAAAGGTCAAGAAAGCAGCAATAGACCGACGTGCTTCGATTTGTGTAGTAGTGGACAGCATGCTTAAGGCACAGTATTGCACTTTCCGTCGATAATCCCGGCCGAAACCCAAATTGATTATCGTGTATCTTAATACGATTGTTCAACAGTGTATTAAGCATGCTGTCCAGCACCTTCGAGATAACAGTAGCTAATGATATAGGCCTGTAATTATTTTTGTCCGACAAATCACCCGTTTTATTTTTGACAATGGGCACAACTATAGTTCGTATCATCTCCCTAGGCATATAACTATGATTAATACAACAGTTAAATAATAAAGATAACACTCTAGGTAAGTGAGGACCTGCATATTTGAGATGCTCAATGCTGAGACCGTCATGACCAGGGGATTTACCTCGTGTCATGGATTTTACACAAAGAGCTATATCCTCAGCCTCGAACTTAATACCTGGTTCTCTGCCTGCCTCGACACTGAGTGACGACTTTGACGGCCCTAGGGGTGACTTAACATAAAAATGGTCAACAAATAAATTGGCTATCTCCCTTGGGTCTGACACTCCGCCGACGCACACGGGCAGACCAGGTTTATGAGAAAGCTTATTAGTGTCTTTCCAGAATGCACGAAAATCTTTTTTCGAATGGTGTGACGCTAAGATGTCCATTCTGATTTGTGTTTCGTGATCTTGACACCATTTAAGTCGCGATTTAAAGATCTTTCTGGTCTCCCACATGTCATTGTAAATTTCTCCCGATGTGGGTCTACCCCACCAATTCCACATTAGAAATTTATCCCTGGCATGCCCGTAAGCCTCAGCTACGTGTCTATTCCAACCTACGACCTTTTTTTTCCTCACACGTTTGCTGCTTTCTCGACCGACAAGAGCAGCTTCAGTCAGAGCTTGAACAATGCTAGAAAATAATTTGTCGATAATAAAGTTATGAGAGGGGTCGCTACACATTTGTTCACAACAGAGATTAAGTTCAGGTGGACAAACTATGAGTTGTAATCTTTTGTGACTTTCATTTTGATACATATCTATATCTTGTTGTGATCTTTCCCCCCACATAACTCTATTATTACAAACATTACTATCATACTTTTTTAAAGGTATCAAATTTAGGTTACAATTTATAACTATTGGTAAATGGTCAGACCACATGACATCATACACTACAAAAATGTTCGTTATAGTATTTAAAGCAGCTTTAGTCACCACGCAATGGTCTAGCCATCGCTTCGAACCGTGGGCCTCACTCAAAAAAGTGTATGTACCGGATAAGAGCCCTAATTTATCTACGTCAACACATGACCACTCTTGTTCTATACAAAAATCCATAAGTGCATGATAAAAATATTCTTTGGGATGTGCATTATAGTCTCCCAACATATATACACAGTCAACATTACAATTATTAGTATAGAAGTAAGTATAAAAATTTGCTTTATGTGAAAAGTTCACAAGTTACTTAATGAGTATTTAAAATTAATTGAATTGAGTTCGGCAATGAATGTCAGTACATTTTGTTTTTTTTTTAAAAGTACCGACCTCTAGATAAGAAAGGTATATTGAAATTAAAAAAGAAGTTGTTATGATTAATAACCCAAAACGAGATCAAACTTCTGATATAGATTTTGGAATCTATACATCACACTTACGTTTTTGACGTGTTGACAGCTACGGAATGCAGTTCAGAGGGTATCGCTAAAGATGTAGTTAGTGTACCGTAGAATTATATATACATATATATGTATATAGAATATATACCATTAGGTATGTATTTATATTATATTCTGTACCTATATTTATGTTTGTTTGGTTTTAGTTATTTTATTACAATATTTTATTTTATAAAATATTTCTAAAATATTATAATGAAATAATTAATTGTGATCGATACTAACACTTGATGATCAAAATATATCGAAAACAATACTGTATTCATCCTTATCTATTTATCGATATCTATAAAGTTGGTAGATTCCGTGCCTATAATGGTAACACTTGCTTTATTTTTTATTTTCACGTTGTCCCACGAAATATTGTATCGTATTTTTTACGCCTATAATTTATATAGGCTCGAATCTCGATGGATTATATTTTAACTTAGTTTTTAATTAAACAGTTTGTTGTAATATGGAAGTTACTGCATATCAGTTAAAGAAAATTTAAATTATTTTCAATGATTGTGTTAATAGTTTATACAATAATTTCACCAAATTTTTGCTGACCCTTTGTGACCCTTTTGGTTACAATTTAGAGGGCCTTTAGTTTAAGCTAATTTGCGTAAAACAACTATTGTGAATTAATTAGTTTTAATATTTAATAGTTAATGGCTTGTTTCATTCAACATAAATACCACTTATCTGACGGTGAAGTAAAACATCGTGAGGATACCTGCATGTCTGAGAAAAACTTCACAAGTTTTCGTTTGTGAAGTCCGCCAACCCGCACTTGGCCAGTGTGGTGGGCTATGGCCTGATCTCCCTCGTATTGAAAGGAGGATCGTACCCAGCAGTGGGACGTTAAAAAAAGCTGAATACAAGGGCTAGTTCGACTATGGTAAGGCTGCTTACAATGTTATCAACATGATATAGGGAAAAATATATAGACACCTAATGATTTTGAATAAAAATATACTTTATTCAAATAAACTTTTATAAGCACTTTTAGAGTAGATACCACGGGGAATTGGAATTTAATTTGAGCGAAGGTGGCATAAAAAAAATAAATTCTCTAAGCTCTTACCGGTGTTTTATTCATTTTCACATCAAAAGAAGAATCGAATTGGATAATCTCTAGCATTATCCTGACTGCCTGAGTGAAATTAGATGTCCGTACAATTTGTTTTTTTTTTTCGTTGCTTTAATAGAAAGTAGCTCTGAAGGTACTCATGTATTGTATTAAAACGTCACTCTAATTAATTGATGACGTAATAATTTTAATTCAAAGACAGAGGAATTTTATTGTCAGTAAAATATAGTGTAAGCGGTTTGGCAATAAGGAAGACGTAACTTAATTAACTTTTAGTTTAGATTTCTCAGAGATGAATATTTTCCCGCAGTAATAAGTATCTTATATGTTGATCCGCATAACCGGCTATCATCATACCATATTTCATCAAAATCTGTGCAGTTGTTTTCTTGTGATGTGTTCTCGGACAGACAGACAGAAAGACAAAAATTCCAAAAACTGTAGATTCGGCCTCTGTATCGATAATAATGACTATTTCAATAAGATTTTCCAAAAAATATTTAATGTACAGATTCGACTCAGAATTTTATTATATGTAAGTATAGATTAACAGACTTAAAATGTCTCTGTTAACTAATGCCTATTTATACAAAAAACATGTATGTATATATATAAGTAGTAGGTTCGATTCTAAGAATTACTCCATCGAATTTGTACGTTTTCACAATTTCTAACATTATAAATCAAATATATATTTCAATTTTTAATAATAATTGGTAAATGACAAAATTTTATCGCTTAAAGGGGTTTTACATATATTGTAAATAGCGACTCACCCTCGCTTCGCTTCGGACTCGTCCCTAGACAAAAATAAATTTATCCCAAGTGAACCATACATTTGTCCGGGATAAAATATAGCCTTATAGCCTTCCTCAGTTAACGGGCTATCTAATGCAAAAAGAATTTTTCAAATCGGATAAATAGTTTCTGAGATTAACGCGTTCAACCAAACAAACAAACAAACAAACTCTCCAGCTTTATAATATTAGTATAGATGTAGCACTCTATGGTTTACTCTATAATTACGTTATAGACATCTAAGCTATGGGATAGGATATTTATCATGCGTTTTATAATATTAACAAAGTATACGGTTTTAATTCGCTTAGCATCCACTCAGCGCTCACTTTCCCTCCGGTATAAATCTAGGCAGATAATTACATCTGCGTACGGCAGGAGGGAGCGAGCCTAAATAAACATCACTCGAGTCCCCAGTAGGTACCTACGTACCTACTTTGTAGTTTTATCATGTTGTCATACTTAAAAAAACTATCATATTTTTTATAATAAACTCTAAGCAAATATTTATTTGTAGTTTATAATGTAAATAGAAGTTTTTACATAATTTAGTATAAAGTGGATATGTATCTTTAGTCAGAGAATAAAATTATTACCTAAAGCATCTTAAAGCATAAGATTATAATAAAAATGTAGATTTTAATGTCCGTATGAGTATCTTCAGGAGAGTTCGTTAGTCTACGTTTTAAAAGGTTCACGTATGTACATACAATATGATACTCTATATCCAAGATATTAATATTAAAATTTATATAACGATGCATTAGGTATGTTGCTCTTTTTCACATGTTATCCGAATGTCACCACTTGTACTGCTCTAGTAAAAAGTGAAGTAAAATGTTTGTAGCGTCAGCAATTTAGTTAACCTTAAATAGAAAAAAAATATGGTTATAATTTCTAACTACGGCTCGAGTCTAATATATGGACGTACAAGTTACGACGTTTGAATATTTTTTTAAGACTATTACAATAAAAATGTCCCATTAAAACCGTCCAGCTATTCTCAAGTTACATTCTGTTACATGATAAGTAAGATTTATCAGTAATACAGTCCCGACGTAAATTTTTAAAAACATGTTTGTCTTTTAATATTTTCCATCATTATCTTTAATTATTTAAAATCAATGTAATAATATGTTTTAAAAAGGATAAAAATAAGCGTAAATCTTTTTTTAGTTTTGTAATTTGTCCATTTGACTGACGAATCGCTAATATAGGTATCCTAGGAGTATCTAGTACCCGAAAGGACACAGTTCAGTCTTCAATAGAGGTACCTGTATGATTCGTATTGAATGTAATGAATTTCTTTTAGGTCTAAAAATCGTTTTTCTTAACGAATATTTGAATATTGATATTGTCATATAAATTCCGACGTGAAAGCGAGTCTTGATCAAAGCGGTTATTTCTGAATCCTCGGAACATAAGTATCATAACGTTAAATGTTAATTAATTATTATCTGAAAAGTATATTTCAATAATAAGTATAATCGATATGTAAATTTTAAATATCATCGTGAATCAGTCGATTATAATTTTTAATCGATTAATATATTATTTATTAAGATATTAAAGTAGTGGGTTTTTCATTGCAAGTATTGAAATGAATTGAACGTTAAATTCCGATTGTACGATTGTTCGAAGGGTTGCCAGCATAAATAAAAAATGTGTGACCATATATGGTAAATGTTAGATAACTTACGCTAATTTATGATATTCTAAGTCGAGTTAATTTATTTCGCTATGAGATCGTTGTAAGAGTATAAGAGCTTCACTGATAAGTACTAGCCCTATGTTGATGGTCCTAGGTTCTATTTTATTACAGAACAAAATAATAAAACTTAAAAAAAAACTTTACTTATAAACTAAAGATTTTTTTTGTTTTAAGTTTTAACATAAAAGCTACATAATATGTATGAATAGAATACAATATTAGTTAAAATGAGAAATAGTTTTAATGTTATGGATTATAATGGTTTTTGGCTGAAATAAATTTGCCCTTTGAATTACCCATTAAACGAATACTCCGTTCGCTTTAAAGCGATATTGTAGTTGCGTCAGTTGTCATAAACCTGTCCGGAAAACGTTAATATTGTTATGTGATTTGTTGATCTGTCACACCCACTTTGGACTAATTGAATAAATGAATTGCGCGAATCTACGCCTACAAGAACTATATTGTGGAACTATCACTGTTTTTTTATTGTATGCAAATAGTTTGTTAGTCTAATTACTTGTGCGAATTATATTTTAGTAGTATACTAGCGACTTAGCTTATTTTTTTCGATACTTTTTGATAGAATTTAACAAATTATATACTAAAACCTTTCTCGAGAAGCTCTCTATCCATTGGTGAAAACAGCAAGAAAATCGGTGCAGTAGTTTTGTAGTTTATTGTGAACAGACAGACACAGACAGATGAGGTGGAGGACTTTGTTTTATACATAATAGGTATGTAGTGATATAGCAAATGTATGTTTAATTCACTATACTTGAAAGTTACTGTAAACTATTTCTTTAAATTTCCAATGGAAACAACCCTTTTAGTTAGGTGTATCTAAAAACACAGACTTTTTGCTCAATTCTCTCCTATTTGCCTGTTTTTAACCGACTTCCAAAAAAAGGAGGAGGTTCTCAATTCGACCGTATATATATATATATTTTTATATAGTGTGTATGTAATACATATATGTATAAAAGAACGTTTCATGTGAAGTACTAATTAAAATACTATTAATGAAAAAAAGATCCAATTTAACAAGAAAATTATTTATTTATTGCTAAAACTATATAAAATAAACTTTAACACGTGTATTTTCTAACGGTACCTACCTGTTAACTTGAAGTGCGTAGTACGAAGTTACGTTAGCGTGGTCTCGTTCAAACGCCCTTAGCTCTATGGCTATACTATACATCCGTATCTAGATTACAGCTTAGGTACGGGCTCAACGTGGGTGCCTGTTTGCTGTTCACTTGTTATAATAAAACAACATCAAAGTAAATATTTTAGATTTTCATGTAAATAGCGTGACTTATATAATCCCATTAGTCTATCTTCTATCTATACATATAATAAAATTGTAACTAAGCCGAATCTGTACATTTAATACTTTTCGGTAAATCTTATTGAAATAGACATTATTATTGAGACAGAGGCCGAATCTATAGTTTTTAGAATTTTTGTATGTCTGTCTGTCTGTTATCGTATCACGGAAAAACCACTGGAGTGATTTTGATGAAATTTGGTATGTTGATAGCTGGTTATCCGGGGTATATAGGATACTTTTTGCTGTAGTAAAATGTCTTATCTCTAAGGAATCTAAAGTAAACGGATGAACCCAAGCAAAGCGAGGGTGAGTCGCTAGTATCGCAATAAATGTCAAACAGATATTGCTATTAATTTTGGCATATTTAAATTCATATCCTTCTGAAATTTAATTTTAAATGAACAAGATAGAATCTATTTCTTAAAATTTCTCGGTAATGGGAAGTAAATCCTTTTGTTTTAGTTAAAAAAATATTTGTTCAAAACTTTGTGAAAACCATTCGATATTTATAGATAGATACCTGAGAAGCGATTTACCCTCGCTTCGCTAATTCTTTCGAAAGCGGGATCTTAATACTTTTTCTAAAATAAGAGTAACCTAAGTAACTCTTTATAACATTAGCTATCTGCCAATGAAAGCCCCGTTAAAATCAGTCCAGCCGTTTCGAAGATTAGCCGGAACAAACAGACAAAAATATTAAAAATTGTTTTTCTTATAAGTAGGTACCTTATAATTGCATATGCATTTTGTAAAACTGTTATTTTGACATTACAAATAGACACTTCAATTTTATTTATCTGTACCTATAGATAAAGTAGATAGACTTAAATACGAAAAGATACATGAGTTCCTTTTAAAATTAATGTCCATTAGTACCTAAATAAAGTTTTAGCGTTAGTATTTAAGAATATCTTGCTATAATTATATGATTATTTTTATTTAATTTTTAACTAGTATTATGTGATACTTCAAATGCCTTTCCAAATGCATGGCGTTATCTCCTAGAAGCCACGAAATAATAGAATTGAATTGAATTGCATGCGTTGTCTATAGGCTACCATGCCACTGTTAATACCAAACTAGATATTTCTTTGTTTGGTTATTTATTTAAAAAAAAATATCCAGTAGAATAAAGTTTTTTTTTATAAAACATGTTTACATCAACAGTTTTCGAACACTGTTTCTGATAGCGGCTATCGAACAGTTCCGGGACGATAAACGTTGCACGAAATGCCGACGCGTGCCCAATCTTTGGAACATTCATTACGAGTATTATACCTATTTACTATACATATATACTAATAGATGTATTTTTGTGCTTATTATTTTTCTGTAGGTACATATAATAAGATTCTAATTGAGTCGTATTTGTACATTAAATATTTTTTGGAAAATCTTATTGAAGTAGACATTATTATCGATACAGAGGCCGAATCTATAATTTTAGAATTTTTCTCTGTCTGTCTCGCATCACGAGAAAATCACTGAACGTATTTTGATGAACATTGATATAGTGATAGCTGGTTGTCCGGGTCAACATGTGAGATGCTTTTTATTTCGGGAAAATATTTTTTTTTTATTAATTTAAAAGTTTGCGTGAAATCACTATAGGAACCTGTATGTCATATTTTCTATGGTTTTCTATGTTTTTATTGCAGAAAAGTATTTTTAAGTAAAAATTTTATTTCAAAGCAAGCGACTAGACCAAAAATGTTTGAGTATTTTCAATTTAGATAGTTATAAAATTTTCTCGAAAGAAGATGTTAATTGCATCTTTATTAATCTTACAGCTTTTTTTAGGTATTGTATTTGTATTTTTTATACATATGAAAGTCAGTATTTATATGGGCAATAGTAGATTAAGACATAAGTATATAGGAATATATCACATAAAAACATGAAAAATTGTAATAATAATTGTATACGATTTAGCTGTCTGGATGTAACAATGACTTGTCTGATATAAGAGTTTTTACAATTTCTGTAAATGGCGTCGCGTTTAAAGTTAACAGCTTAATTAACACTTTCGCTCAATTGTTCATTAAATACAATTAGTTAATTGCGGTTCAAAGCCGACCGACAATATGTTCGGGTGTAGAAGCAAGATGAGTGTAATACGCGTAATATAAATTTAAACGTCTAAAATTCTGTATCGTCTGCGTTGATTGTTATTTCTGAACTAATAACTATAAATAAAGCGGATCGAGTTAATCTATATTAATATTATAAAGAGGTAAAGTTTGAGTTTGTGAGGTTGTAGGGGGTAATCTCTGGATCTACTGAACCGATTTACATGAAATTTGGTATGAAGATAGTTTGAGACCCTGGGAAGGACATAGGACTTTTTATGCCGGAAATAATCTCTTAAGGAGGTGAAAATGGGGATGAAAGTTTGTAAGGGGCAGCAACCTAGGGACGAACCCGAGCCAAGCGAGGGTTAGTCGCTAGTGTTATTAAATAAGAACATATTATACTAACAATTTAAAATAATCGCTGTGCTTAAAACACTATATTCAATCCACGTTCTCTATGCTTCAATCTGATCGAGCTTCGTTTTTATGAGAAGTATGTTGATAAATATTTATGTTATCTACTTACAAATTATTTTATCTAAATAGTGCAATAAAGAACGTTTTACGAAGAATTATAACTTTTTAAAATAATTAACGATTTGTATAGATTTCTCAGAGATATTTTTCCGTAGTAAAAAGTATCCTAAGTATGTGTTGACCCGGATAACCAGCTATCGTCATATCAAATTTCATTAAAATCTGTCCAGCGGTTTTCTCGTCATGCTCTCCCAGACAGACAGATAGACAAAAAATTTAAAAACTATAAATTCGGCCTCTGTATCGATAATAATGACTATTTTAATAAGATTCACAAAATAATATTTAATGAACAGATTTGACTTAGAATTTTATTATATGTTGCTATATAGATATAAGAGAAAAATAAATAAATAAAAAGTGTCATCTGTAGTCTTTGCTAATAACGTTATTCGACATACATATATGGTTTATGTAACGTGTATGTAAAGTGTATACGTATTATTTTATATTATAAATGTGAAAGTTTGTAAGTATGGATGTTTGTTATTCTTTCACGCCAAAACGGCTGAACGGATCTGGATGAAATTAGGCACAAAGATAGATTATAGTCTGGAATATCATATAGGCCTTTATAGCCTATTACTTTTTACATACTTTTTAGCCTGGAAAAATATACGGTTCCCGTGGGATAGGTTTGCTTTTGTTTTTCTAGAGGTGAGTCGCTAGTTTAATATACAAGTATTTAAATATAATATAGGTACACTTTAAAAATAATTTGAATAAAATAATCAAATGAAAAATATCTTTCAAACTTCAAGTTACTCAAGTACGTACGTACTTACATACCAACCAATAGGAGCTATCATACCGGAACTTTTTAATTTCCGTACAGAGCGCGGAGACTAAGCCCACTTGGCGACGTAGACATACATATGTGTATGTACACTATATATGACCATTCTACATAATATTCTAAGTGTTTTAGACAGTTATATTTTTCTTTAATATTTATATATACCTATTATATATATAGCCTTGTAATGAAATCTCAATTTAGAATAAAAATATATAAAGTACATAGTACTAATAGAATAAAACAATCGATCAATACCAAGGTTATCTACCCTATTAATTGAATAATTAATGTAATAAAAAAAATAGCTATAGACCGTACCTACTTTCTTATCTTGTAATTTATTCAAATAAAATTGTTAGAACAAAACATTATTCACTTTTCTTCCCCCAATTTTTTTACAGACCCATCGATCAAAAAAGTACTAGATATACAATCCCATGCAAAAGTTCTCTTAAAACTGTCACCAATTGTATTAAGATATATAATTGTTATAGTTTAAATAAATATATAACGATGTAAATTGAATCTTAAATGCAAAGTTTAAGGTTGTTTTCACAAAAAAAAAATTAAAGCGCGCTCAAATGATCAAATGAGAGCTCATTACGTGAGGACATTATTTATCGCTGATTGTGTATCTAGTACACTTTTATCGATGTACAGATCTAATAAAATTGAATTCTATGGATTACAAATAGAAAAAAACTTTCCCTTCTCAGACTTAGAACTTGGGTATACCTACTGGAAAGTGGAAGCCTATAAAGATACAAGGTCTCTCCGAAACTTTTTTTTTTTAGTACTGTAAAAAGAAAACTTTTAGCCAACTTTTACTATATTGACTAACTTGTATTGAAAAATACCGAAGGGTTTCAGTAAAAAAAGCTATTGCAATCAGAAATATCAATTGATTTGTAAAGCGTTGAATTAAGTCCTGGCAGTGGAGTTTCGAAACGTCTGTTTATGAAACAGTTTATATACTTTTTTAAAGATTTGTAAAATAATGTTAGGTTGTCAAGTGAAATGATAACTTACTGTTTACTAGCGACTCACCCTCGCTTCGCTCGGGTTCGTCCCTAGGTACATTTTAAGGGTTAGTATGTAATAGATAAACTATATATTATATATATACATAGGTATGATAAGTGGTTGTGGGTTGTGTTTTTCCGTGGGAATGAGATAATCTCCCGTGGTAAAAAGTAGCCTATGTCACTCCATCCTTCAATTATCTCCACACAAAATCACGTCAATCGGTCACTTTGTTTCGACGTGAAAGTAGGACAATCAAACACGTTCATATTTATGCTTTAACACGAGAAAAAAATGTGTGAAAACATACTTCTTCACGCGTATCGGCCCAATGGATTTAAGTATAATAGCTTTTATCATTTAGTAAACATTGGAATGATTTTTTAAAATATTTATTTTATCTAATATATAAAATTCTCGTGTCACAGTGTTTGTAACAAAACTCCTTCGATACGGCTTGACCGAATCTTATGAAATTTTGCATGTATGTTCAGTAGATCTGGGAATAGAACGTAAACTATTTTTCATACCCCTAAGTGATAAGGGTGGGTCACCCTAGGGAGGAACCCGAGCGGAGCGAGGATGAGTCGCTGGTATTATGTAATATAGTAATAAGTTTTTGTTTAACTAAGTGAGAATTATTTAATCATTTACAAGGACCAAAGAGAAGTAAAGCCTTATGTTCTACAATAATCTAGTTCTTATAACTAAAACATAAGGGAAGGGCCAGCGCCTGTCTATGTCGGCTAAAACGTTTTATTTTTAGCTTCAGGCTTCTTTCCCTTACAAAATAAATTGGAAGAACATAATTTGCAAATCTGGCTTTGTTTTTCACTTACTGATTAATTTGTTTTCATGCCATCAACAAATAATGCCTTAATAGACTCAATACTATTTTCTTTTACAAAAAAGTGTGTGAAGCAACAAAATAGTGTAAGATTTGGATCTATTATTCGAAGCTCAGAGGAGGATCAACGTCACAAAACATATTTACCTATAGATAGTGACATCCCATCCGAATCTTACTAAGGTTTCTTGATCCTAGCGATGAGGGCAGCGCCTAGCAACATCGTAGAATTGTTTTCGTTAGTATTCAGTTTTATAATAGAGATTTTTTAATTGAAACTGTTTATAAAACTAAATTTCACATTGTTTCCATTTTCCTTGCAACTTCTTTAATTTATACTGTTCTGTGGTCATTAGTAAGCTATTATTTTAAGTTAATATAATTAGCAATGTTATTTATTGTAAGTGTTTGCTCGCGGCACGGCTTGTGTAGTGAATTTCTGTAATTGCACTTGTAGACGTTGTTGAGTAATGTTAGATACCCTAAAAGCATCCTCAATAAATAAGCCATAAATGCCAAAAAATGTCATATCTGACTGATGGTTCCGAACAAAAAACCATAATCTCTTTAGCTTATCATATAAGTATATCTACATTTAGAAATGTTATATTGACTGATTTGCTCACCCCATATTTAGTACTACCTACTACTTTAATACTTATCCCGCACTCTCGCTCAATATTTGTTAGCTTTGCTAAGTCCTCTCGAATACGAAAGTGTGTTTGTAACTATAGTTCTTTGAGGATGTAGCAGATCAATGTGATATTTCGCATACTATACACTTTATGGACATATTACTATAGGAATCTAATCAGTTTGAAGCATAAAGCTTCCCAGCTTCATTACTTTCAATAATTTTAAACTTGAACTTATTCAACTTGAACTTGTAACTTATTACAAATTACAAACTTTAAATAATGCAATTATTAATTTAACAATGCTACTAATAACTACAAGATATTAAAAAAGCTTTATTTTAAAGGAAATTTTGCAGTTACTTATATAGGTCCTGACCAATAAAATGCAACTCAACTACCCACGTAGTCTAAGCGAATAAGCACAATGAATAGGCCATAAGACTTTACGACGCTCTGTGTAAGTCCTAATGCCTAAATTGCATTCAAACTAAAAATGAAAGCCGCAATGGCTTAGTAGTTGAAGAAATTGAATCCTTACCAATAGTTGGAGTTCGAATACTAATAAATTTTTTTTTCGTTAGAAATTGTGAAAAAAATTACTATAGGAAAATGGTTTTTTTTTACTAAATTTACCCAAAAACGTAATTAAAGTATTGCTTTATTTTATTTTATCCTATGTCCTTCCCAGGGTCTCAAACTAATTTCTTACAAAATTTCATCTTAATCGGTCCAGTAGTTTCGGAGCTTATACAGTACAAACGAACAAATGAACAAAAAGTATTATATAATCTATAATATATAATAATTAATGATTAAACGAACTTACCTGTACGTGAAGTTCTATCATAATTATACGAGCGCCGAGTCCGAAGAGATTAGTAACTTAGATATTATTTACACATGTAGTTACGCATAGATGTCACCACTCCTGCACTAAGTTGAGAGATATTTTTTTTTTACCGTCATTGCTTTTTCCCTTTTGTGGGTACTTCGTTCAGTTACGCCTTCGAACGAGTATCGCCAGTCATTTCGTTTAGAGTAAAAGATCCTTTAGTTCATTGATTTATTTCCGTGACATAATATTTATAAAATATTTAGGGGCATATAACTGGGTGGGTGGGATTACTAATCTCTTCGGACTCGGCGCTCGTATAATTATGATAGAACTTCACGTACAGGTAAGTTCGTTTAATCATTAATTATACTCGCGCCTCGTCCTCGAGATTAGTAACTTAGATATTATTTACACATGTAGACTTTGAGAGTACTTGTAGATGATAAAACACCTATTGCGGAAATATCAATGACCAATAATGTTTATAAATATCACTTTTAATTATCTCTTGATACAATCGATAAACATAACTACGTCCAAGAAGTATAACTACTTGGACTAATAAATTCTTAAGTAACAATTACATAGTGCACAATCGAATAATTTGAAGATATATCAAAATGTATATAACCATATTATTATTATCGCTTTTGCTAAAGTAGTATTATCGTTATGAATAAAATTAATTGAATTCTGATAGTTGCAAAAGTTGTCAAAATCCTGATGTTTTACGGATAGTGTAAACTTAGCTGAGAGTGAGCGCGCGCGCGCGAAGACACTGCTTATGATGTAGGCGCTGAATGTGCTCTATCTAGCGACTATGAGTTTTCGGTCCTACTGGTCTATAAGGCCTTTTAATTCCAAAAAATAAATTATCTGATGTTTTTAATTGTGAGATGCATTCTAAATAACAGAGTAAAGTAGTAAGTAGCTGGGCAAATTGCTGTCTATTATAAAAAGAAGGGGATGTATAATTGTTATGATCCTGGTCTAGAGGTCTTTAAAATATCAGGCATTTTACTTGTGATACGCTGAGAAAAGTCTTGGTTATACTGACCTTTGAAAGAGCCTGAACTCTGTGTGGTCGAAAGCGCAAGTAGTGTAAAATATATAATGGTCTTATTTGATAGTCTATCTAAGGATTTCGACATTAGGGTAGTTTGAAATCAATCCGTTCAATACAGGGTCAGTGTCCCAGGCAACGTCACATTTAGGTCTGGGCTAATTTAATCTAAATATAACCTTAAGAAGTTTTTCTTTTTAATCTATCATCTCCTAAGAGTTCCGGCCCCAATACTAGAGAAAGAGTAGTTCTGTAAGAATTGAGCGTACCATCATGACAACCTCTACTAAAGAGTTGAACCTATAAGAGAATTACAATGATTACAGAGTAAGCATCTACCGAATTCATTTTACAGAAATCTCACTATTTCCTCAAGTAAAAATCGTATTGTTTCATAAATTTAGGTAGCAATGATGCTGGGTTATACCATGCGATGATTCCGGTACCATTCATCTTGAAAATGCGTTCTGGATAATATGCTGGATATGATAATAAGGATATGGATATAATAATCGTGTCCTGTATCCGACAAGAGTTAAAATAGGGTAATAAGGCATGGCTTTTAGGGGTAAATGTTAAAGCTTAGAACAAGAAGAGATCTAAACACCGCGTACCCTGGCTGCATCGGCCAAAATGGCACTAGCACTAAGAAAGTGGAAATGTAAACAAAACCGTAATCTGACTAAGAAACTGTTAATGAATCTGCAATGAATTCGATGCCAAGAAATGTATCTGGCACATTTGTTATTGATGCAACTAGCGAACAAATCAATCTTTAGAGAACCAGTTGTGGGTATCAAAGGCCCCATCGGAGAATTCATATTCAATGTCTGAGTGAGTTCTTCGTTATTCTAAATCTGCAATTGAATAGTTACTAAAACAAAAAACCTCTTGCTGTCGCACGAGTTCTAAATAGCACGAGCTACTAACGTGAAGGGAGACTATTGTTTACCCGTATATCTTATTTATATAAGCTACTGATGTTGAATTATCATTACTTAATATCTGGCAATTGATTTTTTATTTTTTTTTGCAACACTTTTAAAGCAATAAATGCAGTAAACATCTCTAAATAATTAATGTGCAGTTGTCGTTTAGTATTTGACCATTGTACGTCACCCCCTCGTTGAGGCGTCAGAAAATATTTCAACTTGATAGACATCGATTCTTACTTGATGGATATTATGTTCTATATTATCTACTCAGTACTCACCAGTTAAAATTAGGCGGAAGCGAAACTTGTTATAATCATCATGATCTATCAAGTTGACTTTACATCTTTCTATTTCTTTAGAATGTAGCCATCTGTATTCGATGGCTCGACAAGCGGATACTAATAAGTGTAATAAGTGACAAAGGTCCTAGTTTTACAACGCTTTCATTTTGAAAATATTTGAAGTTGTGCTTTAATTCGTAATCTTTTATCTTGGTAAACTAATCTGAAACACTATAAAGTTCTATAATCCTGCCTAAGAATTTACATTGAACTGAAGGTACAAGTGTACTACTTTCTGTATTAACTATATTAAGAAATCAAGTAAAGTTAACATAAACCATACAATAATTAATATAGATATAATATTTCAGTTATATCTATAGTCATTAGAAATTTCTCACATTGATATCCAAATAATACCCAAATATCTAAGTAGACAGTGGAAAAAAATAGCCTGCAGAGCGAAATAAAATGTAGCTAAAGGTCTACATATTTTTGTAAACATTTATGGGGTAATACTCATACGAAATAGCAATACATTAAATTTTAAATATATTTTACCTTCAAAAAAAACCCCCTTAAGTATTTACGGTTTTTTACATGATAATAAAAATGCTTCTTTGAGATCAATTGATCCTTTTTGACCATTATAACTAACAATTCTTAACGCTGTTCCTAAATACCCTAATTTGAAATGATCTGATCTAATAAATCGGTTAAGATCCTTAAAATTTAAGATAAACTAAAAATAATTTTCACATGGAAAACTCATTCTGTTTCTGGAGGATTCTGATATGGTACCTAGTTTTAATAAGTTATTAAAAGACTTTAAATAAGCTAGTTTATGATAAACTATGTACGATGGTTTGATCATTTGTAATTAAAGCACATTGATGATAAAATTTAAATAAATGGCTTACGTATTTCACTGTACTAAAAGCTGCGACGGGAATACCTACGTCGATTACTGGTTTTGCGATTACCACTTCGATTAGTGCGCATGCGCTGGCTGGTAATAAGTTTGTTGTGGTAGATACTGAGCTCGCGACCTGCGGGCTCGCGGCTCCTTTGCGCTGGTGGTGCTGACTCTAAGGGCTGCCTGCGCGCTTGGGGAATAGCCTTGCGACCTCATGTCCTTGAAGATGGTTCCTTAAAATTCGTATTTGTAGACTTGCTGCTGAATACAGCCTTCAGTCCTAACCCTGATTCATTTACAGCTCTAGCTGATTTTAACATCTTAGCTAAATTTTCACTGAATAGAAATGTGTCTATCTGACGTTTAGAAGATAATCGTTTAAATCATTTTTGAATGGGAATAGAATGAAATTTCTTCGTACAGTTCTTCGACAGAATATGCATATTGTAAATAACATAAAATTCTCGTCCCACTGTTGGGCACGGGCCTCCCTTCAATACAACGAGGATCAGGCCACCACGCTGGTAAAATGCGGGTAGAAAATTCTACTTGTATTAATTTTTGCAACTGATCGTTACTTATTTTGCCCAAAGTCTCTGTATTATCTATGTTACACTGTTAATATGCAATAAAGAATATATTTTGTTTTTGAATTTATTTGACAATTTATTATCTCAGTTAAGGAAGCAATTGCACTATGAATATAATATACCTATATTTTTTTTATTTTTTCTATTTTTTATAGACTTTTCCTTTTGTTTATTTTAATGCCCTTATCGCGTTTAATTGCGTTATCAATAATAGCCACTTTCATTTCAACAAAATTTTATTTTAGGTGCACTTAATTGGATACAATTTATTAGTAATTAGTATTTTAAGATTAAAAAGTTAAGGTTTTCCATACTAAGACCACCTTTCGATGTGCAATAGGCGATTTGCAAGTTTGTTGCGTAATTCCAGTCCATTCTAATAACTAATTATCCGGACATAATGCGGGGTAGATATCTAAAAATTACCATAGGCTTTATATGATAATTTTATATATGTAAGCTCAATAACTTACGTATTATAAAATCGGACCTAAATAAGCCCATGACTAATCTTATTTTGTTTTAGGTTAGGTTACAATCCCCAGCGGAAGGAACGCCAACTATATTCCAATGCATTTGAACAGCCCCAATGATTGTTCAGGTTGCATAAAAATATACCAGATTAGTCATATAAATATTATGGGTTAGGTTACAATCCCCAACGGAAGGAACGCCAACCATATTCAAATGCGTTTAAACAGTCCCAATGACTGTTCAGGTTGCATATAAAATATACCTAAATAGGTACGAAAGCACTTATTACTGAAAAAATATAAAATTTAAAAAATTGCAACAATATCTCCGTTGCGTAAAGGGACAGTTTCTACTCCAAGCTCTGTATACTTTTCGAAGTACTTCTTTTTCGATCGCGGATATTACGTTATAACTTTCTTATTTTAATTTTCAAATGATTAATTTCTTACAGAAGAGACTTACGTCTCGGCATATTTATAACACACACTGCGAAGACGCGAAATAGCAGTTGAGTGGTTGAGCACTAAAATGCGAATGACTGGCGATACTCGTTCGAAGGCGTAACTGAACGAAGTACCCACAAAAGGGAAAAAGCAATGACGGTAAAAAAAAAATATCTCTCAACTTAGTGCAGGAGTGGTGACATCTATGCGTAACTACATGTGTAAATAATATCTAAGTTACTAATCTCGAGGACGAGGCGCGAGTATAATATTAGTATATACTGTATAAATAAATTGCCTGGTCTTGAAGATTTTAAAATCTAATTTAGGACAAAGATATGTAATTTATGTGACAGTATGGTTTGTCTAGTTATGGAAAAAATAATTGTTACACCACGGAGACGTGATTCTCTGACGATTTTAATCTATCTCCGAAATTCCAAGAAGGTTTCTTACCTGTAAAAACTTTGAAATGGGTCAACTTAATTTATTCCCACATCTCACACTTCGATAGAACACCGAACAATGAATTTTTTTACAGGCGTCTGTTCCGACTTACAGATTACTTTAGCGATTGATATTCAATTTCATATCGTATTACCTTTTGATAAGATTCAAAATGTTCAATCATAGGATATATTGGTGATGTAAAGGTTTTTTTAGTAAGGGGAATGAAAGGCTACGTGGAATAGGGTTAGGATTCTTGAATTTATGGTTTCCAATTAGCTAGCTGTAAGTTCGTGATTATCGTTTGCCACGACGCCTGTTGTAATGTCTAATGAACCGATTTCAATGTTTTTATTGACGTCCGAAATTTATTTGCAGCTGTTATGGCATGTTTTTGTTTCAATCAAATATTCGCAGTATTAAGAAGTAGACGGCGTTTTAGTAATCGATTGTAGGAAGTAAAAAATTTTTAGATTTTTTTCTTTTTATTGTAAGACTAGCGACACATCCTCGCTCCGCTCGGATTCGTCCCTAGTTACGTTTTAGAGTTTAGTATGGATTTCTCAGAGATGAGATATTTTCCCGCAGTAAAAAGTATCCTATATGTTGACCCGGATAACCAGCTATCATCATACTAAATTTCATCAAAATCTGTCCAGTGGTTTTCTCGTGATGCGTTGCCAGACAGACAGACAACAATTTTAAAAACTATAGATTCGGCCTCTGTATTGAATATTGATAATAATATCTATTTGAATATGATTCTCCAAAAAATATTTAATGTGCAGAAGCGACTCGGTTAGAATTTTATTATAAGTATGTATTTATTTTTGATATTCTTATCATTTTGCTTATCATAGAAATGGTATGAATTAAGAAATTTATAGATATTGAAGTGTTAATATCCGATACAGCTTGAAGTCGAGCTATTCAAGTTCATACAAAATTCATCAACTGTATTTAGATTGGCTTCAGATTGGCTAAAAGTTCAGTCACGCCGGTGGTCGTGTATAAAACTAAATCTAGTCCAGCCACCTAACGGTGTATAATGGGATGCGGTAAATGAAAGTTAAAAGGCTTTGCATGTATCGGCAAAATGGTTTTATTAACCGCTGTATTAGCCCGAGTGTAGTTATATTATGATGTCTAAACCTGATCATATCTGGTTCTGAATTGAAAAATCATGAAAAAATACTTCGATTTTGAGTTTAGTTTAGTTATAGAAGCCCGTCTTCAAAAAGAGGTGTATATATATTCGTTAGGAGTTGATTTTAATAACCATTCATCGTAGGTATTTATATACCTACTATATATATCCAGTTTTTTAAATAAAACTATCTTTTCGGATTTTTTCGCGGATTTATTTTGATTTTTGGTTCCCGAAGTTTCGAACGCTTTACAGCAATCATGGTCACGGAAACAGAGGTTTTAGACGTCATAAAGGTCATTATATACTTATTACAGACATAATGACCTGTAAATATAAGAAAGTTTAAAAATATAAGAAAGTTGAAGTTATCTAGTTTCATATTAATCTTCAGTAGGTATGCGTAATACGCTGTGTTATCTGTTAGGCGTAAAAAATATTTTGTAAATTTTTTGCATCTGCGTGTACACTATTATTTATATGTAAGTATACAAACTAAATGGAATTGTATGTTTGTGTTAATACTTAAGAGTGATGGATGATGCGAGTTGGATGTGGAAAAGCGTGTAACTACCGATAATAAAGTGCACACTGTAATATCTGTTATAATAAAACTGCAGTATTTGTACCAACATAGTTGCACTAGATTTAATAGATTATAATTCAATACAGTTCTTTGTAAGCAAATTACTCTAAATTAATGAGTAACATAAAGTTTACGAAGTATATTTTTAATGTAATTTCACAGATTATCCTCTATTTTTTAAACTTCGTCGTAAGTTCTTAGGGTTCTTAAATACTAATGAGTCGGAATGTATAAGATATTTTAAATTTAATTGATTTGTCTAACACCCAAAAAATAAATTGTAACACCAAATGACCGTAGGTACAATGTTTTGCAAAGTATCCAGTTAATAAGTAGTTTAATACACTATACATAATAAATTTAACTTTAACGTGAATCAAAACTTGTATTTTCTCTCTATAAAAAATGAAGCCAAATGAAAGAAAATATTGAACAAATTTTGAAATTTTCATTACCTCGTTTGTAGGATGGTAGCTGATGGTAGCTAGTTAATTATGATAATATGGACATATAAATGAATAGCGCAATGTCCGCAGGTGGTGAGGTGGTGTGCGAGGGGCGATGCTGGGCGGGGCGGCGGGGGGCGCCTGCTCCCGCCCGCCCACTGACCTGCAAGGTGAGTTCATACTATATTGTAATACGTTATATTTAATTTATAGTTTAATATACTTTATAATTGTAACTTGTAAGCTCTAATAAATAATCTAATATTAGTTAATGCTAAAGAGTGTATGTTGGTTTGTCCTGTTTGCGAAATTAATGTGATTTTTTTGTATAGATACCTATATTTAGTTTATGATCTGGAAAGTGGCATTGAAATGGTTATGCTTGAAATGCTGCGAAACATGCAGAAAAATTGAAGTTTAGTCAATTATGTAAAAGAAATTGTGTCTAAACGGGAATCGAAGAAACGTCATTTGTCATGTCGGACTGTATAACTATAAATTTTGAATGTATTCTAATATAGTTTTTATGTAAACACAATTAAGAGCTATCCCTCAGCTCAATTCATCTGTTGTCCCTTCCACAGGTGTCACGAGGTTTCCGTTGTACTCCTTGTTTCCCAATCAAGGCGGCAGGTCTACACAAATTCATAAAGGTGAGAATATTATCTGATTTTCAATATACTTAGTTACAGATATGTTTTAACATATCTCTTACCGTCCGATACGCGATTATTATAATCTCCGCATTTGTATTTGTATACCTATTTAAATATTAGGTACTGATTGTCCAGCTCGTAGCCCGAAGTCCAAAAGTTTTTTTTTATCAATACTAGATCTAAGTAAATTGAAACTTACATCTTTAAACTGATCTTATTCTCGAAACTGTCAGCTTATACAAAATCTCTATTTTGCAGACTCTTACAGATAAATACATAAAGCAATGTGCTAAGTTAGTTCGTTAGTTGAAAACCTACTTTCCTTTTATTTAAAAAGTAGTTTTCCAAAGGTGTTAAAACATTCAGGATTAATATCTAGATATGATACGACCTACAAATCTACACTTCTACATCTCACTACTATTATAAAGAGGAATGATTTGTATTTTTGTATGTTTGTATCGAATAAACTCAAAAACTACTGGACCGATTTGGATGAAATTTGGTGAGTTTGAGACCCTGGGGAGGATTTTTTATTCCGAAAATTATCTTAAGGGGGTGAAAATGGGGATGAAAAATTGTATGGGTAATCATTTAAACTATAATTAAATTCTTAGAGTCGTGTACAATATTTTTAATTGTTTATTAATATACTGAATTTGTGTTTCATTGTTAGTTATCCTTCTTTTGAGAATTCAACATGAGGTTTTATGTAGAGATGAAGAAGTCGAGTATTCTAAAAAGAGCTTAGAATACTAATCTGATGCAATAGCATGATTATAGACATGAGTCCTATGTTTTTGTATATGTAATAAAAAATATACAACCTCCACGCCAGTGTCCATTTTATCATTTACGACATGCAATGAAAGAAAAAAAAACACGAAATAAGAACTTTAATTAGTGGCTTGCGTTAAAACAGTAATTTAACAACTTAAACTCGCTCCGATGTACACATAACTATTTTATAATTGCTTTTTATTTCGCACTCGATGTTAGAAGCGCGGTACAATGAGTGGAACGACGAACACCTCGGGCTTAGTTGGTTACGTCAAACATGCATGAACTGGGACGACATATGTAGTGTAGAATTAATAGATCGTAATAACGTATGTATGTACGTTACTGCGATACAATCGATTGTATTCAGCCCTTTTTAACGTCCCACTGCTGGGCACGGGCATCCCTTCAATTCGATAGGCCATAGTCCACCACGCTGGCCAAGTGCGGGTTGGCAGACTTCACATGTCTTTCGAAAACTTGCTAGGTTCTCTCAGACATGTAGGTTTCCTCATGGTGTTTTCCTTCACCGTACAATCGATTAGTTGTATTAATTTATGGCTATTTTTAACTATCTTATCTCGCGGGTTTGCACACGTGGACATTTTTGTTTAGTTCTCAGCAATCCTTATCCTACTTAATGGTTATAAAATATAAGCTCTCTATCTATTTTTGTATTTATAACATAATGTCGGTTTACTCTGGAATGGGGATATGGAGGTTGTTTTATCGGGAGTCAGAGTCCGAGGTTTTGAATACAATATATCGGAATCGGAGTCGAAGATTGCAATCAATATCAAAGTCAATAAGGAGATTCCCCAGACGGCAGGCGACAAGTCGAGACTGTAGATAGTTAAGGAGTAAGGACGAATGCAGTTGGTACTTTCTTTTTTTGTGAGTGTACAATAAAGAGTATTTATCATTATTAATATTATGACTTTTTTGTTATCTGTACTAATATTGTAAAGAGAAAAGATTGTTTTGTTTGTTTGTATCGAATAGGCCCCGAACTACTAAACCGATTTAGTTTAAATTTGGTAAGAAGATAGTTTGAGACTCTGGGAAGGACATAGAATAGTTTTTATCCAGGAAATCATCCCTTAAGGGGCTGAAAATGGGGATGAAAGTTTGTAAGGGGAAGCAACCTAGGGACGAACCCGAGCAAAGCGAGGGCGACTCACTAGTTCGATATAATCTCAGATGCATACGGTACGTGTAAAATGAATGGGAAGAATCGACTATTTGGAATGTAGAATCGAAGCTTCGTAACATCTCTACTTTGAAAAACATTTTTTACATATTGGGCTAAGTTTCAGTACCTATCTATGAAAAAAAATTGCAATTGTTTATACCCCAGGTAGTCGTAATCATGTGTAAGTACATACATGTTATGTAGCAGGCATATCGTATGATTAGTCTCAATACAAAACGGCGCCGTCGGACTGGAAACACTCGCGCGTTTAAACCTATAATGCCCAAGGCAAATTGTAAAATGACCAATTATTCAATATGCCTTCGACATATGTACATATATACACATGGATATGATTTGGTTATCTGTGGTATAAGCAGTGATAATTTGATTTAATATTGGCAGTAATTCGCGACTCTTTTCCATTGAAAATATATTATGGTAGATGCTTTGGATGTATGTATCTAGTTATCTGGTTAATCTATACTAATATTATAAAGCTGAAGAGTTTGTTTTTTTGTTTGTTTGGTTGAACGCGCTAATCTCATGAACTACTGATCCGATTTGAAAAGTTCTTTTTGCATTTGATAGCCTGTTAACTGAGGAAGGTTATAGGCTATATAGCATCCCGGAAAAGTATACGGATCCCGTGGGATAAATTTGTTCTGGTCTAGAGACGAACCCGAAGCGAAGCGAGGGTGAGTCGCTAGTATTTTATAATACATACTAGCGACTCACTCTCACTCCGCTCGGGTTCGTTCCTAGTTACATTTTAACGTTTAGTATAGATTTCTCAGAGATGAGATATTTCCCCCCGTAAAAAGTATCCTATTTGTTGACCCGGATAACCAGCTATCATCATACCAAATTTCATCAAAATGCCTCCAGTGGTTTTTACGTGATGCGATAACAGACAGACAGGCAGACAAAAAATTTAAAAACTATAGATTCGGCCTCTGTATCCATAATAATGTCTATTTCAATAAGATTTTCCAAAAAATATTTAATGTACAAATTCGGCTTAGTTACAATTTTATTATATTTACCTATAGACTACGTTCTTTTAAAGTACGTCCTGCTTTTTCCACGTGAACTACGAGCATACCTATTTTTTTTAAATCTATACTCTCTGCTGCTATAAGAAATTAATAATATATAATATACAATAACAATTATTTCTATAGTAATATGACGACCTGTATATGAGGACTTGATTGATTTTAATATATACATATAATAAAATTCTAACCGAGTCAAATATGTACATTAAATTTTTTTACGAAAACATTATTGAAATAGTCATTATTATCGATACAGAAGCCGAATCTATAGTTTTTAGAATTATTGTCTGTCTCATTGTTTATCTGTCTGTCTGCCTGGGAACGTATCACGAGAAAACCACTAGACAGATTTTGATAAAAATTGGTGTGATGATAGCTGGTTATCTCCGTTAAAATTTAGGATACTTTTCACAGCGGTAAAATATTTTATTTTTGAGAAATCTATACTAACCGATAAAATTCAAAGACGAACCCGAGCGTAGTGAGGGTGAGTCACTAGTGTTTAATAAGATTTTTCTACCAAATTATCTGTAGCTTTTAATCGACGCACGTTAGATAGCAGAAATGCACAAAATAATTGCAACATTTTTTACATCTTATGTTTTATTATAGTTAAGATAAATTACCTTTTTTTCTGCAACGGAGTTCTTTATAATTTTCATGAAATACTGTATTATGTGCATATATAGTACCTATTATAGAATTCTAAAAAGTAACTTTAAATTCGTTTACTGGAAACAAAAACCCTCATAATAAGCAAGTGTATAATTAAATGTGCTTTAATTATAAAAATCTTAGTAAACAATAGATTTGTTATACATATCTTATTACAAGAGGTTTGACGACACGTTTGGCTCAGTTTGTAGTGACCCTAATTGCTGTGCCAGCGGTCGCGGGTTCGAGTCCCGCTGTGAGCACTCATTTGTGTGATGAACACTAATGTTTGTACTCTAGTCATGGGTGTTTAAGTTTATATACTATGTATTTAAAGTTATATATGTGTAGGTATCAACTACCTGTATCCATAACATAGGCCTCGTAGCTTACAATGGAACTAGATGGTGCTATGTGTTAATGTCCCAACGTATTTATATATTAAATTAATCGGTAAATCAAAATGTTCTTTTGATTTTTTTTCGCAAAATCAACTCCACCATTCTTATCTTAAACTAGTAGTTGATCATGCATCACATCTATATATCCTTATTATCTTGAGATTATTATCTCTAAATCATGTAGGACTTGTAATTGGTATCTATATTTAAGGAACGATATACATATGTATAGATAGGTGTTGTAACTTCTAAAGAATAATCGACAAATTAAATGTGATATAAACATGCACGGAGGCTAGAGCAGTAGATAATTGTGGTGTTCGAAAAACGACGCTTCTAAACGAAACTGTAGGAGCGAGTTTAATATAATTTTTAAAGTAGGCAAGTGTTTTCTGTCTGTACCTAATAAAGGATGCAACACAAGAATTATTTCTTTTTAATTTAGATTCAAATACAATAGGTATTAGACATATTGTACTTTGACTGCCTCGTCGGTACAGTAGCCAGTACGTACGGCTGTAGGTCGTGTCCTGGGATCTAATCCTGGGTCGGGTTAATAAAAATACTCACTGGGTCTTCTAGGTAATAGTCAGTAATAGTCCGAAGTTGTGGAATAGACAGTGTGTATGCCACGTGCGTCAGCATGTTAAGCTATCTTTTGCCTCATCTCTTAACGGTCGTGTCAAGTTGTCATCTCACCGGAATATAAGATTTAAGAGAATAGAGGTGATTTAAGAGGATATGCAGTTGTGTCTGTGCGCACACATGCACTATATTATATCTCATGCAGTTGGATAGTCTCAAGCATCGATCAAGAAAATACTGATACACAATCAGCGACCAAAAATGTCCTCACCGAATGGGCTCTCATTTGAACATTTAAGCGCGTTTTTTTTTTTGTAAAAAAACTTCAATAATTGCATTTAAGGTTCCATTTACATTATTATATATTTATTTCAACTAGAATAATTACCTACACACATTTGGTGACAGTTTTAAGAGAGCTATTGCATGGGATTGTGTATCTAGTACTTTTTTGATGGATGGTCTCAAGTAAGGTTGGCAGCCATAAAGAAATCGATCGGGAGGCCATTATTATTACATGTTTCTTATTTAAGTAAAATACAAATTCTTTAAATATATTTATATAGAATTTTCAAATAAAACATTATGAATATTAAGAAAAATACATAGCGATAATTCAAAGATCGTATCATACAATTATACAGATCGGTGTGACTGACGCGTGAAACGTAACGTGACGGACGGCTTCGGATTTAGTGTTTAATGTGCGGATCATTTAAATACCTCGCGTGACAGCAGATGCTAAAGTAACTTAGTACAAAAAACGTATTAAGGTTTCTCAAATAAATTGAATAGATATCAAATATAGGTGTGTAGATATAGTGTATCTAACAGCTTTAAAATATTTGGTTTGTTTGTAAAATTATTTGGGTAAATGTGGAATTTAGAGGGTAAAATAGGTATAATATTTAATAATAACGGAGTTTTAGGTGAGTTTTAAATGGGTTTTTGAGAAGGCTGGTAAAATTAACGTCTTGGTGATAATGAATAACTAGCAAAACGAGGTTTCAAGTGTGTACTTTAGGGTGAATAAGTACGTCAAAAAATTTTTCAATGTGTTACCCTACGTAACGTAGGTACGTCATTTTTTTTTTTTTTTTTGAATATCATTGTGGTAGGTATAGAAAGAGTAAAAAAAGTAAAGAGAATCAAAGCAAATTGTGAACATAACGCTATGCGATGTCGGTCGTTTTTGTGACGATATCTTATTTAAATTTTTCATTTTTGTTATTTGTGGGTAGGCTGTCTGTAACAACTATATAATGCTTTTGAGACATCTAACACCTTAGTCTCTCCCGTGACCATGATTGCTGTAAAGCAATCGAAACGTCGGGAAACGGGAAACAAAAATCAAAATAAATCCGCGAAAAAATCCGAAAAGATAGTTTTATTTAAATGTTTAATATTCGCGTAAATCTAAGAAAGTATTATGATATCTTATTTTTTATATTTACCTATAATATTTATCTATAAATATAATAAAATGCTAACTGAATCGAATATGTACATTAAACATTTTTTGGAAAATCTTATTGAAATACAGAGGCCGAATCTATCTATAGCTTTTAGAGTTTTTGTCTGTCTGTTTATCTGTTTGTCTGTCGCATCACAAGAAAAGCAATGGATAGATTTTGATGAAATATGGTATGATGATAGCTGGTTATCCGGCTCAACATATAGAATACTTTTTACTGCGGGAATAAATATGTCATCTCTGAGAAATCTATACTAATGGTTAAAACGTTCCTAGGGACGAACCCGAAACGTGGGTGAGTCGCTAGTACCTAATATATATACCTATCAACAGAATAGTTAACAATCTATTAGCAAGATTTTGTTAATTTGAATTTTTATTGATTATACACGTACATATGGGCCAACTTCTTTCTTATATATTTAACTTGAATCTCCAATTCCACTTATTTCAGATTAGAAAATGATATTGTTAGAATTATAATTATTTACCTGTATTTATCTATATAGATAAATAAAATTGAAGTGTCTTTTTGTAATGTCAAAATAACAGCTTTATACTAAATGCATATGGAATTATGTTTGTTCCGGCTAATCTCCGAAACTGCTGGACCAATTTTAACAGGACTTTCACTGGCAGATAGCTGATACTACAAGGAGTAATTTAGGCTACTTTTATTTTAGAAAAAAATAAGGGTTTCGCTCAAAAAAATTAAAACGTACCTAGGGACGCACCCAAGCGAAGCGAGGGTAAGTCGCTAGTTTAACTTAAAATAGATAATACTAAACTATACGATCATGCAAACTTCTTTATTTATGCGAATGTCAGTTAATGAAAGCAAGGACTTAAATAACAACTTCCTATCGATTTGTGGTTAGTTAGTGGCTAAATCGTCACTGTTAAAGCTCTTCCAAGTAATTAGGTAATCGAGGGCTGCTCCATATTCGTATTTTACAAATTTAGGGTTGTTTCAAACCTATTGACAAATACGTAAATAACATTTTATGTTTCAACTTCTACAAAATATGTAAGGAACCCTAAAACCCGGGCATGACAAATGTAAGTCATTAAAGTGGTGAAACTGGTCTGATCTATTTGCGGAGGGCCCGAGGCTTAATTACTGTGTCACTCGACTCCCGCGCACCCACATGTGCGCCTGCGACGTCGTTGCCAGCGAACTGAAAAATTAAATGTTCTCATCGTTTTGTTTTGTTATTTTGGGGTCTTTTAAACTTTTTATAAACTCTCAGATACTAGTTTTGGCCACTGTTTTGTCTGTTTATTATTTAATGAGATATGCTACTGTTATCGCATACAAGACAAGATTTATTTGTTCATATAGGTATCTGTTGTCGTGCGATGACGAATCTGCTGTATACAATATATTATTCTATGGCTTTTGCTGGATTTTTTAAGCTAATTGTGATGGAAAAACACTTATTTAAAAATTAAAAAATAACACCATTAAACCCAATTAGTACTTGTATCTTTCTGCTAATTACTCTATTATTCGGTTTTGTCACAACGAAAAATGATAAACAATATGCCAGACAATTAATCGGTCGAAACAAAATAAATGAAATGAAAAATTCGACGACACGTTTGGCTCAGTTTGTAGCGACCTTACTTGCTGTGCCACCGTTTGCGGGTTCGAGTTCCGCTGGGGGCGTTCATTTGTGTGATGAGCACGAATATTTGTACTCCAGTAATGGGTATTTATATTTATAATATATGTATATATTTAATGTTATATATGTGTAGTGTATCAACTAATGGTATCCATAAGGATACCAGATAGTTGATACACGAGCCTCGTAACTTACAATAGAACTAGTTGGTGCTTTGTTAATGTCCCAACATATTTATATGTATTTTTTATTTAATGAACTCGTTTTATTTGATTTAGATATAGTTCAGAATACATACAGGCGATCAGGTATAGATGGGTCGGCACCGCCGTACCACTCTACCAGACGCTCCTGTCATTGCATTAATGAAGAATGAATATATTCATATGACGTAGATGAGGTTCTATCGGTCTATAAGATTGTGTACTGTGTACCTTAAATGTGTCCATATGAATATTTAATATGATAAAATATGCATTATATCTATCTTCTATCTAACCTTCATCAATATTATACAAGTACTTACAGAATATAAAGATGAATTGTTTGTCTGTATATGTGAGGCAGTGGTAGCCCAGTGGTAACGCGCTCGCTTGGGAAACCGAGTGAAGCGGGTTCAAATTCCGGGTCTCGCACCTCTGATATTTTCATGTGCGAATCATTTTCTAACTTGATTACCACTTGCCCTACGGTGAAGGAAAACATCGTGATTAAACCTGCATTTCTGAGAGAACCTAGCAAGTTTTCGAAAGAAATGTGAAGTCCGCCAATCCGCACTTGGCCAGCGTGGTGGACTATGGCCTGATTCCCCTCGTCTTGAAGGGAGGCCCGTGCCCAGCAGTGGGACGTTAAAAAGGGCGGAATACATACATATGTGAATCTCTGAATCTATGGGCCCGTTTCAAAATTCTTTTGAATTTTATAGACTATCTATATAACTTTGAAAAAATAACCTCAATACCGATCAAACTTAATGAATTATAGTTGATAAATAAAAATCAATTGCCAAATGTATGGAAGCACATTACTTCAGAATGGCTGCATCTATATATTTGGCTAGTTATTTTTTTTTGTGTTTACAATTATCAGGCCAAGGTCTGTATGAAAGAAAAGTTTGAAAATTTGCAGGGAATGTTAAATATTTGGGTTAAAAATCTCCATATAAAAAAGTGACTGGACAGAGTGACGTTCAGTTGTTCAGTTTCTTACATTGTTTTGTCTTTTACATCCGAAATTTTTTTTATTTTGGTTGTTTTATAAAAAAGATTTAAAATTTTTAGAACTTTATATTTTTAAAAATACCGTTAAGTGCAATCCTTTTATTTACCTAAGTGATAATCTGTTATATCATGACAACAATATTTAAAAAAGAAATTGACAGTTTTGTCAAAATGTAAGATTATTATTTATTACATTTTCTAGAAGCCATTGAACATAAGAATTGAATTGAATTTTATTACATTATGACAAAACTGAATATTTATAATTAAATATACCTATTGTTTTAAGGGAAATTATTGAAAAACCAAAACTTAAAAATCTTAATTGTTATAATAATATGAATTGTACACGAAAAAGGATGCTTACTATTCTTTATAAGAATGTTAGGTATGAAAAAATATGATAATTTTGTAACTTTATCTCCATAATTTTTGACTCCTTTATATCCTAAAGAATATTTTTTATATGTATATTTAGACTCTATCATCTCCTATCCAAAAATACCACCCAATCCTCCAGACGCTGCGTCCCATACACTAAACATGTGCTATGCCAGCAATGAACGCGGGCAAATCCTCCGGGTACTGCTAGTTTAAATATATAAAACAATATATTATATAAATCTAAGTCGGCTTAGTTACACCATTTATAACTCAAGAACGGCTGGACCGATTATGATGATTTTTGATTTGTTGGATTTGTCTCCGCCCGAACAGCAGAATCACTATTAAAACATCGTAAAAATTGACGAAAAAATATTATTTACATGGGTAACGCTGGCTCACAACTATTTATATATTTAAAACGTTCCTAGGGACGCACCCGAGCGAAGCGAGGGTATGTCGCTAGTTATAGATGACTTAAAAATATATCTCAATAAAAAACAAAAAGGTTGGTATAAAGTATCATAATGCTACGTCCTCTTTTTACAAGCTTTTATTTAACTTGCCCTGTTAGTATGTTAGTATGGGACAAATCTTGCGAGTTAAATTAGAACCACTTCCTGTCTTTAGATTAGATTGAAATTTGATTTACTTACGTAGCTTCGGTGACAATGCAATAATATGGTACCATAAAGCTGGTCTCAAGATGGAGTCGGAAGGTGGCCATAGGAACTCCCTAAACTAAACAAGATAAATCCATCGAATTTCGACTCGTTTTAATAGTCTTGACAAGCACTCTTATGCTACATGACAGCCAAGGTCTCAAGATGGCGTCGGAAGGTTGCCTTAGGAACTCCTAAACTAAACAGGATAAAACCGTCGCGTTTGGACTCGTTTGAATAGTCTTGAAAAGCACTCTTGTGTTACGTGATGTCCAGGATCTAAAGATAAAGTTCCAAGAACTCTCTTGGGGTTACGGAGTTTTGTAGAGATCGGTGAGATTTTCTTCGCTTTAGAGTATTTAAATAAAACCTTGTTTTTAATTATTTTTTATTATGAAATTTTATCAATTCTTGCAAAATTTATCAGATGGATAAATTTCCTATTCTACACTTCTATAAGTATTACAAAGAACTAGCAAGTTTAGTTGCTAAATTCTGGAACTGTTAATTCTGAAAATACTATTACTATTATATTATTACTTATATTTTCCTTAATGAACATACCTATATTACTTTTTATCCCATCTGGTGAGATATTAATGTACTGTAAAAGTATTGAAGGACGCACGGAGATTAGGTTGAAGCTAAGCTATGGTGAGTCGCTAATACAAACATAGAGTAGATTATGGTGGCCTACGTTATACTACGTAAATTCAGTAAACCTAACCTAAAATGTATACAGTTTCCAATTGATATTTAATATTTATGTAATAGGTACGTACGTACGTCACAATATTCATTATATGAGGCTCAGTTTCAAGCTGCAATATGCAAAATGCTTGCCACTGCAGATACTCATAATGATACATCCCTTTGATCGAAAATACAGTAGGCAGGTAATATCAAAAATTGAAGCCCTGCGTAAATGAGACTGATTATTATTTTGGATATTACGCCCGAAATTGTAATGAACACCAGCCAAGTAATATCACGATCGGTTAACGCATATTATCAATCTTTTGTGTTGGTTTGGGGTTCGATTTTCGGTCTCGCCAAAAAATTGGTTTCTTCTCTAGTTTTTTGTTACTATTAACTACTGACTTAATCGTAGCTATGTATAGGACCAGAATAATATATAATGCGGCCCATTTGTTGATTCGGAATAAAAATTATGTAAAATATCTAGTCGATTAATTTATTGTTGCAATTGCAACAATCAAAAAAAAAACGTGTGTACTTATGTACGCACGTAAGAAGTTATACTTCTTTGGCGTAACAGAACAAAAATAGCTAAAGATTTCATCCCCTATGACACAGCTCTCTGTTTGCAAAAGGAACGCAGCTAACTTCGTCATGTCGCTTTTTGGCTGTCGGTGTGCGCGCACATCGTAAAAATTTTACTCTCACAATTTTTTATAAAGTAAAGTATAACTTCAAAAACACACGTTCATGTATACAATTACATACTTTTACAGCAAGATTTTGTAAGCTTGATTACGACTAAGATCTTGCAGATAATCATGACCATGACCTAGCCTACTCACCCACTACATTCTTTTGCCACTATGGAAAAGATATCATATCCACTATTTGTTTATATCTTTTTTGAAGTGTGTTTAATTTGATTTTTCTATTGTACAGTAACGGAGAGTTTGTTCTCTACTTCGTTGTCAACGTTCGGCGTGCCCACACCGCCGCCCAACTCTCCATATTCTCCGCTGCAGCTAGAATTACTTAATTGCGCGCAGAGAGTGCTCGTCACTGATAAGTAAGTTCTCTCTGCCTTATTTATAACATAGAAGCTTTCAGAACTTATATTCTATTATATTTATAAACGTGTTTTTTATAAACTGTATCTATTTCCACTTTTTGTCTGTCTGTTTGTCCAGGCTAATCTAGGAACAATTTTGGCAGGTCTTACACGGAAAGTTAAATGTAATTTTGTTCCATTAGTGTCTAAATTTGGTAAGATTTTATTCTTTTATAATTTAGGATACATATTACATCAAGGTATCTAGCGTAAGTCAAGAATTTTATAAATGTATATGAAATAATACCCAAAAATCGGTTATTTTTGTCGTGTATAATTATTGAAAGAATAATTCTTAGCGAGTTTTTCGTGTTTTTGTTTTATACCTACTGTTTATTTTACATCGGTATCTTGTTATTACACAGGGAAATTAATAAGATGGATGAAAGTAAGATAGGTAAGTGCTTATCCGAGTCCATGTGCTGTCCCGACCAGAGGTTGCTCGACGGCGTCAACGTGATGCAGCCTTTAACTATCAAGACCGAACAGGCGAAGCGGACTTGCAACACTTGTCTCACTAATTCGCCTAAAAAGGTTTGTCCAAACGCTACTGCTATATAAGTACATATATATACACACAAAACAGACAAACAGACAAAAAATTTAATAACTATTGTTTTGGGGTCTATATTGTATATATACATAATACGTTACAGTCATTCTTTTTAAAAAATGTTTCATGTATAGATTTCGTTAAGTTACTGCTTTATTATATTATAGATACTATATATTGATACAATAATTAATATAGATGTGCTATTTAATTTTTATATAAATAATGAGTAAATTATTAAAATAAATATGATGGGATATTAACACACAACACCATCTAGTTCCATGGTAAGCTACGAGGCTTGTGTTATCGATACCAGATAGTTGATTCATTACAAACATATTATAAATATAAACACCGACGACTGGAGTACAAACATTCGTGCTTATCACACTAATGAAAACCCTCAGCGGGACTCGAACCAGCGACCGCTGGTACAGCAAGTAGGGTCACTACTTATATATATTGTACTCGTCTTATTTCATCCACCGGTACAAGAAGTACTGACTGGTTTTTCGTCCAAAGTTTCATTGCGACTCAGTGTGGGAATGCAGCAATCGTTTTTCTACACAGACATGTTTTTGGCACATTTAAAATGGCTGCATGATTTAAAAAATATATTTTACAATCTTCTATAAATTTTATAATTATCTTTTTAGTATCCGTACATTTTTAAATTTAATCTGCATATAATCTCTTCATACACGAAAATTTTTAAAACAGCTTGTGTGTTTTTGAGTGTCGGCTTGACAATTTACATCTTTTATTTTGTACGTAGACGAAATTAAATCGCACAGTGAGCGTGCCCTCATTGTTTCCTAAATTAAGCAACGTAACATTTTGTAACACTGTGACTAAATTTAAATTTTACATGACGATATTTTCTACTGTGGGAATAGCATTATATTGCTCTAGTAACATCCGAATATGAAAAATAAAGTTGCTTGGATTAAATTTAACGTTTAAATACTTTTTTGAACTACGTCATAAATGTTGTTACTGTTCAGCATTTAAAAAATCTGTATTTCCGGAAAATTTTATGTATGATGTACCTATTTATTATAGATTTACTAACAGAACCCGCGGCTACTCCCGCGCTCAATCAAAAAAAAACTTTAAATTTTAAGTTATTTGGATATTGTTCATACAAAAATACTGTAAACGCGATTAAATAATAGGGGGTGGGGGTGGAAGGGTGAAAAATTCTTTACGACCCATTCTCATACCTTCCAAATGTAAAAAAAAATCGGTCGAGCCATTTCGGAGGAGTGCGACCACAAACACCGTGACACGAGATACTTATATGCCTACTAGATATCTTAATCTCAATGTTCATGAGAGGATACATGTTCTTGAAATAAGCTAGATACGTCTCGACATGTCTCTTTTTACCCGCGGCTTCATTCGCATGTTAAAACAACGACGCAAAAAATAGTCTATGACCTTCTTTATGAACTCTGTCCTTACCAAATTTCATGAAAATCTGACATTCATAATATTAGTATGGAATATATTGTGTTGTTGTTTTAATCAACTGCCGCTTGTGGGTTCTATTACCGGTCTAGTTAAATCAGATCCGCAACGGTTAAGAATACTTCTCAACACTCGTAATCCAATTAAAAAATAAACGTGAGACCCAAGTGTTACTTACAGTACCTACCTAATATCTATCTACATTCTACTGTTATAGATAACTTCTTTATTTTATCAGTTATACTGCTTTGAAAGAACATATGATACTTAATGATATTAGTTTGTGTGAATTTCCCTCGTGTATTAATAATTTATTTTGTTTAATATAAGTAGTATAAATATAAAGTAGCATAAATTTCTCAGAGATGAGGTGTTTTCCCGCAGTAAAAAGTATCCTAAATGTTGATTCGGATAACCAGCTATCATCATACCAAATTTCATCAAAATCTATTCTGTGGTTTTGTCGTGATGCGATCATAGAGTGACAGATACATAGACAAACAATTTAAAAACTATAGTTTTGACCTCTGTATCGATAAAATATATTCCAAAATCCTAGAAAATATTATAGGATACGTGTTGTCTTCAGGTCATACACACAGACGGTGGGTGCAGTCGCACTAACCCTGTGACCTGGCTCGGAGTCGCGGGCCAAAATTTAGTGCAAGTGAAGCGTGAGCCACAGCATGTGCATGTGTCCGAGCTAGTAGCAGTCAAACTAGAGCAAGCATCGCCGGGGAACAAGCCAGAACATCCGCCTATACCCTCATCCTTGAATAATGGTAAGTTTGGTACCCTTTGGGCCTACCCACACTATAGCGCCGATCTCAGTCCAATAGCGGCCTGGTAAAGTATTTTTATACAGAATTTGCTGGAGTGTTACTCGACCGGAACTTGAATTTTACTGATAGTCTGAATGCACATATTGTTTCCTGTATTGTGTTGTATTGTATTCAGCCCCTTTTTTTTAACGTCCCACTGCTGGGCACGGGCCTCCCTTCAATACGAGGGGTCCACCACGCTGGCCAAGTGCGGATTGGCGGACTTCACATGTCTTTCCAAAACTTGCTAGGTTCTCTCAGACATGCAGGTTTCCTCACGATTATTTGCTTCACCGTAAGGCAAGTGGTAATCAAGTTAGAAAATGATTCGCACATGAAAATATCAGAGGTGCGAGACCCGGGATTTGAACCCGCTTCACTCGGTTTCCCAAGCGAACGCGTTACCACTGGGCTACCACTGCCTATTCCTGTATAAAATATTTTACCAAACCGGCATCGGACTGAGGACGAATCGTAATCGACACTATAGTGTGGATAGGGCCTTAATTGGCTATCAAAGGTGGCTTTGAATATCTTATTTATCTGTTTAATATAAACTCCAATACATTATGGAAATTCTTATCGCTAGTAGGTATGTTACTTAATGAAATTCGCATATAGAAAGGCAATTGGAATTTGCCGTAAGTTAAATTGATAACTAAAGATAAGCAACTTTCTCAGCATATGTAATTAGATGGGTGACCGTTTATAATAACAGAAAAATGTTTTATGGCTAACTATGTCTAAAATGCCATCAAACATAAATTCGATTATTAATTAATGATTGCAAAGACCATAGCAATGTCTGAGTAACTAACTTTAACAAGTTACTATATAATTCGAAAATTAAGAAAAAAAATGTGTTTATTTATTACTAGCGACTCACCCTCGCTTCGCTTCGGGTTCGTCCCTAGACAAAACACATCTATCCCACGGGAATCGTGCTTTTTTCCGGGATGATATATAGCGTATAGTCTTCCTCATTTAACGGGCTATCTAATCCAAAAAGAATTTTTGAAATGGGATTAGCAGTTCCTGAGATTACCGCGTTCAACCAAACAAACAAAGAAACAAACTCTTCAGCTTTATAATATTAGTATAGATTCGCGCCCCTTCTATCTTAGTATTATTTCCTACACCTTAAGGTTGCCTGCAAGAATTCGCTCTTTTAGCGATAAGGCCGCATCTTGTACCTTCTTCTAAATTTTCTTTTCTTTTTTTGGGTGTACAATAAAGAGTTGTTCATTCATTCAATGTCCTTATTTCAATATCCAAATTTAGTTTCTTTGTATTAAAACCGTACAAAATAGAGAGACAAATGGAGAAAGCTGTTTACATTTCCAGCACTACTAGTGCAGACATGTTCCCGTCAACAAAACAAAAAATATCTCAAAAATCTACGTAACACCATAGTTTATGGGTCGTGAAATTGCAGTTGGCACACCACGGTCATTACCGCCTATTAGGCGTGGCATGGCTTAAACGATTTCTGAGATAAGCCTAGTTAGTGTTGGTAAGAACTGTGTACTGTGTACATAACAACGTTACTTTCTTTTGTTTATGCTAGCCTAGTATCTCGTAAGCAATATTGGTCGAAGTTTCGGTGTAAGGGAAGTGAAGTTTGTTAACGTTGCCCAATAGTTGGTCCCAAACATTTGAGTAAATATTACTTATTATTTGTTGGCGCAAACGTTGGTACAAACATTACTGTTTCGTTAAACACATATCCTACGTGTTTATGATTGCCTGGTAATTTGAAAGACTCAGCTGTTTGCAAAACTTTTCCTAACAATGGAGCAAGCGAATAGTAATTATACGTTGGAATAGTTTAGTTTGTGATGATTATAACCACTGACCTTATAAAGTGTAAACGTTAAAGGAATAATTAAGGTTACATTGTTTGTAAATGAATGTTATTTAAATAAATTGTGTTGAGTTCATTTTTTTTTTCATGTATTTTTTTTTTTTGCTATTTTTTTTTCTAGTATTTTTTTGTATAAAGACACAGAGTTTGTTTGTTTGTTTGTTTGAACGCGCTAATCTAATGTACTAATCTTATTTGAAAAATTTTTTTTGCATTTGATAGCCATTTTATTGAGGAAGGCTATAAGGCTATATATATCACATTATATTATACAGTCTATCTATTCAATATCAACCATTAAAACGTATCTAGGGACGAACCCGAGTGAACCGAGGGTGAGTCGCTAGTAAATGAACCTAAACCAATTATTATGTTTTTACATAAATATGTATAATTCACTATGTACGTCAAATGTTTTGTTTAATTATCTATGTATATATATATGACAAAGTCGTGTTAGTTTATAACTTAATTAATAACTCAAGAACGGCTGGACCAAGTTTTATGATATTTAATTTTTTGGATTTCTCTTAGTCCAGAATAGGATAATAAGTATTAAAACAACGGGAAAATTAAAAAAAAAAATGTAATTTTTAGTATTTATTAATACCTAGTTTTTACATGTATATTTATTACATTGGTGTGCAAGTAACACGCTGTAAGAGCTCTTGTTGAGTTATGAGCTCCTAGTAGTTATAGGCATGATGATGCAATGAATGAGAACATGACGAAGAAAAGGCAAAAAGTACGGTTGGGTAACAAAAAAATATTTTTGAAGTTTTTTTTTAATTTACTTTAATTTACTATTAGATTAATAATTTCGTAGAAAAATACATAAATTAATTATACAATTTTTTTTTTATGATATTTTGCCTATTATTTTAAAGTATTTTTTTTCAATCTTGTTAGTATTTTTTGCCTGAATAACTCTTTTATACTAATTAGGTACTAATTATCCTAAAACTTTCAATTTTTTATTAGGTTTATTATAGCCGTTATTAATTTTAACAAAACAATGTTCGTTTACACTATAATATTATAAAGAGGTAAAGTTTGTAAGTTTGTGAGTTTATTTGTAACTAAAAATCCGCTGGACCGATTTAGATGAAATTTGGTATGAAGATAGTTTGAGATCCTGGGAAAGACATAGGATAGTTTTTATCCTGGAAATCATCACTGAAGTGGGTGAAAAGAAGGATAAAAGTTAATATTATGGTTGATCCAATCATTTCTCGAGAAAGGAATATAAAAGTCATCATACCTATGCATATACTAATATATAGTCTATCTCTTCCATACTAACAGTTAAAACGTACCTATTTTAAATAACTTTAGAATACACTAGTGCTTTTAAATCGGTTAAATGATAAATAAACCTTAAGTAAAATATAATAAAAACCCACGCACAGACTAAATTACCTATAGCGTAGGTTTTGTAACCTAGTTTTATAGAGATTTGATGTTTCTAGGTTCTATTCCCGTCGGGATCGCGGTCGCTAGGCAAAGAGTGGGCGACGCTGGCATCTACGCAGCACTTTCGCAGAAGGATAATCAACGGTTACACGACATTGGTAAGTTTAAATTTTAATTAATTGAGCTTTTATGTTAAAAGTAATAGTTAGTAAGTTTCTGCCGGCTTTGTTTGTAGAGAATGTTTTTTATTTGAACGCTTTTCGGCAGCTTTTATAAGTAATATTATCGAAAATTAAATGTAGTTCTATCCCACGTAGTTATCCCACGGGAACTTGACTGGGATAATAGGTAGGTATCCTAGGTTATAAGTCTAAAACCTAATCTTTATCTATCTATATAGCAAATTTTATTGAAATCTATTTAGCGGTTTATACATTTGTAGTGTACACGAAATTTTTATATTTATAATGTTATATGATGAATGTTAATTTTATTATACATCGTAAGTATAATGCCTTCGTCTTATCGGCCAGGGCTTGAAGGTCACTGATTTCCTTACAAACAGTATTTCTTATTAGTTATTATGTATATTTCATAACTGTTTTATTCTATATCTTATCTGTAGCATATAAATATATCGCCATTCAATTTTTTACTCTTACATTTGTACCGGTTCGTGAGACCTTTCGGCAGTTCGGTGGCCGTAATTGCGTCACCGATGTAGTTAATGCGAACTCTTTGTCACTTCTGCTCGCCTGGTATCACTATGTATTTACAACAGTGTGATGAAAAAAAAAATATGGAGAAACTAATCTATTTGCTACAACACTGTTTGAGCTATGTTAGAATTTAAAGCTATAGCAATAAAGTCTATATTTGCTTGTAGCGTAAACCAGCAATAATTACTACAGGTTGAATTTTTTGCATAACTTATTTAGTTTTTTTTTTTAATATATATATATTCATTCATTCACAATTTTATTATCTGTTACACGTTTTGTTTATGTGTTTTCGCTGTTTCAAAACCTGTTCTTAATTGAGTGAATTGTAATGAGTATTTATGAAATATCTTTTATATCAATATTTAATTTATTAAAATTAATAAAAAACGTGCAGTGGCCGTCGGAGGTGAAATCACAAACGTAAATCAAAGGCCTAGTAATTGATAGCGTCGGAACGAAATCGCACTATCGCGGCATCGCGGATTGCTTCAATCACGCCGGCCGATGTCTTCACTTTAGGAATACGATACAAGAACCTAAGTTTCAATGCTTAAAGTTTAAAGTTTGCTTGAATTATAACTTTAATAGCTCTATTGCGATAAAATTTATTATTTATAAAAGTCAATTGCATGAAAAAGGAGATTCTTTTAAAGTTTTACTGTGTTACTTTTAATATGTCCATTTATTGTGGTTGTCATAGACAAAATCGATATTTGATTAATTTAATATATAATTTTCATAATTCCAGAATATAACCTACTTGGAATGTATTCATGAAGGAAATTTTACAATTATATTGTAATTTTTACTTTCTATTATACCTCATTTTTTTTTCAAATAGCTATTGATAGTGCAATTTTTATATGCCAATTTATACTCATACACCTTTTGCTTATAAATTACATGGAACCATTAACATAGAATCAGCCGGCCGTTTCGAGCTACATATAAATAAATGATGATATATAAGCCATAATTGTGGTTTTCCTTAACGTTACTCGCTGAAGTTAACATTTAATTTTGCATGTAAAAAGATCGTTAATGAATATTTGCGATGGTCTCGAGATTTATGAATATAAGCGCTGGTATAAAACAATTATATGTTAATCACGATTCCTAACGGCTAGTGAATTGTCCTTGTGATCTAACCGTTATTTACTACATCTAATAACGAAAACATTTACATATTAACATTCTATTTTCATTGACCTACCTACGTTAAAACAAATAACTGTTCTTATATCTAAACTTTATTCTAAATTCATACTTGGAATAAATAAAGTTTAGACTTCACAACTTTGGATTTCTTAAATACCTATACATGGCGCGCTTATAAATTATGTCATATTTTAGTTGAAAACTTTTTTTTTTAACTTAATAATTAATCGTTTTGTACATTCGTTTTACTTTCAGCAACTAAACTTCTTACTTTTAAGTTAAAAATAACCTGTAATGTACCTACATACATATTAGCATCATGTGATTCATCTTTATTGATACTTAAAGTCAAGTAATTGAAAAGTTTTTACGCATAATTTTTCAATATATAATCATGTAGATTTTAAACCGATAAAAGAAATCTGTCCTCATTAATTAACGATCGCAAGAAAACGTCTCCCGATATAAAATCGCCTGTCAATCAGTTAAGACGGCAGCTGTTTTTGCATCGTTATAGGGGCATTGTGTGTAGTTTTTTTTATAAAATTTCCATTTATCGTGTATTTAATACCTGATATCGTTTTAAACTACCTATAGGTATATATTATACCAGCGGACTGTGCGTGACGATGTACGCACACCTTTAATACTTTCAACCAAATTAGGTGCTTCATCTTGATAACTTTGTTATCATATTGCGATCAATAACTAGACAAGAATTTAATTAAAATGAAGTTAAATTTACTCTTTACAATAATATATTTTACGGTAATAACTAATTACTTTTTAGTTGCCTATATAAATAAATAAAACACCTTATTATGCATAATAAAAACATGCATAAATAATTATAACTATACAATATAATTTATTTTTATTTCGCTCTGTATAAAAGTTTATACATATATAGGTCTCGCTCTAACAGATAACGTGAAAGCGAGTGAAGGAATGTACAGCTATCTGACCGTAGTTGTTCGAATTTATTTACACGGCAAAAACTCACCCGTCCAATTACATGCTAATCAGAGTTTTACAATTACTATATATAAATTGCGCGGCTGCTTTTATGGCTTCATGAATTTTCACTAAATAAGTACGTATTTTTAATTCAATACGTTGAAACACGCTGTATACGCGTGCTCGATGACAATCGGACACGCAACATTAGTTGGATCTTGTACTAGGAACGTATTATTATAGTGTTTTTGTTGGTGTTGCTAAAATGATGAATAAATATTAGTTGCATGCTAGCGGAGTCCTTAGTCATTTGTAAAATAACTTTTGTTTTAGAGTAGTAAAACGTTTAAATTATAATACTTTCTTAGATTTAGGCGAATATTTGATCTTTTTGGATTTTTTCGCGGATTTATTTAGATTTTTGATTTCCGACGTTTGGAATGTTTTACAGCAATCTTAGTCACGGGAGAAGTTAAGTCCTTCGAAAAAAACCGGAAAGATAATTTTATTTAAAATGTTTAAACTATTTTAAAACATAGTCAAAAGAACCTAAATAGATGTTACTTCATGGTATTAAGCTATATTTCTATAAGTCCATCCTAATTTCACTTAAAACCGCAGAACTGTTACAACGTGAACAAGTAACAAACGCTCTCGTTTACTTGTTCACAAACTATTGCATTTATGATATTAGTGAAATACCTTTTAATACTGATGATGTTCTCCCGACCGATTCCGGCCACGGCGGCCAATCTCATTGAGACTAGCCAACTGCGCAGGAGATATTATAGTGCACAAGTGTACGCGCAGACACAAGTGCACTCTCTATTCCTGTCACTCTCATACTCCAGTGGGACGACTACTCGACACGACCGGTGAGAGTTAAGGCGCAGGACCGACGGCTTTACGTGCTCTCCGAGGCATGGGGGTGAAACACCGCCAACTTCCCAACTCCGGGCTGTTACTGAGGCTTACTATACAGAAAGACTCAATAACTAAACTTGGCCCGACCCGGGACTCGAACCCAGGACCTCAGGATGTGCAGCCGTACATGCTAGCCACTACACTACCGAGGCAGTTGACCTTTTAATACACTGCTTTACTTAATTACCTAGTAGCGACTCACCCTCGCTCTGCTCGGGTTTGTCCCTAGTTACGTTTTTCTCAGAGATGAGATATTTTCCAGCAAAAAAAGTATCCTATTTGTTGACCCGTATATCAAAACTCAAAACATAACCCTCCAAATGATCAACAATGATCAACCAACGTTACTAAACCACGTATCTCCAATGAATGTCATCATGGCGTCTCGACCCCGCTCGTGACGTTGAATTAATTTGGAATAAAAACTAAACTAAATAACATAGTGAATTTAAACAACAATAAGGTTTTACATTCTAGCAGAAAAAGGTAAATGAATCCTCCTCCGACGCTGAAAAACTAATTCCCACTTGGCCACTTTTGACCGACGTCCCTACTTTTGACCTTGTACCTCCCGGTACTCAGTTCTGTATGGTATAGGTATAGTATGTATATTACGCTGTATGTTTTTATGTATGTTATGCGACATTTTCGCCAATGGTGATTCGATTTTAATAATTATCTTTTTAACAAATAGGTTTTACCATGGTAGTATGATACAAATAAAAATATTTTTTTTATTAGGGTTCCGTACCCGAAGTGTGCACACGGAACCCAATTACTAAGCCCCCGCTATCCGTCCATTCGTCAGTTAGCGGGCTGTATCTCATGAACCGTAGGAGATAGAGATTTGAAATTTTCAGAGTATGTATTTCTATTGCCGCTATAACAACAATTAATGATAAAAAATAATAAAAAACATATATACAAGAAACTTTTTCGTTCGTAATCAATCATCAAACTTAATATACTACATACATAGAGTAAAGTCATGTTATTAAAAAGTACATGTACGATGGTACGGGACCCTTCGTGTACGAATTCGACTCACACTTGACCGATTTTCTTTATCGTTTGACATAAGTCGGCTACGCTAGCGATATTCTAATAACAAAAACATAATATAAACACGCACTAGAAGTTTGCATTTTAAGTCCAGCAATATATTTTTTTATTTTTTTTAATACGAAACAATGGTTTTTATTCCAACAAAATTACTTAATTACTGACATCCTAATGAACAGATATGAGATTAAAAGAATAATTATATACTTTATACCGCCCGTTGTGATAATATATTTAATTAAACTGTATTTGAGGTAGGTACTAGTTTGGTAATTACCCACATTATCAGATCTAACTATGGTATATTTTTCACCTCTTCGTTTCTTGCAACGCAGTAACGAATTTTTGTTAATATCAAGCGTTAAATGCTGGTATTTAAGTGATTTTAGTCCTTTTAAACTTTTAGTTATTACGTGTAAAATGGAATGGAAACATAGACAAGTAATGTGATTGCTAAAATCAATTTTTATAATGTATCGGGCCATTCGTTAATTACGTAAGGACAATTTTGGTCATTTTTGACCCCCCCCTACCCCCATGTAAGAGCACATAAGATTTCCCGTACTCCCCCTCCCCCTTCTTACGTAAGATTTTATCTAGTTTAAGAAAAAGATGAATTGCACTAAAACTCATAATTTGATGTAAATCAAAGATTTTCATTTTTGCAGAAAAAAAAAAAAGATCTCAGAGTTGTTTTGCCCGATCCTTAGCTTTCAAATGCCCATCACTCTATGCTAGAAATAGGACATTTCGACTTTTAAAATATTACGTAAGAATGGATTTTACGAGATAGGGGCATGTAGAGATTTTGAGAAACCCCCCTCCCCCTCAAAACCCCTACGTAATTAATGAATGGACCCTAACTAACGACTTACCCTCGCATCGCTTTGGGGCGGCCTTGTGCTCGAGTCATTTAGGAACGCATAAAAGACAAACGTCCAAAGAGAAGTCTTTACCAGAGTTTCATCACAATCGGATCAATCATTTAGGAACACGTAGAGGACAAACATACGAACATTCATTTTTATGTATTTATATAGAAGATTGTATATCTAATTGTATTTTGTAGTTATAAAATTTGTGTAATATTTTTAGTTTTTAGAGCCTATTTTGAAGCGATTTTTGTTGCCATTTTTATGCGAAATTGTGTATTAAGTGCTTAGCGAAAATAATTCAGTAACTAAATGTTCATTGTATAATGTAATAATAGATAACTGCCTCGGTAGTCTAGTGGTTAGCATGTACGACCGCAGATCCAGAGATCCTGGGTTCAAGTCCCGGGTCGGGCTGAGTTCAGTTATTGAGTATTTCTGTCAAGAAATTCTCAGTAATAACCCGGAGTTGAGAAATTGGCGGTGTTTCACCCCCGTGCCTCGGAGAGCACGTAAAGCCGTCGGTCCTGCGCCTTAACTCTCGCTGGTCGTGTCGAGCAGTCGTCTCACCGGAGTACCTATAAGAGTGAATGCAATGGAGAATGTACTTGTGTCTGCGCGCACACTTCACAAGTGTGCGCTATAATATCTCCTGCGCAGATGGCTAGTCTCAATGAGATTGGGCGTTGTGGCCAAAATCGGTCAGGAGGACATTATTATGAATTAGTTTAGATAGCTCGAATTATTGATAAAATATTATACATAACTTAGTTAGTTTTCACGCTGCAATTACTAAGTAAAATTTTAAGTAAATTCAGAATAAAATTTGTTTATATCTTGGCTTAACTCATACGTACCTAGGTATCTATCTCAAATATGAAGATGGGAACGTAAACTAGGTAAAATACAATAATAATAAATACATACTTTTGTAAAGATCAATTGACCAAGCAATTTAGATGTATTGATATTTAATAATGAATGGGTTCTTTCATACGAATAGGGAAATCGATAATCTATCGTTCTACCCTAAGCGACCCTTCTTCATACAGCAATAAACACGTTATTATTTATATCGCACCCCTCAAACCAATCTCTAGTAAAGCGGGAATAAAGTTGACTTTCAAGTACTAGGGAGATATGAAATTAGAGGAGCATTCAGGGTTTCTTAATTAAAGCGTGGCATGACCAACTATAGGAAAATCATTGTTATTTATGTATGTATATATAGTTATTATCGCTTGGGGTTATTGCAAACAAAGTGAGTCGATCCCGCAAGTGGTACAGCATAGGGGGTCCATGGCAGAAATATACATTATTTTTGATTTATACGAAAATATTGTCGTCAAATTAATTGGAGAAGGCAGCTACTAAGCTTTCATTAATTATCGGGTTCACACATCCCTTCTACCCTTTGAGGCCCTCGAATAAAAACTCGTGGATAAATCGTTTTATTAACCCCTTTAAGTGCCCGGCGCGGTATGTTTTATTTATGGCGAGGTAATAGCAGATTCGATTTCCATATGAAACAAAATAAATTCTTGATGTTCTTGTTTATAAAGAGAAATGAAAAATAAGGGTCATGAAAATAATTATTAAAAATATTAAATTACTATTACATATTAGTTATTCCGGATTCAGGTAAAAAGCTGCGCTTTTTCTGCCGATTTGACTGACTAATATATTAAATTCTACTTTTTAAACACAAAATAAAATAAAATCTTTCTGTAGAAATTATCATAACAGCAGAAACAGTATTCAAATTCATTTAGTACTTACTCGAGATTAGCGAGCATATAGGTATGTACGTAGTGAATAGATAGCCCCTTGCCGGCCAATTTACTTTTATATGTATACTAGCGACTCACCCTCGTTTCGCTCGGGTTCGTCCCTAGTTACGTTTTCACGTTTAGTATAAATTTCTCAGAGATATTTTCACATCCAAGCTATCATCATACCAAATTTCATCAAAATCTGTCCAGTCGTTTTCTCGTGATGCGGTTACAGAAAGACAAGACAGACAGAAACAAATTCTAAGAATTATAGATTTGGCCCCTGTTTCGATAATAATGACTATTTCAATAAGATTTAAAAAAATATTTAATGCACGGATTCAACACAGAATTTTACTATATATACTACTACTGTGTAGGTGTTAAATAATATAAAGCAGTCATAAAATTTTATTTTCATATAAATAACCTTGACCTATGGTTATCTTATTTTATTTTACATGCACATATGTATTTACTGTTTATCGTATTTTGTTAAGTTCATTACTCGCAAGTTGAATATAGTATTACTAGCAACTTACCCACGTTTCGCCTATGTTTTTTTCACAAATAATTCTTTTTTCACAAATAGTTCATGGGTATTAATTTTTTGTGCGCAACCCTAATTCTTTATCTATAATAAAAGTAGTCTAAGTTATTCCTTATAACATTAGATAGCTGCAAGTGAAGTCTCGTAAAAGTCGGTTCAGCCGTTTCGGAGATTAGCTGAAGAAAGAGACAGACAGACTGAAAATCTTTTAAAATTTGTTTTTTTCTTATAAGTACCGTATACACGAGTACATTCATATGCATTTAGTAAAAAGCTATTATTTTAACATTACAAACAGACAGTTCAATTTTATTTATTTAATATATATAGATATTAATGTGTATTATGGTGGCATAGACAGGGTCGTTGCAGCGTGGAGTATTTCTAATCACGTCGCGGCAATTCGGCCCATTGCTCGGCCGCCCGTCACAAACATTTGGCGTACTTCCCGCGGCAGGGTTGGCGATAATCTAAATATAAATAATTAATTATTATTATTATTTATTATTAATTTGTTTTAACTGGTTTTCGCATGCGGCATCGCTCGCGTGAGAAAATTAATAAATGACGATTCAATCTATGTTACTAAATACAGATTAAATTAAGATATATATATACTCATATATATGATATACATACTAATATTTATACGAAAGTTTGTACATGTGTGTATGTTTGTTATTCCTTAACCATAAAGCGGCTTAATAGATTTGGATGGAATCTAGTATTCATATACAATATGGCCTGAAGTAACAAGGCTTGTTAGTAAAAAAAAATACAAAAAGTGACACTACTTGTGGACATAGAGCATCGAGCGAAGCCTAGTGTAAGTCGCTAGTACTAACTACATTCTTCCTATCATATGATGTAGACACAACCTTATAATATAGTATGTAGTAAGTTGACGGTGCCCAAAACTGTTATTTGTTATCAGATCGGGATAAATATGTATCTGTATGATCAATACAAACTTTTTGGTTGAATGAAAACCGTGATCTCAAAAGTAGACAACGCCACTCAAATACAAGTCATACTAGGTTACGTCAGTCATCTATGAATGATTGCTGTGTAGAATATTTTTATGATTAATTATTTTAATACCTATCTTTAAGTGGTTTGCTTAACTCTATATTCGTAACGGCGGTGTGGACTAAGGAGAGTTGTATAGAAGTAACAATTTAAAATTCAATTCAATTTTCTTGTCAATGACTTTAAATCCAATTCCCAATGATTGGTGGTTATTTAGGAAAGTATAGCAAAACACATGTAATTATTTATTAGATTAATGTAAATTGTGATGGATTTTAACTAATGTATATCTTTTAATTTTAAACTATTTACCATACACTGTTTTTTCTCTTCGTTTCTATCATTTATTGTATATTTTTAATATAAAAATATTTCGCCAACCCTAAATAAAAACAAACTTGCAACAAGACAAAATTCTCTCTCAGTAGCTACCCTCGATACTAGGGAGCATGCCTCGCATCACTCCCCTAGCATATCTGCTATATGTCTAGCTGTCTTCGGGCATCACATTCCGGATATTTTAGCTTCTGACAAAATATATTACTATATATCCATTTATACAAGGAAAAGTATATAACTTTTTTGACAATGGATAGACTAAAGGTCTGTCTGTTCTTACTAAGATGTATTTATTAGTTTCTAATGAATTACCCTCGCTTCGCTTGGGTTCGTCCCTAGCTTGATTTTCCATACAAACTTTCATCCCCATTTTCACCCCCTTAAGAAAATGATTTTAGGGATAAAAAGTACTTATCCTACGTCCTTCCCAGGGTCTCAAAATATCTTCTTGCTAAACTTCGTCTAAATCGGTTCAGTAGATCCAGAAATTACCCTATTAGACTAACGACTTACCCTTCAATTATCTAACAAATTCGTGTCTACTTGAATAGTTCGTCATTTGAGCATTTTTCCATTTCGAAAATTACATTGTGTGATGTTTTACAGATGTTGTTAATTGCCATGGGCCCATGATTGCTCTAAAACTTTAAAAAAGTTGGGAACCAAAAATCTAAATATATCAGCAAAAAAAAAAAATATCCGAAAAGATAGTTTTATTTAAAATGTCGTTAAGTTATTTTAGTGAATATGTTGGTCGAAGGATGTATTATTCTTAACATTACCTAAGGTGAAGTATTATAGGTCATACGACCTAATATACTTTAGGTAAATCGTGTAAAAAATGTCAATTATGAAAAAGCTATAAAAAGTAGGTACATAGAAGCTATAAAAATTTATCTGTACCTATAAAATATACAACTAACATAACTTTAAACTCTACTGAAATATTTAAAAGCTTCCATACCATTTAAAATTTTCGGCGAAAAAAATAAAAATTTTAACGTTTATCAAAAAAACTAGTTAGAATTTTTATACATAAAATGAAACTTAATTGGAACACGTTGAAAAGCTATAGCTGAAAAAGCTTTTTTAATAATCGCGAACGGCCTATGCATATTATGAGGTAGGGTTTCATGGAAACTTTCGCATTTATAATATTTAAAGTAATATTTTCATTTAATATTTTATAATATCCGAATCAAAGACGCACTGTTATAATGAATTCGATAATTACATACTCGTATTATACCTTTTTCCTCATTATTTTTAACCAACAATATAATTGGGTTCTAACGTGATAGTTCGCTTTCTCCCTATAAGTATATATATTCACACAAAATGTGATGGAATCATCGATTAAAAAAGTACTGGATACACAATCCCATGCAAAAGTTCTCTTAAAACTGTCACCTATAGTACTTAGTTAATTATTCTAGTTAAAATAAATATACAAAAATGTAAATTGAACCTAAAGTGCAATACTTAAAGTGGTTTGCACAAAAAAAAAATTATAATTAATAGCGCGCTCAAATGTTCAAATGAGCGCTCATTCGATGAGGACATTTTTTGTCGCTGATTGTGTATCTCGTATTTTTTTGATCGATGGATGGATGTAGAATCCACCGCCGCGTTTTTACTACGACTATCTAAACAAAACACTGTAGATGACGAACACAAAAGCTCCCATGAAATCGAACTTGTTATCTCAGCCCTAGAAGGCAACAGATCACTGATTAAATTACTTTTTAACTTTATTTTTTACTTAGTTATTTCTTATGGAAAGAGTGTCTAATTACTGATTTACTTAATAGATATGGGTCGAAATTCAGTTAACCGAAGTTAACCAAAGTTCGGCAGTTGTAACAAAATACGACCGGAGAAGTTCGGTTCGTTTTTATTCGTTGGAAACGGTCGAGTTTTTATATTATTTAAGCAATATGAGTTGGTGAAATTAATTTTAAACCTGCCGATTTCAAGCTTCAGTGTAAACCACATTCGGTTCATTAATATAATTTAACTTTTAGATTTTTGCTTTCGTAAGTATTTCAAAACTAGCGGCTTATCCTCGCTTCGTTCGGGTTCACCTCTAGGAAAACAAAAACAAACCTATCCCACGGGAACCGTACATTTTTCCGGGATAAAAAGTAGCCTATGTGTTATTTCAGACTATAATCTATCTCTGTGTTAAATTTTATCCAGATCCGTGCTGCGGTTCTGGCGTGAAAGAGTAACAAACATCGATACTCACAAACTTTCACATTTATAATATTAGTATAGATATATACGTTATATTTAAAATATTTATTTTATGTATAATAATATATAATAGATATTATATCTACTTAATGCTTATCATTAGTTGGACAACAATAAATAGCATTTTTAATGTCTCCGTCTTTCTTGTTTATTAGGTAACAGCTTCGTAATAAATAGGAAATTTTAGTTTGAATAATAAATAATATGGATATAATATTATATATTTATATAATATATACATATAATAAAAGTGTAACTGATCGCTGTCTGTACATGGAACATATTTGAGAAAAACTGTTATTGGGGGTCTTTATAACGCAACAGAACCCAAAACAATGATTTTTAGAATTTTTGTCTGTGTGTGCGTTTGTGCGTGCTAATCTCAGAAACGGCTTAACCGATTTGAGTGCGGTTTTCACTAGTGTATTATGGTAAGCTTCACTTAACATTTAGTGTTTGTTTTATTTTAATCGGCTCGTAAATAAAAAAGTTGTGTCAATTTAAAGAATCACATAGGGACGGACCCAAGCGAAACGTGGATGAGTCGTTAGTAGTAGTTATTATTAAGTATTTTATATGATTTTAAATTTATTCTATTACTAAAAACACTCGCACTTGTCAGATTTTCAATAGATTTTGTTTTATATAATAGGTATTGGGTGTTTTTTATACTATCATGTATTACGTAATTTCACTAACGAAGAGAATTTTGTAGGTACCATACGATATTCAATTTGGTAAATGCGTTTGTAAAATTTAGAGAATTCTACATTGATCGCTACACTTTATTCGACTCTATTTCAATGGTGTAAAGTTTATTATCACTAAAGTATGTAATTTAAGGGTGAATAGGGTCTGCTATCTGCCCCACGGATGTTTGCATAAAGAATGTCATCTTTGTTGTTAGTTTGTCGCCTACAAGTTGACTGTAATTTTTGGGAAGATATTTTTATCTATACTTGCTGTGGATAAGGAATGTATTATGGACTTAGTTGAATATCCGTTAAAAACCTTTTTTATTGATCTTTGATATAATTCACTCATTAGATGAACAAATATATATTTGTATCTATACAGATAAATAAAACTGAAGTGTTTGTTTGCATTATATGAAATTATATACGGTACTTATAAGAAAAACACAATTTTTAAATTTTTTATCTGTCTGTTCGTTGTTCCGGCTAAATCTCCAAAACGGCTGAGCTGATTTTGACGGGACTCTCACTGGCAGACAGCTGTTGTTATAAGGAGTAACTAAGGCTACTTTTTTTATGGAAAAAGAATTAGGATCTCGCTCAAAAAAATTAAGACGTAGCTACTTTAACGTAAAACTTTCATCTTCATTTTTACCCTCTTAAGGGATGATTTCCGGGATAAAAATATCCTATGTCCTTCCCAGGGTCTCAAACTATCTTCTTACCAAACTTAATCTAAATCGGTGCAGCAGTTTCGGTGCTTATTCGGTATAAACAAAGGAACAAAAAATCTTTCCCCTTTATAAATATTAGTATAGATTTATTAAAATAAAGAATCAACTGTTATTTCGTTTGTTTATATACTTAATATAATAAAATACTATTGTTATAACCTCACGCGTAGTGCGTAGTGACTACTGTAACGGTATGAAAGTCGCCTTTGTTTTGTCTAAGCTCGCGTTACGGAATGCCACTATCGCGCGATACCTCCTACAATCAACGCCACCTCTCTCTGTCGCCCTGGTACTTTTTTGTGTAACCCCTCTCGCTTTTTATAAATATTCTCCTCATTGCGCATTCAATGAATGATACAAAGGAATTTAGATGTTAACTCCGATAGAATAGGGATGGTTTTTCCTTGTTGTTAAGTGTTATTTGTATTTTAAAGGCGATTTTGTTGTTTAAAATTTTAAGTTTAATCGGCGTGCTGACTTTCTATTTATAATGCAATTATTTTTTTTATCTATGGCCAATTTTTTTTTAGTTGAATAAAATTTTAGTTTTGTAATTTATATTGGATTTACTTATACATAAATATTTTTTAACGTATACTTATAAAGGAACATTTATAATACTAATTGCAAAGAAATTAAAATAATTCTAATAGTGAAACGTATATAATATAAAATTACTGCGCTTTCTTCACTGTTATTTATTTCATCAACTTTAACCAATATATAGGAAATATTGTATGTATTACAAACAAACTCATAACAAATTTAAATAAATAAACAAACATATACAAACTCTACATATTACATATGTTTCTATAACGTAGAGTTAAATATTTAAAAATGGTTCTAAAATTAGACTACTTAATTATAAAATGTAAATAAATATGTATTACATAATGTAATGTTTATCATTTAATATTAAAAGTTAAAACTAAAAACATGAAGTTTGTACATAAATATTAAATCAATGTTGTGACATTGTTGAAAAACAAATTTTAAACAATCTACAATTTTTTTGAGAAATAGTCAATAGTTTCGTTACATTGAATAATAGGTTAGTTCAAAATAATACAGAAGGTATAGTGCAAATTTTAATATAAGTATATAATATCAGATAGTGCGGTTCATCGAATCGATACGGCACCGTTTCAATACCGCTAAATACCGGGCTGCAAGCGGCCGATACCGTCATTCTATTTACGCTACGCCTCGCTACGCTGACCACGCACCGACGTATTTCTATTTCTAGGATAGGACTATTTATTCGACCTAGAATTTCTAGCCCAAAATAAACCTAGCGAAAACAAAACAAATAAACGCAAAAAGATAAATAAAGTAAAAACATTTTTAGTTAATTCATTATCGATACGCCAATATCGATTTTTTCGTGACATCGACATTTTTCAATTGATTGCAATAATCGCGGAAAACTTAGCTTGTTTTGTTTTGTCGGAAAATCCTAGGGGATTCAGTGTCATTCGGCGTCGGATAAACCCTTTTCTTCAGCGCGCGTGATACTAGGCTATCAGCGGTTACTAGGAGATGCGTTGAAGCGCCGCGGCGTGTGCGAGTGAGACGGACTTATGCTTGGAATGCTAATGTTAGAGCAGTGCGAGCCGCTGAAGGTCAACTGATAGGCTGCACAGTGTATATAGAAACAGAGTGTATTATTTATTTAATAATGAATATGGTATAGAATTACTATGGCCATTGTTTACCATATTTAGTACAGGTTTTTAATTCATTTGTTTTGTTTTTTTTTTTATAAAAATTATGCACACGTGTATTTTTATACGATGAACTTATGAATTATTGTATAATATTAAATGACAATAAGATATTACATGTACAAAATATGTAAAGTAATATTATGTCAAAAAAAATATGAATATAATTATGCACTCTGACGTAATACAGTCTATGTAATTACGAGAAAAAACAGAGAGGGCGATTAGTCAGAGCAAGATAGCGATACCAGCACGTGCTTCTGTCCCGCGCCTCCTCGCGCCGCTGCCGCTCCGATACATCTCATTGTGGGAATTTGTTCGTGAGAAATTTGTTTTTTTTTCCATTTATATCTTTTAAATCCATATGCAAATTAGATTATTAGTTAATCAAGCACCGGAATATTTATAATGCGAAAACGATAAGTATGATATATGTATGTTTATTGATACTAGCTATTGATTGCGGCTTCGTCCGGGATTTTTATTTAATCCGTAATCTATAATAAAATTGAAGTGACTGTTTGTAATGTCAAAATAACAGCTAAATAAATGCATATGGAATTATATACTCTGTTTATTCCGGCTAATCTCCGAAACGGCTGGACTAATATTAACGGTACTTTCACTAGCAGATAGCTGATATTATAAGAAGTAAATTAGGCTACTTTTATTTTAGAAAAAGAATTAGGGTTTCGTTAAAAAAAATTAAAACGTACCTAGGGATGAACCTGAGCGAAGCGAGGGTGAGTCGCTAGTTCCTAAATATGATCTATATAAGGAGGACGCATAACAGACATTTCAAACTATAGGTAAAATTTTAAACGATTAAAATTAAAGTAACCTATGTTTTCTTTTTTTATTTAACTAGTGTAGATTATGGCTTTATATGCCCTCTCTCAATGATGGGCCGTGCCCAGCTGTGGGACGTTAAAAGGACTAAATCCCATCAAATTGCCCATCAAAAAAATTTATCATTAAATCCATGAGTTGCTGTCTAGTAACCAGCCAGATAGAGAAATATCTTTAAATTATAACATTTGGTGTTTATTTTTACTATTAATTTTTTTCGAACAATATTTTATGCAGGTACAACTCCGACCCGTTACTTAATAATACTAGGTATGTATATATGATTAAGTTATTTTTTTCTGTAAATATGTTTACACCGCGTTTCTTTGAAATGAAAAGATGAGAGATGTTTATTACTGTACTAGGTTAAACTTTAACGATACCAAGTTTATCTCTTTAAATGACGATCAAGTGTAGTAGGTGGCTGGCCTAAAATACCAGTAGGTAGGTACTAGATTAATTTTTGGTGTTAAATTTTTCTGTTTTTTTTTTTCAAATTGATGCGATATTAGTAGGTAGAAGACGAAGAAATATAGATTAGGCGAATGTGGACAGTGAACAAATTTTAATACTTATTTATTGTTATTAGGTATATTATCTTGAGTACAAACCTTATATATATACTTATATAGAATATCACGTCGACACATATGGAGATATCTGTAAAATTTTATAAGACTTTAGTTTGCTTCGATGATTCGTGAAATAAAAACATGTCATATTTTACTATAACGCTACTATTTCATTGAGTTATTTATTGAATGACTATTAAATTACAATGTTTTCGCTTTAATTTATTGTACCTATTCTTTCAGTTTTATCATTTCACTTTATTCTAAAAATACATATTAGGTATATAGTTGTTCATTAACAAAGCGGCCTCTTTGACTAAAAAGCCAACGTTGTTGGAGTTGAAATAGGTATGTATCATAAATGCGAATGTTTGGATGGATGTATGTTACTCAATCACGTCAGAAGCGCTGAAAGGATCTAGATGAAATTGTGCACAGAGATAGGCATCTCTGTGCACTGTGTGTCTGGAATAGCACGTAGGTTATTTTTTATTCCGGAAAAATGTACAGTTCCTGTGGGATAGATTTGTTTTTCACTATTATTAGTTTTCTATTGTTATTTTATATCTTAAGATATTTTTAATACTCGATTGATGTAATGTGTATATAATTCTAAATATATATTTTTCATTTTTATAACTTATAACTTATACCTTTCTACATTGTGTTAGCACTTGAACTTCTGGGTTGGCGATTGGTTATATAAAACACTTTTCCACTTTGCACAATTTTTTTAACTTTCACGGTTCAGCACTTGTATAATCACTTCTCTTATTCCGAATTTTACCAACGTTGATTGAGAACTAAGCTGGTTTTAGGACAGTGTGACCCCGACCTGAGTGTACCCGAGACAAACAATTGACTAAAATCGTTCAATAACAGAATCAACAAAACTTTATATTTAATTAAATTAGTTTCATACGTTTTTTAAATAAGTTTATAATTATTATCTATACAAAATAATATTTATTATATATTATTGGACCCGATATTCACTTATTGATTACATCATTATAGGTCAACATTTGTAATTTTACCTACGAGATTTGATCAGAATACGTCCTCTATAAACGGATCCTAACGGTTCGGCTACGAGAATCAAACCCACGAACTTTTAGTCGTCATGTACTTATAGGTATATAATGTCAGGATAATTGTATTTTTTTTGGTTTCGAGCCTTCCCTTACCGCGGATGTCTGATTGATTCTACCTTTTTGAGGTAACCTAACGAGATTCAAACACAAGCCTCGTAGCTTACCATGGAATTTGATGGTGCTGTGTCTTACTGTCCCAACATATGTATTTAAAATACCTAGGTATTTATTGGTCGTTAGAGGAACTGTGCTGGGTATGTAAATGTTCATTATTTAACAATAAGGACGTATGTTCAACTATAAAACAAAGCGCACTTATTAAAAACAATGCAGAGTTCGCGTTTTGTTTCCATTTACACTGAAAATGAAAAAGCGTAGAGCTGTGCTTATGAAAATATGAAATCATCCATCTACGAAAATTGTCCCAATAGAATTATGAAATACGCGTAATCATTTGAAAATAAATGAAATTATATCTATTCAATTCGCATGATAAAATATCCGGTCTGTATTGTGTTACTGTTGCAGTGTTTGCGTACGTTTAATCTGATTTTGCAGTACACGTTAACTAATGTACCTGCGTGATTTTACTCTTGTTTTTTTTTTTTTTTGCTTTTGGGTAAATGTGGTAATTTTTCTATATTTAATGGCGATATAACTAGGTCTTGATGTTTTAAAAATAACCTAGGGCATATAGATAATGTAAGGACTAGGTACCAATTAGCGAATGAATTTCGTTTCGAGTTATTACTGCCGTAAGTAAATAATGTAAAAATCTAGGGCACAGTCCCTTTTGAATGAAATAATTTTAACTGCACACCTCTTATTAGGTATATGTAGCCAATAAAAACTAAAAAGTGAAACGTTTTTACTATTTTTGATGTTTAGTAAACCTATACGGTATACCTACCTGGGTAAATAAACAGAGAACTTATAGGGTATATTCGATATGATAATATTAAAAGCACGCGAACACTATACATACATATGTATGTATGTATGTATGTATGTATGTATGTATGTATGTATGTATGTATGTATGTATTCAGTCCTTTTTCAACGTCCCACTGCTGGGCACGGGCCTCCCTTCAATACGTCCATAGTCCACCACGCTGGCCAAGTGCGGATTGGCGGACTTCACATGTCTTTCGAAAACTCGCTAGGTTCTCTCAGACATGCAGGTTTCCTCACGATGTTTTCCTTCACCGTAAGGCAAGTGGTAATCAAGTTAGAAAATGATTCGCACATGAAAATATCAGAGGTGCGAGACCCGGGATTTGAACCCGCTTCACTCGGATACCGAAGCGAGCGAGTTACCATACATATATAGGTCTATAATATGTAATTAAATTTTGAAACTTGTAGGTAGGTAATAATAACGATCATTAATTCTCATATTTTCAATAGATATTGCAGGATACGAATGTAATAAACAGTCGAAATTACTTAATCCAATCTTGTTTACTGGTTATGTCAGAACGTTAACAAGCATTCTCAAACTAGTCTTGTAATTAACTTTATCGTCAGTTCGAAAAGTATCTTTCTAATTACGATGAAAAGATAATGGATAATTCAACTAAAAAATGGAACACAAATTAGACTGGATGTTCATTATTATCTAATTTAGTTAAAACTAGCGACTTATCCCCGCTTTGCTCGGGTGCGTCCCTATGGTAGGCGGTTTTTGTTCACAATTTCATGGCTTTTAATTTTTTTGCGCAGAACCCTGATTCGTTTTCTAAAATAAAAGTAGCCTAAATTACTCTGCCAGTGAAAGTCCCGTCGAAATCAGTTCAGCCGTTTTAGAGATTAGAAGGAACAAACAGACAGACAGATAATTTTTTTAAATTTTTTTTTCTTAGTAGATACCGTACCCATATACCTACTTTTATAAATGCATATAGTAAAAGCTTTTATTTTAACATTACAAATAGACACTTCAATTTTATTTATCTGTAACGAAAGTTTAATTTTTTTTTAATAAAAAAGTAATAACGTACCTGTTTTGTTTTATTTATCGTAAACGCTAAAAGAATAACGGAAAACATTTTTTAACCCACAAATGGGTTAGTCCGGAACTAAAACCGGTTTTATCACGTCTCGACTCTCGAAGCAGTAATTACGTGTGACCCGACATTGTAGTGCGAGCCAACTTGCACTGGAGTAAGATTTTTAATTTATTTAGGTACCTGTTGATGTTCATTTTATAAACGACTAGCAAAACCCGCGGCTTCCCCCGCGTTCAATGTACAAAAGAAACTTTTGCTTTATGTTATACAGAGATGTATATATATATATATATATATATATATATATATATATATATATATATATATATATATATATATATATATATATACATCGCTATATATTTTTTCAAATTGAATCAGTAGTTCCTGAGATGAGCTCGAAGAACGAAGAAACTCTGCCTCTTTACAATATTAGTAGTTCAGTTTTGCTCTTTTTATTGTTTTATAATTACGTCACAATGTCATATGTTTATCAAAAATTAAGTCTTATCTCAAAGTCTAATGAATTTATACATTTTTTTATTTATCTTGATCTTAGATCTAGCTTTAAGTGACCTAAAATGTAACTAAAATTAGGTAAAACCTAATTTACTATGGCAATATCTTAAAGAGCCACTATATCTTAATGATGCTACGTACGCTTACTTAATAGGTAAAAATAAAGGAAATAGGAAAATTCCATCAAAATCGCTCCAGCCATTGTAAAGTCCATAGGTAACATACAAATACACATCGACTTTTTCATATATAGAAGATGTATAAAGCTATTTAGTTTCAATTATCGCAATCAACTAACTTAGAGAACCACTTAGCATAAAATTCCTATCTAAGTCGAAGACATCTATGTGCCAAGTTTCATGCGAACTCGTGCAACGATTAACAAATGATTGGGTAAGATACATCCAAACATCTTTCACTTTTACAATCTTAGTAGAATATATTACCTATATGTTTTTGTTGGGGCATTAACACACAGCACCATCTAGTTCCATGGTAAGCTACGAAGCTTGTGTTATGGATACCAGATAGTTGATACACTACACATATATAACTTTAAATACATACGTATTATATTACATTCGTGCTCATCACACAAATGAAAACCCCCAGTGGGATTCGAACCCGCGACTGCTGGTACAGCAAGTAGAGTCACTACAAACTGAGCTAAACGTGCCGTCAACAATATAAGAATTAGGTAGTTAGACTGAAGTAAAGCTAAAGGAATCTTTAACTTGGGCTAATTAATTTATCTGTTTAGATTTTACACCGTAGTATCCACTGTATTTCTGAAGTGTAAGAAGGTACGTGCTTCAGAAACTCTTATTTTAAATGCGATCAAAATCGTCATTTTCAATCTATTCGTGCCCATTATCTGAGGACTATCGTATTTATCTCGTCGATCATAGCTCACGACTGCGATATGACATATCACGTTTCAAGGAAGGAAAACAGTGAAACCTTGCTTTAATGTATAGATACTGCGAAAGACTTACCTAGGATACCTAGGTCTTGGATATGTTAAGATTATATATGGCGATGTTAAATTATAATTAGCTAAAAGTTGAGTAAAATTTTTTTTTGTTAGTATGAAATACAAATCTTTGAATTTTTCGGCTTTTCTGTACTGTAATATGCATGTATTATACATATAAACCTTGCTCTTGAGTCACTCTATTTATTAAAAAAAAACGCATCAAAATCTGTTGCGTAGTTTTAAAGATCTAAGCATACATAGGGACAGACAGCGGGAAGCGACTTTGTTTTATATTATGTAGTGATTCTCTTTCAAATCTTCTCTATTCTATGTAACATTCTCTTCTAAACTATTTTCAAAGGCCCATGTAATATATATACCTACGTAGATACCTATATAAACTATATATCTACATACGTACATGTCTCTATCATGAAGGATATGTTAATTAAATTAATATTATAAGGTGAGTTTTTGTAAGACAAATACAATGTCACTACCCTAGTATGGACACTGTACAGTCTGTCCGTCCACTCAACTGATAAACATCTAATGTATTATTAATACCTGCCTATACCTAGGTATTTAAAGGATTGTTAAAGTATTTTTTTTAAATCAAAACATTTTCTTATGTATTTTTAGTATACCTACTATTTATATAGAGTATAGGTAATTCTTAATTTGTATCTATATAAAATGCACGTATGTTAGAGCGTTTTAATGTAATTCGTCAACGTAGGCTTATTTATTACTTACGAGTTTCACTATTTATGGTTATTTCATTTTGTATATAGAGTTTTCTGTTTTAAATAATATTGTGTGTAAAATTGAAATAAAATGTTTACCTATATTTATTTTCAACACAGTCACAAACTGTTAACTTATTGTTTTTTCTGAACTTAACATTCAGTATTATTGATAAACAAAAATTCAAAAGATTTTATCGCAATTATTACTATACAAATATCCTGTGGGCATTGATATAAAAAACCCCAAAACCTTTTAATTATTATAAAATAACCGTTGAATGCAGATCAAACGTCACATTGTCATTGCAGACACGGCGCAGGCGGCCATGACGGTGGGCGTGGCCAACGTGCTGTGCGACGATCGCCCCGCCCCTCTGGCGTGGCCCACCCCCGCGCCCCCCGCTGCGCCTCTCTGGCAGTACCCAGGTAACCTCCCACACACTCCTGCTCGCCTGGTAACTACGCGCCAAGTGCATTGCGAGAGCGTCGTTTTAGCGCTCGCCCCATACAATGCCACCTCCTGTAGTGCTATGTAGCTTTGGTAGCGGAATTGCAACCGAGTTTGTACGTTGGTTTCGATTTCGAATATCGATTTTGAATGTACCACGCATGAATAATTAGGTAATTGACATTCTTTTGACCTGCTCCAGTGTATGATTGATTAAATGTTTGTTTTGTTACCGTTATTTCTTTGTTATTGATTTTTATTTGTTATTCTAGATTTTTAGATAGTTTTTTTTGATTTGAAAAAAAGCTATTTATTTTTGTTCTTATTTTTTCTATAAACCATATATAATTATAAAGAATATAATTTAAAAATGCCATAAATGATAACGAATGTTGTAGGTACTGTTAAACGAACTTAATTCCCAAAATCAACTTTTCAGGACCACATTCCAATACGCGTGTATAATTTGACCGACTATAAATGATGTAATCAGCCTCCCACTACTTTCGGTCTAATTTGTTTTTTAAAGGTTTTTTTTTGGCCGACACTCGATCCCGTTTATTACGGCCACCGGTTTCTTTCAACGCTTATTTTATTTTTGTTTCGTAATGAACTAGCGTGCGCCTGTGGTTATTTCGTGGACAAAGGACGTATTTTTTTATTTTATTTTCGCATAAATCATTTGGTTATCTATTAAAAGAAATTTGATAATGGTTCGTTAACTTTTTATGACTTGTTTTGGTTTATGTTATTTTTTTTCTTATTTTAATTAAATAGGCCTTTAAACCATAATGGAATTTACCTACTCGGTAAAAAGTTTAGTTTTTTACTCATTATACTTAACCAGAATATTTTAGAAAGTAATAGTGGTTATTTACCATCTTGAAAAATGTTTTTTTTTTTCATTAATTTATATAGGTATAACCTATTTAAAATTAATTTACAAATAAAAAAGCGTCCGTTTTAATTAGTAATGTGTGTCTGATATCTACAAAAAACATATCTAATTTAAACTTTTATTTGGGGTAGAACCTACTCTAGGATAAGGACAAAATTATTTAAATAATTAAAAGAATTTAAAATCATAAAAAATGAGGTAGATGTGTTGCACTTTTTTAACTATGTTTGTCTTGAAATACTTGAAGTACCTACTTTTGGAAATATTAATATTAATAGGAACTTCCTTGTATATACCTATGCATATTTAGTTATTTTAAATTTAATTGGTTTTATAACCAATTTAAATAAAATAGTTTAAAGAAATATCTGGTTACAATTAACCTCAAATATTTTTGAAAAGTATTCGAATATCCAATATCAATGCGACAGCTTCTTAAAAATTTTAATAAATAAAAAGAGAATTGAAATAACTGAACTGGTTTTAAAATTAAAGAGCTACAATTTAAGAAGCATCACACCATAAAATATTTTGAAATTTATATCTTTATAAAAAGTAAATTCCTGGTAAACCAAGATGTTTTTGTCCAATAACTTGTTCTTGTAACAAAATATGATATTACATTGTAGTCACCGACTCAACGTAATTCGAAACTGTTATACACAACCTGTGACCATCTATTTAAATATATACCAACCCGACTGATTCCATCACCCGCTAAATCGCTTCCCACACGCCAAGCGGAACTCGTGTCACTCCCAACCCATAAATTATCCATCATCCGAAAAAAAACATGCAAAAAAATATCGTAAAAACTCATTTATCGATAACTCCACTCGACTTAAGACAGCCCTAAATTTAGGTCCCGCCTCCTAAACTCCGCCTATTCAACGTCTCAGCCAATCAGCTTCAAGCGTGTACAAAAGGCAGGACCTAATTAGTCACCGCCCCTTACGTTTTTAGTGTTGTGAATTAGTCCTTTTGTTTGTTGTTTTTTTTAGAGGCGATTATAGTTTGTCTTTACAGTTTACGGTTATGAATTTGACACCTCACGCGATACTATCAGGGGAAAAAAACAAAAAAAATTAAAAAAATATGCTTTTGATTGATAATCTCAATTTGATAATAATGGGGGACGTTTAATTATGTATAATTATTCAATGTCCGCTCATTAATAGTCAATAATGTGTTATTCAAAGGGTGAATGGCTATTTTATTCTAATAATTAATACACTATTAGATTAATTAACAGCTAAAGGAAATCGGTTGGTTAAACTCAATTCGTCTAATAACTAATTAGGTATTTAGGTTTATGGATGAATCTACCTATAAGCTAGTAAAAATATTAAATGTCTTACCGTTTTCTGCATTATTCACCTCTTATTTTTTGTTCGTGGATACTCAAAAAATATTTTATTATAGATACTTATAGGTATCATTGGTAAACGTAATATCTCAAGCTACTAATTTGTAACTAAAAAAATAAAATATACTAAGTTTCTAATATACCTAGGTAGGGTAGGTTAGATGGTTACGTTTACTGTACGAAAACTGTCAGGAAAAACTAAACGACGTGATAAGGTTTCTACATAACTGAGCAAAAGTTTAATCTTGTTAACTCACCAATTTAATGTCGTTTTAGTAACCAATTCGTTAATCCCGTTAATTAACTTAAATGTAAACTTAATCGTGCTTAAGTAATAATTATTTTTGTCAACTCAGACTTTCTATCTAAGTATAGGTATTAGATTTGTGGAGGCTTAGAAGAGAAACGTTTCAGTCGCTTGGTTCTTTAGTTGCTTGGTTTTCACTATAACAGGTTATACAAATAATTAATCAATTAATTATTGGATACTATTTGTTTTTTTAACCTAGGTCTACCTTTAGTGTTAGTGGAATAAGGATATAAAGTTTAGTATTTGTACACGGCTTTGTTCTCGTAAAACCTCCGGCTCAGATTTCATTGAAACGGGAGTATCTAAACAATTTGTAGGCTTCTTTCGCCAACATTGTTATGTGGTTGGTTTTATTTATGGGTAGGTAGATGTATAAGTACCTGCTTATGTTAGCATTACGTACATATATGGCCTAAGTGATGAGATATAGTGGTTATATGGTAAAGTAAATAATATTTTAAAGTAAAGATAAGTATTTGAATTTCAGAGATTGTGAATGGGAGTTATTATTTTAAATTGCTACTATTGGACCCATAATAGATGATAATAAAACCTAACTACTTATATGAATTGAAATTGAAAGATGATATTTAAAAAAAAAATAACTAAACGGAAATATTGGTGGTTACTTTTTAAAACTAAGCCTTGACTAAACCTTGGACTAAATGGTATTGGTATAGGTACCTACCTATCTAATCAAAATATTGATTAAGGAATGTACATTAGGCTTAGCTAAACGGGTTGTCTGATCTACTTAGGTAACTACTTAAAAGGGTTACCTATAACTTATTTTTATAACTTAACTGTATGTAGGTTGGTTATTACCATTTATTACCTATTATAATTGTAAAGCTGAAAATATTTTCAAAGTAATTATTTATATCGTTGATACATGGACATTGGAATTCAGCGGGATAGGTAATGCGGGTGGCATTCTCGCCATAACTCTACGCGGACATGACCTATAGGTACAGCAACAATTAAGTGTAGGTACATTTGTTTTGTACCTATATATACCTAATTACCGGTGGTAGGACTCTGTCAAGCCTGAGGAGTCCCGACTGGATGGGTACCACCCCACTTATCTTTTTCTTCCGCCAACCAACAGTGATTGCATTGTGTTCCGGTTTGAAGGATAAGGTAGCCAGCGCAATTACAGGCAAGAGGCATATTAGGTGCCGGCGGTTCTGCAGTTTTGTTACGTGAAACCTAAGCGTAGGTGTTATGGGCGACAGGTATCGCTTTCCATCAGGTGGGCTGTCTGCACATTTATCACTGAATAGGTACCGTAAAAAAATTTAAGTAGGTATACTTTTAATTTTCTTTATTTTAAATAAGGTTATAGGTACTCTGGAAGAAAAAAAATAAGGAGAGTATGCAGGTCCTTTAAAAACTTAGTAGGTTTATTAGTTACTTAATTGTTAGAATCAGTTAGGTAGGTACATCCATTATGATTAAGATATCTATTATGGTTACATATTTAATAAATAACACATTTAAAATAGCTAAGTATGCAGGTTGGCGACTATTTATGAAACAGTCATAAACACGATTTGGTATTTTAATACCGATAGTTATTTATTTTTAGGTTATGAAAGCAGGATTCAAAGAAATAAATGTATGTAACATTGTCTAAATATTCCCCTTATCAGGATACTTACTTTAAAAGCGATTTAAACTATGACATTATTTTTTTACAAATAACCACATTAATACACGTCAAACATTCCAGCCACCATCTATTAGCATTCTTTACATGTCCATAACTAAAGTTATTCGATTAAACCAAATTGGGCCAAAACAAAGAACACATCAATAATTTATCAAAGAAAACAATCGTTTATAAAAATCGATTCGTATGCGATGCGTAATTCCTTTTAATGCTAAGTCGGGAGATTAAAGAGGTGCTCTTCGGGGCCGCTCTATGATATATCTGTCGCTTTCTAACACGTGGATATTAGTTATACCCATCTCGCTCTGATATAGGGACGAGGTACGAATACGCCAAAGCGATTATCGTATTTCGTTTCATTTTCACGCCTTGATGATTTTTTCGACGTTTGAGCACATGTTGGTTGATTGTTTTGTTAGTATAAATAATTGGTATGTTATTATAAGGTTCGAATGAATTAATTATTTATTGGAATAATTGTGTACGGATTTGAACTTTAACGTAACATAACGTATGATTGATGTAGGTAATAAAACATAACTACAATATGTGGAAAGGTGATTACTAGTTTTTACTTTACTAGGTAATTAATTTCTTTATATAGATACTAGCGACTCACCCTTGCTTCGTTCGGGTTCGTCCCTAGCTTGATTCGCCATACCAACTTTCATCCCCATTTTTAACTCCTTAAGGGATGATTTCCGGGATAAAAAGTATCCTGGTGAGGCCAGGGTCTCGAAAGTATCTTCTTATCAAATTTCATCTAAATAGGTTCAATAGATCAAGAGATTACCCCCTACAACGTCACAAACTCACGAACTCACAAACTTTATCTCTTTGTAATATTAGTAGATATAGATGATAGTGGATGATAATAATATTATAGTAGGTACTAATGTACCTAGATATCGACTAACTGACAGACTCTGTACAGGCTCAATTGCTAAGTCTTAAAGCATGATATTTTGCAAATGAATTCCTTATTAGTATAAAGAAAGTAAGAAGGAAAGGATTTTTGAAAATTTATCAATATTTATATGGGAAATTCATGTAAAAAATGAGCATCTGATTTTATTGCTTATGGAAATACCATTGAGCTCACTAGAACTTGTAAGTCATTTTTTTACCTCATAAAATAACGAGTTTTTATATCGTAATGATTATATTTAGGTATATATTTGCTTTTTATACAAAAATACTTCATTTTCTAAAAAAAACATTTCGACGACATTTAAGATAATAAAGAAAAAAAAAATAGTTATTTATATAGTTAAATATTTGGGAAAATTGGAATAAGTACTTACCCACTTGTTTTTAAAAATAATTCCAATTCGAAGGCAAAACCCTGACAAATAACTAGTTTTACAACATTAAACATGTATTAGGTAGGTAATAGTAGATACATATAAAGAAAATTGTCAAGAATCATAAGAATCCACGTTTTTTATTCCCACCAGTATTTAGCATGTTCGCCGCCGGAAGTACGTACGTTGAATACAAATGTCACTTGCCAGTAGTAATGCAGCTACGAGGAATTTTAAAAACAGGTTCACTGTAAGACTGCTCTTTACAGATTAATACGATTGATTAGATAAAATTCTAGAATCTGAAATACAAAAAAAAAACGGTCAAGTGCGAGTTTGACGCATAATTAGGGTTCCGTAGCATCAAACTTTAAATTTTTGTTATACTTAGTTAATTATTTAGGTTAAAAAATATATAATAATCTCGCGTCTAGTATAGTCTATGAGTGAAAGGCTATGACATAGTGCCAGATGATCAGATGGGTATGACGAAAGTAAGGATTCCGTTTTGCATTTTGCCTGCGGAACCCTAAAAGAGCTAGATTGGTTTTGATATTTATTACATATTATATATTTATCTATTATATTAATTATTATATATATATATATATATATATATAATAGATAATATGTACCTAGATATATTTACTTCTATTCGTAGATATTGACCTCTTAAACTTTTTGAATTATTATCTGTATGTACCTATTTCTACGTTACTTTTACCAATAGATATGTAATATGTATATTACGGAAAAGTCCACTATTATGTCGCCTAGGTCATAAGCTTCCTTTGCAAAAACTACATCATAGGTTATCCCGTACTTTATCATATAGTTGTCCCGTTACTGCTTGAAAGGACAAAAATAACAAACTTAATTTCGCAGTTATAATATTAGTAAGGATTAATTGATAAATCTATCACATCAAGTACTTTGATAAACTACAATATTATTTCAAGTGCTTCGTTATAACTAAGTATAATTAAATTCAAAATGTAATATCGATATCTATTTCGCATAAATTGCTTTTCATTATTTTGATTAGCGAAACTAATAATAATTTCGCCAATGTATTAATGAAAGTTTAGTTTAGTTATTAGTTACAAAAAAATACTTTTGCACTAATTATAACATACTAGCTTTTGCCCAAGGCTCTGCTCGCCTGATATTTATGTAGATATTTCAATAAAAAGCTTATATTGAGCTTATCCAGCGTATAACTTATCTCTGTTCTGATTTGTGGGAGGTGTAGGGTTTGAAGTCTTCAAATTATATATTAATAAAGACTATTCTATATCATTACAATATACTTATTTAGTTTATACCGCCAAGATAATACCGTAAAACCGGAGCAAAGTGATCTCGTTTATAAGTGCTATTTATTAGAAACATAGTATTGTTAAAATATCGCGCAGATACTTAACATAGTTTTCTTTATCTTTCAGCTCAAGTATCAATGGAGAGCATGATGGTGGGAGGCGTGGGGTCAGTCGGTGTAGGTTCCGTGGGAAGCGGGGTTTCCTCGGGATACCAAGTGGTACGCGAGCCATCATCAGGAACGATCCTGTTGCTGCCTACACCAGAGTTACCACATGCACTCGTCTGGGGAGGAGTTCCGTATCCCTCGGCTCCCCTCCTCCTACCGCCTGCCCCACATCCCTCTCATCATCTCCAACTCCTACCAGGAGACCTTCTGGCGTCCACCGCCACGTTACAACACACTCATACTCATTCCACCAGACTCGTAACTCTTGCTCCAGCGCCTCCTCAACCCCATCCCCAACACACAGTTGACAAAAGGAAACCAATTATGCAACCCATCATCCCGCCAATAATCCCACCACATACCCTGATCAAGATAGAACCTGGACAGCAAGAAAAGCCCCCAACGTTTGCTCCGGAACCAGTACAACAGCCGATATTGACAACACATTTGTATTATCAGCCTGACTTTTCCGAACAAGCGTGTCGAAGTCAGGCCACATCACCTGCAGCACCTCCTACACCGCCTCCCGAAGCCCCTGAAGTCCCGGCACATAAGGATGCTTCAAATCAAACTGATCACATTGAGGATGAAGATGATTCCCCAAATCATGCAGATGAGGATGAACGGGATGTAGCATGTGTCGGTGTCGCACATTCGCCGGAAGATCAAAATGTAATACAAATGCAAACGTTACAACCACCTTCGATAGATAGTGCTGAAGAGTCCTCTTCAGAAGGTCTTGCAGCATCATCAGTTGCAGTAGAAAAAGCGATTGATGCGATCGAAAGGGATGAAACTATAGATAATTCTAGTGGAGGCTCTCATGACTTGGTCATAGACACAACACGACCATCCACTCCGCCTCAGGCGATCCCGCCACCACAGTCAAGGCCACTGGACTGCAGTGGATTAGAATTATTATCAAATTTAAGTATTGAGTTTGAACGAACTACTCCGGGAAATAATATGCCTAACTTAGAACCTTCACCTTTAACAATTGACACAAGAACTGCAACAAAATTAAGCATAATGAAAACGTCACCTAAAACTCCACCACGTAATGATGTGGATCCGATGAATGACCAAGGACAGTCAATTGACCGACTTAGTTTATTATGTGCTTTAGCCGAACAAAGGATTAGGGAAGAAGTAAAAGAAGTTCCACAAGTAAATTTACCGTCAACATCTCGACCATATATCAAAACCGAACCACTTCTTAGTCCCACTGAAATAGAAAGAGATGTTTCTGAAACGAAAAAAGAAAGACGAAATAGGGAAGATTCATCTAATGAAAGAAGAAGAAAGAGAAGTCGTGACAGAGAAGAACGATTACGACACAAATTAGAAAAAATGAGACGACACAAACGTGAAAGGAAAGATGACGAAGAGGAAGAAGGAGGTGAATTAGAAGCAAGTCTACGTCGCGTAACGGCGTGCTCTTGCGGTTTGACAAATTGCACACATTCCTCTGGCGTAACTTCAGCGCACGATCTTGTTAATGCAATAGAAAAAGACATGCGAGAGCGTTTACAAGATTTACAAAGACAATGTGATGAAAAGAGAGCACAGTTAAATGCCTTAACACCACCTCTACCAGCTTTATCGACACCATCAACTCCATGCACTCCCGCTCTCTCACCAGATTCAGACAGAGGATCGTCCAAGAAACGTAAAGTTGGGCGACCAAGAAAAGTTTCTAGTCCGGACTCCACTGAGACTATTGTAGCCAAGAAACCTAAATCCAAAAGCAGTCTCGTTGGCTACCTGTTAGCAAAGGGTAAATTGAAAGGAAATATTTTGTACTCAAAAGGTGAACAATCGCGAGAAGATATTAACAGGACAAGTAAAGTTCGACCTAAACTGAAAGCAGAACCAATTGTCAAGATGTATTCTGAAGAAGAAGAACAAGAATGGGGCCTTAATAGATCAGCTAGTTCTTCAATGGAAAGTCTTAATGAGGTTCGTCAGAAAAATAGAGAGAAAGTGGACCGGCTAGCGAGAAAACATTCAAGAGATGACCTCTCAGAAATAGAGCTGGCTATTCGACGCGCAAGTGCGTCCAGTGATAGCGATAAAGAACGACGTCGTGCGAAAAAGAGACGAAAGAGTACAAAATCAAAAGAAAGAAAAGATGAAGAAGTGAAAGACACACAGACAGAGAGTGCACCTCAACCTCAAGTTATTTCAAAATGTACATTAACAGAGGATAAATTAGATTTATCGCCGAGAGTGCTCACCGCTAGGGGTGGTTTGTTCTACGCGGGGAAGCTAAGTGCCGTTCAAGCGCCAGACGTGTACGCTATAACATTGGATGGCGAGAGGGGAAATAAGCCCCATATACTATCGAGAGAGGAAACTTTAAAAGATGCAGTAAGTTTCTACTTTTAATACTAAACACATTACTGTAATTTTTACACTTTTTAACTTATGACTATATAAACGACTTTTATATTTAAACTTAATCAATTAAGTAATAACTGTATGTTTTACATAAAATAAATACCAACTAAATAAAAATACCAACTAGTTTTTGAAATAATAATATCTAAAATAGGTCACAATCTTTTACAGTTGTGTACAACATTTTAAGTTTATTTTATAATTCATTTTATCAACCAGATACTCGAAGTAAGTCCAACATCGGTATCCGAGTTACCTTCTGGCACGCGAGTATGCGCGTACTGGTCTCAACAGTACCGGTGTTTATATCCTGGAACTGTGGCTGTGTCTTCACCAGACCCTCATGATGATAAGTTTGTTGCTGTCGAATTCGATGATGGTGACTCTGGGAGGATAGCCATCGAGGATATCAGGTTCTTGGAGCCGAACTACCCAGTTGTTGGTAAGTTTCTGGATAGATAGATCTTGAGATTCCGTTGCAAAATGAGACTTATAGGCATTAGATATGTTGTTTTAATGAAGACCAGGTTTTTTATTAGATAAGATTTCAAGAATTTAATTACTATCTCACTCAGCGTGTTTTATAAATTTATTTAAATTGCTGTTCCAGAATACGAAAACACATTGTTCACACTCGGCAAAAGACGGCGGAATACGAGTATGACAGAAGATAAAAAGACAGCCGCGTCCACCAGCAATGAAATAAAACACGAAACACAACCGACAGACACACAGACACAAAACGAAGAAGAAGATAGACATAGAGATAGAAAGAAACTTAAAAAGCTGAGAAAAGAGAAGTTAAGACGCTTAACAAGTGAAGATGATCCATCATCTATGGAATATGTGAAGAAGAAGAAAAAGAAGCACAAGTGTTGTGAAGAACATTGTAAACACAGAAGACATCACAAAAAACATCACAGAAAACACAAAAAACGACACCATTCAAGCTGCAAAGAACATTCTTCATCGTCTGGTGATGATCACAGACAAAAATCATCATCCGATTATATCGATTCAAACAAATCTAATGAAGACTCAGTCGATTCAAACGACAGATTATCAACGTTGATAGCTGTTGAGAAATCGCCAGAAGAAAAGATGAAGACTGTAATTAAAAAGGCAGTGTTATCTAAGAAGAGTTTGGTTAAGAACGCAGTGTTGGATTTCAGCAATATAGGCAAGATCGCTTTAAAGAAAGATACAGAAGCTAAAGACAATTTGAAAGACAGTGGCATAGGGTTGGAGGAGGATGGTCCATCCACTTCTACTGCTGCTACTGCTGTGGAGTTATCTAAGAAGGTAATTAAATATTCTTATTTATATATATGCTATGTAAATCAAATAATATTTACAAATAATAATACGTTGCCATATTTTAATTACTTCTTCATGTATGTTATTATTGTATGTTGTTATAAATGCTTATTTTTCGCTTACAAATGTTATTTTTCTTATTACATTATTATTCATTATTCAAGATTTATTTTAAATCCAAAAAGGCAGTTGTAGCCCAGTGGTAGTATGCTTCCTTGGAAAACCGAGTGAAGCGTGTTCAATCTCTGATATTTTCATGTGCGGATAATTTCCATCATGATTACCACTTGTCTTACGGTGAAGGAAAACATCGTGAGGAAACCTGCATGTCTGAGAGAACCTAGCAAGTTTTCGAAATACATGTGCAATTCGCCAACCCGCACTTGGCCAGCGTGGTGGATTATGTCTTGATGCAACTCGTATTGAAGGGAGGCCCGTGCTTAGCAGTAGGGTGTTAAAAAGGGCTGAATATCAAGATTTAATTATAAAATACTAGCGACTTACCCTCGCTTCGCTCGAATGCATCTCTAAGCTTCAGTGGCTTAGGGACGCATAAAAGGCAAACTTCCAAAGAAAAAAATAACTGTTTTTGCACAAGGAACCTTCGCAGGTGTATAGAGAATAACCTAGCAGAGTTTCATTACAATCGGTTTAGGAACACATGAAGGACAAACATACGAAGATTCATTTTTATTTATATGGATTTATAACACCTATTTAATTTCATATTGTATTAAATTAATAAATACCTAATCCTACAACTGATTATAATTTTTCAAAAAAATTTTATAAATGCGAAAGTCACTCTGATTGTCTGTCTGTTACCTTTTTACGGTTATTCCTCTAAGGGCCGATTTTTCAATCCTTAGATAAACAGTTGGATAGTACTTATTCAACAGATAACGAAATATTGCATTTTTCAATCGTCAGATAGGCTCTATCTGCTCATTAACGACCCTAACTGAGGAATAAATCTATCTGCCTCTTTGATGGCCAGATAAACGTCTATTCAATAGATACGACTAGATCCATTGAAGTTTAGTTTGAGGTTATTTCTTCTTTTTCCAAAGTAAAATCAAAATTATGGAAATTTTCTATACTGTTGACGATCTGGCAATTGAAGAAGAGTCTATAATGAATGAATATTTAAATACCGAAAGGAAACAAAGAGTAATCAGACCAAGGCCCGACCAGTTTGCTATGTGGGTTTCAAAAGAATTTCATCGCCGTTTCAGACTTTTAAAAGAATCTGTACTATATTTGCTTTTTTTGGTACTTTTTTTTATACTTTCATATTTTAATTTTAATGTTTTCCATGTGCGAATACTAGATGATATTCCACATGAATTAAAAGAACTCTCAATTTTCTTCCACGCCGCATCTTTATCTCTATTAGTGACAGCATCAGTCTTTTTATTTTCTATAATATGTTTGTGCTTGTCGACTAGACTAATGAGCAATTCTACCTCAGCAGTATTAAAATTAGCCGCGCGCTCTCTTTTTTTTGATTCCATTATTATGTAAAATTTAAGTCACTGACAATAACGGATAAAAAATCACCACACTGGCACACACGAGAAAATAACAGATGCACGAGATGCATTTACTTATTTACACGTCAAATAAACGAATGTCAAAGTATTTTCTATCCTCTTCTAACACACATTACACCGTATGCGTGCTTCACGCTCCCACAATATTACAGTGAAGTTGGCAACTAAAATCCACAGATAGCTATTCGCTTGTTATCTGGCTATTGAAAAATGCAACAATTTTATTTGTCCTTTTAACAGTCAGTTAAGTTAATTCGCTAGTTAGTTATTTGTTCAGTTATTCGATGATTGAACAATCGGCCCTAAATCGATTTAGATATTGAGTGTAGAGATAGTTTGGGACTCTGGGAGGGGCATAGGATAGTTTTTATACCAGGTATATGGTAATCAATCATTTCTTAAGTAACGGATATATAACTTATCATACCTATGTATATATATAATATATCTATTCCATACTGAAAATCAAAACGTACCTAGGGACGAATCGCTAGTCTTTCTATGTAAAAGGATAAATATAAATATTTTGAAACATTAACACACAGCATCATCAATACCAGATAGCTGATACACTACACATATATAACTTTAAATATATACATATTATAAATATACACACCCAAGACTGGAGTACAAACATTCGTGTTCATCACACAAATGAATGCTCCCAGCGAGAATCCAACCCGCGACCTCTGGCACAGCAAGTAGGAACACTATAAACTGAGCCAAACGCGTCGTTGTCTATGTTATTATCTATATCTCTCTACTTTCCAGAAAACAAAGAAACGTACAGTGTCGTCCACGTCGTCGGACGGCGGAGGCGGCGGCGGCGTCAGCAAGATGGCGGCGTTCCTGCCGGGCGGCGCGCTGTGGCACTGGCGCGGGCCCGCCTACCGCCGCACCGCGCGCCCGCGCCACCGCAAGCTGTTCTACCGGGCCATACAGCGGGGCGAGGAAGTGTTGCACGTGAGTTAATATCCGCCTAACACACTATGGCTTATGGCTATGCTGGGCTATCCCACTGAGATTAGCCATCTGACAAAACATTATATTTTATTACTATATATTACTTTTGTAGGCACAAATATATATACACACAAACATACACAAACATCCTTTTTATACTTTTATATTTTTAATTAAGACCTTTTTCATTTACTTTTTATAATACTTTCTTAGATTTACGCGAATATTAGACATTTAAATAAAACTATCTTTTCGGATTTTTTCGCGGATTTATTTTGATTTTTGTTTCCCGACGTTTCGATTGCTTTACAGCAATCATGGTCACGGGAGAGAGTAAGGTGTTAGATGTCTCAAAAGCATTATATAGTTGTTACAGACAGCCTACCCACAAATAACAAAAATGAATTCAAAATTTTGAAAATTGGCACCAAGTACCTTACAATATTTGTTAATTTTAATTTTATTTAAGCTTAAATTGTATAAATAATATTCCATATTTCAAGTATAAAATAATTAAAATTATAAAAATGTTTAAAATTAAATTTTATTTTAAACGTAGGTTGAGAAGCCTAAGACGGGAGCTACGTCTTACTCCGAAGAATCCTTTTTTCTTTCTAGGTTGGTTAGGTTAGAACAGTGAGTACACAAACCATAAATGGGTAAAACGGACCATAAACGTCTAGAACTAGAGCGACTCGTGTTTTCGCGAAAATTCGAATTATCAAATCATCCTACGACATTGTTATGGTTAGAGTACGACATTGGAAGCTTTTCTATAGAGCGATACAGAGCACGAGGAAGTGTTGTATATATGCTATTATACTTGCTGTATAGTTATGCTCGCCTAGTACCGTAGATCTTTAGTTTGAGAATAATACGTTTTTCAATGCTACCAACTAAATAAACAGAAAGGATTCTTCTTGTCGTCGCGTAATACGTTTCTTGCTCTATGGTACTTTGGTAAGCAATACTGTGGCGATGCGATAAGGGGTTAGGTGTATATTTTAAAGCTACTATATAGTTATGCTCGCCTGGTACTTTAGATCTTTATTGAATAGTCGATACTAACCAACCATATAAGATGTTCTTAGCTTTACGCTTTTATTAAATTTAGAAAATAGTGTGTCTTCGGTGTCCACCGGCCTAGCCACGCCCTCCGACCAATTAGATTGCTTAAAATTATAAAAGTCAAGTTCAAAATGACCAGTTGAAGGAAAATTTAAATATATGTTATTAATGACCTAATTTTGATTTGAGATAATTATGTTGATTAATTATCTCAAATCAAAATAAAGTCATTATCATTATAATATAATGACTTTATTTTGATTTTAGATAATTAAGTTTATTAATTATCGCAAATCAAAATAAAGTCATTATCATCTTAAATCAAGTTTTAAGATAAGTAAGATAATTAAGTTGATTTTTATACATTAAACTAAATCTTTTGAAATATTAAATTTGAATTGAATTTTTAATCCACTTTGTATACACTTTGTATACAATTTTCTTAACGCGAATGGACTATAACATTGTTTTTAGAAGTCAATTTTAACCTAATTCGAATTGTTGTATCGAAATGAACTTTGTATATATGTAGTTTGAATGACAGTATGTACTAAAATTTGGTATCTTGGAGTTGATCTGATGCTGGAGCCAGGAGGTGGATAGTGGAACGTGTCAGTAGCTACTAGTAAACCCCTCGAGTTTAGGGCTCATATGATTCATTTTGACGATACCAATAGATTTTTATAATTTTTAGTACGTGGTAAAAGAGTGTTTTCTTTTTAGTTTTTTTTTTAAACTACATATCTTATTATTAGCGCGAAATTCAAGTCAATAATATACACAGTGAATTGTTTCTTCTACGATCGCTTTGGTTCGGCCTTGCGTACAGACAGCATGGAAAATGTTGTATGGAAATTGCGCTAGTAAAGGAATAATAAATACCTGAGCTTCCCTCGCTATTTTTGGAGAAGATACAAATAAAAATTACGTTTCTTCAGAAAATACACCTATATAGATAAACTTAAACGCAAAACCTTATCAAAATACAAAATTTGATCCAAATCGTTAAAGCCGTTTACGAGAGATACTAAATTTTATATTCATATACATAAGAATTGCTCATGTAATACATATAAGAAGTGTTTTTGAAATATTTGTACCACCACACCAGCAGCCCATTCTATTCATTTTACTTTCAATGTTCGATTCGACTATACTTCGACACGACCGGTGTGAATTATATCGCAGGACCGACAGCTTTATATGCTCTCCGAGACACGGTGTATTAATCAACTTGATATTCCACAGGTGGGTGAAGCTGCAGTATTCCTATCGACAGGCCGCGCAGACAGACCCTACATCGGGCGTATCGCGGCCCTGTGGGAGGCGCGCGGGGCGATGGCAGTGCGAGTGCACTGGTTCTACCATCCTGAAGAGACTGTTGGTTGCGAGGCTTTGGAGTATCCTGTAAGTGTCATGTTTACTTCTGTGTAATTAATGGTTTTTTAGGTTTCCGTAACCAAAAGATATTGTTCACGTCCGTCTGTCTGTATGAAACGGTTATTTTATTCGAGAACTATGGGAGCTATGTTACTGAAATTTGGGTACTATGCGTCTTATAATCGATAACAACTCTGAAATTAAATTACGTTTATGAGTATTATCTATACACAGATAAATAAAATTGGAGTAGTTGATTGTAATATTAAAATAACCGCCTCTTACTAAATGCATATGGATGTATACACTATACATATACCAAAACAATATTTTTTACAATTTATGTCTGTCTGTCTGTCTGTTAAGACTAATCTCTGAAATGGCTGGACCGATTTTGACGGGACTTTCACTGGCAGATAGCTGATGTAATAAGGAGTAATTTACGCTACTTTTATTTTAGAAAAAAAAGGGTCCCACGAAAAAGAAATTAAAACCAAATTAATTAATTAATTTTGTTTTGGGAAGCAACCTAGGGACGAACCCGAGCGAAGCGAGGGTGAGTCGCTAGTATTAATGTAGGTATATGAGTGATAAAGAATCTAGCCTCGCAGTACAGATCTAGCTACATACAGCATTTAAAACTCGATAGGTGTTTCTAAGTGACTTCTTTATTTAAGCCGATAGATGCCGAGTTATATACTTCTAAAGTCGAAAATTTTTTTTTTTTTTAAATCAATCTATTATAAAGAGTTTGTATTTAACTTCCAGGGCGGTCTCTTCGAATCCCCCCACACGGACGAGAACGACGTGCAAACAATATCGCACAAATGCGAAGTGTTACCGCTGGCGCAATACAAGGAGCGTATGGGGGACGACCCCGTGAGGTACAGCACGGTGTACGACAACAACGACGTGTACTACCTCGCGGGACACTACGACCCCACGCAGCAAGCGCTGAGGATGGAACCCGATATACCCGTAGTGAAGGCCGCCTAGCGAGCCGTGAGCGCCTGCTACTCGCGGTGGAGATACGTCAAAACTTTTTTATTCGGTTTCATTGTAAAATTAAGGCCTATTTTGTTTGACCTTTCATCTTCTATGTAGATATGGTCGCCTGGTACTTCTTAGGTATCGATGTACTAAGCTGTTTATTTTTCCATATCTTAGAAACGACAGACGGACGAAAAAGAAAGAGATGGAGATATACGTTCAACTATATTAGCTCCTTCATAGTTATGTCGTTCTGGTACTTGTAGCAAAAATATGCACAGTCCTGCATATTTTTTTTTAATTTATTTATTTTTCTCTTCCTGAATCATGAAAATTAATTTTCAGTACATGCTTGCCTGGTACTTGTAACATTTACAAAGGTCAGTTTTACAATGTACGATTTAAAATGTAAAGCTACCTCTGTAGGAGGTATGACGCTCTGGTACTTTTGAATACATTTCATACGTAACCGATCCAATAAAATCATCGATGAGAAAAAGTACTAGATAGATAGATATTTATTTACACACAGATTGTGACAAAAAATGTCTTCACCAAATGAGCGCTCATTTGAACATTTGGGCGCGCTTTTAATTTATTTTCGTAAAAACAACTTTAAGCATTGTATTTAAGGTTCAATTTACATTGTTGTGTATTTATTTCAACTAGAATAATTACCCAAGCACTGTATATAGGTGACAGTTTTAAGAGAACTTTTGTATGGGATTGTTGTATCTAGTACTTTTTGATCGATGCAATAAATAATAAAATATGTATGGATTTTCCATAGATTATAAAGTTTACTAAACTCCTACAAAGGTATGCTAGCTTGAAAGGCTGGACGTATATGTGTCATTTTGATTTATTTAAACGTAAAAGAAAAAAATAATTAATAATAATAATAATTTAATATAAAACCTTTTTGTTTGTTTCGAAGCAATAAATGACATTTGAATGAAAATGAAATGTTTGTCACATTTGCAGTGCAATTGAACGATTTTGATCGTTTCATATATTTATCTTTTTTTCATATTTATAAAATAAGTACACATAAGAATAAATAAATAATTTTACAATTATGTAAACAAAGACATTTTGAATTTATGAATGAAACGTGTTTATAAATAAAAACAATAATTTAATTAACGCAATATCGATGTTAGTGAGTACATTTGTTTGTCCACCGGAACGGGAAATAGCTTTGAGAATCACTTATACAGGTCTTAAAGTACAACGTAGTTTTGAGGCTTGATGCGTGTTACAATTCTTTCACGTCATAGTCAAAATCGTCTCGACGTGAAGGAGCACGTATAAACACGTGCGTGACGTGTTAAAGTTACCCTTGTTACGTTTTAGCGGTGTCCGTTTGGAATGTTACGTTTTTCACATGGATTTGTACGGGCCGAGTCGGTTGTGTCGGGTCGCGGGGAGGAGTGGGGTGATTGTGATTTATTTTTATACTTGTAACACTATAATCTCAGTGTATAGGTAGTTGTATGTTTTTATTTAGATGTCTATATTATATACTTTGATAGTTTTCTTCATCTATTATATATATCTATTGTCTAAAATGCAATATTACTTCAGCTAGTCCCTTATTTCGTTCAAAATTAACCAGTGACGATGATGTTTAGTCATATTTTCAATAATTTCGCAATCAAATTTGGCGGTGCGTGAAATTGTATGAAATCGGAGCTGTTTGTTATAATTAATTCTTATTTGATTATATTTTTTTTAATATATTTTTTTTTAAATATTTTTGATTGGTTGATAATATTATGTTATTTGATGTATACCTTATATCGAAATGGTGCTAAAGGCTTGATACTGTTGGTATAATTTTTGCTATATTTAAGTCTGTACATAGAATCGATATCCGATTTAGAAGGTATAGGAATCCGTTTCACGGTGAATCGATACACTTGGAAATCCGCTTGCTCTTAATGTTGCCATTGTTTAAATCTCTTCATAATGTATATTAAATTCATTGTATTATTTCTACAGGGTATGATCGAAGCCCACTTTTTATCCTTTTTTTTTTTATTCATATCGAATATTTATGAAGGGACTGAAAAGACAGGGATATAGCTAGGTCGACCAAGGATAGGAATGTAGATAGGTTTTGTACGAAGTGGCCAAACAGTTTATATAAAAAAAAAATGTTGGAAATTTTTCAGCCTCACAAATGTAGATACTCGGCCTCATGTCAGATGCTACTCTAATGTATGTAGTGACGTCCTGTTTTTTATGTGTGTATTGAAATATTTAATTTTGTGATTAATTTTGATAATAAAAATGAAATGTAAGCTTTACATATAAGCTAAACGTGTTGGTGATGCAACTTATTTTTAAATATAATGGAATAATGTTAGTATTAACAGTTGCAATTGTATTTTTCTTTAATTAGACTTGAACGGGGAAAATATTTAAAGGTAAAACACTCACTTTCTTGTCAATTGCAATACTATTCAGTTTTTCTATAGAACAATAAATAATATCTTCCATTTTTGAGATAATTATAAAAGGAAACGATGCAAGGATTGTAACATTTGATGCCGTTTGAAATTTTTTTTTCACTTACCTAGTTTGTTGTATTTTAATCTAGTTTATCTTATTTAAGTTCGTAATAAGTTTGTAGAATAAGGTTTTGTTTAATTTTTCACATATAATATATATTATTGGACTCTTAATCATAAAAATATATTGGAAGGGAAAAAAACAAAATTTCGAATTTGGGAAAAAAATATTCAGAGAAAGTGGTATTTTTATATAAAGACGAATAATAATTTTTAATTTTAAAAGATGTATGAAATAAGTACAAATTTGTTGAATGCGAGTCTTCTTAGCTCGGCCCCGTGAGTGTATTATGTATACTAACTAATATTTTGGTTTGATTCATCAAAATTGAAACAGCCCTTTCGAGATGTATTCTGGATAATTTTACCTCGGGACTGTTTGTGAATTTTTATGAATTATTCCCAACGACCTTAGAGTGTAATCAGAAGGGAAAGCCATACAAATAATTATTAGATTTAAAGAGTAATAATATATCAGCATTGATAATATAAAGATTATAAATACGCTTAAATAAAATATTTTTGGCTGAACATTGTGTTTTTATTTATTAAAAATCTTATAATAATAAAGCCACCCATAAATTAATTTTTATCTTAAAGCTGTCAATTATATATATTTTTTTTAAAATCATAAATAAGATTATTTTAATATACATTTCATATGATATATTAGGAACCATTTTTAGCGAAAAAAATTAAAAACCTTTTGATATATCTCAAACAAATTTCTTGCATTTCATATTAAAAAAGTTGTTGCTTTAATTTTCTCACTACATAATATTATTATAATTATTAGTCTACATAGTCTTATCTATACATTAAAGATATTCTAAACTAGATAAAGGACAATGTGTAATTCTGGACTCGGTTACAACAGTGATTAATTGGACCCATGTCATACTAAAACTTTTGAGGTGAAGACTATTTCATTCTATGACAGCTAACTTCGAATAAAAATGTTTTTTTGAATTTGTTACCTTAAAAAATATACTAATTTAAAAACTCATAACAACTCGTAATATATCGATGCTGAAAACACTCTTCGCATTTCAACAGTATGTATGTATTCAGCCCTTTTAAACGTCCCATTGATGGGCACGGGCTTCCCTTCAATACGAGGGGGATCAGGCCATAGTTCACCAAGCTGGCCAAGTGCGGGTGGTGGACTTCACATGTGTTTTGAAAACTAGTTAGGTTCTCAGACATGCAGGTTTCCTCACGATGTTTTCCTTCACCGAATCATGCTAGAAATTCGCACATGAGAATATCAGAGGTGCGAGACCCGGGATTTGAACCCTCTTCACTCGGTTACCCAAGCGAGCGCGTTACCACTGGGCTACCACTGCCTTTCAACAGTATAATGCTAATAATATTCAAACACAATAGTTGTAAAAATAGACTACGCTATACACCAATAAAAACGAAGTATTGTTATATAGAGTATGTATTAGTGTCAGCTTTTATGACGTCTTACTTATCTATGTCAGAGAGTCCAGGGTTGATATAATTATTCTCATTGTCCTTTAGTACAAAGGCCATTTAAACTTAATTAAATTATACTTAAACTAAGATAATCTGCTTCAGAACCCAGTTGGCGGTCAACAAAGTATTTCTCTTTTACCGTTACTTATTATTTCATAAGTATCATCATCTATGATTTTATACACGTCCTGTCTGTAGTTCTGTAAATTGTGAAGGAAACGTATAGAACTTTCTTCTCGGATTTTAGTGATAACGGATGGCAGGTTTTTCGTGTTAGCTTCTACTGCGAGAGATGCGTAGTATTTTTCCTGAAAAGAAAAAATTTTTTTATTTTTAAAAAAGTGGATACTTTTACAAATAGGGAAGGTATCATATACATATATGACTGTAAAGCAGTAGGTAGTAGATATATACGAAATTTTCTTATTTTTTTTTTTTCATTTAGATTGATCGAACACAGATCAGACAAAAATTTAAAATAATACATTTTGATATCTCGTAATAGCAAACACATAACCCTCCTTTGGGCTTCGCCGCAGTCGAGTAAAAATAAGCAATATACTATAGATATATATATTGTAATAACTATGCGTGACAAAATGCGATCTATATAAATAAAAATGAATCGCTAATGTGTTGCTATGCGCAAAACTCGAGAACAACTGGACCAATTCGGCAATTTTTTTTATTCAAATATTCGTTACAGTCCGAAGAACATTCTTATGAAGAGAAAAATTGGAAAAAAATCCCGGAAAAACGTAAAACCACCATTTTTATAATTGGACATATACTTTTATTTTTACACATTTGATATTTTGACAAAACGAGGTCTATCGGGTCAACTAGTTAAAAATAAAAATATAGAGATAATATGCAAAATTTCTGAAGTCAATGTTTTTATCAAGGCTTAATTAACGATAACCCGAGTAAATGATACAAAGAACTGGAAATATAAGAAATAAGATATTGTCGTATGTAATGGTATTGCGACATCTAGTCACGCGCTTCTGGTGAAAGGATCAAGACGTTTCGAGCGCTTTATCCAGAATATAGAACATTCTATCGGCTTAAGAACTCCTGCTAGTTTGGTAAATAGTTATATAAAATATTTTTTACCTATTGTTGTAATTTTTTCTAATAAAAAACTATTATTTTTTGTGGTTTTCTTTTAGAGATAAATTATTTAATTTATTTATTTTTAGTAATAAAAAAATTGTGGTCTTCTTTTAAAAGTATTAAAACCTTATTTTGTGTTACTTTTTGTAGTTGAAATTAAAAATTTGAAAATATTATTGTTCAATTTAAACAAATGTTATAAAATTTTATAATTAATTTTAAGAATTGTTATATAAATAATTATTCAATACATTTAACGCTAAGCAAATTGCAGGGTTGTTATAATTTTGCATAAATAGTAGGTATAATTAGAAACCATAAAAATTTTGACAATTTGACATTTGGCTGTGGCAGCGGTCGCGGGGTCGTCGTTCGAGTCCCGCTGGGGGCATTCATTTGTGTGATAAGTACTCCAGTCATGGGTGTTTATATTTATAATATGTATATATTTAAAGTTATATATGTGTAGTGTATCAACTATCAGGTATCCATAACACAAGCCTCGTAGCTTACCATGGAACTAGATGGCGCTGTGTGTTAATGTTCCAACATATTATAAAATTTCATCACATTACATCACACTCAATACAAATTTAAAAAAAAAATGGTTAGTAGAATATAGAATCTGTTAACATTGGCAAGGTCAGTTTAAGTCACAATATGATTAAACATTTTACCACATTGTCCTACATTTCTTTTCAATGCTATCCTTTTAGAACTTTAGTAGGAAAATAAAAAGTGAGAAATAGAAATAATAAAGATGTATTAACTACAGAGTACTGAAAGATAATTATTTGATAAACAAGGCAGTGGCAGCCCAGTGGTAACTCGCTCGCTTGGAAAACCGAGTGAAGCGGGTTCATATCTAGAGTCTTGCACCTCTAATTTTGTTGGTGAATCATTTCTAACATGTCTTAACGGTGAAAGAAACCATCGTAAGGATACTTGCATGTCTGAGAGAACCTAGCAAGTTTTCACAAGACGTGTGAAGTCTGTCAACCCGAACTTGGCCAGTGTTGTGGACTATAACTATTGTATTGGTATTTAAAGGTATTGAAGGGAGGTTCCTGCCTAGCAGTAGGACGTTAAAAAGGGTTAAATATAAGTGACAACACAAGAATAGAGACGTCTAGCCTGTTAGAAAAGTATTACCTATCTATTACATTTACTATTACACGTTTGTCTATCTTCTAGACATAGTTACCTATATAAATAGCATCACTTGAAAACAGCTGAACTGATTTAGCTTATTTTATTTAATAATTGTTTATAGTTATTCAAATAAAATTTTTTAGGGGTTGGAAAAGTTGATCGGAAAACTAGAAAATCCGGGAAAAACTGAAGTGTTGTTTCTATTGGTTTTTTTCTATGAACTCGAAGATCAAATGTTCATTAAAATCTCAAAAGGATAACATCCCTAGGGTCACCTAGTTGGTATCTCTTAGTTGTCACATTAGCTATTTTATTATGATGTTTATTTATATAAGTATTACTATGTTATTTACTCATATTAACGTAAACATGTGTGTACCTTTTCTTGCACTAAATGGAATTGGTTGTTATTACATACGTAACTTTATTTTCCATGACAGGAAAAAAATCTAATAGGTACTTTCTTAGATTTCCACGAATATTTGACATTTTAAATAAAACTATCTTTTCAGAACTTTTCTTGACCATGATTGCTGTAAAACATTCGAAACGTCGGGATCCGAAAATCAAAATAAATCTGCAAAAAATTCCAAAGAGATAGTTTTATCTAAAATGAAAAAAAAAATTTTTTTTTGAATACTTTTCCACCTTTTCCTATCATACTTTTTTAAAATGTTATCTTCGTGTTGTGTTTTTATTTGGAAAATATAGGTGGATATTATTTTAAATAGAAATATAAATCTTTAACTCTATCTACACACCGTCCATGAACTTCTGAGACCTATCTTACAAACAAATTTTACACGAAGAACATAAAAGTACTTTAATAATAAAAACAAAAAAATTGTGAAGAATTTTAGTAAGACAAATAAGTAGTTGGTTCGTATTTATGTATTTCGCGTAAATAAAGTTTTGCCCAAAAATGCTAGTTAAGTGGTATCAGAAGTTCACGGACGATATGTAAGTAGGTATATTACAAAATTGAAAATTTACTTTGAGATATTTTTTAATAAATTACTCAATAATTTTCAACTTAAAAATCTTAAGATTAAAAAATATTTATTTTTCATATAATATGAATACACTGGTAATATAAATAATAATATAATTAAAATTTTCACAAAATTATACTGCGTCTACTTTTAGGTTAGTTCTTACTTATGTTTTAGCGTTTAGTATAGATTTCTCAGAGATAAGATGTTTTCCCGCAGTAAAAAGTATCCTATATCTTGGCCCGAATAACCAGCTATCACCATACCAAATTTCATCAAAATCCTATCAGTGGTTTTTCCATGATGCGGTTACAGACAGACAGACAAACACAAAAATTCTAAAAACTATAGATTCAGCCTCTGATAATAATGACTATTTCAATAAAATTTCAAAAAAAATATTGAATGTACAGATTCAGCTTAGTTACAATTTTATTATATGTATAGATTAATAATAATGATTATTAGACTTATTGTTAGGTTACATGTAAATCTGCCCTTATTTTAGACTTCAGGACGATAACATACAAAGTTCTTATCATCGATCAATGTGTATACATCCGATCTGAAACCTGCAATGTCGTCTAAAAACTTCTGGCTGGAATGATTGTGAACGGTTGTGAAGACGTCAGGCAATGGTTCCGCACCACTCTCTATGGCAAGCGATACGTAATATCCTGCCTTTTTGATGAAAATTGAAAAATGAATTAATACTTTGTTAAATGTACAATGGTAGACATATAATAGTACAGTGTTAATATACCATACAGTAAATATATTTTTTGCTTCTTTATGGTGAAATGGTAGGATAGATTTGGGTGGTCTTTAATGCACAGATAGTCTATGACCTAGAGTAACACGTAACACATTAGTATTAAAATGTCTCCAAAAGCGGCGCTGTCTGTATGTTATTATTTATAACAAAAGGCACATAAGAACTCATCCGAGCGAAGCAGGGGTATATCATTACATTATGTATAATAAATAATTATGACATTTGAACTCAAATGTAACAAGACTCGTTGTTAAGTTCGATTTCAAAGGAAATACAGTTATTGAAGTTTCTGTTGAGAAATTCTAAATAACAATCTATATTTCATAAATCATAAGTTAATGGCGTGCAATTCCCCTATCTAGAAGAGCATATAAACCATGAGCCATCCACATCATTTCGATGATACTTCTGTCCTGATGCAAGATTCTTTATAGCTTTCAACGTTCTAATTTTTATGATTCCAAAAGGCTTAAACGGAATCCTTATATTTTCGTCATGCATATCTTTTCGTATGCCAGAGCATTTTTACTCAAAGACTATTGGAACTTAATCGGTGGAATTCTGTAGGCCTTTCATGTCAAGCGCTAGAAAATTCTGTAGTCAAATTACAAAAATAAAAAAAGGTATGGCACCTTATTTATAGCTGAGGGGTAAAATGGGAAACCACATTTGAAAATGATAGTCAACTTCAACTAATTGTACCTAGAATAAAATATCTGAAGTGCTTCAAGTCTACCATGATGAAGCCACCGTTGGATATTTAGAGATAGGAAGAATAAATCTAGATTTGCATCATACGTTTGATCTGAACGGGTGCGCAACTTAGACCAGCTTGAATCTGGTGCCATGATGATATTGAAGACTAGTCCTCAATCTAAGAGCGTTGAAGCACCATGGGAGAGAATTGCCTTAGACGTGGCGGGACCATTTCCAATCCCTAACTCTGAGAAACGATACATCCTGGTTGTAATGGAATATTTCAGAAAATAGCCCGAGGCATTCGCCATTAAAAATCAAGAAGCAGTTAGGTTCTATCACGAAAGCAGGTGACGGTGGCAGTGTGTCGAAAATTCAGCTGAATTTCAAAACTAAGAAGAGATAACGACGAAACATGAGAAAGCGAATGAAAGTTGAGTGAAGTGATAGTGCAAGTGCAACAATTGCTGGAATGTGCACTACATAACATTCCACCAATTGCTGTACTCTCACAACTCAGGCTGAGTTAGGCCACAACAGTGGATGTACTGCGAGTGTTCGTGAACCAAAATTAATGACTTACGTGAAATAAAAGTAATAAAACATCTATATATCAAAAAACGTACTTTAATTTCCGATTTTAGAACTCACAGAATCTACTCGTGATAATACGAAAGTTTTATCATCGATCAATGTGTACACATCCGATCTGACACCTGCGATGTCGTCATAAAACTTCTTGGCGGAAACTTTGTAAATAGATATGAGGACTTCAGGCAATGATTCTTCACCACTCTCTACGGCGAGCGATAAGTAATATCCTGCCTTTTTTTAAAGAAAATTGATAAATTAATTAATAAATTGCTTAAATGTACAGTAATCACATTACAATATTTATTATGTTTTGTTGGGTCCCGTGTTTGAGCAAAATAGTTATGATTGATATTTGTCTAGAAATTATAAGTAAAATTCTGTTAATGGTGTTTCATTCCTGCCATATCTCTTTCCATTGATTTTTCGGTACTAAATTTAAAAAAAAAACTTTCAAAGTAATTAGTTAAAAATTGTTTCTAATTTAAATTAACATATTTTCTAATGTTAAATCTTAAGCTATTTAATCAACTTGAGCCTAATTGATAATACAAGCTTTGTTTTATGTAGTAGGTAACTGTAGCTTTGCAATGATGTAACAGGCCATGTCTAAAACTGTATTGTTGCTGAGAATTCAATGACATTTTTATCTACAGCAAATAGTCTGAATAAAAAAAATGCAAACGCGAGCAAAATCACTATTCGAAGTTACTAGCTAGCCCTATATGAAGGCTCAGATGTAAAAAAACCTTGATTTAAAATAATAATATTGTTGCAGGAAATAACTGATGTCGAACTAGAAAACCGGAAGAACTACATGCTGTATAAGGACTTATGTAATTTAAATAACTTCCTTTTAAGATCTAAGTAACATGAAGGGTTTCAAAGTCACGATTCAAGATATTGAATTAATTCTAGTTACTAGTTAGTTCCTTCCTTGAAATAATCTATACACCCTTATATCTATCTATATATATTACAATAATGATTATTGAATAGTTAATTCTGCACTTTTCTAGTTCACTTTTTGTTAACTTACAATTTTTAATGCCACGAACACGATTTTAAACGAAATTTTTATAAGCAGTTATAGGATCTGGATCACCACGGAGATACATAATTAATTTATTTGGACTACATAATAAATAAATATGTTGGGACATTAACACACAGCACCATCTAGTTACATGGTAAGCTACGAGGCTTGTGTTATGGATACCATAACTGGAGTACAAACATACGTGCTCATCACACAAGTGAATGCCCCGCCCCTAGCGGGATTCAAACCCGCGACAAACTGCAAACTGAGCCAAACATGTCGTTAAAAACAATGACGTCTGATTTAACAATACATATAAAATTAGATGTTTTTACTAACCTATCTGTCGTCATTTTGCAAAAATTGCGAAAACATGGTCCTTATAACCAATGCACAGGAGCAACACTGGGGCAAGTCACAAGCTTTAATTTAAGCAAATAATCACAGATGGGTCTAGTTTACCTGATCAGGCCCCATCATATGCGCCTGTCGCTTGGTGTAGCCCCGCGCTGCGCGGTCGCGTTTTTCTTCTTCCCAGTGCTCTATCATTTTTTCAGACGATGGCAGTTTGAATGTACCATTCATTGAACGTACGTAGAACCGTACCTGTTAGAATAATTATATATTTAATATATTAATTTAGTGTTAATAGTTGTTATCTATAAAAAAATTAACAATTTTACAAGTACTTAAACGTCGCTTTTTGAGAGATAATGTTATGTTGTCGAAAGATTCATGCATAATATAATGGATATAAATGTGACCAGTGAAAAACTTATTGTAATAAAAAATCTACATAAGCTAGTATTGATGTCCTCCCGACCGATTTCGACCAAGCCAATCTCATTAATCTCTCTCAATCTCAGATTCGCCAACTGCGCAGGAAATATTATATGTAGTGTAGGTACAAGTATTCGCGCAAACACTTCCTTTCACACTCCAATTCTAATGGGACAACAATTCGACGGGACCGATGAGACGGCTTTGCTGGCTCTCCAAGAAAGGGTGAAACATCGCCCACTTCCCAATTCCCAACGGGCTGTTACTAACGAGTTACAGTACTTTAGCTCCAATTGTTTATATCAATAGGTGTCTTTGGTATTTATATTATACCCATGTAGCCCTATCTTTTGGCAAATTTTATTAATAGTAGCATATGTGTTACTCCAGGTCATAATCTTCCTATGTACTAAATTTCATCCAGATCTGTACAGTCGTTTCAAGGTAAAAGAGTACAAACATACAAACAATACATACGTACAAACTTTCGCATTAACATAATATTTAGTATTATTTCATAATATTAGATATTCACCTGCAAATCGAACATGGAAAATGCGCACACATAATACGGTACGCCAATAAAACACATTGAGGGGTGTTTAATGTTCACAAGATGCTTGTACAGCGGCTCTACACAGTTATCTTCTACTACGATGTCGCATGATTCGTGTAGGAACGGGAAATTGTAGAGGTAACCTAGGAATAAAGTTTATGGTCTAAGTAAAATATGTACTGTACTTCAAATGTAAGTCAAAAACGTTTTCCAATTCAATAATTTCTTGGATGAAAAAAAAAACTGCATCAATTTGTAATATAAACCCTATAGGTATTCCTTTTGACTTTTTGCTATATTATAAAGGATCCTATTGATATCCCCTAGATATATACTATGCTTATGAATAAAATAATGATAAACATATAAATTTTCTTTTGTACTTGTGTCACCTTTCTAATTAGTAATAATGCCGAAGATTTTATTAGAGAAAATATAACTTACCAGTACATAGAAAAACTACATCTACATCTTCTTGACTCCCATCCTTGAAGAAAGCAGTGTGACCATCCAATTTAACTACATCTGGTTTTTCTATCAGATTATCAGGGAATACAGATTTGATTTGTTCTTTCAAATGATGACTCAGGATGACACTCTTAGTGACACCAGTGATCTCCAAAGCGATGTCCATACCCGAAGGTCCAGCTCCGACGACCAGAACACGTTTGTTGGTGAAAATCGATGGTACTCTATAGTCATGACTGTGCATCACGTCACCTGTTGGAAAGTAATACAATTCAATGTTTTGTTGGCTGTTATCAAGCAAGTGTTCAAGTTGATTTAATTTACTCCGCTAAGGTCATAATTCATTTGATAAATAAAGACATTAGCAATAGAGCTTACATAAGTTATAACGATGGGATGTGCGAGAATGAGTTTGCATGCGATATTTCGGGTCAAGGTTTGATAAAAAGAAAATTTTGATATATCTACTAGTTTGGCAAATACATTCAGTAAATAATGTACACTTTAATTATTTACACATACTAAATCATGAAAAAGAAAGCAAGTTTATCGCACACGTTTTCTAACTACAACATCCTTTTTTCAGCTTATTTTCGAGCTTTCTTAGATTTACGCGAATATTAGACATTTAAATGAAACTATCCTTTAGGATTTTCTCGCGAAAAAATCCGAAAAGATAGTTTTATTTAAATATTTTTGAGTTATTTTTTCAATTCCTTGTATACTAAAATTTTTATGAACATTGATATCAAACTAACCTTTAAACTCTTTCAGTCCAGGTATATTTGGTATGAAAGGCGTATTATAATGTCCATTACACACGAAAACATAGTCGTACTCCTTTGTTGTAGAGACTCCTGACTCTAGGTCTTTCCATGTTACATCCCATAGCTCTCGAGTTCCACCTTGTTTAGGTATTATAAGTTGAACATGGTGTTTGAACTGAAAAAGTTATTGGGGATCGAAAAATCTTTTAAAATTGTAACTATGTCGGATGTCATTACGTAATAAATTTGTATTGTAATTCAGATAACCTAAAGTTATCGTATTAAAATATATGTATTATTAAATATATATATTAAAATATATGTATTATTATATACTTAAGTTATTTAACTGGAATCTTTTTTGCTATAGTAATTTTATTAAAAATGATTGTTATAGTTTATAAAAAAAACCGCTTGTTATTACATACATGCATACTAAATAATATCTAGAAATTATTAATTAATTATTTAATTACTAGCGTCTCACCCTCGCTCGGGTTCGTCCCTATGGCGATACCTTATGGCGATTAGTATGGAACACATAGACTATATCGTCCATCCCCCTTTTCACCCTCTTAGTGGATGATTTCCGGGGTAAAAACCATCCTATGTCCTTCCCAGGATCTCAAACTATCTAAATACCAAATTTCGTCTAAATCGGTTCAGCGGATTAAGCGTGAAAAGGAGACAGACAGACAGACAGAGTGACTTTAGCATTTATAATATTAGTATGGATTATTGTGATTGCAAAACAAACAGTATGAGACAAACAACATTCTGCACTTGATCTTTTCTGATAGTTTTACGTCAAGAAACAGTTTAATGAAAAAACCTATTTACATCAGTTTAAGTTGAAACGGCAGGATAGATATGGATGAAATTATGCATGCATCTAGGGATGCCGCTGAGCGATTTGAGGGTAAGTGTCTAGAAGTAAATATTTTTATCATAGTCCTAGCGACACACTCTCGCTTCGCTTTGGCTTCGTCCCTAGACAAAAACAAATCTATCCCACAGGAACCGTACATTTTTTCGGGACAAAAAGTAACTTATGTGCTATATAGTAGATTGTAGTTGACCGTACTTGCTGTGCCAGTGGTCGCGGGTTCAAATCCCGCTGGGGGTATTCATTAGTGCGATGAGCACGAATATTTGTATTGAAGTCATCGGTGTTTATTTATAATATGTATATATTTAAAGTCATATATGTATAGTATATCAATTATCTGGTATCCATAACAAAAGCCAAAAGCCGTTCTAGCGTGACAGAGTAACAAACATCCATACATCCTCACAAACTTTCACATTTATAATATTAATATGAATTAGTATTGGAATTTTAAAGAATATAATTATCTCATTGGCACTAAGTAAGAATTCTAAGTTACATAACTTACTTTTATGTGTTCCGTAATGCCATGCTTGTCGGAGTAAAGTTGCAAAAACGAGAGCATATCTTTAGCCGGTATATAGGACTTTTCGCTTTCTGGTATAGGGAAATCTGGAAAGCCCATAATTTCCTTCGGGAGATTCGTTCTGGAAAAAATACACATAAGTTATAAAGGAAAAACATATTATACCTACTAGTAACTCAGCCTCACTCCGCTCGGGTTCATTCCTTGGTACGTTTTAAGGGTTAATATAGATTTATCAGAGATGCGCGGTTAAAAGTTTCCTAAATGTTGATCCGGATAACCAGCTATCATCATACCAAATTTCATCAAAATCTGTCCAGTGGTTCTCTCGTGATGCGTTCCCAGACAGATAGACAGACAAAAATTGTAAAAACTATAGATTCCAAAAACTATAAATTCCAAATTTTTTCCAAAAAATATTTAATGTACAGATTCAACTCAGAATTTTATTTTATTATATGTATAGATTATTTTATATCATTTTTAGTGATTTTAAACGAATATTATAAGGTAGGTATTTAATCTACTTCATATAGTTAATATTGGTGTAAAATTTTGTAAAACACAAGAGCCTTCTAGAATGACCTTAGTCAACACGTTCTCACGCAAGATACACTGTGACCTATGGCGTAGAGTATTAGATATAACAAGACTAGCAGTACCCGCGGCTTCGCCCGCGTTCAAACTTCCGATATAAACATCAATTTTACAATAATGTACGGAAGTCTACCCGATTTGTTGACATTTTTGATTACTGCTCCGCTCCCTTGTATAGTAGCGTAATGATATATAGCCTATAGCCTTCCTCAATAAACGGGCTATTTAATGCAAAAGGAATTTTTTAAATCGGATTAGTAGTTCCTGAGATTAGCGCGTTCAAACAAACAAACAAAGGTATATCATTAATCATTTATGGGTTCCATATCTGAAAAGGAAACAAAGAAACCCTTCTAGAATCACTTCGTCTGTCAACCCTTTTTCTTAAGAACGCATGATGCAATTTGACATTAATATCCAATTCTTTTGATCATGGTTTATTGGGGTTAAAAAAATAATCTTCTAATTAAATGCAATCATTAGCTTTTACTCTTTTGCCATCCAATTCTAATTTAAACTTTATATTCTAACTCTCGCAACTAAATCAAAATCTATGGGGTCCCTTGATTTATTAATTGACTTAGGATTATGAAATTTGAAGGCGATAAAAAACCCGTCAATAAATTATATATGTATGAGAAAATATTTCTTTATTCAAGACGACAACTGTTATGTAATACGTATGATTCTTAAGTTTATAATTTTGTATTATAATTGTACTTAAACCCCAACCTCCTTAACTTTCAAAATTTGGGGGCGGAAAATTCTAAATACGTAGGTATATTTTGTAATACAACCTTATTTTAGAAAATGAATACTCGTGTATGAAATTTTATAAATCAAAAATAATGCGTAAATATAAATTACGTAAGTTAAAACATGATAAATTTAATGTGTAGTGGCATCGAACCCTAGGCGCGTGTCTGACTCCGATTTTTATCTATATATATATATATATATATAAAAGGCAAAAGTGACTGTCTGATGTATCGACGCACAGGCCAAACACTTAAGGCTAGAAAATTGAAATTTCGCACACGTATTCCTCATATAACGAAGGCATTCATTAAGGAAGGACTTTTCAAAATTCAACGCCCAAGGGGATGAAATAGCAAAAATAATGAGTTACGTATTTCAGCGTTTTCTAATATTCAACCCTTAAGAGGGTAAAATAGGGGAATGAAAGTTTGTATGAAACCTACCTTTTCAGAGATGTTTTTGTAGTTTTAGCGCGAGCGAAGGCGCGCGTTCTGCTTGTTTAATATATAATACATAACAAAATATGTTTGTATATGGGACGAGTATTACACAAATGATAACGTTGCGTTGCCACCCAGTAGCAATACTCTTGAGTAGACCAGACTTAAAACTACTTTTTAGATTTTACCGTTTTATTTAGGTTTTTAGTTATGGACGTTTCGAATGCTTTACAACAATCATGGTCACGGAAGGAACTCCGATGTTGGGACGTTCGAGGAACCGAAGAGGATTGGGATCGAGGAAGTCCGAGAAAGAGACGCTTAAAATATGTAACTTAATAAAAGTTTTATCAATATTACAACAGCTTTTAAAGTTTATATAATTCTATAAACAGAATAAACATAAAGTAAACTGCTTATTACAATTTTACTTATTTATTAAGATAGTGAAGCATTATGTCCGCATATCTCTATGCAAAGATCGAAGTGCAATTTCTAACACAGTGATATTTTTTTAAGCCACATATATATTGTATAAACTTAATTTAGTATTCGGGACACATGATATAAAGCAATCTATACTAATATTATAAATAGAAACGATTTTTTGTTAGTTTGTTTGTACTGACTAAGCTCCAAAAGTACTGAACCGCTTTTGATGAAATTTGGTAAGAAGATAGTTTGACACCCTGAGAAGGACATAGGATTGTTTTTATTCCAGAAATCATCCCTTAAAGTGAAAATGGGGATAAAAGTTTTGATGGGGAAGCAACTATCCCTAATAAATCCCTAATAAACCCGAGCGAAGCGAGGATAAGTCACTAATACTATATAGAAATTTTCACTTTATTTTCAATTTAAAACTAGTCTAAATATTATTATCTTATTGATTTTTGGTTCCCGACGTTTCGATTGCTTTACAGCAATCATGGTCACGGGAGAGACTAAGGTGTTAGATGTCTCAAAAGCATTATATAGTTGTTACAGACAGTCTACCCACAAAATAACAAATATGAATTCAAAATTTTGAAAATTAGCACCAAAGTACCTTACAATATTTGTTAATTTTAATTTTAAACATTTTTATAATTTTAATTATTTTATACTTGAAATATGGAAACATCTAAACACAAAACAACAAACAGAGAATAATAATGTGGCTTAAATAATTAATATTTTATTTTCCTTTATAGTTATAAATATAATAATGGTAACACTAAATATAGATTATTAAACAATAATACAATAATAAGTTTTCTAAAAAATTGTAATAATTATAATAATAATAGCTAAAATTATAAAAACAATATTCCATATTTCAAGTATAAAATAATAATATTTGCGTAAATCTAAGAAAGTATTATCAATGAAGCAGTTATAAACGATTAGCAAGGAATAGATAGTAGTAGATAGTACAGAATAGAGAGTACTGTTCTCCCGTGGGAATAAGATAATCTCTCGTGGTAAGTAGCCTATGTCACTCTCCAGCCATCCAACTTCCTTCACGCAAAAAATCACGCCAATCCGTCCCTTTGTTTTGACGTGAAACAAGGACAAACAAAAAAACAAATGAACGAACACACTTTCACATTTATAATATTAGTATGGAAAATAAGAATATAAATTTTAGTTAGATGCAATCACAAGGAAGCCCCTGACGAGAAGTAATTTTAAGTCGACATGGAAGCTCTAGAAGACCCAATAAAGTTTTAAATTAAAGTTGTTATTAATGTAATATACACATTCGTTGGATAAATATTATATTGAATGATCATCAATTGTTTATCCATCAGTCGCATGACTATGTGATGTACTTAGCACGTGTAACAAATTACCAGTATTCCATTATATGACTAGGTTACCTAATAATAGGTTAAATTAAGATAAAGTAAATTGACATTATTATCTATATACTAACGATCCACCCTCTCTCCGCTCGGGTTCGTCCCTACTTAGGTTTTAACGTTTACAAGGAGACATTCCCTACTCGTCATCACCGATTTCGGTCTAACTTATAGAACATGCAGGGCTTGGGTAGAAATGAAAGTACCCGAAGTGAGAGTTCCAGAGGGCGTTGGTAAGTTGTAGTGCTTCATTTAGTAGAGTAGCTCGTGGAGTGGTTGTATGAACCTTTACTTCTGTAGGGGTACTTACTAATGTGGATCTACACCCTCTTGCTTTTAAAAACATTTCGAGCTTTCACAGGCAAGAGGCTGTAATATAGCCATCAGTAATGCACCTTGACACCTGAGGAGTCCGACTGGATGGGTACCACCGCCTTATCTATTTCTGCCGCCAAGCAACAATGATTGCATTGTTGTGTTCCGGTTTGAAAGATAAGGTAGCCAGCGCAATTACAGGCAAGAGGCATATCATCTTAGTCCTCACAGTGATAACGTACCGGCGGTTCTGAAGTTGCGTTTGATAAAACCTAAGTGGATGAACCGTAGGTGTTATGGGCGACAGGTACCGCTTTCCATCAGGTGGACTGTTTGCTCGTTTATCACTGAATACCATAAAATAAAAAAATGCTTAAATTTAATCTCTAAGCTTAAAGATTTATATTTTTGTGTAACTGACTGATTGCATTTTACTCGAAAATTGTGTCATATGTAAGAAAATGTGCTAAAGCATTGGTACAATATGTAGTTTTTACCTCAAACTCTTATACATGCTAGTATGTATAGGGAGCCCGAAGTCATCGTAGCCAACGTTTTCAGTATACACCCAAGTCCCGCCTAATTGAGAAGACTGTTCTAGAATATCCACATCTGACACACACGGCTCTGCTAGGAGGTGGCGAGCTGCGCACAGACCTGCAGCACCTGCACCGACTACGACCACACGCATTTCTGGAAATCAAAGCGAAAAATTAATTCGACTATGTACTAATATTAATACGAATGTTTGTATGTCTGTTACATCTGCACGCTAAAATGACTGGATGGATTTGGGTGAAACTTAGTATATAGTCGGATTATAACTTTTTTTTTACATTGGAAATGGAATATGCATACCACCTGCATACATACAGGTGGTTATGTAGGACACACCGGTAAAGCCTGTACTACCCATTAAAACCCAACGAAACCTCCCTCGTGTTAATGGGGCATCGTAGGATTGTTTACGCACTCAACCGCGACACCTTGACTGCAGGTCTGCCGAAGCAGACAACCACGACAAGGTGAACTCACATTGGGGGGAATGGATAAACTATGACCTGGGACCTGGTGTAACACGTAACCCGATAGTTTTTTTTTAATAAAGATAATTATAGAAATTTATATTTGTAAATAGAAGTAGATAAATATGTATGTTTGAATGATAAAGTAATTACAATAATTAATTCATTCTTCCAATTACTTATATATGTTAATAAATAGTAATAATAATTAAATTAAGCAACTTTTTTTTTTATAATCGAATGTATTTTGAATTATTTGAATATATTGTACACGTCATTTTGCAAAGACAGTATTTTTGATAATCATACACGTATTTAACATAGAAAATGTAATATTTTTTAAGTCAAACTTTTGAAAGTTATAGAATGCAAGAGTATCAAGAGATCACTTTTATATTCTGCTAATACGTTATTATTTACAATGTATTCAGCCCTTTTTAACGTCCCACTGCTGGGCATGGCCCTCCCTTTAATACGAGAGGGGGCCAGGCCATAGTCCACCATGTCATTCTGGCCAAGTGAATTTCTTTCGAAAACTTGTTAGGCATGCAGGTTTCCTCACGATGTTTTCCTTCACCGTAAGGCAAGTGGTAATCATCAAAAATGATTCGCACATGAAAATATCAGACAGAGGTGCGAAACCCGGGATTTGAACCCGCTCTGTTTCCCAAGCGACCGCGTTACCACTGGGTTATCACTACCTATCTTAGGTAGATACAGATGCATAAAACACAGGCTATTGACCGTATGCACATGATTAGATTAGAGAGAAAATTAAATAGGTCCAAACTTAGAAGTCAACGTACTCCCTATCGTAATTCATAATAGTTGGTCATCGCGTGGGTCAATCCAGATTCTTAATGAAGTTATATAATCTGTACATATCTATACATATAATAAAACTGTAGAGGTCGAATGTCTGTACATAGAAAAAAAATGCTAAAAACCGAGTCAGAGGGTGCAAGAAGAGAAATGGAACAAATCCAGATTTTTTTTCAATTTTTTGTTTCTGTCTGTTTGTACGGGCTAATCTCCGAAACTGTTGGACTAATTTAAATAATATTTTGCTTGGTGGTACCTTATATCCCCGGTGAATATTTTAGATATTTTTCATCCGGAAAATTAAAGAGTTCTCGTGGGATAGTTAAAAAATAATAGTAACATATACAGCTTAGTACACAAAAACTACTGATTGGATTTTAATGAAACTTCACAATAATATAGTTCATACATCAAAATAACAAATAGGCTACTCTTTATCCCGGAAAAATGTACGGTTCCCGTGGGATAGATTTGTTTTTGTTTGCGAACCCGAGCGAAGTGAGGGTGAGCCGCTAGTTCTAAAATAAAAGTGATAATTGATAAGCAACTAAATAGCTACTATCATATATACCTATGTTGCTATTGATCGTGATATATATTGATTGACGTTTTTATTATGTGACATTAGGTTTTAAAAAGCTATGCCGAAGTAAAATGAGTTTTCTAAGTTTGACGTCTGTTTGTTTGTGCCATCATAGTTTCTAAACAAGTAAATCGTGTCCGATGCAGTTTTACAACTGATATGATGTGTTTTCGAAGTGGTACCGGAAATTTTATACCATATTGACCTTCATGAGTAGATGTTGTTTATAATCTACACAAATAAATAAAATTGGAGTGTCTGTTTGTAATATTAAAATACCTGCTTTTTACTAAATGCATAAGGATGTATACCTACACGGTACGTATACCAAAACAAAATTTTTTACAATTTTTGTCTGTCTGTCTGTTTGTTCCGGCTAATCTCTGAAACGGCTGGACTGATTTTGACGGGACTTTCACTGGCAGGTAGCTGATGTAATAAGGAGTAACTTAGGCTACTTTTATTTAGAAAAAATGTGGAGTCCCACGAAAAAAATTAAAACCAAATTAATTAATTAATTTTGTTTTGAGAAGCAACCTAGGAACGAACCCGAGCGAAGCGAGGGTGAGTCGCTAGTTATCTAATAAATTTATACAAATTAATAATTATAATCATAATTAATAACTTAGTAGCGAATCATTTCCAACATGATTACCACTTGCCTTACGGTGAAGGAAAACATCGTGATGAAACACCTGCATGTCTAACAAGTTTTCGAAAGAGATGTGATCTTTAGCTATTTTTGTTCTGTTACGCCAAAGAAGCATAACTTCTTACGTGCGTACATACTCGTAAGTACACACACACACACACACACGTTTTTTTTTCTTTAGCTTAAAGGTAGAGTTTGTAGCTAAGAGTAGCCGTTTCTCAGGTTCTTTCTTCGGAATCCCTCTCTGGATATGAACATCGTTAATTTTGCAATAGATAAAAGGAAATAATCGGGATAAAAAGTATCCTATCACACATTTTTTTAAAAAATACCTTAAAATCGGATTGATAGTTTCGAAGTTCATCACGGACCAATGTCGTGACACAGGTAATTTTATAGGTATATTAAGATATAATTAAAACTATTGTTGAAGTTTCAAATGTATGCTTAAAAATTATAATTTAAATTAAATTAAAAAAAAGCTAATTTGAAATGACCTTTTTTAAAGTAAAAAAAAATCTTTATAATAATATTAGCCCTTAAGATTATATCAACTAAGTTTAAGTCGACGACACGTTTGGCTCAGTTTATAGTTACCCTACTTGATGTACCAGCGATTGCGTGATAAGCACGAATGTATGTACTCCAGTCTTAAGTGTTTATATTTATAACTAGCGACTAACGCTCGCTTCGCTCGCGTTCGTCCCTAGGTACGTTTTCACGGTTAGCTATGTTTATACATAAATAGTAGGTTGCTACTCCTAAGATATTCATTTACATTATATAGCGATTTACTCTTGGTTCGCTCGGGTGCGTACGCCGTACGCGGATTTTATTCACAATTTCATGGGTTTAAATTTTTTTTCACGGAACCCTTTTTTTTTTCTAAAATAAAAGTAGCCTAAGTTACTCCTTATAACATCAGCTATCTGCCAGTGAAAGTCCCGTCAAAATCCGTCCAGCCGTTTCGGAGATTAGCCGGAACAAACAGACAGACAGACAGACAAAAATTGTAAAAAAATAATGTTTTGGTATATGTACCATGTATACATCCATATGCATTTAGTAAAAATTGGTTATTTTAATATTACAAACAAACACTCCAATTTTAATTATCTGTATAGATATGTATGTATTTAAAGTTATATATGTGTAGTGTATCAACTATCTGGTATCCATAACACAGGCCTCGTAGCTTACCATGGAAATAGATGGGTGCTGTGTGTTAATGTCCCAACATATTTATATTAAAATAAAATTTCACATTAAACTTTTCACATTAAATTTGTATCGGAAAAATTAAATGATTTCTAAATTAGGCATTAATTCTAAATTACTACTAATTAATAATTACATAGCCCGATAAACAGAGCGTTAGAATATTTGCATAATGAGGTCGTAGATCATGGAAGGCATATGTATATATAATTTTCCTCACGATAATTTTGTTTGTGATTATACTGAAGTAAACATTTTAGTATTGATACTATACTTACGTTTTAACGTTTAGTAAGTATAGATTTCTCAGATATGAGATATTTTCCCGCAGTAAAATATGTTGACCCGGATAACCAGCTATCATCATACTAAATTTCTTCAAACTCTGTCCAGTGGTTTTCTCGTGGTACAACAAATTTTGAGTACAGATACAAGGACACTCTATTTCTTTCATACTTTTGGATTGTAAATTTTACATTTTCAATTTAAATTAAATGCCAGTTTGTAAGTCCGTGAGAAATCTATCACCGCGATCGGCTTGGAAGGCAGTTTTGCTGAAAAGAGCCGGCGAGAAACTTAACTGTTGCTTAACTTAATTTTTTTTTAATAATTATGTTTCTATCCTCTAATCTACATGAGTATCAAATAATACTAACTTTAATCCTCATATGCCGATGGTAAGACAACTAGACACGTCTTGTAACAGACAAGGCGTAGGACCATCAGCTCTATGTGGTCACAGGAGCATATAATACCGCCGATTTTCTAATTTGCGAGTATTTTATGACAGAATAATGCAGAAAATGTTTCTAGGTCAAACCGAGATTTGAATCCAGGACCTTTCGATGTGCAACCGTGCACATTATCCACTAGACCAACGAGGCAGATCGGGAAAGAAGAAATAGGATTCTTGCTGCATAAAGTATTGTAGAGGTTTGTTAAGGCATATTAATAAGCAATATTTAATTCGTAATTGTATCAGAATTCATTATAACCACTACATATAGCATTATAGTGTGTAACTAAATTACCCGACAGTCTTGAAGACATTTAGAGAAATGCCACACGATAAGGGCTCAGAGAATTCGTAAACAAATGATAACAATATCAATTGCAATTTTATCATATTATATGCAATTACGCGAGCTTAAGTGGGCTAGTGGGCGCAACTTAACTTGGAGTTAAGTAAAAACGAGTTTTTTCAGTAAACTAATTTTGTACTTGCCTTTTTTAGTTAAATATCTACATATACTCAGCGCTGGATTTACACTGGGGGCACTCGGGACTAGTGCCCAGGGCGGCAAAATTCGGAGGGCGAGAAAAAAAATGTTCGCATTATCGAAAGTGTTGTTTTTTTATTTTCCAAAAATAAAAATATTACAAATAAAGTAGGTACTTTTTTCGAAAAATTGATATCATTTATATTTTTTTTTGCATTATCAAAAAAATTAATAATTCAAAAAATTTAATTTTATCAAAACTTTACCCATTTTATGCAAAATTTCGATAATTGGGCGACATTTTTTACTATACCCAGGGGTGGCGCTAAAGTTGAATCCGGCACTGAATACACTTAACGGTTAGTATGCTTAATGGAATAGATAGGCTATAATCTATACATATAATAAAATTGTAACTAAGTCGAATCTGTAAATTAAATATTTTTTGGAAAATCTTATTAAAATAGACATTATTATCGATACAGAAGCCGAGTCTATAGTTTTTTAAATTTTTGTCTGTCTGTCTGTGAGGTAAACGTGAAAACGTAACTAGGGACGAACCCGAGCGGAGCGAGGGTGTGTCGCTAGTATATTATATGTACTAGCGACTCACCCTCGCTTCGCTTCGGGTTTGTCCCTAGACAAAAACAAATCTATCCCACGGAAACCGTACATTATTCCGGGATGATATATAGCCTATAGCCTTCCTCAGTTAACGGGCTATCTAATGCAAAAAGAATTTTTCAAATCGGATTGGTAGTTCCTGAGATTAGCGCGTTCAATCAAACAAACAAACAAACTCTTCAGCTTTATAATATTAGTATAGATTATTTTTTCTAACTTGACGCATTGTTGTGACAGGTCCGCCACTAACGCCATCTATTGAAAGTAATCCGAAGTAGTGATATAACATAAACAGTTCTGAACTTTTTGATTTTCCAGCTGTTCTTATGGATTTTCCCTATATTTGTATACTTAAACCACCCTGACACACCCCCAACCGTTTTTGAGTTTAAGCGAGACTAACAAACGGCAATTGATTTATATATATATATATTACATAGATTAAAATTTCCATTAATATCCATCAAGTTCTAGATAGTTATATCTAAACAGCTACCTATGTTGTCATCAGTCGTAGCTGTCAATGCACAGTATGATCTTTGACGTATCCGGACGTTTAGAATGCGGACGATATACTCGTAATTATGTATGTACATTGTATGTGGAAAATAATCTTAATAATGTTTTGTATCTAATTATCTACCTTATTTATATTTTTACTTAGTACATAACTTTATCCATTGTTTATAAGAACGCGTAAGATTAACATTCTATACTTATAGGTCAGCAAAAACTGAGGTCAAATAATTAAAAATTAAAATTTAAAATCAAAAAAATTAAATAAATAAAAACTAAAAAAAAAACTGACTTTAAAAAAATACTAAAAAGTAAAAAAAAGTGATTGGTAGTTTTCATTTACTATAGATACCTAACCAAATATTTTTGAGGTCGATGAGCTTTGATTTGTATCGGCCGGCAATACAGATAAACTTAAAAAAAAACCTTATCTAAATACAAAACTTTATCCAAATTGTTAGTATCGTTTCTGAGATACGCGAAATAAATTTATGTTTAAACAGCAATTACTAATTTAATATTATATGATTTAATACAGATATACATACCTATATACCTATGTAAACATTAAATTTAGTCATTTTAATAATTAAATACTCACTTTTAATGATTTTCCCACACAAAACGAGTATAAAACACTGCACAGCACTTATTTCCTATAACAACTTCCTTCTTATTAGATCTAGCGAACTGATCAATGAGTATGGAGTGACGTCTTGATAGTGAATGATCGCGCGGACTGCGCCTGCGCCTTTTTATGTTCACGCTTTTCCGATACATTTTATTACTGTATAATTTTTTAAAGTTTCATCCATAGGAAAATGATTTTTCATCTTTTACTTTTTTTAACATTAGTCCAGTCTTCAGTTCAGTTACTTAAGCATATAAATTTTCAACAGAATATTTTTTATTTACGTTAAATGTCAGTAGATTAATTAAAAGGTTTACAAGTACTTGATTATTATTTATTAATTTTTAACAACAAAGGTCACTATTTACATAAAATAATTTTGATAGACACAGAGGATTGAATTTAGTTTTAATTTATACGGAACCTACTGTTGAGATGTGTTTGCCTATTAATAAAAAAAAAAATGAAAATCGATTTGGCAAAGCGATATCGCGTAACTTACCTATGCAAAAAATATAATAGAGAATAAGTTACCCTTTTTTCTTGAAGTCGATTAAAATATGTACTAAATAAATCCATCTTTTAGGAATTTTTCGCGAATATACCGTCGAGAAATGAAAACGCAAATAAAACCGCGACAAAATCCGAAAAGATTGTTTTGCCTAAAACGCTTCGTACTGTAAAAAATACTGTACTGTGTAAAAGACGACAGTATATTTTACGTGAATTCCAATTTTTATTATTTTTTCACGACTCGTCAAATTGCAAAGTTGGAACGTTTACGGCGATATTATATAAATAATAAGCGTCAAATTAAAAACTTAAGGATGCCGTTTTTTTTTCGTTTTTTCCCGAAAAATACATTGGGGTAATCAGTTTATATTTGGTCAATAAAGTACACTTTTTCAATGATAATTTAAAAAAAAAATGTAGTTTACCCAGTAAAAATTATCGATTTCTCCAATTTATTCAATTTTTAAGAGTGTTCTTACAGTGCGACCATACAATGTTTTTATTTCTTCAAAAAATAGGGGTTCATGACGAAAAGAATAAGCTCTATTTGGAAATTGAACAATTTTTTTTTTAAATGTAAACGTCCACTTGAACTTGAGGGTGATTTTCAGCCTCTCAAGACCTTAAAACATACTTTTCTCGGAAATCGCTAAACATTTCAATTACAATTTTTATTCCCTTAGTTGCATGAAAACCAAAAGTTTATTCTACAAATTAAAAATAAAAAACCAAGAAAAAATTAAAAACCGAGTTTTTTGCAAATATCTCGAAAACTATATCGTTGTCTATAAAAGTTATAGATTTTTACTAGACCATTTTTCGATAGAACGCCACAGTAAGCCGGAAATTGAAAAAAACTATTTTTCAACGCTTTGCGTCCCCCCATTTCTCGGGGGTAGCTGAGCATCGGGGGCATTTTACAAATTTCTATTCCTTATATACCTTCTAACATTTTAAAATCATAAAACTCCAGGTTTTCGATATTTTGTTCCCAAACTGCATTTCGCTTGGACTATAAATTTAAATAATTTCTATTTATTTTTCCCCTATACAGACTAAGTGTAATGTTTGATGTTCACATATTTATGTTACTTATCGTATATTATTATTAGCGGCTTACACTCGCGTCGCTCGGGTGCTTACCTAGGTACGTTTTAATTTTTTTGAGCGAAATCCAAAGTCTTTTTCTAAAATAAAGTTACCCTAAGTTACTCCTTATAACATCAACTATTTCTCAGTGAGAGTCCCGTCAAAATCGGTCCAGACGTTTCGAAGATTAGCCAGAACAAACAGACAGACAGACAAAAATGTTTAAAATTGTGTTTTCGTTATATGTACCGTATAAACTTTCATATGCATTTGTCCATTGTTGTCCATTGTATTCAGCCCTTTTTTAACATATGCATTTAGTAAAAACAATTATTTTGACATTACAAACAGACACTTCGATTTGATTTATCTGTATAGTTCGAATTTTTTCGCGAATTTATTTTGAGTTTTGGTTTCCGACCTTCGAATGCTTTACAGCAATCATGGTCACGGGAGAGACTAAGGTTTTAGATGTCTCAAAATCAAAATAAATCCGCGAAATAATCCTAAAACATAGTTTTATTTAAAATGTCAAATAAAATTCGCATAAATCTAAAAAAGTATTATAATTTCCTTTTCATTAAATTATTTACCTTTTAGTTCATTGTTGCTATGAACCATGTTCAAGGGCAGAAATCGATAAAGAACATAATGGAATAATACATTGATTTACTTACTTATTTTGAATCATCTTTGTCTGAGCTTGACACATACGTTTCAATTGTAGTAATTATAAATATGATAATATTTCATTATATTATAAAACTAGGGACTCGCCCTCGCTCCGCTCGAGTTCGTCCCTTACTTACGTTTTAACGTTTAGTATAATAAATCCTATATGTTGACCCGGATAATCAGCCACAGATACAAAGAGACATAAATTCTAAAAACTATAGATCCGACCTCTGTATCGATAATAATGTCTATTTCAATAAGATTTTCCAAAAAAATATTGAATGTACAGATTCGACTAAGTTAGACAGACTAACTAATTTTACGATCGATAAAGAACATAATATGATACTTAGGAATATAGTGTAGCTTTACCTACATAAATAAAAACAAAAAGAATCAATTAATAATTTCGCATATTATCTCCAAAACATAAATAAATGTTTATGTAATATTTTAATAGTTGTGAAAGATAAAATATGAAATAAATATCTAAATATAAGCTCATAGTGAACAACTGCTTCTACTACTTACTGGTGGTAGGACTCTGTCAAGCCTGAGGAGTCCGACTGGATGGGTACCACCCCCTTATCTATTTCTGCCGCCAAGCAACAATGATTGCATTGTTGTGTTCCGGTTTGAAGGATAAGGTAGCCAGCGCAATTACAGGCAAGAGGCATATCATCTTAGTCCTCACAGTGACAACGCACCTGTGGTTCTGCATTTTTGTTACTTAAAACCTAAGTGCATGAACCGTAGGTGTTATGGGCGAAAGGGACTGCTTTCCATCAGGTGGTCTGTCTGCTCGTTTGTCACTGAATCTCATAAAAAAAAAATCCTACTACACCTATATTATAAATGTGAAAATTTGTGAGGATATCTGGATGTCTGGATGTATAGTTGTATGCATGTTTGTTACTCTTTCTCGCAAAAACTGCTGAATGGATTTTAATGAAACCTTACAATAATATAGCTCATACAAAAATAACACATAGGCTACTTTTTATCGCGTAAAAATGTACGGTTCGCGCGGGATAGATTTGTTTTTGTTTTTCTAGAGGCGAACCCGGGTGAAGCGAGGATGAGCCGCTAGTCAATAATAATGTAACATATGAATAAGAAATACCTATATACTTTTTCATTGACTTCAAAAGGAGATACTCGGGTGTATATTTTTAATAGGTATACGTTGATACAGTCGCTTTGGTATGTGAATAAACTGTGTTGTGTTAATTGTGAATTAACTTTTATGTTTGTTTTTTACTAAATAATGTGGTCTCATATGAAGTTATAGAAAAAATCTACCTCTAAGAATGGTACCTAGTACCTAGTACCATTTAAGTTAAAAGTAACTTTCAATTAAACTTAGCATTCATTAATATTTTTAAATAGGTCAAAAACAGTAGATACTATATTAAATAATTATGTAGTTCAATTAGTTGATTTGATTTTTTTATTATATGCGCGTAAAAAACGAACTGGTAAACCGTTAATATTTTCAAACATTTCAATGTTTGAAATTCATGTTTTTCATGAAATTTATTCAATAAGTGCTTTTCATGTTTCTACTTCATGTTTTTCATGAAATTTATTCAATAAGTGCTTTTATTTGCTCGGGTACATCCCTAAGTGCCAAACAGTTGCCTATGTGTCTCTCAGTCATAGTGTATCTATGTACTAGCAGTACCCTCGGCTTCGCCCGTGTTCAAACTTCCGATCGCTACCACTTTACTTCACAGGATCACCCGCTGGGCTAATCTGAAGATTTCCTAAAAGTTTCATCAAAATCGCTTCAGCTGTTTAGGAGTTTATAGGGAACAAACATTCACACATAATTTTTTTTATATTATAGACACTAGCGGCTCATCTTCGCTTCGCTCGGGTTCGCCCCTAGGTACGTTTTAATTTTTTTGAGCGAAACCCTAATTCTTTTTCTAAAATAAAAGTAGCCTAAATTACTCCTTATAATATCAGCTATCTGCCAGTGAAAGTCCCCTTAAAATTGGTCCAGCCGTTTCGGAGATTAGCCGTAACAAACAGACAGACAGACAGACAAAATTTTTAAAAATTGTGTTTTTCTTATAAGTACCGTATATAATTTCAAATTCAATTAGTATAAATCAGTTATTTTGACATTACAAACAGACACTTCAATTTTATTCTGTATAGATTAAACGTTATTTCAAGATGAAGAAGAATCAACAAAAATAACTTCGCTATAATAATAAACCATTTCGAACCTTAGATAAATTGCATATATAGTCTAAGTAATAACGAGTGTTCTTGCGTAAGAAGTTATTTGTAAATAAATGCCACCCGCTACATGACGAAACTAGATTAGAGTCTTGCGAGACAGCTTACGGCTAGTTTACTACAGTTTAAAATCAACTGATTACTTATACATGGATACATAATATGAAAATGTATACTACACGTGTAGGTACTTGTCTATAGTAAAAAAATTGACACAAAACTTCAAAAAAAAGCCTCTCCCGTGACCATGATCGCTGTAAAGCATTCGAAACGTATAGAACCAAAACTTAAAAAAAAATCAAAATAAATCCACGAAATAATCCGAAAAGATAGTTTGATTTAAAACACTAAAAATTAAAAAAATAACTGATTGGTAGTTCTCATTTACTATAGATATCTAATCAGGTATTTTCGAAGTCAGTGTGCTTTGATTTGTATTGGCCGGCACCGACTTCGAAAATATCTGATTAAGTATTCTAAATGAAAGCCCCCGTTTTGTTATTTTTTACTTTTCAATTCCTGGAAGTCGGTTTTTTTTAAGTTTTTATATTTCCATTTTTAGTGTAGACGTATCATCAATACAAATTAATCAAGCCCAAACACCATCATCAGATCGACTCCAGACCTTCATTAAATAGTAGTGCTTTAAAATACCTAATAAAAATGTTAACAAACGCACTAGTCGCCGCTACAATTTTCGAAAGTTCCTCTCGCTTTCTCTGGGATCCCATCATCAGATCCTGGTTTCCTTATCATGGTACCACTCTTGGGATACCATCTCCTTTTCAACAAAAAAAAAGAATTATCAAAATCGGTTCATAAACGACGAAAAATTCGGGAACAAACATAAAATATATATGTATGTATATATACGGTCGAATTAAGAACTTCCTCCTTTTTTTGAAAGTCGGTTGAAAATAGCCGCACGACAAAAATAAGCTCAATTAACTTTCTTTTTGAAGTTTGCTTAGAATGGATAAAAGAAGAGCTAGAAAACCAACATTTCTGTAAAGATTACTAATGCTCGAGCAAGAATCGAACGTGAAATCCTTTTCAAATAAGTCAGTTAAGCACTAACTAGCATTACATACGTAAATAGCACAACCGTACTCTTTTTCTTACGCCTAATCTGATATTATATATTACTTGTGTCTTTCACTTATGGTTTTTTATGAAGAATGTTATATTTCTATTATTATTAGATAGCGATTCATTATCGCTTCGCTCGGGTTCGTCTCTAGGTTGCTTCCCAAAACAAACTTTTTTTATATTTTTTTTGGTTTTAAATTTTTTTTCGTGGGACCCATTTTTTTTTCTAAAATGAAAGTAGCCTAAGTTACTCCTTATTACATCAGCTATGTGCCAGTGAAAGTCCCGTCAAAATCGGTCCAGCCGTTTCAGAGATTAGTCGGAACAAACAGACTGACAGACAGACAAAAATTGTAAAAAATGTTGTTTTGGTATATGTACCGTGTATACATCCACATGCATTTAGTAAAAAGCGGTTATTTTAATATTACAAACAGTCACTCCAATTTTATTTAGTTGTATAAGTAGTTAATTAATATTAAAGATTTAAAAAATATTTATCTCAACTCTCAATTTCAGCTTGAATAGTTTGATAGTTTATGTAATTTAACAAAGAGTGCAAGAATGCCGAATTTTCATTACTTTGAATTGCATTCATTTTCTCAGATTTAGCTACTTTTTTTTAAAATTCCCTATTATTTTAGACTTGAACTGCAACTATGAGTGAAACGAAAAACAACTTATATATAATATATAAGCAATAATAATAATAATCATTATACTTTCCAATAATAAGATTGTTTTAGCAACTATGTAATATAAAATTTCTTTCAAGGCATAGGATCCTACTAAAGTCGATTCGTTATTTTGAAGACCATCCTTTATAAGTAAACTAGCGGCTCACTTCCAGGTAAACAAAAACAAACCTATCCCACGAGAACCGTACATTTTTCTGGAATAAAAAGTAGCCTATGTATTATTCCAGACTATAATCTATTTCTGTGCTAAATTTCATCCAGATCCGTTCAGCCGTTTTGGCGTGAAAGAGTAACAAACATCCATACATACTCACAAACTTTCACATTTATAACATTAACCCCTTGCGGAACGCGTACGCGCATAAATTATCTATAATTTCTTAGAAATTATCCAGGAGAGTCTAATACAGATTAAAAAAATAAAAGAAAAAAGAAATTTGACATGCAATACATACTCAAGTTTTTAGAACTTCCGTTTATTTATTTTACCAATTAGCCGTCCTTAGTTTAATACTTTATTAATTAAATTAAAATATTTTTTTATAATTCGATTCCCATAACTGATTCTTATGAAATTACTTCACACAGTGAAAACAATGATGCAACAGATACGCGCCTTACGCCATCACGTGCTACGAGAGCAACGCCAAGAAATGCAGTTTAGAATGTGTGATTGATTCATTGAACTTACAGAAGGTTACACTAATTTTATTATTTATATTTTTATATATACACCTTTATAAAGTCATAGATGACTAACTATTTCATGTGACTTTCCTCGCCTGCTATTATATTTATTACTAGCGACTCACGCTCGCTTCGCTCGCGTTCGTCCCTGGGTACGTTTTCGCGGTTAGCTATGTTTATACATAAATAGTAGCTTGCTACTCCTAAGATATTCATTTAAATTATATAGCGATTTACCCTCGCTTCGCTCGAGTGCGTACGCCGTACGCGGATTTTGCTCACAATTTCATGGGTTTTTAATTTTTTTTGCGGAACCCTAATTCTTTTTCTAAAATAAAAGTAGCCTAAGTTACTCCTTATAACATCAGCTATCTGCCAGTGAAAGTCCCGTCAAAATCGGTCCAGCCGTTTCAGAGATTAGCCGGAACAAACAGACAGACAGACAGACAAAATTTTAAAAAAATGTTGTTTTGGTATGTGTACCATGTATACATCCAAATGCATTTAGTAAAACGCGGTTATTTTAATATTACAAACAGACACTCCAATTTTATTTATCTGTATAGATTTACTTGATGAATATTAATTATGGCAAAGTTAGATAAATGGGGGTGCCCCTCATCTGTTTGCGATATGCAAATTAAAAAACTGCACTTCTGTATTGCCTTGGCCTTGTGAGTGCCATCTGTTGTGAGTGACACCTGTGCAAAACCTGTGCTTGTGTTGGTTTACTGGGTACCTGAATACACATACGATTCAATGTTTTCGACACTTTGTTTTTGTTTGTAAACATGCTGCTGTTGGTTTAACTTTTTTATGTTTTCATTTAGGTATACATGCCAACTATACATACAGATTACAGGTGGTTATGTGCGACTCACCGGCTAGAAAAGCCTGTACTACCCGCTAAAACGCAACACAACCTCCAGTCTCCACCGTCTTAATGGGCCTTAATGGGGTGTTGCGGGATCGCTTGTCACTGTCCTAATTACTATTTCTATGGTGTTTAGTGTTTACTATTGAGTTCCATTATGATTTTATTATATTTGTATTTGTTTAAGGTGTATATTTGTATTGTATGTATGATTGTTGCATTTTGATATATGATATGTAAAGATTTCAGATAGGTATGTACCTGTAATCTCGGCGTGTCTTTAATTATGATATCAATATTGTATGCAATAGAGTACAAATGTTTATAATAGCAAAAAATAAACATATATATCATCTATCAGAAAGTTTTTGCTCGATATTTATTATTTAACATTAGTGACTTACCTCGCTTCGCTCGAGGGCGTCCCTAATTACGTTTTAACTATTTGTATAGATTTCTCAGAAATGAGATATTTTCCCGCAGTAAAAAGTCATATATGTTGACCCGGATAACCAGATATCATCATACAAAATTTCATCAAAATCCCTTCAGTGATTTTCTCATGATACAGTGACAGACAGACAGATAAAAAATTTAAAAACTATAGATTCGGCTTCTGTATAGATAATAAAGTCTATTTCAAGAATAATTTTCAAAAAATGTTTAATGTTCAGATTTGTCTTAGTTACGATTTTATTATATGTATATGTATGAAAGTCACCGCGACTATAGCCCTGGCGCAAGCTGAGTGTGCATTCTTGTCACACAATAATACGAGTGTTTTAGGCATTAGGCATCTGATGCAATTTATATAGAAACTTACATATGGATATCAAGTTTATATTTTCTAAAAAAAACACTGATTCTTCATTCATTTCTAATATCAAATATCATAAATTTATTTTCACTACATGCTTTTATCTATATATGTATGTGGAATAAAATAGGCAAAGGGTCAAATGTTAAATACTTTTAGACAAAACGTTAAGGGATGAAATGTTAATAATGCTAAATTAACATTTCTAAGGCGCAAATCAAATTTCAAAAAACATATCTAAAAATGTGTGTTATATTCCTTGCCGGTAATAGGGATATAGTGTTTCATCTATAATTTGTATAGAGATTATAAGGATATGCACAGGCAATTAATAAATATTCTATTATGTTCATAACAATCACCTACTATAAAAAAATTTAATAATTTTACACTTCTTTTAAAATTGACAGACCGACTGTCAAAAAAACCACAGCCCCATCGATGGGTCAGAGCGGGTTTAGAAGAATGTGATTTTAAACAAGAGTTATAAATCAGTATATAACATTGATATACAAAAACACAACAAATTACAGAATTAACGTCTCAAAAGTATCCTCAAAAAGAAGTGCACAATTCGGAATTGTGCGCTTTTTTTTCAAGTATATTTTTTCATTGCTTTTCGGATGATTTTTGAAAACGCACGTTGTTTCGTTTAAAAATGTACTTTATGTGGTGTGCGTAGGTTTGAGTTTGTGTTTAGAGAATTAGAACTTTCAATTTTTGAATTTTATTCTTTGGTTTGACTTAACGTCACATGTCGACGCCAGTTTTTGATGAGATATTTGTTAGGAAATGTATATCTATGTTTTTATATATCAATACTAAGGTCTTACCCTGGCTTCGCTCGAGTGCATCCCTAGGTACGTTTTAATTTTTTTGAGCAAAAACCTCATTCTTTTTCTAAAATAAAAGTAGCCTAAGTTACTCCCTATAACATCAGCTATCTGCCAGTGAAAGTGCCGTTAAAATTGATCTAGCCGTTTTGGAGATTAGCCGGAACAAACAGATAGACAGACAATTTTTTTAAAAAATGTGTTTTTTTTTTATAAGTACCGTATATAATTCCATATGCATTTAGTATAAAGCTGTTATTTTGACATTACAAGCAGACACTTCAATTTTATTTATCTGTATAGATGGTTGATAACGGAAGAAAAATTTTTAAAATAAACAAATGGCCGCCTAAGTAAATGAAGTTTGTATCGAAGTTAATTTTTGAGATAGAATCAAATATCTTTTTATGTTTCAGTTTCTTCTCCTATTGCCGATAGGAAACTTCGTTAGGCTCACAAGTGTATCATTATAATAGGTACTCGTGGTTGGCATCATACCAATCATAGCATTATGTCTGACCGACACATTCTGACATTACATTGATTTTTGGAAGTCATTACTTTTATTTACAAAGTATTGTTTAGTTTTTAACCGACTTCCAAAAAGAGGAGGTTCTATGTTCGACTGTATGTCTTTTTTTTGTTTTTTTTTTTTTTTTTTTTTTTTTATTGTGTATAATCATCGATATTTTCGCCAATTGTGAACCGATTTAAAAAAATATTTTTTAGTTCAAATGGGTATACTCCTGAGGTGGCCCTATTATCATCAAGTCAGGATCTGAAGATGGAATCTCAAGGAAATCGAGGAAAAACTAACTAACAACGTAATAAAGTCAGTGCCAGTCGATAGAAATCAAAGCACACGACTTCGAAAATATTTGATTAGGTATCTATTGTAAATGAAAAGTACTAATCAGTTATTATTTACTTTTTGTGCTTTTTTTTGTCGGTTTTTATTATTTTTTTTAAGTTTTTATGTTATATGAGATTAAGATAATATATCTAAACATTAACATAGGTATATCTACTATTATGTTTTTAAATAAATGGTATCTGCCGTGATCATGTTTGCTGTAAAACAAACGTCGGAACAAAAAAAAATCTAAATAAAACCGTGAAAAAAATCAAAATGATTTTCTTTGAAATGTCGAATGTTCATGTAATTCTAAGAAAATATATTGTTCTTTCTTATTTTGCTGATTTTCCTATTCCGCTTATTAAAGATCAAAGTCAATCCAAACCTTATTTCTGTTCATTCTGACGTACTTTTCAATTCAATTACTTGTTTGACGTACTAATATTTACTTTTTACAAATTTTTTAATGTTGTAATATAGTTTTAGATTCGACTTTTGCATAGTTTCGAAATTTCTATTTTAATGGCTTTATTCAAATTTGAAATATATTTGGTTGGATTAAATGATTAGTTCGGTATTTTAAATGTGTGCTATTATTTTTTATAACAAAAGTACAAAAATAACTGCCTTACTTTTTGTGCAATTTCTATAAAATTAAAATAAATGGTTTTAGAAAAAAGTAAAAAAAAAAACGAATAAGCGAACTAAAATTATGAGAATAAGTTGACGAAGGAACCTATACAGTCAGTCGGACACATACATATGTACATGTAATAGCTGCGAGTCTTCTCTAGCTACGTGTGTCTAATATTGTGCTTCTCTGACTGCATAATACTATGATCCTTTGAATACTTATATTTTTTTATTTTTGTAAATTATTTTTTTATTTATAGCTTATTAGTTTTGGTGAGTTAGGCATTTTTAGTTTCAACAATTTCTTATCCTAAATTACTTTTAAACATATAAGTTGTTTATATTTTCGTGATCACCTTTTAAACATCTGTATTTTTATACCCTACTCGATGGATTCGGATGAAAATTTTTTTTCAACGCACACAAATTGTTGCTTAAGATCTCTCATTTTGATTTTTAATTATAACTATATACCCTATAACACTCGCGTTGTCCAGACGAATAACGTATCAAACATCAAAATCGGTTAAGCCGTGTAGTAATTACGAGGGAATATAGAATCGGACATACATCCATATTCCATACAGGTCAAACGCATAAATTCGTCGCACTCGGGTAAAAAGAAAATTTTTAAAGCTACTAAAATAAATTTTACATAAGGCATTAGCTTGGAAAATATTACTTTCAGTATAAATAGGGGAAAAAACGAAATGTGACAGATACCTAACATTCATTTATTTTGTAAATATTTTTTTCAAGATTTTGCAAGTTCTGAAAAGAAATGCTATTCGTAAATTAATCTTATAGTTAACTAGCGACTCACCCTCGCTTCGCTTCGGGTTCGTCCCTAGACAAAAATAAATGTATCCCAAGGGAACCATACATTTTTCCGGGATAATATATAGCCTATAGCCTGCCTTAGTTAACGGGCTATCTAATGCAAAAAGAATTTTTCAAATCGGATTAGTAGTTTCTGAGATTAGCGCCTTCAACCAAACAAACAAACAAACAAACTCTTCAGCTTTATAATATTAGTATAGATTAATAATATATATAGAATTACAATTGAGTTATAAATTATGTTACAAATAATAAAAGGTTGTTTAAATCTTTGAACTTTTAATAAAAATTAAATATCTTTTTATTAAGAACGCTCCTGAGTTTTTTTTTAATTTTACCGACTATTTAATTAGTCTATTATACTTATAATAAATATCTTTTGATAGTTTTGCTTTTTTAGTTGATTATTACCACACTTATGTGGCCCACATAAAATATACCTATTTATTAGGTTCGTATTTACTGGAATGACGTAACTTGTGAGTAGTGACGTTATTTGTCCGCAAAATAGCACGTAGGTCATGATTAAAACCTAAGTTTATAAAACTGTAAATAATAAACAATAATAGATATTACTGCTATATCTGAAAAACAAACAGTTGTATTGCAAATCGCAGCACCGAATTCTCATTGGTTTTTAGCAGTGGCAGTTGGATTGAGCTACGAATTATTTAGTTAAAACTAGTGATTTACCCTCGTTTCGCTCGGGTGCGTCCCTCTAGTGCGTCTAGGTACGTAGGTTTTGTTAACAATTGGGTTTTTTTTGTAAAATAAAGCTAATTTAAATTCTATTTTTTTTTCTAAAATAAAAGTAGCCTAAGTTACTCCTTATAACATCAGCTATCTGCCAGTGAAAGTTCCGTCAGAATCGATCCAGTAGTTTCGGAGATTAGCGGGAATAAACAGACAGACAGATAAAAACTTTAAAAATTGATTATTTTCTTATAAGAACCGTGTATACCTACTTTCATACATGCATTTAGTGAAAAGCTGTTATTTTGACAATACAAACAGACACTTCAATTTTATTTATTTATATAGATGTACTTAATGTATGTACTAGTATGTAGTTAGTTTTGCCAGTTGTAACTTCGAGAAAGTTCTGAGCAGAATTCTAACGAATACTAAAAAATTGTATTCCTGCAAAGTATACCTACACCCAGAGGTGGCAGTTTCGATATAGTTAGCGATCGCTATTTTATCGACTCGTGTCGCTAGGTCCTAATCATCAATGGTTACGACATCGAAATCATCCATGATTACGACTTAGCGGAACGTTTCGATAAAATAGCGATCGCTAACTATGTCGTGACTGCCCATACCGGCCCAAGGGGCCAAAAAAAAGAATTATTCTAGAGATCAAGAACTCTACTGCGAGTCTCTCTACAAAACACGTAGAAAGACTCGCAGCTAGTCTAAAACATGTACTATGTTTTCCGACTGCATAACACTATGTTTCTTCGTCAACTTGTTTTCATCTTATTAGTTCGCTTTTAACCCAGTCCGGTTTTTTTATTTTAGTAAATCATTATTTTTTTATCAAGAGACACAAACAAGGTTCACAACGAATATATGAATTATTTGAAACAATTCTTTTGATTTTTTTTTTAAACTCTGTAGAAACCTTTGGCCAATGAAGTTGAAGTTCTAGAAACTTCTTAAAAAGCATAACACTTCGTCTTGTCGTGGATTTTCATATACATAAAATTTAATATTTAATATATCGTGTCTACGTCCAATTCAATAAATCTTGTTGTGCATGCATTACTAATAAAGTATATAGAGAAATTGTATAATCGTGAAGCAGAACTGACTCGATCCGCATAGAACTGAGTATAAGGTTATCTGTAGCAGTTTGAGCCCCGTGCCGCCCTATTTAGCTATCGTTAGCAAATATAGATGAAAAGGTTATATCTGACATGTTAATGAAGACGTTTAGTGATAATAGTCTTTTTATATTATAAAAAACAAATTTTAATTAATTGTTAGTTTATCAAATGAAAATTGTATCGTAATTTTAGGTAGCAAAGTTTTTACTTCATACATACCTCCCTCATCTTTATACACACTAGATACTAGTAGTTTTTGAGTATATCTAATAGCTGTGAGATACAGATATCGAATTGTAAGGGTACCCTTATTAACCATAAGCTACAAAATCCTAAAAACACATTTTATAACAAATTTTATAATTAAGTAATTAATAATAAAAAACTGTTACAATTTAAAAATATTTCTTCATTATAGTTGTAACGTCTTGAATAAGATTAGTCATATCCATCTATAATATGGAATAACCATGCAATTAAAATTTTTTAAGCAAAATGGATCACGCAAATTAAGCAACGTCGAAGCTTGGATTCACCGAAACTTGAGAGGCATTCCTATCTTTTAGGTTTTGATGTGGGGCTGAAGCATAATGCTTTCGACTTTAGAAGTTAAATGCTTGGCAGCAAATAACTCCGTAAATTTTATTTTTTTTAAAAAAGTCGCTCTCCACCAATCTAAAAGCAGATCGAGGATTTTTTTCTGGGAGGGGCACAAAGGGCGGACGGGCAAAAAAATCAACAATAACAGTTAGAAATAAACTTGAAGTATGATACTTCAAGTCATATTTATTTCTACAAGTTCAAGTAGGTATATATGTATATAGGAATTAAATATTTAGTAAAGAAAATTTTCTTTTATGTTTCCTGCTAAAGATGTCCAGCACTTCATTAGCGTCCATTTTTGCCGCAACTCTTATAGTCCATAGAAAAGTTATATTTGGGGTAGTATTTATCAGAGGATGCAGTTTTATTTTTTAGATATCAAGGAGAGGTTAGTGTAAAGTTGAATCCAAGTTTATAGGGTTGCAACCCTTATCCCACGGCCGACATCTTGGAAAAGGGGGTACAAATGGTTTTTATGGTTTATCTGACAAACTATAGGTCTTACAAAAATTTATTAAGACAATTTCAACTTTGGTCAAGTAACTTTTAGTCGTAGAGCCAAAATTAACACAGTTATAAGGGAAAATCTATGAAAATTTGAGAAAAAAATGTCTATTGGTCGTTATATCTTTTTTTCTGATCATTTTAGACTGGAGAATCAATTTTTTTTTTCGCTCCTCGCTTACATATTTGTAAACCATTACGGAACACTACCATTATTTTTACATTTTCATTAATTTAATTTTAGCAAAACAGCTCAAATAGTCTTTGTGTAAATAATTATGACTCACGGGCAGATGGAGATAACGAATATTTATATATATATATATATATATATATATATTTTTTTTTTTAATTTATTTATAATTATAAATATAAGGGTTTCGTTTTTGCCTTTTGGCTACGGAACATTAAAAAAAAAATACGCGAAAGTAAAAAATTACTAAAATGATAAAGAAATTATAATAAACCTGCATACTATTCCGTTGATTTGAATATCCCAATATTAAATGTACATAAATATTTAGAAATTAAGTAGAATTATGATGTTATTTACAAAGCTTGATTTCGTCATAAGCTTGATAGACGAACTAATTACTTTATTACTATTACGTAAACTAATAATTGTGCTATATTGATAAACTTACACATGCGAATTTTATAGCAATAACTTCAGCCATAGTAGTTTACTCTTTTAAAACACGAGCTTCGCGTAAAAAAAAAGTCTTGAAAATTTTATTTCAAATAAATTAGAATATTTTTTTTTGTTAATAACAAGGTTAATGTTTCAGTGCTCATTTTTTATAAAATATGTTTTTGAATATTTTCAATATCTATATATTATAATATCTAGCGACTCACCCTCGCTTCGCTTCGGGTTCGTCCCTAGACAAAAACAAATCTATCCCATGGAACCCGTGCACTTTTCCGGTATCATATATAGCCTATAGTCTTCCTCGTTCGGGCTATCCAATGCAAAAAGAATTTTTCAAATCGGATCAGTAGTTTCTGAGATTAGCGCGTTCAACCAAACAAACAAACAAACAATCTCTTCAGCTTTATAATATTAGTATAGATATTATTTTTTTACGTATTTTCTTTTCTTTTTTATCTATAATGAACATAGACTAAAGACTGTCAAATATATGTCAAAGTCAAACCGACAATTAGTGACAGTGACATATATTTCTATTGTCAATTGAACTCGATTGCAAAAAATAAATAAACAAAGAATTTAATATCATGCTAATTAATAAATAATACCATACAATAGATCAAAGCTTATCATAATGGATACGAGTCAGTACAATGGACATTGATGATCCGAGGCAACCATTATTGGGTACGTTATATTTGTTATACTTATTTCTTTCAAATTTTGCATATCTTTTCAACAATAAAATAAATGAGTTTTATCAACTAGATATTGTTAAGCAATTAACTTCACTTAATGAATTAATAATTAATGTTTCTTTCATCTAAATACGTTTAAGTGTTCTGTCAACTTTAATTTTCTTATTTTCTAAGCATGAACAAAATATCATTTTCTTATATTAAATAATCTGCGCGATTGTTTCAAGTGATTATAAAACTTTTTATTTTATTTAATAATAATAATTGATAATAGCAAAAAAAAGAAATTAAATTGGCAGAATTTTTAATCAAAGGAAATATTTAAATGCCATACATTATATGTCTACCGGTGGTAGGACTCTGTCAAGCCTGAGGAGTCCGAGTGGATGGGTACCACCCCTTATCTATTTCTGGCGCCAAGCAACAATGATTGCATTGTTGTGTTCCGGTTTGAAGGATAAGGTAGCCACCGCAATTACAGGCAAGAGGCATATCATCTTAGTCCTCACAGTGATAACGTACCAGCGGTTCTGGAGTTATGTTACGTAAAACTTAAGTGCATGAACCGTAGGTGTTATGGGCGACAGGTATCGCTTTCCATCAGGTGGGCTGTCTGCTTGTTTATCGCTGAATACCATAAAAAAAAACTTAAGTTATATTATACTAAGTATGACTTAAGTTACACATAAAAAGGAAATTGAATGAAAAACAGATAGAAACTAATCTTTGAATCTTTATTGTCGGATTATAACTTGTTATATAATAACAATGCTTCTTGATTCAAAATGTTGAAAGAATTTTATATTTTGAGAACAATAAAATAGAATGGAATGGACTTAGCAAATTTAAATCCTAAGTGCTTATTGGAAAAAAGAATTGATATAACTTTGCCAAAGGCATGGTAGTTTATACTTCCTTCCTCGAGAATATGTATATCTGCATTTATGGCAAAGATTTCTGAATTAAAAATTATATCAGTATATAGTAATTAAATCTTGCCCCTCTTACTCCAATTTTTATTGTAAAGTAGTCAAAAGAGACATATTGTGCGGCAGAAATAGTTTGTTTTAAGCATGAATGAAACACTCATCAAAATGAAGCCCAGAAGATAATTTTTATGAGATTGTTATATTTGTTTATTTTTTAATCTTTCTACATGATATTAGATGAGTTGAGAAAGATTATAATTAAAGAAATCAAATCAAAATATACTTTCTAATAGACTTATACAAGCACTGTTGAACCGTTAATTTTACATTTTAAATTTAAATTAAATATTAGTATGTAAGTCTGTGAGGAATTTACTACAGACTCAGAAGGCAGAAAGAGAAAATATTATATATTAAATAAAACTATCTTTTCAGATTATTTCGCAGATTTAAAATATAATAATATTATTTATTTAATTTTAGCTTTTATTATAATAAATATTACAAAATATTAAGTTTATTAATTAATAATATTATTTAGTGTTGCTATTATTATATTATGTATAACCATAACAAATATTAAAAAATTAAAAATATTAATTATTTATTTAAGCTCTTTATTATTTTTTTAAATCACATATAAAACAATAATATTGCTAAAAAAATAATTAATATTTAAATTTTTACAATGTTTAGAATTAAAATCAACAAATATTGTAAGGTACTTTGATGTCATTTTTGAATTTTTGAAATCATGTTTGTAAAACTCTCTGTAACACACTCTCACACACTCTCTGTAACAAATATGTAATGCCTTGAGACATCTAAAACCTTAATCTCTCCTGTGACCATGATTGCTGTAAAGCATTTGAAACTTTAGGAACCAAAAATCAAAATAACTCCGCAAAATAATCCAAAAAGACAGTTTTATTTAAAATGTGAAATATTTGTGTAAATCTAATTATATTCTTTATTGCACTTTAAATGTAATGTAGAAAATATAGACAATAAACTTAGTTAACAAAGGTGGACTTATCTCTGAAAGAGATCTCTTCCAGTCAACCCTTGGATGTGGAAAATGTCAGCGGGCAATATAGTGCAAGAAATAAATATACTTGAAATAACAGTAAAAATCACATATACAATATATTATTTATAAAAATATATACTTATACATACATATGTATATACATATATTTAATATATAAAACATGAAAAAAGGAAAATGTGCCGATTGATACTTGTCTATATTTGTGATAATAAATAGATTTTTAGTTTGGATTTAAAAATATGGATAAAATAAGAAAGTATTAAGAAAATATTATAGTTTTATAACACAAATCTAAATATAAATGCAAAGATATATCATTGACATCAATATTTTGTTTGGTTAAGTATAAAATTTAAAAAAAATAACCTCAATTTTGTTAGTAGATCATAAAATATGAAGCCTAATATAAAAATTTGCAATTCGTTATTACAAATCTGTTCTTTAGTTGTATTAAATGGCTAATGCCACACTTATCTTTATGAATCTATGTTTATTGTATACTAAAAGAGCCTTTTTCTTTTAAAGCTAGTATTGCACTCTATTGCTATACTATAATTAACTTCAAATTTTATAGTCAGCTTAGTTTTTTTTAATAGCTTACAAATAAGCGGCGCAAAACATTCTGCCAGGGCAGAGTCGTATTTAAAGTTTTTATTCTACCTACTGTTAGAGTTTTGTTGCAAGTCCTTATTCAATTCTTGCTTAGAATTTTTTTTTTCTAAAAAATTTTTTTTTATGGAATAATTTTTGATTTCTCAGAGTAAGCTCATGTGTTCTGTGTAAGCTATAAACATAACACGTTAACTGAGACGTTCAGTGTGAAATATTAATAATTATTACTGTAATATTGCTATTATTATTCGAATAAACATAGTTGATAAAATTTCCTTTTAAGTAATTTTTTTTTTTTTTTTTTATGGTATTCAGTGATAAACGAGCAGACAGTCCACCTGATGGAAAGCGATACCTGTCGCCCATAACTCCTACGGTTCATGCACTTAAGTTTTATGTAACAAAACTGCAGAACCGCCTGTACGTTATCACTGTGAGGACTAAGATGATATATATGCCTCTTGCCTGTAATTGCGCTGGCTACCTTATCCTTCAAACCGGAACACAACAATGCAATCATTGTTGCTTGGCGGCAGAAATAGATAAGGGGGTGGTACCCATCCAGTCGGACTCCTCAGGCTTGACAGAGTCCTACCACCGGTAAATATTAATTTAAATTTAAATTTTTTTAAATTTAAATTTAAAAATTGATTAATATCTCAAAAAAAAGTCAAGATATTAAATTTCGCATCGCTTGCACTGGGCTATCTTTCCTCACAAACGCTATTCGTGTGGTCGTAATACTGCATTCACATTATATTACAGAGCGGCAACAGAGTGTCACGTTTTATGTTTTTTTAATAAGAATATGTAAAAGATCGCGAAAAATGGCTGGATCACTTGGTAAATTGTGTTGAATTGAAATATTGAATTTTGTTTAAATATCTATTGTTTCTTAATATGTCTTTATATGTTATAGTTTAACATTTATAAAGAAATATTAACAGAAGCCGTTATGAAGAAGTAAATTTTGTTGTTTTATTCACTTTATGTGCTTTGAACGAAGAATAAATAATCTTATATGAAATAAATATGGTTATTGGTACAGCAAATCAGTCTGTTGGCATTAATTGGTGCAATTGATGGGACACTTGCCAGTTATTGATTATATAGATTTATTTATAACAAATTGGAAACTGCTATGCGAAGTCGATGTTACATACAAAAATAATTATATTGTTATAATTTTTGAAGTAAAAACTTCTATAGGCAGGTTTGGATGGGGAGTAAATTCATATAAGTCGTCATCGACATGGTCACGTGACGTGTTAACGCTAACACTCAGGGTGCCGATAGATGTCAAAACCAGATAAATGTAAACAGTTTTAATTTAAAATTTTAATTTAAGATCAAACAATTGATTTGAATTTCCAAAAATTACATTTCACTTCAGTCGGCAGTCCTCATGACTACTTTTTTATTGTTTTCGTTTTTTTTTTAATATTAATGTTTTTTTTTTAGGTTGCCGACCCACTAATAGATGGCGTGATGCAGCCAATAGGCTTTGTAACCTAGAATCATGGAGGCGGCGGTTGCCGATCACAATTTGGTTGCCAAACTATTCACTAGATTATTTACTGAGGGATGCGATTGCGGGTATGTCAGAAAATGTATTGTATGTATGTTTTTAATTAATATTTGGTGTATAATTTGAAATCATGTCGAAGTTTGAGCATTTGTTAACAATGTGAGGAAATTTATATATGTATGAATAGAATTACCTATCTATATAAAAAAAAAAAACTGTTCCGATATTTTTTTTATTGATAACATTTAAGATCGTCAATAGTGTTAAAACAATGTATATATAACCATATAATTTCAACATAAGAATACAGTAAACCAATGTAATAAGCTTTATTTTATCCCTTTTTTACTTTAGTACCTTGGCGACCGAGCTTCGCTCGGAGTTCTTGAAAGATTGTATATTTTACATTAAGTGACTAAGTGTTACTGAGAAAGTTGTATAGATGTCGCGATAAGAACAATTTTCTTTTTAATTTGGCTTAAAAATAATTTTACATTAAGTGACTAAGTGTTACTGAGACAGTTGTATAGATGTCGCGATTAAATTATGCGTAGAATAATGCATAAGAAAAACGCACGAAAACTCGAAAATACGCGTTTTCCCAGACATGTGACTAATCTAGATCAATTTTTCGCACCCGAAAGCCCCCATATACCAAATTTCAGCAAAATCGTTAGAGCCGTTTCCGAGATCGCCGGTATAAATAAATAAATAAAGATATAAATATACAAGAATTGCTTGTTTAAATATATAAGATAAGTTTTATAATGTCACTTCGATTGTCGTATTTCCGTCTAATATAACAAACTTCAATGTAATTTTAACGATCATTTTATATTACTACTATTTAACTAACTACAGGAAAGCGCTTTATCTTTTCCACTTTTTACACATAAGTTCACCACTATTTTGATCAATAAGTTTGCCAGCAAACTATCAATATTATTTTATTAACTAATACTTATCTTTTCTGCTGTAATGAACGTCTGTCCGAAAAACTCCCTTCCAACGGTCACCTTACGCTTTTATATCAATCAGCCGGAAGTGACATTTTAATAAAAACATAATGTACAGATTCGTCTCAGAATTTTATTATTATTTGTATAGATATATTCAATTAATATAATAAATTATCCTGTACTAGCAATTCACACTCGCTCCGCTCGGGTTCGTCCTTAGTTATGTTTTAACGTTTAGCTCAGAGATGAGATATTTTTCCGCAGTAAAAAGTATCCTATATGTTGACCCGGATAACCAGCTATCATCATACCAAATTTCATCAAAATCTGTCCAGTGGTTTTCTCGTGATGCGGTAACAGACAGACAGACATACAGACAAAAATACTAAAAACTATAGATTTGGCTTCTGTATCGATAATAAAATCTATTTCTATAAGATTTTCCAAAATATACATATGTACTGTACAGATTCAGCTTAGTTACAATTTTATTATATTATTCAATATAATACAAAGATATAAAAATACTAGGAGCGATTTAATATAAAGTAGTGAAATTTCAATTTTAGTTTTCGCCTTTCTATATTTTGAAATTAAATGGCTCTATCCTAGCGCAGCACGTATTTATACTTGACTTCGTTCTGTGATTTGATAGTCAAAAATTTGGCTTCGTTCGGCTGTTCCATTTTTCTTAGCTTTTCACTAATTTTTCAAATAATCTATGTATGTGCGTTTCTCTGTCTGTTTGTCTGTTTGTGCGGGCTAATATCTGAAACTGTTGGACCGATTTAAATGAAATTTTGTAATGGTATTATATATATATATATATATGTATATATATATATATATATATATATATATATATATATATATATATATATATATATATATATATATATATATATATATATATATATATATATAATATAATCAATTATGTTTAATATGTATATATTTGCGTTTCAGGTATAACAGTGGGTTTGACGTCTATCCCGCAAGGCATAGCCTACGCTATGTTAGCTGGCTTGCCGCCACAGGTGAGACAACATTATTTTTGAATTACCAGATAAAATATGAAATATATAAATCTGTGAAGAGAGTTACAAACTTAAAAAAAAAAGATTTCTTTGAGCGTTTTTTTTTTAAATATCTTTGCCTGTTGTGGACAAATAAATGTTTAATTTTTTAAATTTTTAACGTTAATTATTATAAAATAAAATAAGATACATAAAAAACATAGTTATATGTACGTTATTATGAGCAAATAAACATTTACCACTTCAATTAGATATAATTTGACCCACTTTTAGGTATAAGACACGTGGAGTGCTATATACATAAGTACTTAGACACCATTAATAATAATTTCATTATAAACAAGAAGTAGAAGACGATAAATTTGGAACTTAAAGGGATTCTAAATTTTTTTTCATAGAAACGTACCAACATTGTCTGTATTTTTACAGCTTTTATTTAACTTGCAATGTTTGTATGAATGTTTGTTCGGCTCAAACCTTGTAAATGAATTTTAAAGCAGCTATCCTCAAGTGATTGAGATAAAATTTTGCATACATTTTTAGTTTAGATGACAATGCATGGTTTCATAAGTGACATTTAATTTAAATTTAAAATGTATAATTGACGATTTAAAAGTGCTTGTAAAAGTCTATTTGAATAAAGTATATTTTGATTGATTGATTGACGTCATTCTAAATACAACATGGCGGACTCCCAATGGTGGCGGACTATGTTTTTGTATCCACCTCCATGATCTGGATAACAAATGAAAGGGTTTGCTGAGAATAATACGAATAAATATACCTAAAAAATAAAAAAAAATAAACTTTAAAATAAATCAAACTCATTTATTACACAATTTATAAAATATAAAAGCATGTTTTAAAAATATTGTTTTAATATTAATTTATTTATTTGTGGGTAAGATATGCGATATCTAAGCCATTTGTAAATAGGTTCCATAATTTTATTTTAATAAATTTTAATAAATATATTTAATCAATACAGATAAATAAAATTGAGGAATTGGTCGATTTCGTTTGTGAAAGTCCTATAGTTGGAATTAGCATAACTGTTATTACTAGTTACATAAGCGAAAAGATTAGAAAGCGAATTTTGGAAGAGCTTATTATATACTCTATAATCTTTGCTTACTATACATTAGCTTACTATATACTCTTTGGTATCTTTCGAACATAGATTCTTATATATTAACTTCAAAAAATATGTAGGTATATCATAGTACCTATAGCAAGTACACCGCTTACCATTTCTCTTGCACTCTACTTGGTTTCCTGGAAGAGATCGCTTTAAGCAAAAAGTCCGCCTGTTGTGCATTCTTTGCTTATTTTTAAATAAATAAATCTATTTTATCTAGAAAAACAAAACGAATCTATCCCACGGGAACCGTACACTTTTCCCGGATAAAAAGTAGCATATGTATTATTTCAATGTATGTGCTATATTATTGTAAAGTTTCATTAAAATCTATTTAGTAGGTTTTGCGTGAAAGAGTAACAAACATCCATACATCCATAATTCCTCACAAACTTTCGAAATTATAATATTAGTAGGGTTAGTATTATAAAATCTATACATGAAATATTTTTTAAAAACCAATAACTGTTACGTATTGTGTACAGAATATAGACACCAAATTACTAATTGTTGAAATGTTTGTCTGTTAGTCTGTACATCTGTTTGGTTTTACACAAAATGTACTGAACGGATTTTAACTAAAGTTTGTGTTGTCATAATTTGTTATTCTGGTCAATATTAAGACGTTTTACTTCGGAAAAATAATCCATTCATTCTTTAATAAAAGAAGTAAGATATTTGATTTTGCAAAAGGAAGCCAGTTTCAGCTATTGTATTAAGCGATATTTTTGGACTAATAAATTGCTCATGAACTATCCTTTTGCAAAAGATTACTTTAATACGTCAATCCTTTGCTGCCTTTTTTCTTTTAATGTTGGGAAATCATTTACGCATACTACCTGTAGACATACAGGTGGTTACGCGGTACTCACCGACTAGAAAAGTCCTTCGCTGCCTAAAACAAGGACAACCCATCAGTTAATTACTTAATTATCTATTTTCAGGTAGGTTTATACTCAAGTATATTCCCGGGTATAGTGTACGCTTTCTTCGGAAGCTGTAAAGATGTGACAGTTGGCCCTACCGCCATATTAGCGGCCCTTTTAGCTAAATATGTCGCGCAGTCGCCAGATTTTGCGTACCTCGCTGCTTTCCTATCGGGATTTCTTATTTTGTTACTGGGAGTACTTCAATTGGGTAAGTATTAAGTAATATCTGTTTTAGGTAATATTCATTAGGGTTCCTTGGATAAAAGACAAAAGCGAAATTATTATAATTTGTCCGTTCGTCCGTCCATATTACACAGTAATACTACTTAGAGTCTATCGGAGTTACAAGTACAAAAATTCTCAAGATAATCTATACTAATATTATAAATTTGAAAGTTTATGAGTGTTAGTAAAAGTAAAAAAAAAAACGCCTGAACGGATCCGGATGAAATTTAGCACAGAGATAGATTATAGTTTGGAATAACACATAAGTTACTTTTTATCCCGGAAAAATTTACGGTTCCCGTGGGATAGGTTTGTTTTTGTTTTGCTAGAGCCGAACCCGGGCGAAGCGAGGGTGAGCCGCTGGTCAAAAATAAAATGATTGAAACGTTACACTACTGTTTTTTACAGGTTTCTTGCTGGATTTTATATCGAAACCGGTAATAAGTGGTTTCACGACGGCCGCTGCGCTACAAATAGGTGCTTCACAGCTAAAGTCTTTGTTCAGAGTTTCTGGTATGTATGTTCTTCAAGTAATTTAGCTTGAAAAATATTTTAGATATATTTATTTTCTTTAATTAATACAATAAATTGGTATATTTAATTGTTTATAGTTGATTTAATGTTTTTTTTTCATTTGTATTTTAAAATTGTTTTACTATTTTACCTATGAAAATCTATACAGATAAATAAAATTGGAGTGACTGTTTGTAATATTAAAATAACCGCTTTTTACTAAATGCATATGGATGTATACACGGTACATATACCAAAACAACATTTTTTACAATTTTTGTCTGTCTGTTCCGGCTAATCTCCGAATCGGCTGGACCGATTTTGACGGGACTTTCACTGGCAGATAGCTAATGTTATAAGGAGTAACTTAGGCTTACTTTTATTGTAGAAAAAGAATCAGGGTTCCGCCTAAAAAAATTAAAACGTACCGAGGGACGAACCCAAACAAAACGAGGGTGAGGCGCTAGTCATAAAATAAAATTGTAATCTCCGCAGATATTTAAAACTTGATGATAATTATATATTATTGGTAACAAAAAATGTGCAGTCACTTGTCCTAAATAAATTTTAAGGAAAAAATACACTACCGTTTATTACTTTAAATAACTATTGTAATTTTGAATAAACTTTTTTAGTTGAAAAGTCATTTAGTATCTAGTTGGGTAATTAATTTACGTTTTCACCATTTTTTACATCACGTTTTAGCCAACTATATATTACTAGCGGTACCCGATTTCCGGTACAAACATAAGTTTTACAATAATGTATGAAAGTCTTCCCGTTTTCTTTATATTTGAGTACTACTCCGCTACCTTGGGTAGTAGCATGATGATATATAGCCTATAGCCTTCCTCAATAAACGGGCTATCTAATGCAAAAGGAATTTTTAAATGGAATTAGTAGTTCCTGAGATTAGCGCGTTCAAACAAACAAACTCTGTCTCTTTATAATATTAGTATAGATCAATTATTAGCGTTTAGCTTTTAGCTAAATACGTAGTATTTTAGATATTTCTTTAAACTTTAATAGTCACTGACAATATTTCTATGATGTTAATCAGTTTATTTACCTTGTTTGTTGCTTATTTATATATACTTTTGAGAGTTTCCGATATTTTGGCACTCTTAAAAGCGCCATGGTCTCGCGTATACCCTATACCCGTGTCCATGGTCCGTAAATATCCCGTTTCACACCATAATAATAATATTTTAGATTTATGTATTTATGTTTGTTTTCTTTACAGGCTCATCTCGTGGTACGTTTATAAAATCATTGATAAGTTTCTTCGAAAACATAAAGACCGTTCAACCGTGGGACACTTTACTTGGAGTTTTTACTATTGTATCTCTCATAATACTAAAGGTGTGTAAATTAAGCAAGTATTTATCCCTAGGTTTATCCCTAGATTGATTCCCCATATAAACTTTCATCCCCATTATCACTCCTTTAAAGGATTCTTTCCGGAATAAAAACTATCCTATGTCCTTCCCAGGGTCTCAAAATATCTTCTTACCAAATTTCATCTAAATCGGTCCTGTATTTTTTGAGTTTATTCGTTACAAATATACAAAAATACAAATCTTTCCTCTTTATAATTAATATTATATACTAATGTGTAGACTAGCAACTTACTTTGGAGTGAACTACAACTTTCGTTGGAGTGCGTTTCTAAGTGACTTTAGTATTTGGGTCTTTCATGTCATATTGACCAATGTTTGGAATTCTTTAGACCAACGGACCCTATTAATTTCTATGAAATTTGATGGGAAGTTTTCTTTTATCATAAAACGAAGTTTTACTAAAGAAAAAGGTTTTTTTTTTTTAGTTGTAAAGTTCAAAATATTACTGTTCGCGATGAACAAAAGGAAAATTCGGAAATCTTCTTAAAGATATATTTGTCTGTCTTAACAGAATTACAAGGGTTTGGCTTATGTCTAGTGCAGGTGTCGTGTGCGATGTAGAATATTGAATGTGGATTGATTTGACCGCCAGACGATGTATGGATTGACGCCTTGAGTGACGAAGCCGCATCTGAGCAATCTCATTGGTCGAATGTATTGGTAATAACTTAAATGTAAAAAGCGCCTTATCCCAAAGGCAGTAGGTTCGACGTTAGGAAGTCTGGCGTCGACATCCTCCCAGCCGTTAAAAGCTCCCTTAAGCTTTTAACAAGTTTTATGACGAAGTAGGCAGAAGACAAATTTTATTGAGGGCTCTTCTTATTGTTCCCTGGGTGGTAGAAACTTCTGCAACTCGAGGAATGCTGTCGTTGCCAGGAAACAGCTTAACTATGCGGCCTAAGCGCCAGCATAAAGGAGGTAGGTTGTCTTCTTTTATTAGCACAAGATCATTAAGCTCCAAAGTTTTACTTTTAGTGCGCCACTTAGAGCGCTGCTGCAGCTCGGCAACATATTCTTTGGTCCAACGCTGCCAGAAGTGTTGTCTAGCCTGCTCCAGACGCTGGTAGCGGTCGAGGCGATTAGTGCTGTAGTCCATGAAGTCTGGTGATGGTAGCGACGTAAGCGGCCTGCCGATTAAAAAGTGAGCCGGGGTGAGAGGTTGTAGGTCATTAGGGGACGGACTGAGAGGACAAAGAGGTCGGCTGTTGAGGATGGCCTCAATTTGTGCAAACAATGACGACAGTTCTTCAAAAGTTAGATGCGAATTGCCTAGGACACGTTTAATGTGATATTTTGCCGACTTTATCCCAGCCTCAGCTAGTCCATTGAAGTGAGGAGCGTACACGGGAGAGAATTTAAAATCTATACCGCGACGAGTTGCAAAATCGCAAATAGAATCGCGTTGCGACTGTAAAAAAATTGATATTTCCTTGGCAGCGGCTACAAAATTACGACCATTATCGCAATAGATCATTTTAGGGATGCCTCTGCGAGAGATAAATCTTTTTAATGTTAAAATAAATGCGTCCTTTGACAACTCACTGACCGCTTCAAGGTGGATACACTTGTATCGAAAACATATAAAAATGCACAGATAACATTTTGTGATTTTACATCCTCTACCTTTACGGTCTGTGATTAAAAATGGTCCAGTAACCTTAGTGCGGTTAGAACAATTGTGTATAAATCTTAGGACTGTTGCATAAAGCCTTTGAAATTTGTGAAATTTTGAAAATTTTGTAAAGTCGATAAAAGGTGCAGAAGGCACAATCTCTGCCGCCAAAACGGAGCTCGTTTTTAGTTCAGGTAGATTGGAAAAATCAGGGGTAGTCATTGTAGGCCATACCGATTCTGGCTCTAGAAGGAAAGGCGGTCCATGCCACCATAAGGATGGTTGCGTAGAGGACATATTCTTTAACTCTACGCCTCTTGAAGCGAGGTCTGCTGGGTTTAAAGCAGTGGGCACGTATCGCCACGATGTAGACTCTGTGAGATCACCTATTGCCACAATGCGATTGGCCACAAACGTTTTGGTTTTGTTGGGCGTGTGAATCCACCCTAGAACTACGCGTGAATCAGTCCAATAAATATGACGATTGATAGGTCGGCGTAGAGCTTTGGTTACAGCCGAGCTTAATTGTGCACCCAATACACAGGCGCATAGCTCAAGCCTTGGTATTGTAGTGGCCTTTAAAGGGGCTACACGTGCTTTAGCGCATAATAAGTGTACCTGAATCGATCCATTTGAATCAATAGACCTTAGGTAAATGCAAGTTCCGTAAGCTTGCTGGGAAGCATCACAAAAACAATGCATTTCAATTAGGATATTATTATTAATTAGAGTCAGTCTAGGTATTCTAAGTTGTGTAAAATTATTTATATTATTAGAAAAGGATTTCCAAAGTTTATAGATATCATTAGGCACTGGTTCGTCCCAGCCCAATTTTAGAAGCCATAACCTTTGTAACATAATTTTTAGTTTTATAACATATAGTGACAATAGTCCTAGAGGATCAAAGATTTTACTAATACAGGAAAGAATAGATCTTTTGGTAGCAATTGTATCTGTAGGTGGTTGAAACGGAAAATGTAGTTCATCTGAAGTGGGACACCAACCAATACCTAGAGTGCTAGAGGAATTGCTGATTATTAAATTGCCCTCTTCAGAACTATTTGTATCTGACAAAAGATCAGGTAGATTAGACCTATATTTTCTTAAATGAAAACAACCTTTAGCTAACTCATCGGATAGTGAGCGTTGAATATAGCGTAATTCTTGTGGTGAATCACATCCCGTTAAAATATCGTCACAGTATGTGTCATTTTGGATAATTAATTTTATTTTAGGGTCAGCACATTCTTCACCGAGTTGAAAAATGCACCTAGTGGTAAGGAAAGTAGCAGAAGAAAATCCATAAGTTACTGTATTGAGACGTAGAGTACGGAGAGGCTCGTTTTCATTGTCGCGCCACAAAATTAGCTGCAGATCACGATCTGCCTCTCTCATCGTCACTTGTCGAAACATCTTCTCTACGTCACCTGAAATTATGTATTTATGGAGACGAAATCTTAACAAGATGCTAAATAGTGAATCTTGTAAAGTAGGCCCTATCATCTGGAGATCATTGACAGATATTCCAGAAGTAGTGCGAGCCGAAGCATCAAATACGACACGTAATTTAGTCGATTCGCTTTTGTCCCTAATCACAGGATGATGAGGTAGGAAATAGGCATTGGTAGGCCTCTGGATTGGCGCTTCAGATAGATGTCCGAGAGCGGCATATTCATTAATAAATTCGATGTAGGCTAATTTTAGGTCAGGTTGTTTTTTAAAACGAGATTCCAGGCTTAAAAATCTTTTCTTAGCTAGTTGATATGAGTCGCCTAAGCATTCTCTATCATCACGAAGAGGGAGACCTACACAAAAACGACCATTGTCTAGACGAGTAGTAGTGGCCAGAAAATGCCTTTCACAAATCCTTTCCTCTTCACTGTAGGGTATAGATTGCGGAAAACTTTCCAGTTCCCAAAAATGGGCTACCTGATGCTCTAGGTTAGGAAGATCGCATTCCTTTAGGTGAGCATGATAGGAGAAAATAGAGGTTTTAGATAATATTCTTTGTTTAGGTTGGACTAGCATAGAGCCTCCCACGAGCCATCCAAATTTAGAGCTGCGCAGGATAGGACCCTTATCACTTGGTGAGTGCTGTTGGGAACCTATCACTTCCCAAAATAGGTCACTACCGATGAGCATATCGATAGGGGATGATTCATGGAAGCTAGGATCAGCTAGAGTAAAATTAGATAATTCTAGGCCCTTTATATCAAAGGTTGATTTAGGGATGTTGTCAGAAATTTTAGGTAGTATTAGGCAAAACATTGTGACACTAAATAGGCAGTCACTAGACTGTAGGCGTATCATGCAACGTTTTGTATTTAGATTAAGTTGAGTATTACCAATAGCGTATATATCAACATTAGATGGATGGGTAGATAGGTTGAGTCGCTGTTTCAGTGACTCAGTGATAAAGGAACACTGACTCCCACTATCGAGCAAAGCGCGAACCTTTATAGTTTCGTTGGTAATTGGGTTTGACACAAGGACCCTAGCGGTACACAGCAGAACTTGAGATGAACCAGCCGAAGCGGACATAACGATAGGTGAATGTTCAGTTGACAAAGTAGATTCGGGTTTTATATGTATCAAAGTATTGTGTCGTTTTTTACAAGACCGACAATGTCCTGGAAGAGTACATTTCTCAACCCCGTGCCCGGGTCTCAAACAATTGATGCACAAACCTAATGATGTTACAGTGCGCTGCCTTTCTTCAGGTGATTTAGCTTTAAATATAGCACACTCAAATAGGCGATGATTTTCTTTACAGACTAGGCATTGATATTTACGTTTAAAATCGCTATTTGATGTTGACAAAAACGATTTAGTTTGAGTCTTGTTCGAACCACTACTAGAGGCAAAGTGTTTATTAGAAGCGTTAGAATTAATATTTTTATCTTGCTTACTACGGCTAACCGTCTCTAAAACATCCGCTCGATTTTTTAAAAATGTAAAAAATTCGTCAAGAGTAGGAATTTCGGACAAATTATTCCTATACTCTTCCCATTTATAAATAGTGCTCTTGTCTAATTTTGCTGTGACCATGTAAATAATTAAAACGTCCCACTTGTCAGTGGGTAATCCAAGCGTGTCGAGAGCCCGTAAGTTTTTAGTGATGTGGTCTATTATATAACGCAATGACTTATCGGTCTCTCGTACGCTTTCAAAATTAAATAAAGCTGTTAGGTGGTTATTGATTAATTGACGCTTATTATCATAACGTTCGCACAAGAGTTTCCAGGCTTGAATATAGTTTTTATCTGTAACTTCTAAATTACTAATAACGCGAGCAGCTTCCCCCTCTAGATAAGAATTAAGATAATGAAATTTGTAAATATTTTTTATTTTATCATTACTATGAATAAGCGAATTAAAAGTTTCTTTAAACTCGAGCCATTTATAGTAGGTACCATTAAAGTTTGATATTTTAATAATAGGTAATTTAAATCCCATAAATCCCTGACCATCGCCACAACAAGAAATATGGTCATTTGAATTAGACTCGTTAAGAGTGGATGATGAATGATTCGCTAATATAGTTCTTGCTAGGGCTATATAGTGGTCAAAATCCTGTTCAATAGCTTCACATAAGGCTAACTCGGATTCTATAGAGGGGACCTGTAACGACTCGATTTGTGTCTGCAACTCGTCGAACTCTTTAAATAATTCCTCAGATCTAGATAATTTCATCTCAATTTTTCGTATATCTAAGTCAGATAAACTATTTTGGGCTTGTACTTCATCGATATAATTTTTAAACCTAGTTAGACGACCTTTAATATTACTACGTTTAGTAATTAAGTCCTTTAAAAATCTAACGTTATCATTTTTAGACTCCATTGGATGAAAATATCTATTCTAATAGATTTAAATTAGTTAAATAAATACTCGTAAACAACTAATTAATAAACAAAAGATCAATACGGTACGCTCCTCGCTTATCTTGATAAACAGCTGGCGCGGTCGATGAACCGGTTGGGATCAGCTGATCGGCGCACGAGCAACGGCCGGCCGCACGGAGCTCAGGTAGTCGCGTAGACAAAGGGTGACGTCAAAAAAGGTCGACACGGGCTCGCGCCACGCCGGTGTACTGGAATTGAAATATTGTAACGATGCTAAATATCTAATTTACAACAGTTATTAATTAACAGCGAGAGGCGATTAGCGTATAGAAAAAGGTTTAAAATAATTTAGAATAGAAATAGGCATACGCTATCATGTACAAACACAAATTAAATGTTTAAAGATTATTAATTTATTCGTTAAATGAATATAAGCGCAGTGATTTTAATGAATTATGGACTTACAGAGCTAGCTATTTAGTGAACATAATCTAATAGCGTAATGAAGTGACGTGGTGCAAAGTATGACTTGCAAAAAATGGATGCAACTTTATATGTTCTAACTGTAAGTACACTTAATATAACTTGATTTTAGCGCTTATAAAAGCTATGATAGGCAATTTACGAAGGAATAAGCGGAAATAAGCCCTTCGTAAATAAAATTAGGCAATAGTTGCACAACTTCTAGAAAAATCTAGCGACACTGCTTACACAAATTGAGTTGAAAGAATAGGATATAATAGGAACGGGCTCACAGTTAGGTAGGCAGGCAGGCGTTGCTGAGCCGGAGAAGTAATGTAGCTCCGACCGCTGGGTGCTGTCTGCTGGAATAGGCGTGAAGCTCCGAGTAGTTGAAATAGCATCGGCGTGGCTCGGCGAAAGACGATCTGGCTGCACGGTGAGCAGTGTAGACCTAACTTGCTGCTGGTATTAGCCCAGGCAATCCAGGCACTGCGATGCACGACGTGGCATTGACCTTCTAGTGTCCTTCCTCCGTTGACCCACTTACTCCGAAAACCCTTTTTTGTAGCAGGGTCCTGTCACGGTCGCCACTTTTTGTTCGCGATGAACAAAAGGAAAATTCGGAAATCTTCTTAAAGATATATTTGTCTGTCTTAACAGAATTACAAGGGTTTGGCTTATGTCTAGTGCAGGTGTCGTGTGCGATGTAGAATATTGAATGTGGATTGATTTGACCGCCAGACGATGTATGGATTGACGCCTTGAGTGACGAAGCCGCATCTGAGCAATCTCATTGGTCGAATGTATTGGTAATAACTTAAATGTAAAAAGCGCCTTATCCCAAAGGCAGTAGGTTCGACGTTAGGAAGTCTGGCGTCGACAATTACTATTTTTTCCAGTTTTTCAAGTTTATTATTTGAATATCTCAAAATAAATTGCAATAAAATAAAATAAAAAAAAGGCAGTGGTAGCCCAGTGGTAACGCGCTCGCTTGGGAAACCGAGTGAAGCGGGTTCAAATCCCGGGTCTCGCACCTCTGATATTTTCATGTGCGAATCATTTCTAACTTGATTACCACTTGCCTTACGGTGAAGGAAAACATCGTGAGGAAACCTGCATGTCTGAGAAAACCTAGCAAGTTTTTGAAAGACATGTGAAGTCCGCCCGCACTTGGCCCTCTCGTATTGAAGGGAGCCCCGTGCCCAGCAGTGGGACGTTAAAAAGGGCTGAATACATACAAATTGCAATAATTTAATCTAAGGTATCAAAGATTTGTCTATAATAGCTACGAACTAATCTGAACGAAGCGAGGGTGGATCACTAGTGTTATTAGATTGAAACTGTATAATTAATACTTAATGCGTTGTTAGATTTACGCGAATTTTTGACATCTATACATATAATAAAATTCTAACTAAGCCGAATCTGTACCTTAAATATTTTTTGGAAAATCTTATTGATTATTATTTTCGATGCAGAGGCCGAATCTATAGTTTTTAGAATTTTTGTCTGTCTGTCTGTCTGTCTGTTACCGCATCACAGAAAAACCACTGGAGGGATTTTGATAAAATTTGGTATGATGATAGCTGGATATCCAGGTCAACATATAGAATACTATAATATCATAATATCGCGGGAAGTTATCTCATTCCCACGGGAGTACACGTTATAACACAATCCAAAAAATATTTATGATCAGAATTTCTTGAAACTTGGTATTAATGCTCTACAATACAATTAAATAAATACGTGTTTTAGCGTGTTTTGAAATTCATCCCATAAAGAGATAAAATAAGGGATGAAGATTTGTATGAAACCTACCTTTTTAAAGTTTTTTTGTTGTAGTTTTAGCGCGAGCGAAGCCGCGGGTTTTGCTAGTATTCAATAAAACTATCTTTTTGGATTATTTCGCGGATTTATTTTGATTTTTGGTTCCCGAGTTTTTAATGTTTAACAGCAATCGTGGTCACGGAAGAGACATACATGGCCTGGCTGTAAAGCATTCGAAACATCGGGAACCAAAAATAAAAATAGATCCGCGATAAAATCCGAAAAGATAGTTTTATTTAATATAATTAATACTTATTTTTCATTTTTTATTTTTATTTATATATATATCTTTTTAAGCGTACAACAATAAACACACGAGATTCAGACAGCTGCAGTAGAGTGATGTTCGCCAAGAGCTGGGTGTACGTGGTGCGCGCGAGGAACGCGCTGGTCGTGTTCGTGGGTTTGATCCTGGCCTACTGTTTGTACTTGTATGGGATTACGCCTTTTGCTCTTACAGGTGGGATGGCATTTTTTTCTATAGGGTTCCGTAGCCAAAGAGTAAAAATAAGAATTAAAACAGACAAAACAGGAGTACTTTTACTATGTACGATAATTTTAGGTACAATCCACGGTGGTCTCCCAAAGTTTGGTCTGCCGCCATTTTCTACGGTTGTCAACAACCAAACTCTGAATTTCGAGCAAATGTTGCAAGTGTTCGGTCCGGAAGGGTTCGCGATGCCGCTCGTCGCCATATTGGAGAGCATAGCGATCGCTAAGGCATTTGGTGAGTTTACCCCTTTTTTTTTCATACTATTATAACTGTTGTAATCTGTGGTAAATATTATAATCTTTATAACTTTACACGTAGCGCCATCTGTTTCTTTACGAGTGCTCTGCTCCTAATTATAATGTACTAACGACTCGTCTCTAGACAAAAACAAATCTATCCCACGGGAACCGTACATTTCCCGGGATGATATATAGCCTATAGCCTTCCTCAGTTAACGGGCTATCTAATGTAAAAAGATTTTTTCAAATCGGATTAGTAGTTCCTGAGATTAGCGCGTTCAACCAAACAAACAAACTCTTCAGCTTTATAATATTAGTATAAATTAATTTCCTGTCATGGCGTCTACTGGTCTCTTTTGATTTTCTCACTAAAATTGCATTATTTTAACAATAACCTAACCATATACCCATTATATTATTATATATATACCCATTATACTATATTTTTCAAAAATAATAAAAAAATAATAAACATTTTTTCTAAAGGGAGAGTAAGTCACAAGTACCTTTTATATTTGGATTATATGACGTACGTGTAAATATGTATGTAATTTAATAAATGTAGGTTGAAATAAGATAAAAAATCGGTCAAGTGCGAGTCGAATTCGCACACGAAGGGTTCTGTACCATCGTACATGTACTTTTTATTGATATTTTTACTTTATGTATGTAGTATATTAACTTTGATGATCGATAACGAACGTTAAAAACATGTTTCTTGAATTTTTATTTTTATTATTTGTTGTTATAGCGGCAATAGAAATACATACTCTGGGAAAATTTCAACTCTCTACCTATTACGGTTCATGAGTTACAGCCCTCTGACAAACGGACGGATGGACGGACGTACAGCTCAGTAATAGGGTTCCATTGGCAACCTTCGGGTACGGAACCCTAAAAAGTTACATAGAAACATTTGTCACAATTATATCGAGTTATACAGAATTTCTCCATACGTTTGTGTGGACTTGGTTTTTTGACCCGTCGAATATATCTCTGGATGAATGTTCATTCCTTATTTTTTATAATAATATTATAAAAAGGTAAAGTTTGTGAGTTTGTGAGGTTGTGCGGGGTAATCTCTGGATCTACTGAACCGATTTAGATGAATTTAATCAGAGGTCAGATAGTTTGATTCCCTGGAAAGGTCATAGGATACTTTTTATCTCAAAAATCGTCCCTTAAGAGGCTGAAAATGGGGATGAAAGTTTGTATGGGGAATAAACCAATCAAAGTTTTTTATAATTTAGCTACAGGATTTTACATGAGTCACCTACCAATTAAATTTCAGTAATAAAGTTTATTTTCTCGTGGGTATACTAGACACTAAGCACGAATATTTTGTTTGTGCCTTTTTTGATTTACTTCTTTGTAGTGATTTTTAAAAAAAAATGCTAATATTGTGAGAGCTTAGGTGTTTGGATGGATGTTTGTTAATCAATTACGTCTGAACGGATTTGGATGAAATTTGGTACAGTGATAGATTATAGTCTGGAATAGTAAGTACATAGACTACTTTTTCTCACGGAAAAATTACGGTTCCCGTGGGATAGATTTGTTTTTGTTCTTTATATATAAACTTAAATTTTATATATTATTTTGCTTTATACTTATACTTTATATTTTTATATAAACGTAAGTTTATATTGTGCTTGACGGTTTGTCTATTAACATTCGGTAGGTTCAGTCAGTAATAAATATCAAAATTTTCCTAGTGAAATGGTTGTGATATGGAGATCTCTAAAAAGCTCACACCGGTGGTAGGACTCTGTCAAGCCTGAGGAGTCCGACTGGATGGGTACCACCCCCTTATCTATTTCTGCCGCCAAGCAACAATGATTGCATTGTTGTGTTCCGGTTTGAAGGATAAGGTAGCCAGCGCAATTACAGGCAAGAGGCATATCATCTTAGTCCTCACAGTGACAACGCACCTGTGGTTCTGCATTTTTGTTACTTAAAACCTAAGTGCATGAACCGTAGGTGTTATGGGCGACAGGTACTGCTTTCCATCAGGTGGTCTGTCTGCTCGTTTGTCACTGAATCTCATAAAAAAAAAGTTCATCTTTCTGCAGCTAGTAAATAATTTGCGTGTCAAATTTAAACTTATCTATGTAACTTCAAGCAAAAACAAAAAACCAAAAAAAAAAGCAATAAGACTTTGACGGCAGCGCACGGCGCGGCGGTGGACGCGACGCAGGAGATGGTCGCCATCGGCGCGTGCAACGTGTTGGCCGCGCTCGCGCAGAGCATGCCCGCCACCGGCTCCTTCACGCGCACCGCCATCAACCACGCCAGCGGCGTCGCCACGCCCGCCGGCTGCCTCTTCAAAGGTACACGCTTTACGTACTATATATATATATATATATATATATATATATATATATATATATATATATGTGTATATGTATGTATACTATGTATTCAGCCCTTTTTTTTAACGTCCCACTGCTGGAGGTGGGCCTTCCTTCAATACGAGGGAGATCAGGGCATAGTTCACCACGCTGGCCAAGTGCGGGTTGGCGGACTTCACATGTCTTTCGAAAACTTGCTAGGTTCTCTCAGACATGCAGGTTTCTTCACGATGTTTCCCTTCACTGTAAGGCAAGTGGTAATCATGTTAGAAATGATTCGCGCATGAAAATATCAGAGGTGCGAGACTCGGGATTTGAACCCGCTTCACTCGGTTTCCCAAGCGATCGCGTTACCACTGCGCTACCGCCGCCCACTATGTATACTAACCAACATGTAAATGTAGGGTGGACTTGCGTGGACTTCGCGGATTCCAGGATCACGTGGGAGACTGATTCTTCGACACTGAAACATTCTGCATAGAGGACTATCAGTCCCGCTCTGTCGAGACTTTCTAGACGTTTTGTCAGTTACAGGTTTACTGTAGGCAGTGCTAGTTTAGATTGCCTGCATTCTGTGGTTTGCGACCATCTAAGGTTTTATAGTTCTTTATACTAATCAAATACAAATTCAAAATATTTTATTCAGCATTGAGTTATTACATTTTTTTACTGAACATCATGAGTCAATTGGGAAAGTCTCAGACATGAGAAAAACTGGCGAAAGAAGTTTCTTTTGCCAGTTTTAGTCCCGATGACTTCAGCGGGACTAATATTATTATTAACTTAAATGTCTTTTGTATTAATATAATAACTAGCATTCATCCCATGGCCGTGTTTACGTTCTAAATAAGACTATCTTTTTGGACTTTTTCGCGGATTTATTTTGATTTTTGGTCTCCGACGTTTCGATTGCTTTACAGCAATCATGGTCACGGGAGAGACTAAGGTGTTAGATGTCTCAAAGAGATTATATAGTTGTTATGTACAGCCTACTCACAAAATAACAAAATGAATTCAAAAAAATTAAAAAATGGCACCAAAATACCTTACAAGCTTTATTAATTTTAATTTTAAAATCATAATAAATCCGCGAAAAAATCCAAAAAGATAGTTTTTTATTTAAAATGTCCTATAAATATAATATTTTGTAAGTGACTTATTACGTAATATATTTATCATATTTATATATTAAACTTTTCATTTAATAATATTTTATTTAATATTTAATTTACACGTAATAACACGTACACTTAATTATTTATATTTATCGGTGAATAGTTTCAAGTTACAACATAACATATAATAGTTTAAATAATGAATATGACATTTTTAATAATAGTTTTTTATCATTCAAGAAAAAGTTAAATAAATTATAGTTCCTAAATTATTATTATTATTGGATATGTTCTTTTTCTCAGCTCTTGGCTGGTTTTAACTACATTACGGGCTAAAGCCAAGTAAATGTAGCGTGTGGTGAGTGCCTATTTTTAAGATGTAGTTATGGTTTCTTCTTCTAATTGCATGAATTTCCGAACTATTCTACAGGTGTTCAAAATTGCGGCTTTTTGCAGACTTATATAGACGTTTTCTTCTAAATCTATTAGCTTCAGGCTACGTATAAGGTGATTGGGTATGACACCTGTAGTAGAGAGGACTATAGGAATAACGTAAACTTTTTCTTGTCTCCATATTCTTGCAACTTCTTCTTTAAGTTCAGCGTATTTGCTTATTTTTTCAGATACTGTTTTTTGTAGGTTATGAGTATTGGGAACCGCAATATCTATGAGGTAAGTGATTTTTCTTATTTTGTCCTGTAAAGTTATGTCTGGTCTGTTATAGTGGATGGTCCTATCTGTGAGTATGGCACGATCGTAATACAGTTTGTGTGTGTCATTTTCTAGGATGGTTTCTGGTGTGTACTTATAGTAAGGTGTGTGAGTGTTTTGTATGAGAGCATGTTTGAGTGCTAATTTTTGATGGACGATGTTTGCTACTTGGTTGTGTCTGTGAGTGTAGTCTGTCTGTGTGAGTGCTGTGCACGCACCAGTAATGTGCTGTATGGTTTCAGGTTGAATGTGGCACCTGCGACATTTATCGTTGGTGATGGTAGGGTCTTTTATGATATATTTCCTGTAGTTTTTTGTATTTATAATTTGATCTTGTATAGCTATCATAAAGCCTTCGGTTTCTGGAAACAAGTTTCCTATTTTAAGCCACTTGTTAGATGCTTCTATGTTAATATGGGATTGATCTAAATCATGTGGGTGTCTACCGTGAAGAACTTTCTGTTTCCATTTTTCAATTTTTTGATTTTGTGTGTCAGTGTTGCTTGTGTCTGGTATGTTTTGTTCATTTAAATTAAGCGGAGTGTAATTAAAATCGTTTAAGGTAATAGCTTTATGTATGTTACTGGTGCGTGATTTTGTGTAAAAGAATGTTCTTAGACTTGTGATTTGTGTCTGCCAGAGGTGCTGAATATCGATTAGGCCTCTCCCTCCATTTTGTCTTTTGATTGTGAGTCGTTCGATGGCCGATTTAGGATGAAGGTTGTTGTGTTTTGTGAGAATTGTGCGTGTGGATCTTTCTAACTGTTCGATATCAGTTTTTGACCATTTTATTACTCCGAATGAGTAGGTCAATATAGGTATTGCAAAAGTATTCAGGGCTTTTATTAAATGTTTTCCAGATAATTTTGTTTTGCAAACTGCGTTAACTCTCCTACGATATTCTGTATTAAGTGTGTGTTTAATTTCTGTATGGTTGATTCCTTTAAGTTGCTTGTATCCTAAATATTTGTAAAGATCTGTTGATTCCATAGCTGTTATTGTGTCGGTGTTGTTAATTGTATAGTTTCCGGGTTTTATTTTGCCTTTTATAATATGTAATGTCTTGCACTTATCTAATCCAAATTGCATATTAATATCTTGACTAAATTTTGAAGTTGTTTCTATTAGTGTTTTCATTTCTTTTTGGTTTTTAGCATATAATTTAATGTCATCCATATAAATGAGATGGGAGATAACAGTTTCATTGGTATTATTTTTAAAATTATATCCGACCCGACACCGATGAAGTAAATGAGACAAAGGATTTAGGGCGAGACAAAACCATAGAGGGCTCAGGGAATCACCCTGATAGATACCCTTCCTAATATGTATCTGTCGAGTTGTTACTGAATTAAGACCATTGTTTATCTGAAGCGTAGTTTTCCAGTGTGTCATTATGATGCGCAAAAAGTCTACTATTTTAGAATTAACTTTATACATTTCTAATATTTGTATTAACCAAGAGTGGGGAATGCTATCGAAAGCTTTTTGGTAATCTATATATGTACAATGTAGGTTTCTATTTTTTGTAGTGGCATGTTTATGAATAGTGGAATCTATTATTAATTGTTCTTTACACCCCATGTGGCCCCGTCTGCATCCCTTCTGCTCCTCGGCTATTATATTGTATCGTTCTATGTGTGTGTTGATTTTAGTAGTGATTGCTGATGTTAGGATTTTGTAGATTGTGGGTAAGCATGTGATTGGTCTATATTGAGAAGGTTCTGATGTGTATTTAGCTTTAGGTAGCATATAAGTTATTCCTGTTGCAATAAATTCCCTGTTCTCCTAATACAATATGTGTTAAATTTTTTGCTATATATTTGTGTAGTATCGTTAGCTTTTTATACCAAAAATTGTGTATTTTATCTACACCCGGGGACTTCCAATTATGTAATCTAGCTGTTATATTTGTAACATCCGATTCAGTTATCTCCGTAAATTCCATTGCCTCTACTGCTCTCCATTGTTTTTCTTCTTCTGCAATCCACGATGCTTTATCGTTATGATGAACCTGCTCTTCCCATATGCTAGACCAAAATCTTTCTAAGTTTTCTTTCGTAGGTGTGTTTCTATCGTTCTCAGTAGTTGAGTCGTTATGTGGCTTCTGTATATTCCTATAAAATAACTTTTCGTTCATAACAAACATAGCATTATCATTTTTGCGCTGTTGCCCCTTCATATACCTCTTAAGTCTGCCTACTTTAAGTGCTAGTTTTTGTTTTAATGTGTCCAGAAAATCTTTAGGTGTTATATTGCTACTTTCATGTCTGGTGTGGGTTAAACTATTCCTAAATATTGTTTCTACTCTTTTAACTACTTTTGGAGATCTATTGTTGTTAATATACTGTGTGAGTCTGCCACAGTCCGCTCTCAATTTTTCAATATCGTTTTCTAGTCTTTGTTGCCAGGGTGGTTTCATCTTGTCTCTAGGTCTTGTATTTTTTGTGTGTTCAGTAATTTTAATGTTGAGTTCTTCAGAAATTACCACCGCTGTACAATAAATGAGGGTGTGTATGTCTATCAATTGTGTGTCATCAGATAAAAACTGTGGTAGGATACTTTCATTAAATACATTAACTAATCGGAAAAGTTTAGGGCTATATTTAAGTTTAGGTAGTTTTGGTCTCGCTGCGGGGTCCATTCCAGCATAATGTGTTAATGTTGTTCTATATTTGTCAAGCAATTCTTGTATATATGTATCTAGTGTTAGACTGTGATCCACATCGACCAGGGCTTCAATGTCGTTTTCGAGCGTAAGAGTTAATGATTCGGTTTGTGTAGATCTGTGTGATGTTTGTGTAAATATATGTGGTGTGTTCGTGAATGTGTTTATTGTTGGCATGTTGGCTTGTGAGTGAGTGTGTGGTTGAGATTGTGTATTATGTTGTATTTGAGTAAGTGATAGCAGTTCTTCTTGCAGGCTATTTTCATTTGTATTTTGTGTTAGTGTAGTTGCATTATTATTTTCATAATTCTTCGATTCTTCCTGCATTAATATCGTCCGTACTTCCTCTTTCAATTGATCAATATCTTCTTGGGATAAAAGTTTATTCCTAACTATAGTTCTTCTCTGGTCGGAAATTCTCTGTTCTGAAACTGTAATTTCTGGGTATTGCCGTGTGAAAAGTGCATGCAGTTGTTGTCTATAGGTGGTCATATCGGTCTCTAATTTTGTAATATGTAAGTATGTTCGCATGATGAATAGGTTTACATCTTTGCTCCATGTCATGCGAACTCTTGATTTTCCAGCCTTGGTGGACGCGGGTAAGAAAGCGTTTGCCTCCCGCGCAACATTCAAGGCCAGCTTGGGTGGAACTGTACCTAAGCTAATGATGGGGGATGACGATGGCATAGAAGGTGATGATGGTATAGACTGTGATGATGTCCTCGAAGGCGCGTAAGATTCTGTGCTTGGACTGTATGATTCTATTGGAGTGTTCGTCCTGTTAGTCAGTCTGTCGCCATCGTCAATGATTTCGGCTGTAGCATCTTTGTCGGTGGGAGCCCGCCTGTTCAACTCCTCACCGCTGACGGTTCGCATGCTGTGACACCCAGCGTCAGCTCCAGGTGCGCCCCGGCGATTGCCCCCGGGTAGCGGCCCTATACGTTTACTTTTTGAACGAGTCTCCATAATGAATGGGTTTCCAGAGCCACGTTAGCCACGCCAGTAATTTCTCATTCGTGTGTCCGCCCCCCACGTGATTAGATGGTCAATCAGGACGTGTGGTTGTATTAGGGGGCTCTATTATTATTATTATTATTTTATATAGATATGCTTTGTCTCTGTTTCTTCTCCTTTTTATGAAATGCAAATATTATTTTCTTTCTCTTTCTGTTTCTTAATATTTATATCCAATAGTAATATTCTTTTTTTTTGTTGGTTAAGTTTGTTTAAATAATTATATGTTTTTTTGTTTAAATGTTGTGTACAGATGTAATTGGAAAACAAATTTAAAATGATATTTTTAGTTTTTTTAATACGTAGTTGTGATTTTTTTTTAATTTGTTTTCTGTTTCTGTTCCAAAATAAATAAATAAATAAATAAGTGATCATTTCCAGCGAGTATAGTGCTGTTGGCAGTGACTCTGCTGGCGGAAGCGTTCTACTTCATCCCGCGCGCGACGCTCGCCGCCGTCATCGTGGTGGCCATGGGCTCCCTCATGGAGTTCGGGATCGTGGGGAAGCTATGGCTTAGCAGTAGTGAGTATTTGTTGTATACATGTGTTATTGGGGATTTAGTCTTTTTAAAATTTTAACTAACTTTGTCCTTAAACGTCGATTTGAACTAATTTAAAGGAAAACATTTTAAGCAACAAGTAGGTATATTTGTATTGTTGAAATTTTTAGTTTTACTAATAAGTATGTTTCTATTAAAATGTATTAGATTTAAAAAAACAATATTTTTAAAAAGTATGAACCTTCATTTCAGGTACAGGATTTCTTTGTTACTTAAATTTAGTGCAACACGACAGTTGAATTCACAAATATGCGTCATTTAAGTTGATGAAATAATTACGGATCCAGCTGTCGTGTTACATATAAGTTTTTAGTAAATGACGTAGAATATCCTGGAAACTTGTTACAGAAGCGGAAGTAGCGGTATGGATGCTAACGCTCTGCGTGGGAGTGACGTTGGGACTGGAGTACGGCATCGCGGCGGGCGCGGCGGGCGACGCGCTGCGCGCGCTGGCCGCCGCCGCGCGCCCGCCGCTGGCCGCGCGCCGCTGCCAGGTGGGTGCTGGTGCTTCTTTCTGATTAGCGACTCACGCTCGCTTCGTACGGGCGCGTCTCTGGGTACGTTTTAAATTTTTTGAATGGAATCCTAATTCTTTTTCTTAAATAAAAGAAGCCTACTCCTTATAAGAAGTTACTCCTTATAACATCAGCTATCTGCCAGTAAAAGTCCCGTCAAAATCAGCCCAGCCGTTTCAGAAATTAGCCGGAACAAACAGACGGAAAGACAAAAATTTTAAAATTCATGTTTCTTTTATAAGTACCGTATATAATTTCATATGCATTCAGTAAAAAGCTGTTATTTTGACATTACAAACAGACACTTCAATTTTATTTATTCGTAATAGATAGTACATTATATATTTGTAATAGATATATACTTGAATCTTATCTATACATCTATACAGATATACTAAACGCCTATGGAATTATATACGGTGCTTATATGAAAATTTTTTTTTTTTATTTTTTGTCTGTCTATCTCTCCGTCTGACTGTCTGTTCGTTCCAGTTAATCTCCAAAACGGCTGGAGCGATTTTGACGGGACTTCCACTGTCAGATAGCTGATGTTATAAGGAGTAGTTTAGGTTTTTTTAAAGAAACAATTAGGGTTCTGTAAAAAAAGGAAAATGTGCCCAGGGACCACTAGGTCATTAGTAGTATATAAAAACGAATATGTCACATCACAATTTACATACAGATCGGCAGCCAGGACGTGACCATTATCCAGCTACAGGGTGTGCTGAGTTACGCATGCGCGGAGCACCTGCCGCGGGCGCTGCGGGCGCTGCGCCGCGCGCGCACCTCCGTGCTCGTCCTGGACGCCGGGTACTTGCGGCGCGCTGACATTGGCGTTGTGGAGGTTCGCCCCTAGAGGATTCTTTAAACTGATATAACTTTTTTATTTAGGAACCGATTGAAATAAAATAATACATTAGTGAAAACCGCACCCAAATCGGTTAAGCCGTTTCTAAGATTAGCGCGCACAAACGCACAGACAAATAGGCAAACCGACAAACAGACAGAAAAACTAGAAGTCATTGTTTTAGGTTCTATACAGACAGATAGACAGACAGACAGACAGACAAAAATTCTAAAAACTATACATTTGGCCTCTGTATCGATAATAATGTATATTTCAATTAGATTTTCTATATTTAAGGTACAGATTCGACTTAGTTAGTATTTTATTATATGTATAGATATATTTATTTAATCGATTAGCGACTCTCGCTACGTTCGGGTTCGTCCCTAGTTATGTTTTAACGTTTGGCTCAGAAATGAGATATTTTACCGCAATAAAAAGTATGCTATATGTTGACCCAGATAACTAGCTATTATCGTACCGAATTTCATCAAAATCTGTCCTGTAGTTTTCTTGTGATGCGGTCACAGACCGACAGACAGACAAAAATTGTAAAAACTATAGATTCTGTATCGATAATAATGACTGATATTTCAAAAAAAAATAATTATGTACAGATTAAGCGTTAAAACGTAACGTATATTTATTTACTAGGGACAAACCCGAGCAAAGCAGGGGTGAGGTGCTAGTAAACAAATATAGAAATAAAAAGTTCGATAATTTGCGGATCAACGCCATCTATCGTCTGTTTAAGAAAACAAAAAAAAATGTTGTCCGATCTTTGTATAACGTCTGTATTAAGTTAGTATTGTGTAATCTGTTGGAACGAAGTTCCTTATCGTGCGTTGTGAAAGGGGGCTAGACGGAAAAAATTCTCACGAAAAGTTGTAACGACACTTTTTTGTAAGCTGTGCGGCGTGCGCATGTTTCATCAAGGGACACCCGGATGGAACGAAGTTGATCCCTTGACACCTCTGTTTTATTTTTATTAAGTATCTAGCGACTCGTTCGTCCTTAGCTTGATTCCGCATACAAACTTTCATACCCATTTTCACCCCCTTAAAGGAATTCCGGGATAAAAACTATCCTATGTCCTTCCCAGGGTCTCAAACTATTTTGTTACAAAATTTCGTCCAAATCGATTCAGTAGATCCAAAGATTACCCCCTGCAAACTCACAAACTCACAAACTTTACCTCTTTATAATATTAGTATAGATAATAAGTGATAATAACTGCCTCGGTTGTGTAGTGGCTAGCACGTACGGCTGCACATCCTGAGGTCCTGGGTTCGAGTCCCGGGTCCCAAGTTTAGTTATTGAGTCTTTCTGTATAGTAAGCCTCAGGAACAGCCCGGAGTTGGGAAGTTGGCGGTGTTTCACCCCCGTGCCGAGGCAGAGCACGTAAAGCCGTCGGTCCTGCGCCGACACTCTCACCGCGAGTGTCGAGTAGTCGTCCCACTGGAGTATGAGAGTGACAGGGATAGAGAGTGACTTGTGTCTGCGCTCTCTCTCACACGCGCTGCACTATAACATCTCCTGCGCAGTTGGCTAGTCTCAATGAGACTGGCCGCCGTGGCCGGAATCGGTCAGGAGGACATTATTATTATTATTATTATTATTATAGATAATAAGTAAGATTATTATTTCAGAATCTAATAACAATGGTATTGGAGTTGGAGAAACAAAAGCACACTTTCTTATTGTGGAACTTCGATGCAAAACATCAGAGGCTGTTCGAAAGCCTGCAGCCGCAAATGGCGACGAAGTTCGTCTCCGGACCCGACTTGCATCTGTATATTACGGGTAATGATAATCTACAATCTATACTTATAAATAATATATTAATATTATAAAGCTGAAGACTTTGTTTGTTTGTTTGTTTGTTTGTTTGTTTGTTTGTTTGGTTGAACGCGATAATCTCAGGAACTTCTAATCCGATTTGAAAAATTCTTTTTGCATTAGATAGCCCGTTAACTGAGGAAGGTTATAGGCTATATACAATCCCGGAAAATGTACGGTTCCCGTGGGATAGATTTGTTTTTGTTTAGGAATGAACCCGAAGCGAAGCGAGGGTGAGTCGCTAGTAATATTACAAAGAGGTAAAGTTTGTATGTTTGTATATGGTACTGAAAACGACGACAAGATTGGCTCAGTTTGTAGTAGCCCTACTTGCTTTGCCAGCGGTCGCGGGTTCGGGCATTCATTTGTGTGATGAGCACGAATGTTTTTACTCATGTCATGGATGCCCCCAGCGGGACTCGAAGTACACTACAAACTAAGCCAAACGTATGGTCAAGTATATTCGTTTTAAGTTGACTTTTTACTAAAAAAAAAAAAAAAAACACAGAGTATAAAGAGCATAGCCGCAGGTTCTGCTAGTCTCTTTATATATATTTTGATATATTTCTTTTTTTTTCAGGTTTAAATGAAAGAAGAGACCCTACATTAGCGTCCGTGATGTAGTCGATGGCGCATCTTAATCTTACGGTGTAAGCGACTTACCAAAAATAAACCGAATTTCAAACATAGGTAATTATCGATTATTCGGTATAGAATAATCGATTCTAGATTTAATCGAATAGGTCAAAGCATCAATTAATTATTGATTGTTATTTTTTAACCAGTTACCATATATTATCATGTTGTTATTAGTAATTTTAATATTAATATTTAATTAAAAATACATATCAGTTACATGTTTAATTTTGAAAAATTGTAATTATTTTATTTTTAATAATTTAATTGATCGATGAAATAATAAATATGAAATGAAGGTCCCTTATTCATAAAATGAATCCGAAAGATATTGTACTATAGTGTATTTATTTTTTATTTTATTTATGACAGCAATTTTGTATGCCATAGATTAAGATTTAGAATAATATATTACCTGTCAGTGTCAAATACTTGTTTTCAGTGCATTTGTTGAATATTTAACAGTTTTATTATATATTTTTAATAATGATATTTATTACTGTTTTAGTAGTCATTTTACTCAGAAGGTTATAAAGGATAAAATAATTTTAATATGAAATATTTTCGCTGCCTAAGAGTTGATAGTCGCCGTCACTTATTCTAATTCAATTCAGTTCAATTCAATTCTCTTGTGAATGGTTTCAATGTCACGTAGAATGGAGAAGACACGAAGGAGATTGATCGGTAAAATAAGATTGTAGCACATCCATACTTCAAATGAAAAAAAAAATGAATTGAATATTCATAATATTTATTGTTTATGATCATGATACTGTTTTGGCAGTACTTTTTATTTTTTATTTAGAAAATTGTAATATTAATAATAGACTTAGTGACTGTTTTGTTTATCAAAACCAGTTAATAAGATGTTTAATTTTAACTAAGCAATGCAGCAGATGAAATAATATTTTTGATGTGAAACATCTATTGGAATGCCTGCGACCGACTCATGTGCCGTGACGGCAAACGGCATGATGCTGTCACGCCTTCATGCCCCTTTTATACCACCGCCCTCGACTGTGTACGCGCGCGTATTCTATACACGCTCCATTGTAAAACAGTATCGATACTTACATATTTTCTATTCTATGTAATATGAATATATATAATCGGTAGTTATTATAATTATATACTAATATTATAAAGAGGTAAAGTTTGTGAGTTTGTGACGTTGTAAGGGGTAATCTCTGGATCTATTGAACCGATTTAGAAGAAATTTGCTAAGAAGATAGTTTGAAACCCTGGGAAGGACATAGGATACTTTTTATTCCGGAAATCATTCTTTAATGGGGTGAAGATAGGGATGAAAGTTTGTATGAGGAATCAACCTAGGGACGAACTCGAGCGAAGCGAGGGTGAGTCGCTAGTAATTAATATAATAAGAAAAATAAATTGATTTTACTAACGAAACTCTATTGAAGTAAAACTCCTTTAGAATCGTTTTGATTTGGAACTCGATGAAACGAAAATGCGACACGAGAAAGAGACAAACACAAATATATAGGATTAAGCTGGCGAGAGAATGAGATAGAAAACATTACACAGGAAGCGAAAAATAATACTGAATAATGTTATGTAATACATATATGTTAAAATAAAATTTAAAATAACTTTTTAACTTGATAAAGAAGTAAACCTTATAATAATTCTACTCCTGACACTATATTCATCTCATTCTCTCGTAGGTTACTTTTCTGAAGCTTTACTTCTACCGTCTGTGAATTTTTCGTTATAAGGTTTTATTACGTAACGTAGATGATTCACATCTGCCGGGTCAACTTTTTTTATCAATATTTTGTTTTGTAAAAATTATTATGAAAAAAGATAGTAAACGAATACAGAATAAATATTAAATAATATATTGATATTTTTATTTTTGAGATCTAATGTCATTCGAAGTTTATTTTAAAGGAGTTTTTAATTTTTTATATACAATTTAAAAAAAAATTATATTACTTTTGATAATAAGCTAAGTTTAATACTAATTGTTATATTTTCATAAAAATAAACTTTGTTATAATATTCATATTTTTTCATTAATTTTATCACACCACCAACCCTGTTTTATCCCCTGTTTAGACACGTCTGGCTCGTTTGTACTTTGTAGTGACCCTACTTGCTGTGCCAGCGGTCGCGGGTTCGAGTCCGCTGGGGGCATTCATTTGTATGATGAGCACGAATGTTTGTACTTCAGTCATGGGTGTTTTTTTTTTTTTTTTTTTTTTTTTTGTGTAATAACTATCTGGTATCCATAACACAAGCCTACTATGGAATTAGATTGTGCTGTATTAATGTCCCAACATATTTATTTATACGAGGGATTTTGTAGCTAAATAGTTGCTAAAATTCCGATTTTGTTGCTCAATTAAGTTTCTCTAAACAAGAGTTACTGCTACTAAACTTAAATAAATACAAAAAAAAAGTAAAAACTTTGTATGCGTCCGGGATTCGAACCCGGACACCTGTGATTGTCAATCTTGCACCTTTGCCGCTTGACCACGATGATTCCGAGCATAAGAAAGTATCGACCATATTTTGCGTGGAATAATGCGAAAGAAAACCGCATCAAAACTCGAAAACGCGTTTTCCCAGACATAAAAATAATCTAGATCGATTTTTTGCGCATACCAAATTTCAGCGAAATCGTTAGAGCCTTTTCCGAGATCGCCGGTATAAATAAATAAATATACAAGAATTGCTCGTTTAAATATATTAAATGTACTACACTTAGCCAGACCCGGGACTCGAATTCAGGACCTCCGCATCTGCATGTACATACATACTATTTGCTTAGAACAATAGGCAGTTTCTTACTATATTTTTTATATCGCTGTAACTTGACAACACTACATAATGGTGTAAGTGAGGTATGTAAAATAAAACAATCTTTTCAGATTTATTTTGATTTTTGGTTCAAGGTTCGGATGCCAAACAGCAATCATGGTCACAAGAGAAGGAGAAAAATAATTTTATTTTAAATGTCAAATATTCGTGTAAATTTAAGAAAGTATTACAGGAACGAAAAAATAATAATAAAAAGATTTGCATCTTTACACAGGATGTGTATACAGGATATATGTACAGGATACAGGATGGATTTTTGAGACGGAACAGTAAGGGCAGGTACCTTAACTGTTATAATTACAGGGAAATGTTCCTAGGAGACCATCCATAACTTTTCGAGATATTTTGAACTGCATTCACAGATTTTGGAAAAAATGTACAGTTAGCGAAAAAATTCTAAAACACCAAAAAAAATTTTTTTTATCTCAATTGATCCTATTTCATGTAGGGATCAAAAGTCTCTATGGGGGACCATTTAAGATATGAGTACTAGAAATGACAGAAATCGACAATAACTTCTTTTTCCATACATTTAGTAAGGAAAAACGATTAATCAACTCGAAATATTCTTTGTTGCCAAAAGGTCCTCATCAAAATATTCATGAATTATGTATTTATTTTTATATACATTTTTATATTCGTTTTTTAGACATAAATATATACACACATTCTCTTAATACTTTTTCATTTTTAATTAAGATCTCTTTTAATTAGCCAATTATAAAGATAACCTTTTTGACAGGTTTTGTAAAACACAGAAAGTAGTGAATGATATACACGATTTTTATTCCTATTTGGAATCAAAATAGTTTTAAATAATCATACATTGCTGCAACGGCCATAGTTTCTTGTTACTTTGTATATGTAACTTTATTCCATATTTAAACCCCTTTCCCACAATTTTCTATTTTCCAGATCTTAAAATAGCTTGGAAATGGTCACTATTTGAGCGATAAAATCGCTGTAAATTTTCTAATACAATGTAGAAATCTATTCCTTTTGACTGATTTTAGATTATTATTTTGTTTAAGGCTTTCGATGTTATACATCTAAAAAAAGGTACAAACTAAAATAATACTTTATTTCTGTTTTCCCTTGCGCGTTATCGGTACCGTTTTATATATACGATTTCATTTCCCGTTGCACTGCTATGTGCAAAAATAAAAACATGCCGAGTTTATTTCAATGACAAGTTTTTTGAAGCGCAAAGAGACGAGTGGCTATTGCAGTGTATATCTCAGTTTACATCGCCATTTCAATTTACCGTTGATCGTAAAGTAGATGTGTCATTTAAGGGTTAGGTTAAACGTTTGTAAATATTAAAACACGTTTTAGATATTATTTTGTTGTAAGGTTATTTATGTATGTTCGCTTCGGATGATGAGGATGAACAGATCGATCAATAATTATTGGGTGGTAGCTTAGCTTGATTTGTAGATACTATGTTGCTAGAGGAGTACTATAATAAAAAATCCATACTTAATATTATAAAATATGAGAGTGTGTTTGTTTGTTCGTTCGTTTGTTTCTTTGTTTATTTACCTTTCTTTCAAGTCGAAACAGAGTGACGAATCGGTGTGATTTTATGTGTGGAGATAGTTGGAGTGCTGAAGAGCGACATAGGTTACTTTTTACCTCGTTAGATTACCTCATTTCTACGGGAAATATTTCTTTACTACAACTCATAATAACTCATCACACGTATGTATTATATATAATATACCTATAGTCTATATATTCCGTGAAAATGTACCTAGGGGCGAACTCGAGCGAAGCGAGGGTGAGCTACTAGTGGACTAAAAAAGCAACCCCCTTGTTGTGAACGGGAAGAATCTTATTAAAAATCTATATAGGTCAAGGGTAGCTGTAAAGCTCGGGAGGGCGAATTTCCCTTCGGAAGGGTTGTTAGTATTCCAAAGAGAGAAAATATTTCTTTACTTTTTTGTCATATGTATACTGTGTAGTATACTCCTTAACCGATCGCAATGAAAAAGGTTAGGTTTATTGCTGGCGGAACGGTGTGAGCACGTGGCGCCTTATTGCTTCCTGCTTTATATTGAAGCGTATTTCATTCATCACCGGTCGATGAATTCAGAAATAATATAACTAGCAACATATTAACATTATTAATTAGTTTTATTATATAGAAACAAACAGACATACACAAATGTATGAATCTGGTACTAGCTATGTAATATTTAGTGGTTAAAAGATATATCTGTCAAGCCTGAGGAGTCCGACTGGATGGGTACCACCCCTTTATCTATTTCTGCCGCCAAGCAACAATGATTGCATTGTTGTGTTCCAGTTTGAAGGATAAGGTAGCCAGCGCAATTACAGGCAAGAGGCATATCATCTTAGTCATCACAGTGATAACGTACCGGCGGTTCTGCAGTTTTGTTACGTAAAAGTGCATGAGCCGTAGGTGTCATGGGCGACAGGTATCGCTTTCCATCAGGTGGGCCTGTCTGCTCGATTATCAGTGAGTACCATAAAAAAAAATCAACTATTTTCATATAGGAACTTATTTCAAACAATAACGATCTCAATTCTTGCCAAACATAGCCATATAAATGCAAAACTGTTAGTGACAGTTCTATAGATAAAAGGAAAAACGGTTTGACTGGCACTAGGTTAAAACCAATTTCATAAAAATATATACGGGTATTCTTAGCTCTAAAACTCTTAAAGGATTTTTATATTTTTTACTTACATGCGAGTACATGTCTAGCTGGTTTGTCAATTCTGATGTACCTGTGCTCTTTATACGCTTACCCCTACAATTTTAGTAACTGTAGATAGTAGATAATCCATCAAAATAAAATTAAATAAAAAAAGTGTTAGTTTTGGTTAAAAACGTATCATTTTCTTAAGCAAATGTTAAATATAATAAGTATTCTTAATTAAATGGTAAATATAATTAAACTAATAAATGCGCTAGTTTTTTTGGTCAAAACGCACAATTTTTTAAATTAAATGGTAAATACATATAACATTTTAAGATTCTTAATACTGTGCTTGATGTTTAAATAGAGCGGTTTCGCCTCAGAGCGAATTCCGCATTAGTTATAATATGTATTATGTACACCAAGTATACACAAGCATTAAGTCTTATGATGCCTTCAATTCAGTGTGAGTTTTAAAATTTAAATCATTTAATACTTTTTTAGATTTACACGAATATTTAACAGTTTAAATAAAACTGTCTTTTCAGGTTTTTTCGGAGATTTATTTAGATTTTTGGTTTAAAAGACTTAATAAATAAACTTGGCCCGATCCGGGGCTTGAACCCGATACCTCTGGATCTGCAGCCACCGAGGCAGTTAAGAAGACCTATGTACATATTACACTATTGATGATAAGGATGTGACGATAGAGTTAAAAATTGAATAAGTATAATTTTTAGTTTAATTTAAGCTATGATTGTTTATAACATCGTCAAGATGAACTGTGGGTAGTGTCTACTACCTGATGATGAAACTTAAGGTTTTAAACGGGTCTGTTTAAGGTTAAGCATTTGGGATTATTATTATCTGTAGATTGCAACAAGTAGAGTGAAGGGTTACATTATTATATATTATATATTATATATTATATATATATATATATATATATATATATATATATATATATATATATATATATATATATATATATATATATATATATATATTTTAAAATAAAGAGCAAAGATTTGATTGTTTGTTTGTTTGCATCGAATAGACTACTAAACTACTGAATTGATTAAGATGAAATTTGGTGAGAAGATAGTTTGAGACTTTGGGAAAGATAAAGGATAGTTATTATCCCGGAAATCATCCCTTAAAGGGGTGAAAATGGGGATACAAGTTTGTATAGGTAATCAACCTAGGGACGAACACGAGCGAGCGATACAAGAAAAATTGCCTTATATCAGTACTTATTACAACTAAATCTTACAAAAATATGAAATATTTTGATATTAGCTATCTTTTATAAAATTTTTTGGTCTTTGGTTTTGTTAGACTGTAAAATGCATTTATGCCATTATGCTATGCGGGTAGTTTTAAAAGATTAACCGAATAGACAGAAGCGACTCGTATATAATTGAGTATATTATCTATATTATCTATATATATAATAAAGTAACTAAGCCGAATCTGTACATTAAATGTTTTTTGGAAAATCTTATTGAAATAGACATTATTATAGACACAGAGGCCGAATCTATAGTTTTTAGAACTTTTGTCTGTCTGTCTGTCTGTCTCTGTCTGTGACCGCATCAAGGAAAACTAGTGGATGGATTTGATAAAATTTGGTATAATGATAGTTGGTTATCCGGGTCAATATATAGGATACTTTTTACTGCGGGAAAATATTATCTCATCTCTGAGAAATCTATATAAAATGTTAAAACGTAACTAGGGACGAACCCGAGCAGAACCAGAGTAAGTAACTAATATATTAATATAAAAAAATAATTAACCATACTTAATTAACTATAATAAATCTTATTAACTTTATTGTACATTGTACAAGTAACTGTACTGGAACAATAACTCGCCCCATTTCTCCCATTCAAACACAGCTTCCCTAAATCCCGGTTAAAATTCAACGAGTTAAGCCGAGTTGAGTAATGGCCGACAACCCCCACGCGACATCTATAATGTTTCGTAAATATCCCATAAATATTAAAGTATTTGTTACTTTGCGATTGGTAAGCCTATCTTATATGGATTTACTTAAATATAACAGAAAACTTCTTAAGCCTTAGATTAGCCTCATACAGTGAAATGATAAAAGTTGAACTGTACGTTTATCTATATAGATAAATAAAATTGAAATGTCTGTTTGTTACGTCAAAATAATAGCTTTTTAGTAAATGTATATATGAAAGAATGATACTTAAGTATAAGAAAAAAAAATTGTCCGTCTGCCTGTTTGTTCCTGCTAATCTACGAAACCGCTGGACTGATTTGGACGGAACTTTCACTGGAAGATAGCTGATGTTATATCTATACGTGGAAATTTGATTCCAAAATTACTACTTTTTATCATACACTAGCTGTAATTATGTAATAATTAAGTAAAAGCATTATTAAAATCTATACTTAGGAGTTTGTTTGTTTAGTTGAACTCGCTAATATCAGGAACTAATAATCCGATTTGAAAAAATCTTTTTACATTAGATATCCCGTTAACTGAGGAAAGCTATATGCTACATATCATCCCGGAAAAATGTACGGTTCCCGTGGGATAGATTTGTTTTTGTCTATCTTATCTGTGTATTTTAGATGTAAAATTTTATAAAATTGTTCTTTATATGTAAAGGTAATAGATATTTAGGCGACTACTAATAGTCTTGACGACTAATCTTGACGACACCGTATTTACAGGAAAGACTTTCTTAACAAGTTAACCGATGAATCCATTTTAACTTTATTTTCATACTCAGATTTCTTTCGGTTTCTTATATACTATATCCTAAATTGGAAAAGTGGGAAGCTACTTTTGATTCTAGAGAAAGATTCCTGAGGATTAGAAGATAGTTATTTTTAGTGAAGCCGTAGGTTAAATTATTGTTTATATATATATATATTTTATTGTTATTATATTATACAAAAAATATGCAAAATATTATACAGATATACGTAATTCTCTATTTACATACTAGTTAACAATTAATGTCGACTTAATTAATCAATTAAATCTTAATATTCAAAACAAAAAGGCAGATTTATTCCATAAAAAAAATCAGCATCCATATTAAAATCAGAAAAAAAAATGAAATCTCTTATCAACCCTTTCACCGAGTATTTTAATTCCCACAAGTATTTACGTAGCAGTGCGGGAAGCGTGTACAAAATAAAAATGGCGTCAAATATTCACGATATGGAGTTTGTTAGTCCGGCCACGTCCCGCGTAATTTACGGATTGGCTGCAACGAAAAAACATAAAGAGGAAGCTCTGGGATAAACTTGGCAAGCGCGAGCGATGCCAACTATGGCTCTGGCTTTTGGCTCTTTTATACTTTACTTATAACTTGTCAATGTGATTGATTGGTCTCGGAAACATGACAATTTTGATTTACTATATATAGATCAACGTAACCCCTCAATTTCGGCTGTTAGTTATGTTTTACACATCATTTTTTTATATATTCTTGGCGAAAGTGTGTTTATTGTATTATCTTTCTATTTTACATAGTTATACGTATTTCTAAGTATAACAACTGATCGACGTGATTTTTGACTTAAGATACTTTTAATCCCGCAAAATCAAAGGGTTCCTGTTCGGGACATTTGTTTGATGAGAAAATTGCTTTGAGACGCGCCTGAACGAAGCTAGAATAAGATCAAACCATATTTGGTCATATAAAAGCTTTAAACAATAAGTTAGTAAATACGTGTATATTATATCCATATACATATATATTATGAGTGTATGATTTTTTGCAAGCTTTAAGGACGAGATGTATAGATCTGTGTAAATATATCTATTTCTACCGCCAAGCAACAATGATTGCATTGTTGTGTTCCGGTTTGAAGGATAAAGTAGCCAGCGCAATTACAGGCAAGAGGCATGTCATCTCAGTCCTCACAGTGACAACGCACCTGTGGTTCTGCATTTTTGTTACTTAAAACCTAAGTGCATGAACCGTAGGTGTTATGGGCGACAGGTACTGCTTTCCATCAGGTGGTCTGTCTGCTCGTTTGTCTCTGAATCGCATAAAAAAAATGTTAAATATTATGCCAAAATTCTTCTTTAAGCAAAATAAATATTTCGTAACCTCAAACGTTTACTTTATTACTTAACAAACCGTACTTTGCTTATTAAAGACAACAGTCATTATTATTTACTTTGGATTCAAAGTAAACTTTGAATCGGCTATCCGAATAAGTTACATACTAATATGCATCAAAATCAAAATATGACAGAAAAGATCATTTAATTTTATTCAGGTTATTGAGCTTAGAAATATGTCAAATGGAAATGTCAACAATATACGCTACTGAAAAATCAAAAATATTAAGTAAGCTTCGGAATGTAAAGTTCACTTTGCATTGACGACTTTGGCTTAAAGTTTCGGTTTTTTCCAAGATCACCAATAAACAAAATCAATGTAATCAGCCTTATTTTCTTCTAATATTGACATCAACTTCTATCTTTTTTTAAACGCTATTGTAAATAATAATATTAATAATAATTTCTTTATATCCAAAAAAATATAATAATATTGCTTATATAACACTGTTTTTTATGCTTTAGTTTCAAATTACCATTTGAATGTATGTACCTACATTACATTCTATACGCTAGATATTACTTTAAAAATTTATAATCATTTTTATCGAAAAATATACTTTATTTGGAAAAATAAACGCGATCCCCAGGTTTCCCTTTACAGTAAAAACCCCTAACAAGTTGTGTACGCTTTCATAAATAGCAGGAGCTCATGTTATTTACTTACTAATAAACTTAAATGCCCACCTTTTTTTGAATTTATCTGTGCGTATAGTAAATTATAGGCAGTTAGGCAGTGGTAGCCCAGTGGTAGCACACTCGCTTGGGAAACCGAGTGAAGCGGGTTCAAATCCCGGGTCTCGCACCTCTGACATTTTGTGAAGGAAAACATCGTGAGGAAACCTGCATGTCTGAGAAAACCTAGCAGTTTTCATAAGACATGTGAAGTCCGCCAACCCGCACTTGGCCAGCGTGATGGACTATGGCCTGATCCCCCTCGTACTGAAGGGAGGCCCGTGCCCAGCAGAGGGACTTTAAAAAGGACTGAATACATAGAAAATTATATTTATTATTATTCTTTCTTTTTATACTGTAAATACTCTAAATAACTAATGAGTTTTGAATTAATGAATTTTATTTGTGTAGAGACACTCTTTCGCTTTTAAAGACTAATTTTTTTTTCTTTACGATTTTTCTTTCCATTTTGGTATTAATAACTGGGTTACGTATTATCATTTATAATCATATCTTGCTAATTTACCATATAACTTACGATAAATATCTTTTAATAATAATTAAGTAAATTGATTTAGCAGTTCTAGAGCTACGAGTTTATGCGCACTAACGGACGAATAAAGAGACGTTCTGTTATATCTATAAAAAATATAATTAAGCCGAATCTGTATATTAAATAGTTTTTGGAAAATCTTATTGAAAAATACATTATTATCGATACAGAGGCCGAATCTATAGTTTTTAGAATTTTTGTCTGTCTGTCTGTCTGTCTGTGTCCGCATCACGGAAAAACCACTGGAGGGATTTTGATGAAATTCGGTATGATGATAGCTGGTTATCCGGGTCAACATATAGGATACTTTTTACTGCGGGAAAATATCTAATTTCTGAGAAATCTATACTAAACGTTAAAACTAGGGACCCGAGCGGAGCGAGGAGGGTGAGTCGCTAGTTTAAAAATAATTAAGTAAATTAAGTAAATCTAGTATTTCTTAAGCGATAAGCGCACAAACAGACGGATTAATAGATGTTCTATTATATAATAAATTAAATTAAGGAAAATCATTAAAAAGAAAAAAAAATTACATTTCTATTAAAAAACTTTTTTTAATAAGAAATGGGTTAACTTAGCACCTGCATCTTAACTTTATCTACACGTGCTCTTAAACTTCCTATGGAGGAAATACGTTTCGCGGCCGACATGTTTACGGCGCGGATGTCGGCTTATTTATTGCCGTGGTTTCTGTTACTTTACCAATCAGATGAAAAATCTTAACTTTTTTATTAAATGAAATGTCATGTCATATAATGTTTTTTCTGTTTCCGTATATAGGGTTCCGTACCCGAAGGGTGTCAACAGGACCTTATTAATTTCCGTCCGTTAGTCGGTCAGCGTGCGTGAATCATGATCATTCAATCATTCTCATGAATCGTAATAGTTGGACATTTCATACATAGTAACAAATAATAAAAAATATTCCACCAACAGGATGGGCCCTAGTTACGTAGTACATATAATGCTTGTAATTCAGACTATTACATGTTCAATGAAAATCCTCTGCTGTGTCCAGATATAAAATGTAGTAATTTTTTTAACTAGCGAGTCAAACCGATTTCAAAAATTTAGATGTACTAGTTGTTAGGCAACTCCTTTTCCTAAAGATGATCAAAAATAAGAATTTCACTTATTTTACATCAAAAACCAATTCAAAACGATTACCTTATAGTATGTAAAGATATAAATATTTGAAATAAAACCATCTTTTCGGATTATTTCGCGGATTTATTTTGATTTTTGGTTTCCGACGTTTCGAATGCTTTACATCAATCATGGTCGCAGGAGAGACTAAGGTTTTAGTCGTCTCAAAGGCGAATATACTTATACTTGTTACACCAAATACTAAATAACATTAGTAATTAATAAAAAAAATTTAAAAAATGTAATATTAATATTAAAAATATTGCTGTCCTTAATTATAATACTTATTAAAAAAATTAAAATGTTTAGAATTAAAATCAACAAATATTGTAAGGTGCTTTGGTGCCATTTTTGAATTTTTAAATCGTTTTTGTAAAATAGTGGGTAGGCACTGTCTGTAACAAGTACCTGTCACAAGTCTGTCGGGAACTAAAAATTAAAATAAATCCGCGAAATAATCCGAAAAGATAGTTTTATTATTCAAATATTCGCGTAAATCTAAGAAAGTATTAAATATTTGGTGCTTAAATCAAGCAAAGTAGATTAAACTGTTCGGGATGGTTACATTGTAACTCTGTAGCCATTAGAGTGGCGATTTCCGGAATGTCTAGTAAAATTATAGCAAATTTTCGGGCTTGGAGAATCACTTTGCGATATAAATGCGCGTGTAGTATTCAACACGGCGGATATACCTCTAAGAGTTTAAACACGGTAATGTATGTAACATTACTGTGGTTTAAATGTGACTGTTAAATATTACTACTAAACGTGGCTTATTCAGTAAAAAGCATAGGATAAGAACTACGTTTGTATGTTCTTAGTTAAAAAAAATATTTGGTCATATTTTAAAATGGACTTCAAATAAGGAGTGCAGTTAATTGATATGGCTAGTTAAATTTTTTTATTATTTTCGTGAAAATGATGAAATATTATAAGTTAGAAAAATTTTATGACTTAAAAATGTAGGTCTTTGGTTTCGAAACAGTATCTAAAGAGGTTTAGACAATTGTCATTCTACAATCGTTGAAAAATAGTAACTCAGAAAAAATATTTGGGACTGGCTTAATATTAAGACTAATTTCACAATAGTTAAGAATTGTACCTGCTATTTATGTAGAAAGGAGACGACAAAATTTGACTATTATCTATTTCACGTTTATTTTTGAAGTTATAATTCTTTTGGGACATTTGGAAAAAATTATGAGAGTAAAATTTTTACGATGCGCGCGCACACCGACAGCCAAAAAGCGACATGATGAAGTTAGCTGCATTCTTTTTACAAACAGAGAGTTGTGACATACGGGATGAAATCTTTAGCTATTTTTGATCTGTTACGCCAAAGAAGTATAATTTCTTACATGCGTAAATAAGTACACACACACGTTTTTTTATACATATAATAATGTCATGATTATAAATAGATGTCAACTGTCAAAAATCATTATGATTGTCATCTTTAATTATTAGCCAATCCCAAGGTGTAATGTGAGGTCTTTCCGCCCATGTACTAAGCTGTCAATGTCATTTTCCACTGCATATGTCAATTTAAACTAAAAAGATTGGTTAATCTGTAATTTTTTACCGCCCTCAGCTAATAAATAAAAGCACAATATACAAACAACACAAAGGCTGACAATGTACGTAGAACTGAAGACATCACCTAGTTTTGTTTTTTGTTCATAAGCGGAATTTTATGGCGCTATTACGGGTATCTTTCGCATTTTTATGTGCCTCACAATTGGGAGGAAGTCCAACTGTTTTGATATACTGTGCCAACATATTACATGGAAATGGACTTTGTATTAACATATAAAAGCGTTTAAGTGTTCTAACTATTATAAATGACTGCCAATGGCTTAAGAATAATATGATCAAATATAGTTCGAGTGTACATCCACGAGGGCCATCGTCTATCTGATAAGGGGGGATACCCGGCCAAATACGTATTTTGTTTGGAATACAATGTGAAACAACTTTTGTGATTACCCCATTAAATCATATTACAATCATTATTTATGGCTAATGAACATTAATTTAATATAATCAATTCGCGTATTTTGTGGTTTTTCTTGTAAATTTATCAATTGAAGCTGTTTAAATTATTTAAGCGAGTGTTTAATGGTAGTAGGTACTAATTTAAAATTTTGGACTAGTTTGTTGGTTTAGTATGAATCCGGAGGTCCGGGGTTCGAATCTTGGGTTGGCTGAAGTAAGTCTCATACCCTAATAGGTGCTTATTTACATATGTCGCATCATCATTTTTATTTACGTGGCAATGTTAATTACATTTATACTAACTAAATTTTCTATCATTACGAAATCCACGATTAAAAACTAGTTAAATAATAATATATGTATATTCATATAAAATTGCGATAATTGCTGCCATCATCATACATATACTATGTAGAAATGGTTTTAATATAGAAAAAGGGAAAATTTAAGAAGTAACAAAATTTTCTACAAAGAATATTTCGAGCACTTGCATAGATTCTTGTGAGGCAATACATTTTAATACCAAACTAGTTTTTTGTTGTTTAGATTAAACAATAAAAACGATAGCTCACGTCATATCCTTTCATCAACCGCCATATTGGCCGCCATGTTGGTAACCATGTTGGCAGCCATATTGCTCCGTCATCTGATTAAGTTGGTAAATCGAGTGGAAGGATTGATGGATGGCCGGATCGTTAATTATGTTTTAACGTAGTGCCTCTGAAAAAATCGTGACTTGAGTAAATATGTGCACTACGCTAAGAATGTCAAGAATGTTTGTTGGCTTGGGCTCGTATCCAATCTTTAAATATACTTTATTTAATCCTAATTTTCCGAAATACTAATTAATATAATTTTTCTTCAACATATACTTACACTATATACAATGTAATCACATGTTATTATTTGCCCGATACCCAAATTCAAACATCTAAATAGGCAAAAATTATCGGTTACCGGAAAAATCTAATCGATTTTGGCAAAACTTTTAGAAACTCTTAGAAACTGATAGAGCACTAGAGTTTTAGCAAAATAGGCAATTTTATATCCCAAGAGGAGGGATGTCTTGGTGTGGGGCGTAATTGAAATAAAACTAAAAAAAATCCTTTTGACTCTTTCAACTTTATTCAATAACCCTTGTCAAAATGAATAAAATGAGCCCCAACTCAAAGATTTCACTAGTTGTCATTGAAAAGTCAGTTCATCATGACCTCCTTTCTGGTTTAGTCATCTGATTAGCTTGACATTTAGTATTTTGACGTTTAGTAAGTTTAAATAGATTTTTACATTAAATTGCATCCTTGGTTAATTAATTACAAATTAACCATTGGGATTTACATCACTAATATTTTAATACACATCTGAAATCGGAATCCACTTTAACCATAACAGCTGATTTATGGATGGATAATAGAAAGAAGTGTTACTGTTACAGGTTATACAAATATTAAAGGCTATTTATTTCCATCCCCACTGTACGTTGCGTCGGTAGATCTCGCTGCACCGTTTTGTTGAATGTACCGATATGTTTGTTACGCGAATGTATTCTTGCATTTATTTTGTAAACAGATAGCATAATATATTTTTCTGAACTACACTGTAGAGTATTTGCCAACTTGATTTATAAAGATAAGTAGTTCTTTTTAATATGAAAGATGTTATCAAGATTTATTGTTTACTTCGCTTAGATGTAATGAGACGTATTATATGCGTAGATATGATTTCACATGTTTTTACCCGCGGCTCTTTTCGACTATAATATAAACCTTTGTGCTAATTCAAGTTACGAGTTATTTAATCATTCTGTTATAAATTTTACTCATTAGGCCAAAACAGTATGAGGAAATACCAACATTAGTTCTCAAACTTTGGCATTCATAAATATTAATTAGTCCTATTGTTTATATCTTTTGTATTCAGATTAATAGATTTCAAAAGCTTTATGAATAGACTATACGAATTTCTGTCATTCCCATAATGCAATTTGACTTTCTATATTCTACTACCCGCGGCTTCACCCACGTTCAAACTTCTGATTATTACCAAAGTTCACAGGATCATCCGCTAAGCTAATCCGAAGATTGCCTGAAAATTTCATCATAATCGCTCCAGCTATTTTGGAGTCCATAGGGAACATACATACACACATTATGATTTTTATATATATATATATATATATATATATATATATATATATATATATATATATATATATATATACACTTGACGAGTTACTCTCAAACATATAACAGACACATATTTAATAGCTTTGAAAAATATTGGCTAAATAAATAATACACCAAACATCAAAGACAAATTATATATCTTATTAAAATAAATTAATAGGATCAGTCGAACTACGCTGTTGAAAGCTTTTCATAAGCCCGTTATTAACCTAGTAATAATTTGATGATTTCGCTTCCATATAATTATTTGTAATTGGCTTTATTTATCGAGTTTAATACTTAACTAACTGTTTCTCGTTGCTTTGTCTGCGAATTAATGAGAAACTAGTGACTTGCCCGGGCTTAGTTTAGGTTCTAACTATATCCCCCGATCGCTAGCGTCTGGCAAGCCAGCCGGGCGTGAAGCCAAGAAGGAGGTGGTCCACTTTGGTGGCAGTGTATTATTGGGGAGTACCTGGTACTTTTCTGACATGGACTGAGAGAGCAACCTCTTGGTTGTTGTGGTCTACCTTGGCAGGCCTGCCGTCGGGGTGTTGTGCTTGTATGCGTAGATCCTGCGACGTTCCATTAAGACGGGCGGATTCTGTTGGGTTTTAGTAGGTAATACGTGCTGTCCCACATAACCACCTGTATGTATTAAGGTGGTATGCGTAAATGCATTTCCTAACTAAAAAATGTTATATTTAATCAAAAAGTAGCTATTATAACTATATTTATAAGGAAATTCTAATTACTTTAAATAGTATAAGCTTTTCAGAAATACATTTTGATTGTCAAAAACTTTACTTAGCAACAGAAAAAAAATGGTGTAAACCTAAAAATCTCAGCGGGACTATATTATTATATAGAAAAATCTGTTATATAATATAATAATTCATGTTTTTTTCTTTTTCAAACAAAATATAATCATTTTTAAGGACTATATAAACTGTTGAGACTGACGTTACTGGTATTCTCTGAATTATTATTGGTCGCCTTTTCTCTTAAAAATACCTGTTATAAAAAAGTCTGCAGAGACGTCCGTTTGAAGACTAAATGCGATTCGTTCTCTTTCATCTCCCACAAACTTTATGCTAAAAATATTTTCTAATTTTAACCATTTTTATAATTTTAATAAGTTTTATAATTGAATATGGAATATTATTTATTTAATTTTAGCTGTTATTATTATAATTATTTTTTTTTTTTAAGAAAACTTTATTTTGTGGTAGGCTGTCTGTAACAACTATATAATGCCTTTGAGATGGCTAACACCTTAGTCTCTCCCGCGACCATGATTGCTTTAAAGCATTCGAAACGTGGGAACCAAAAATTGTTTTATTTAAAATGTCAAATATTCGCGTACATCTACGAAAGTATTAAGAATTTTCATTAGTTATGAAAGGTATTATTTTAAGAGACACTCTAGTGTTGTTAAATTATTTTTTTTTTTTTTGATAAATTTTGTTAGCCACGTATTTGAAACAAGTTTCAAACGCATTCAAAATGAGTGTAGAACATTTGTTACTTTAGACAAGTTGAATTATCTCATTTCAAAATCTATTAATAAGTTTCTTAGGATGATACATTAATATTAACACAGTATATTAATCTATTCAGACGTCTAACGAAGGCGTCTAGACGTTCGGGTGGTGCGGGAGATGACGCGAATGACCTGATACCGACCGCCATACTTACTTTTATATGTCAGTTGGGAAACGGCTTGAGCTTTTCAAAACCATTCGCCATGAAAATTGGTGTTTTTAGTTAAACACAATAAGTTAAATCAATTGCCTATAGTATGGATTTAAATAATGTGATTCTAATAAAACATACCTATACAGTATACATATATATAAAAAATCGGCTGAATTTAATTGAAAGAACATTAATAATGCTCTAATGGGTATGAAATACTAAAAATTAAAAGCTTTAGTAATTAAATTCAATAAAACAATATAACAATTAAACGATCCAATTGTAAAGGCACTCTAAAACATAATGAATTCACATACAAATATGCACTAAAATATTGTACAATTTGTAGCGCGGTGTGATGTTAAGAATGCAGACCGAATACCGTGCTAATGCTGTTTCATTGAACGACTAACGAGTCAACCCTCTAACTGTGGGGGCTATTAACCTATGTATTTCTTACTTTATAAAAAGAACTACAGTTGTAATGTATCATCAATGAATCATCGCTTCGCTTAAAACTAGAGATTCACTATCGCTTCGCTCGGGTACGTCTCTATGTGTCCAATAGTATATATGTGTTACTCTAGGACATAGTCTATAATATATGTATTAAACTAATTTCCGCATTTTTAACACTATGTGTAGCCTATGTGTAGTATTTATTAATTTTATATAGCGTTTACATTTTAGTATCTAGACGTGCTATGCATTAATGGAAATAGAAATTTACTTTTGTTCTAGATACTTCACAACAAAAAAAATATTCTAGATATTTTATTTTAAACTTATTAAAATAAAATCGTTGAATCACAAACTATCTTTAGGATTACAGGGTAGCTGTGGTGTGGTACATTAGGTTGAGGAAAAATTCATTTTCACCCGAAGATAAAGTTTTATTTTATATTCAATCCCGCGGGAATATTTGTTTTCCGGGATTAAAAGTGTAAGTACTTTTCTTATCAGATTCTGTTATTTCTAACAATGACAGTTTTTTTTAAAATATAGCTTTATACATTGTACCCGCCACATGAGAAACTATTTTTTATAGTTTTAAACCGATTTTACTACTTTTAAAGTTTTATATACACATTTATTCATACCACCCTTGCTTCGCGAAGATGATATTTTAACTGGACATTTTCTTCATTTCTTTGAAAATTTTAAACATATTTTTTTCAAAGATAACCTTAGTCTTGAAGTTTTGCATACAAACTTGTTACCACTTTTTTTTTTATTTTGATATCATTTGTGCCTGTTTTCCCCAATTATAGATCAGTTTAGCCATTTGACGTTAATCCAAGAGACGAACAGATTAACATCCTCTAATATTAGTATGGATAAAAGGGGCAGTGGTAGTCCAGTGGTGACTCACTCTCTTGGGAAACCGAAAAAAGCGGGCTAAAATCCTGGGTATACCTCTGATATTTTCATGTGCGAATCATTTTCTAACATGATTACCACTTTTTTGCGGTGAAAGAAAACATTGTGAGGGTACCTGCATGTCTGAGAGAATCTAGCAAGTTTTCAAAAGACATGTGAAGACCGAAAACCCGCACTCAGCCAGTGTGGTGGACTATGGCCTGAATCTTCTTGTATTAAAGGGAGGCCCGTGCCCAGCAGTGGGACGTTAAAAAGTGCTGCATACAGTATGGGTAACTTTGAAACTAAAAAATTGGACTACTATTATAAATACGATTTTTTATGTAGAATTGTGTGTATGTTTGTTACTTTTTCACGTTGAAACGATAGGTTAGATTCGCATAAAATTTAGTACACAGATACTAGTATACTCTGACCTGAAGAAACACGTAGGCTACTACTAAGTATATCTACATACGTAATAGTAGCTTACGTGTTTCTCGACGGACGAACCGACCAAAACAAGGGTAAGACGATAGTATATCATATTTTTCGTTTTTGAAAGATACAGACATAAGCTTATTTGTTGCAGGGTTGCTCCGCTGTCCGTCCGTACATCATGCTACCTCATAAACTAATAACCACATTAAGCCTCCTACCGTTTTGTATTAGGGGAGATGAGCTATGAGATGAGCGTTTGCCAAAATATATAAGACGATAGTACTGAAATAATTTAAAAATTTGATTTCTTTTTATTTAACAATAACAAAGCAATACATCAATACCAGTAAAAGAGAACTAGTGACATTTAATTTTTTTAACATCGGTTAACTTTAGCCGACAGGGCGTGTCTAAGAACATAGAAAAAAAATGTACACTGTACATACACTTGCTACATTACCCTTCTTTTAGGACAATTGGGTAAAAGGCTACTTTAGTTGAGTTAATGGAAAGAAATCGCATTTTTTTATATTTTAGGTATGTTTTTACTATATTATGTTAGTTTATATTTAAAATTATATAATTGATTTGTTATTTATATTTTATCAGTTTGCAGAATGCACATACAAATAAAGCATCTTTCCTGTAATATTTTAAGTTCTTTAATCTTATAAATATTATAAATGCGAAAGTTTGGATGGATGTTTGTTACTCAATCACGCCAGAACGGCTGAACGGATCTGGATGAAATTTGGCACAGAGATAGATTATAGTCTGGAACAACACATAGGTTACTTTTTATCCCGAAAAATTTACGGTTTGAATGGGATAGATTTTTGTTTCGTAACTAAGGAAGAACTCGAAGAAGCAAGGGTGAGTAGCTAGTGAAGCTATATAAATAAAAAAATAAATTGTATGATGATATATTATTATTGCTAGTACCATTATTATTAATACTTATACGCTCTTTTCATGGCTCAAAGCAGCATAAAACTTTTACTAAACCATTTAACTTCGTTATGAAGTCTTTATTTCGTACCATGGCTTTTTACTTAATAGGCAATATTCATAACCTCATACTGTGGGCGTGCCGCGGGCATTTTTAGTTATCTTGCTTTAAAGAAGCTCTAATTTTCAATTATTTTTGGTCAAATTTTTTTACGTATATTTTCACTGTTCTATATAATATGATATTAAATTAGTATGTGTTTTTTAATTAAATTATAGTATGGTTAATAATTTATGTTCATTTTTAACCTCAATAATGTAATATAAGTTTATTTCTTAGACATTCTCTTAATAAGTTTAATAGTAGTATAGTCTATTGTATTTATAATTGGTCGGTTTTTAAATAAATAAGTAATTTCGATGCTTAATTACTTTACAAAATGTTAAACAACTGGTGATAGACAGACAGACAAATTATAAGAGTCCTCGTGAAATACCATAGTTAGTCAAAAAAAAAAAAGAAATTTCTTTCACGAAATTAACAAATTACATTCTTGTTTGCATTTGTATCCACCATCCGCCAGATACCGTCATACTATCACCTATCCAAAGTTGAAAACATTTTCAAGGGCGACAAAAGTTTGTGACAGACGACGACGTTAAGTCTGCTGTGTGACGCTATTTTTTATGTTAATCGCGTAAAGACTTTAAAAGATCTTAGGACTAAGTAGATAGAGCTTCTAGGAGATAAAGTCAAAAAAATAAAAATATATTTTTATACTTTATATGACAAACCTTTAATCTTGAAAGGCGTAGGGCTTATTCACATTATACATACATAGATAGCCACTAAAAATAATTACGTTTTTACTAATTCTACAAGAAATTCTCTAATAGTGATGTCAATACTTTACCTCGGGTATGTAGGTAAAATGATCTAAATATAGGTATTTTATTTAACTTAGGTTATAAATCGTAAAACAATGCGCGTCGGGCGTCAGTTTCCCGTGCCGAGCTTTGTCTTGACTACATCATAACATTCGAATGACGTGAAATGTTGATAGTTTTGTTACAATATTCTGTCTACTAGCGGCGGATTCGTCTCTAGACAAACAAAAACAAATCTATCCCACGGGAACCATAAATTTTTCTGGGATAAAAAGTAGCATATTTGTTATTCTGATGTATGATCTATATTATTGTAAAGTAACATTAAAATCTAATCAGTAGTTTTTGTGTATTGAGCTGTATAAGTTACTATAGTTTTTTAACTGTCCCACGGGAACTCTTTAATTTTCGGGGATGAAAAGTAACTAAGATGTTGACCGCGGATATAAGGTACGACCATTTTTTTTCAAAATTTTTCAAAATTTCATTTTAAACAATCCAACAGTTTCGGAGATTAGCCCTTACAAACAGACAGAGACAAATAGACAGAGAAACAAAAAAAAAATGAAAAAAAAAACTGGATTTGTTCTATTTCTCTTTTTACATCCCCCTGACTAGGTTTTTAGCATTTTTTTTTCTATGTATAGACATTCGACCTCTAGAATTTTATTATATGTATAGATAAATTTCTTCTAAAAGAAAAATATAAATCTACAAAAAGTCCAGGTAATTTATTAAAAAAATGGTCAAGTGCGAGTTGTTGTCGCATTGGGTTACATATATTTGAAGTTTTTCATAATTTCTTGTTGTATATTATATACTAAGTTATTATTATGCTATATATAGGTACCTGTCCTACTCCGTTCGTTTAGTTTATGTATGCATTAATCCCTAATATCCCTATATAATCCCTAATAACAATAAATATTTATTATGTAAATTATTATAACAAGTAATACTATTATATAATGATAAATACATAAGTAAAGATTTCCAATCTGATTGACAGCTAAATAAATTAGCGCGTTTAAAAAAAAATTGTAAGCTCTTCAGCTTTTATCAGCTTCAAGTTGACTTCTACAAAATGATTGATTGGAGATAGTTGGCAATGGCAAGTAATCTATACAAGTCTTATTTTCTACTAGCGACTCACGCTCGCTTCACTCGCGTTTTACGTTTTCACGGTTAGCTATGTTTAGGTATACATAAATAGTAGCTTGCTACTCCTAAGATATTCATTTATATAAATTATATAGCCATTTACCCTTGGTAGGTGCGTAGGCCGTACGTGAATTTTGTTCATAATTTCATGGGTTTTAATTTTTTTTTCACGGAACCCTGATTCTTTTTCTAAAATAAAAGTTACTGCCTATAACATCAGCTATCTGCCAGTGAAAGTCCCGTCAAAATCGGTCCAGCTATTTCGGAGATTAGCCGGAACAAACAGACAGACAGACAAAAATTGTAAAAAATTTTGTTTTAGTATATGTACCGTGTATACATCAATATGCATTAAGTAAAAAGCGGTTATTTTAATATTACAAACAGACACTCCAATTTTATTTATCTGTATAGATTAGATGTACGGAACCCTAAAAATATATCAATAAATAAAAACAGTATACCAATACCTATAATTGTGTATTACAACGAACTTACTAATACAACGGTCGAAGTTCTGCACGTTTTTCAGGCGAGTTCATATTGAATGGGCTCCATAAATCCTCCACGAGTATAACAGTCTCTGTCACTACATATATCCGCAATATTTGACAACAAACGCTCCCAAGTTTTTACGATTGTTTTTATTGAGCTTTCTATTCATATTTCTTAACTTTCGTTAGCTTGGATTGGGATAACCATGTTTTATAAGAAAAAATATTAGATATACCTATTCATACTAAGTTGATGATACGTATGGCTCAGTTTGTAGTGACCCTACTTGCTGTGCCAGCGGTCGCGGATTCGAGTCCCGCTAGGGGCATTCATTTGCGCGATGAGCACGAATGTTTGTACTCCAGTCATAGGTGTTTATATTTATTACATGTATTTATTTAAAGTTACATATGTATGTGTAGTGTATCAACTATCCAGTATCTATAACACCTTGCCATGGAGCTAGATGGTGGTGTGTTAATGTCCCAACATATTTATATTTATTTATTGAAACTGTATTTTCAGTTTATAGGAAAGATAAGTATAGAATGATCATGCAAATATTTACAGACATAGGTAGAACAGACGTAACGTTTGAGCAATCTTTTTATCAAGTCTAGATAAATTGGTTTTAAAATTTAAAAATTTTAGAAGTTTAGATTTGAATCTATTAGAATTATGAAAATATTCAATATATATCTATACATATAATAAAATTGTAACTAAACCGAATCTGTACATTAAATATTTTTTGGAAAACCTTATTGAAATAGACATTATTACCGATACAGAGGACAAATCTATAGTTTTTAGAATTTTTGTCTGTCTGTCTGTCTGTTACCGCATCACGGAAATACCACTGGAGGAATTTTTAAGAAATTTGGTAATATGATAGCTGGTTATCCGGGTCAACATATAGGAATTTTTTATTGCGGGAAAATATCTCATCTCTGAGAAATCTATACTAAACGTTAAAACATAAGAAGTGACGAACCCAAGCGGAGCGAGGGTAAGTCGCTAGTGTAATCTAAAAATTTATAAGTGTAAATATTCTTAACTTAAACATGGTGACCCTATCAGCAAAAGTTCAACGAATTAAACAAACTTGTATCGCGAGGAGCTAGCTCGAACACGGTATTGCGATTCTCCATCCCATTTGTAATTGCCACCCCACTTTTCCCTCCAGTATCATTTGCATGGATTCAATTAGGATACGATTGAATGGGAACGTTTTTAGGCTTCTTGTTGAAAACTCATTCTAAATACGATAGAAAATGACTAAGTAATGTAACATATAAAATTTTGCGGTAATTATAGCTTGATACTTAGGTTAGATAAGTTAATTTTCGATCATTTATATCGAGAATAGAATCCAAAAAAAAAAAACATATAGCATAAATAAATAAAATATGTAATAATAATATGTATTCAGCCCTTTTTAACGTCCCACTGCTAAGCACGGGACTCCCTTCAACACGAGGGGGATCAGGCCATAGTCCACCACGCTGGCCAAGTGCGGATTGGCAAACTTCATAATAACAAAATATATGTATATATTTTAGCATTATTTCATGAAATTAGAGTTTGTCATTCTTATATTAAGTATGTTATATAAGTACCTATATATTACCATTACTCATATCGATTTTATTAGGGCGTCTGATAGAAAGATTATTATTAATTATTAATGAAGCGTGTCGACTGCTTATTCTTTCTTTTCTCGTCTTTGACTCTAGATTCCTTCGTTTTTTGCTAAAAACATTTTCTTTTAAATTACGTAATGAACATACATTATTCATACATTTCTATTGACTTCAAAAACAAATATTAACATAAAGTAAATCACACGACATTATATAAACATAGCCACTCAACAACTTGAGCTTTATTACATAAAGAAAAGAGGCATACTTTGAGAAAAATCTTCACGCCTCTAATAAGAAAGCCTATAGCGCAGCGCGACGGCAAAATTATCCAAGCTGTTCGAGCCGCGACGTAACTAAAAGGTAAACCAATTAGCGCTCTTTAAAAATTCAACACGCTTCAAGCAACGAAGCTCTTTTAAAAAGCGTGACGCAGATGCTGGAAATGTGGATACGTTATTTAAAATTTTGTGTTGCAATATAATAGATTCGTGGTTGGTGTAGTATGTCGGGTGAATGATAAGAAAAACGATATAGTGTCATCTCTATCCCTCGCTTTTCTTGAGTCCGTACCTGGTATCCTTTGTCCCGCTGAGTTTCTTTCGCCAGTTCTTCTCAGGTTTGGCTCCTTCTTTCCGAATTGGTTGTAGATTCATGACGTTTAGTATGAAATTGTAATAATTTAATGCTGAATAAAATATTTTGAATTTGGATTTGTATGTATAATATTATATAGAGGCAGCACTACCACTTGCCAGATTTTATTACTAACAGTGGCCTAGGTGTTACTGATTCCAAGTCTTAGTCCATTCGTGCAGCAAATTTCATTCAAATTCATCTAATCCTTTCAGCATGATATACCACATTCTTGTAAGAAGTGCACTACTTTTATAAGGCAGTGGTAGCCCAGTGGTAACGCGCTCGTTTTGGAAACCGGATGAAGCAAATTCTGGGTCTCGCACCTCATGTGCGAATGATTTCCAACATGATTACTACTTATCTTACAGTGAAGTAAGCTTCCATGTCTGAGAGAATCTAGCAAGTTTCCGAAAGACATGTGAAATCCGCCAACCCGCACTTGCCCATCGCAGCGTGGTGGACTATGGCCTGATCCCCCTCGTATTGGAAGGGAGGCCCGTACCCAGCAGTGCGACGGTATTATTTCATCGGTTTATGTAAGCAAATATAGCCACCTATATAATGTCACGTCCAAGAGTCTTTTATTCTCATGGTATTTTTGAAATGCGATCATCTTGTTCCAGTATGCGGCGGCACGGCAGCGGGCTACTTGTAACACTGAATAACAAGTATCGATTATACACTAACGGCTAATTGGAAAAATTCCAACTACATTTTGTGCTGTTTTCTATATTTTAGTTGATTTTAGTAAGCCGTATATAATAGCCTGTTTTATAAGAGGTAAGAATTTTACGGACTTTATGCCAAAATATACTAAACACTTTATGACTGTTTGATCTTTTTATGGTCTAAAACCAGTCTTCAAAATTTTCGATCCTGGTTAATTTGTAGTAGCTTCTGTTTTTGTCTCATCCTAACTTTCGTGGGGGCTTGAAGTTTTCGCAAATGATCCTACAAGTTTCCAACATTGCCACTATAGAGTTGACTAGTGGCTATAGTGAGTAAAAGTTATCAGGGAGTTTATGTAGACAAAATATCATTCTGCAATCGTTGAAGAATAGAAATTTTAATAACCTAATAGAAACATAATGTCATACTCATATTTATACAGATAAATAAAATTGGAGTGTCTGTTTATAATATTAAAATCGTTTTTTACTAAATGCATATGGATGTATGTATACACGACACGGTACATAAACCAAAACAACATTTTTTACAATTTTTCTGTCCGTCTGTTTGTTCCGGCTAATCTCTGAAATGGCTGGACCGATTTTGACGGGACTTTCACTGGCAGATAGCTGATGTAATAAGGAGTAACTTAGACTACTTTTATTTTAGAAAAAAATAGGGTCTCACGAAAAAATTTAAAACCAAATTGATTAATTCATTTTATTTCGGAAAATAACCTAGGGACGAACCCGAGCAAGCGAGTGTGAGTCGCTAGTATTATATAATAGAATAACATCTTGTTTAAGTCTCCAGAATAGATTGCGGGTTGGCAAGCAAATGATAAATTAACTTTTCAAATTATCTCTTCCATTGAATTAACATAAAGAAATATACGTTTTGATTATAACTTGTAAGTTTAACTTATTCCCATATTTTTCGTCTGACTAGCTTCTATTGTATAGGCTCCACAATAAAACCTAGGCTTGGCCATGTGGTAGCAAATTGTTCTATCTCCAGGTAGAGAGCTCATTAGGCTCGTTCACGCATTATTGGCGATTTTACACGTGGACGCATACCGCGTAATGGCGCTTGCACTTTGTTTACGTTTGATCAACTGTAACGTTTCATAGGTATCGTTTACTTAAATTATGCCAGTTTCCTTGTAAGTTTTACACGGTTGGTTGAAAACATGGAAATTCCATGAAAGCAGTGTTAAATTTTAATAAAAATGTACAGTGGGATGAAATTAGTTGATTTCTTGTTTTTTGTTCAGATAGTATGGCAATATTGTACTTATAAATATAACATAATATGGAAGCTATTTTTTAATATTATGACTAAAGATTAAAAAAGGACACCGATTCGAAACCCTAGAAAACCTAAAAAAAAACTCATTTTTTTAAGTTTTATTAAGAATTATAATTTATATTCGTCCTTTTCATATAGCTTGTTTTATTTGGTCAATGTGTACCCAAACCATGAAAAAGATATTACTTATTCGAATACTCCTATGTAGCAGAAGTTGTACTGTATGTATCATATCCCAGTAATGAACAAGCTCGTCTGTCTGGAGTTAGCAAAAATGATAAAATAATATGGATGTTTTATAATGTGAATGTATTTTGGCAAGCTTTCTCTTTATCCTGTAAAAATGTATACGTTTTCCTTTTGAAATCTTTTTAAAATCCCTAATAAGCTGCACCTTAATTTATAGAATGCATAATGCTGTATTGTGGAGTAAATTACTAAGTTTATACACTGATATTTTTTAAGGAAAATTTAAATAAAGGTACTTATAGATAAGATGATTATATTCTATAACTAGCGACTCACCCTTCCTCCGCTCGGGTTTGTCCCTACTTACGTTTTAACGTTTAGTATAGATTTCTCAGAGATGATATATTTTTCCGCAATAAAGAGTATCCTGTATGTTGACTTGGATAACCAGTTATCATCATACAAAATTTCATTAAAATCTGTCCAGTGGTTTTCTCGCCATGCGTTCCGAGACAGACAGACAGACAAACATAAAGACAAAAATTCTAAAAACTCCTCTGTATCGATAATAATGACTATTTCAATAAAATTTTCCGAAAAATATTCAATGTACCGATTCAACTCAGAATTTTATTATATCTATAGATCACTTACGAATAAATATTTTTATCCTTATTTTTGATTAAAAATTGTATCGTATTGCAAAAAAGTTTTATGCCAGAGAAATGAAATAATAAGTCAGAGCCATTTATTAAGGAAAAGTGTTTTTTTTTTCCGTATGTGTTCTCCGGTAGGTATATGTGTTTTCCGGATATTAAATACTACTGGGATTCGTAAATAAAATAGCCTTTGCCCCCTCTCCTAAGAATTGCAGCGTAATGTTAGATATCGTTAATAAATTTGCTGAAAATTTCAAAAAATAAATAAAATAGACAGCTTAAATGGCCTTATATTTAGCACAGATGAGGATTTAGTTACCTTTTTCTGCTATAAGACCTTGTTATTGTTTAAAGTCACTATGTTATTTAGTTTAGTTTTCATTGCTTTTGAATTTCGAGCAGAGATTAGGTACGTCTCGAGCGGGCATCATGACATTCATCATTATCATCATATCATCTAGGTATACATATAATAAAATTTTAACTAAGTACTGTACTTACTGTACCTTAAATATTTTTTGGAAAATCTTATTGAAATAGACATTATTATCGATACAGAGACCAAATCTATAGTTTTTAGAATTTTTCTCTGTCTGTCTGTTTGTTACCGCATCACAGAAAAACCACTGGAGGGATTTTGATGAAATTTGGTATGATGATAGCTGAATATTCGGGTCAACATATAGTATACTTTTTACCGCGGGATATTATCTCATTTCCACGGGAATACACGTTGTAACACAACCCATAAGGAGATAAAATAAGGGATGAAAGTTTGTATGAAACCTGCCTTCTTAAAGTTTTTTTTGTTGTAGTTTTAGCGCGAGCGAAGCCGCAGGTTTTGCTAGTATCATATATTATCATAGAGTGTAGATATTGAATGTGGAAATATGATTGGTACATGTGAACCCGCTGCTCCATTAACTTATTAGAATTAACGTTTCAAGTGAATAACATTGTGATTCCTCTGATTAAATTGTACTAATCAATAAATAATTTATTATTTGAGCCCTGATAACGCCCACAAGATTAATAACCACTAAAGATGATGTTCGTAGAATATGGATAACACGATATGTATAGATATATATATATACACACACATATTATATATATATATATATATATATATATATATATATATATATATATATACATATATATACTCGTATATATTAAATGTATTAAGAACTTTGTTTGTCAAGAGGGTTTGACCCTAGGAACATTGTAAAGGTATAGACATTTCTCAGAGATAAAATATTTTCCTGCAGTAAAAAGTATGTTATATGTTGACCCGGACAACCAGCAATCACCATACCAATTTCATCAAAACCCGTCCAGTGCTTTTCTCGTGGTGCGTTCAGAGTTCAGACAGAGAGACAGAAAAAAATCGAAAAATTAGATTCAGCCTCTGTATCGATAATAACGATTATATCAATAAGATTTTTCAAAAAATATTTACTGTAGATTTGTCTCAGTTAGAATTTTATTATATGTAAAGATAATAAAAATAAAGATATAGATAAATTTTAGGAATGAGATGATAAAAAATTATAATAACATATTCTCTAAAACAGAGGCAACTTATATGTGATTTTCCAGTAATTTCACCGCTCAAGTTGTTGCGTTTTAGCGTAATGTGCATCTCGTGTTTTCCGTTACATGCGTTCTGAAATGTGAGATGTATGATGATAGAAGTATTGTTTTCAAACGTAGAATAAATGTTACAGCGAAATAAATCTAAAACAATCATATCTTGCTTTTGACTTTTAGTGTTTCGCTTAGTTTGTTTTATTTTCATTTGATTTTTATTATTCAAATAGAAAACTTTTTCTATGTTTTATGTTGGGATATTGACACACAACACCATCTAGTTCCATGGTGAGCTACGAGGCTTATGTTATGGTTACCAGATAGTTGATACACTACACATATATATAACTCTAACACCTGATTAATTTCTAAAAAATCAATTGTTAATTGCCAGTGTGCTTGGACTCTCGACAGGTGAAATACGTACATATTATAAATAAAAACCCATGACTGGAGGTATAAACATTCGTGCTTATCACACAATGGATGCCCCCAACGGGACTCGAACCCGCGACCGCTAGCACAGCAAGTAGGGTCACCACAAACTGAAATAAACGTGTCGTGTTAAATATTCATGTACGTTATTTGGGTATAAATCCCACAGTATTAGCAACTTACTCTCGCTCTGCTCGAGTGTGTCGTTATATGCCTTATATATTTATAATTTTATATACAGGAAGTACCTTATGTACCTATTGGCTTTTATTACTAATAGTAGTCTATGCGTTATTTCAGGTCATGGTTTATTTACCGTGGGAGCAACCCCTTGGTTGTCGTGGTATGATTCGGGGCTGTCGTAGTTGAGTGCGTAAGCGATCCTGCGACGCCCCATTAAAACGGGGGAGGTTCCGTTTGGTTTAAGTGGGTGGCCCACTTAACTGTATGTATGTATGCATGCGTTATGTGTAAATGCATTCGAGTCTTGTAAATTTTTTATTTTAATTTACAAGACCCGAACACAAAGATCCAAATCATTTTCAATTTTTAAAATATCAAAATAGTAGTGTGATTGTCTGTGTTCCCTCAAAAAATGACAATTGTGGGATGTTAAAAAGTTATAGAAGTCAAATGAAGTGTTTTTGTCTGTCTACTCGATAGCTGTTAATTTATATTTATAATATAATTTTAACAGTTTACCAGACTTGACTAAGCAGTTTATTATTTTGTAATTATAGCAAACCGAAACTATTCCTATATAAATGTACTCAGCCCTTTTTAACGTCCCACTGCTGGGCACGGGCCTCCCTTCAATACGAGGGGGATCAGGTCATAGTCCACCACGCTGGCCAAGTGCGGATTGGCGAATTTCACATGTCTTTCGAAAACTTGCTAGGTTCTCTCAGACATGCAGGTTTCCTCACGATGTTTTCCTTCACAGTAAAAAAATATCAGAGGCACGAGACCTGTGATTTGAACCCGCTTCACTCGGTTTCCCAAGCGAGCGCGTTACCACTGGGCTACCACTGACTTCCTATATAAATACATTGTAGAAATATTTATATTTTTATTTTTGTTTCGTTAAATTGTTTTATCTTCAGTTTGAATTTTAATTATAAAAATAATATTGGCTCAAAATGACATATACTAAGTGGATGTATTAAACAACTGTATACTATATTTTAAAGATTAATTAATGTACATTCGCTAGCTTAAAATATAAATAATTTTTCCACCATTCAACAGGTAGATAAATATGTTGTTGGGACATTAACACACAGCACCATCTAGTTCCATGGTAAGCTACGAAGCCTGTGTTATGGATACCAGATAGTTGATACACTACACATATATAACTTTAAATACATACATATTATAAATATAAACACCCATGGCTGGAGTACAAACATTCGTGCTCATCACACAAATGAATGTCCCCAGCGGGACTCGAACCCGCGACCACTGGCCAAACGTGCCGTCAGATATAAGATATAATCTGAATCAAAAATATAGCTCAGTTAAATTTGAATGGCTTAAAGTAGAAAATAAAATGAGGGTGTTTTTCTTGACTATTAAAAAGAATAAAAAAAATTGAAGACCACACTGGTTATTTTAGTAATATATTATGATACTAGCGACTCACTCTCTCTCCGCTCGGGTTCGTCCCTAGATACGTTTTAACGGTTAGTATAGATTTCTCAGAGATGAGATATTTTCCCGCAGTAAAAAGTATCCTATATATTGACACGGATAACCCGCTATTATCCTACCAAATTTAATTAAAATCTGTCCAATGGTTTTCTCGTGGTGGGGTCATAGACCGACAGATAGACAAAAATTCTAAAAACTATAGATTAATCTTATGTATCGATATAATAATGGCTATTTCAATAAGATTTTCCAAAAAATATTTAATGTACAGATTCAACTTGGTTAGAATTTTATTATATGTATAGATAACTTTGAAACTCAAAGGTACACCGATTTCAAAATCAATAAAAGCTTGCTTGTAAAAGTTTAATTGAATAAAGTTAATTTTCATTTAATTTCATTCCTTGGGAGCGGAATTTTCTCTTAAAATATTTTACGGGTTGAGGCTTAACTAATAGCCAATGAACAGTTTCCACTTTTCGGTTCCATGATCTGATAAACTCGATGGTATTTAAATTTATTTTTACCATAAAAAGCACACTTAAGCCATAAAATTTAATTTAATATGCATTTCACTACAAGTGTACGTAGCATTCATTATATCACAGTAAAATTACCTAGTCAAAAAGAAATTCAGTAAAAGCACTAAAGCTCAAAAAAAACTCAAAATAAACTTAAAAAGTTTCAAACCTATACAATTACTAATAGTTTACACTTGACTTTGAAATTTTTATAACAAAGTTATATTATTAAATAAAGTCATTTAAGCATTCAATATTCATTATATTCAATACTAGGGACTCATTTCGTCCCTAGGCTGCTTCCCCATATAAACTTTCATCTCCATTTTCACCCCCTTAAGGGATGATAAATAATAAAACAATCCTATGTCCTTCCCAGGGTCTCAAACTATCTTCGTACCAAACGTCTAAATCGGTTTAGTAGTTTCGGAGCCTTTTCGATACAAACAAACAAACAAAACAAATTGTTCCTCTTTATAATATTAGAATATATTAATAATTTAATATAATATTCATTAAATTCAATTCAGTTAAAAAAATCAAAACTTAATGAAATGTGAAATTGGGAGTACAAACTTTTTGTGTAAAACAAGCGTTGATTCATAAGCAATGATTGATTGAATCATGATTTATTGAGGCAATATATTTATCAGTCTTTTTAGAATTTAGGATGCCATAAATCAAGTCGTCTTTGTGAATTAAATGGTGCGTTAAAACGGCTCGCCGTCCACCGGAAACGAGGAGCTTTCGAGAGTGAAGTACTTACTTGTGTTATTTTTGTATTGTTTATATTATATAAGGAAAATGTGTGTAATGAATAGAAATTTTCACTGTTATTCTGGTTTTTATATATTTTTGTTAAGTATAAAATGGTAATATCTAATATTACCAGAATAAAATATTCTTTTTTATTATTTGCTCAATAGTAATATTTTCGTCATAGTCTGGATAAACATCGGACAAACTATATAAATAATGAAATTAAATAATAAATTGTATATGAGCCATGTTAGTGTTTTATGTAATCTATACAGATAAATAAAATTGCGAGTGCCTGTTTGTAATATTATAATAACCGCTTTTTACTAAATGCATATGGATTTATACACTGTAAATATACTAAAACAACTTCTCTACAATTTTTGTCTGTCTGTCTGTCTGTTTGTTCCGCTAAACTCTGAAATGGATGGACCGATTTTGACAGGATTTTCACTGGCAGGTAGCTGATGTAATAAGGAGTAAATTAAGGCTACTTTTATTTTAGAAAAAAATAAGGTCCCACAAAAAAAATTAAAACCAAATTAATTAATTAATTTTGTTTTAAGAAGCAACCTAGGGACGAACCCGAGCGAATGGAAGGTGAGTCGCTAGTATTATATAAATGAATATAGCTTTATATATTAATAGTTTTAATTTATTTGATGTACTGACTAATAAAAAATTGGTTTTATTACAATATACAATTTTATAATAAAGTACATATTATGTAGTTGTAAAAGTATTTCGCTAAATTATCGCTTTAGTAACGGTTATATCTATTCATATAATAAAATTGTAACTAAGCCGAATCTGTACATTAAATATTTTTTGGAAAATCTTATTGAAGTAGACATTATTATCGATAGAGGCCGAATCTATAGTTTTTAAATTTTTGCCTGTCTGTCTGTCTGTCTGTCTGCTACCACATCACGGACAGATTTTAATGAAATTTGGTATGATAATAGCTGGTTATCCGGGTCAACAAATAGGATACTTTTTACTGCGGGGAAATATCTCATCTCTGAGAAATTTATACTAAATGTTAAAACATACACGCTAAACAAAACGTAGTCTTTAGACATGAATATTGGATTCTGAATTTTCTTATTGAAAAAATATAACTCCAAAGCTTTCTATACAATATACTTACATAAAAATACTGACCAAGTTCCAAATAATTCGCTTTCAGTCCATTAGATAAAATATATTATTAAAAAATAATAATTATTATGAACAAATATTATTTTCAATGAACATGTGGGCGGTGACCTTTATGTTGTTAAAAATATTGAATTAGATTCTGTGGTTTTTCATGCCAACATTTTTACGCTGTGTTTAACATTGGAATGTATAAATTAACCCATTTCTTATAAAATTCGTTAAATTGATGTTTTTTTTTATGGGATTCAGTGACAAACGAGCAGACAGACCACCTGATGGAAAGCGATACCTGTCGCCCATAACACCTACAGTTCATGCACTTAGGTTTTAGGTAACAAAAATGCAGAACCGCCGGTACGTTATCACTGTGAGGACTAAGATGATATGCCTCTTGCCTGTAATTGCGCTGGCTACCTTATCCTTCAAACCGGAACACAACAATGCAATCATAGTTGCTTGGCGGCAGAAATAGATAAGGGGTGGTACCCATCCAGTCGGACTCCTCAGGCTTGACAGAGTCCTACCACCGGTATTGACATAGACGTTTATATAAGAATGTTAATTAATAAGATGTTAAGAAATTAATAAGAATATTATTCCTTTGTTATTTGAAAAAAAAGTATTGTCTATGATTATTAATTTTTAACTATAACAATATTATTTATTTACAAGTCGGTGTACGACCTGAAAATTAATTAAAAATAATTATTTCACCATTGGGGATATTTTTTTTAAATTTTATGGGCTCATCCTATGCTCGAAGTATATAATATGTTAAAAAAGTACTCATTAAAAAAACGGTCAAGTGCGAGTCAGACGCGCACACAAAGGATTCCGTACCATAATCGTGTTTTTTTTAATTTGCATTGCAGCCTTTTTGAAATTTACCAGTTCGAATTTTTTATTATTCTCTATCTATTACGGTTCATGAGTTACAGCCCTCTGAAGGACGGACGGACGGACAGCGGAGGCTTAGTAATAACTAATAAGGTTTCGTTGGCACCCTTCGGGCACGGAACCCAATACACTGCGAAGTTAAGTATATTTAACAAGTGTTTTGTACAGATACAATATAATATGTAAGTTAATATTGGTTTAGCTTAGGATGCCTAAAGAGATTTTAGTGAGTTTCCTACAGATGAAAGAAGATATTCTCCTACTCCTCCTGATTATGTATGTATTACTATTAAGTTTTAACAAAAACAATAGGTTGGGACATTAACACACAGCACCATCTAGTTCCACGGTAAGCTACGAAGCCTGTGTTATGGATACCAGATAGTTGATACACTACACATATATACCTTTAAATACATATTATAAATATAAACTCCCATGTCTGAAGTACAAACATTCGTGCTCAACACACAAATGAATGCCCCCAGCGGGACACGAACCCGCGACCTCTGGCACAGCAAGTAGGGTCAATACAAACCGAGCCAAACGTATTGTCAAATTTAATTTCTAGTCTTTTTTTTTAAAATAACACCTAGATATTGTGTACACACTACGGAGCAACTAAAGACAAAATTAACTAAACGTATCCAGTATTTTAATAGTAAATTCAAAATATATTTTCGTATTTTGTGAAACTTGTATTTTTCTCACGGCGTTTCGTCGCCGCAGTATATCTCTCTAACGCTTTAAATGGAGTAAAAATGCGGCGAGGTGTCTTTTTGTTGAGATTTTCATATTTTATTATGCTTTGGGGGAGTGTCAACGTATTTTACGGTTAGAGAAGATTTTGTATCATAGAGGGAAAATAAATAGGTATAAGAAGTCTACTGAAATATTTTACGTGACGTATTGTGGTACGATACAGGGCTTATCGCGTTCACGCAACGTCACTTTTGGCGAGAAAAGAATGATGAAATAGCCCATAAATGAAAATTGTATATTTGCGTAACTTATTGTACACTAGCGTCCCTCCTGCGTTTAAATCGTTTATTTAACAGGGAAATACTCGTTGATATTGATTTAGTTTCGGAGATTCGCGCCTTAAATACATAGATACAAGGACATTGTTAGGGGTAGGACCGACGTCTGTCCGTCATCATCATCACGTCTGTCCGTATGCCACAATAATTTTTTCTGTTTCCAAACTGTTTCCACAATAGCTAAATAAATAAAAAACTCGACTGCGTAAAAAGCGAACTAAAAAGATGAGAACAAGTTGACGAAGAAACATAATATAATGGAGTCGGAGACACACTTGATTGAATCGGACAAAAAATAAATTTTCTAGACACAAATTGGCTTTAGATCCACCATTTTGTTTTTAAAGTAAAACTTCTTTACGCACGCTTGGGGGGTAAGCTGGTGAACGCTTTACGAAAAAATTTACGTACGTTTCTTTCCATGGTCTGACAAATGAAATATAATATTATATTCTTTCCGTAAATGATATTCTATAAATATATGATTGTAATATGCCCAATATGCGTTTTTTTAGTATCTCACCTATCCTAATTATTTAAAACATAAATTGAATTTCATAAAGAGTATCAATAACCTACAGAAGTTTTACTTCTTGCGCGTGTACACATTCATAGTACATGCACGCACTTTTTATTTTTTTTAATAATATATATACACTTTTGACACTGGAAAAATCGAATGACGTATGAATTATCAAAATCGGTTAAGTCGTGTTCACATTAGGGAAGTTTATTCTATCAATTTAAGGAATACAAATATGAATAGCTTTAAAAAACAAATAATAATCTTTTTTATTGTATTATATTTGTTTTTTCTTTTGTACGTTTAATGTTTTTTTTTTTACTTGTACTAAATACTAAATACATTACCACTTCTCAAGACCAGTTAGTAACCTGTGGTCAACTTTGCTGGTGTCATAATTATTTATTTAAATATATTATTTGTTTAGATATTAGCTTTATTGTGAACACTGTTTGTAGACACAAATAAATAAAAAAAACATAAGGTCATAAATATAAGTCATAACATAGGGTCGGACATACATACGTATAAGTCAAACACATAACGGGTAAAAAAAAAAAGAAAATCGATTGACAAACAGAACAGACAAAGGTACTGAACTGTTTAGTCGTTGTCTATTTCTGTCTATATCTAGACGAGCAAAACCCTTGGCTTCGCTCGCGCTAAAACTACAACAAAAAACTTTAAAAAGGTAGGTTTCATACAAATTTTCATCCCTTATTTTATCTCCTTATGGGATAGATTTCAAAAAACGCTAAAATCCCCCGCGGTAAAAAGTATCCTATATGTTGATCCGATTATCCAGCTATCATCATACCAAATTGTATCATACCAAAAATCCAGTGGTTTTTCTGTGATGCGGTAACAGACAGACAGACAGACAGACAAAAATTCTAAAAACTATAGATTCGGTCTCTGTATCGATAATAAAGTCGATTTCAATAAGATTTTCCAAAAAATATTTAAGGTACAGATTTAACTTAGTTAGAATTTTATTATATGTATAGATCATACATATATAGTCTGTAGACAAACCAACCACAAACATTAATTACTATAGATTTCTGCGAAATTTTATAAATAATTTTCATTTGTTGGCACCGTATATATTTTTCAAGCGAATCTTCCACAAATAATAAATTGATATCTTTATTTCAAAAACAACAAAACATTCGGTTCGTTAATTATTTATTTGATCAATAAATATAAAGAATAAAGGAGATATTTTTTCGTTACACGTAGCTTTAGATTTATGTCCAAAGTTAGTTTGCTTCTCAAATTTTGTTTTTGCTATTCGCAAACGTAAATATGCGTTATAATAATACAATTCTTTTATTTACTGGTAAAATCGATTTTTTTATATTGTTCGATTGCTTTTAATACAGAGAGTTGTTGTAACTATAACACTACATGTTTGGCTCAGTTTGTTGTGACCCTACTTGTTGTGCCAGCGGTCGCGGATTTGAGTCCCGCTGGGGGCATTCATTTGTGTGATGAGCACGAATGTTTGTACTCCAGTCATGGGTATATTTCTAATATGTATGTATTTAAAGTTATATATGTGTAGTGTATCAACTATCTAGTATTCATAACTCAAGCCTCGTAGCTTACCATGGAACTAGATGGTGCTGTGTGTTAATGTCTCAATATATTACACTTTTATGTTTTTACTAAATGCGATAAGCATCACGCTACTAAACGGCTGGAATGATAATTTTGATGGAGTTTAGATCAAATGAAAACGAGAAATTTAGACTATGCTAGTACTTCGAGTAACACGTAGGCTACTATTAGTAATAATAATTGTTAAAAGTTGACACTGCCTGTACTCAATGTACGAACCCTAAACATGATCATTGACAAAAAACCTCTCATCATTCAGTTTATTTAAGAGCTTTATCGGTAGACAACCATGTTTCTTTATGTTTGATCTACATTGCATATGTAAAAATGAAAGCAAATTGTATTGTATTTAGCCCTTTTTAACGTCCCGCTGCTTAGGGTGGGCCTCTCTTCAATACGAAGGGGATCATGCCATAGTCCACCGCGCTGGCCGAGTGCGGGTTGGCTGACTTCACATGTCTTTCGAAAACTTGTTATGTTATCTCAGACGTGCTGGTTTCCTCTCGCTGTTTTCTTTCAACGTAAGACAAGTAGTAATTATGTTGAAAATGATTCGCATGTATAAATATCAGAGATGCGAGACACGGGATTTGAACCCGCTTCACTCGGTTTCCCAAGCGAACGCGTTACCACTGGGCTACCACTGCCTCTTAAAATAAAAACAGAAACTGTAAAATAAAATTAATGTACAGTTATTACAGTTATTTACAGAATGTATAGTTAAATTCAAGCTTATATCGTAGGAACTTCTAAATAACATAATAATAAGCTATTAAAATGCATTTAGTCGCTTCCGAGTGATACTCAGAAAGTTGGTTATATTAGATGTAAAGTTGAAACAGACGTATTAAGTACTTATGTATACTTACTTAATCTTCTGAATAAATTCAACGTACACTATTATCTTACCATAATATTATAATATAACAGTAATGTCCTAACCGATTCCGGCCACGATTGGCCGTCTCATTGAGACTAGCATCGCGTGTACGCGCAAACACAAGTGCACTCTCTATTCCTGTCATTCTCATACTCCGGTGGGATGACTACTCGACACGACCGGAGAGAGTTAAGGCGCAGGACCGACAGCTTTACGTGCTCTCCGAGACACAGGGGTAAAACACCGCCATCTTCCTAACATCGTGCTGTTGCTGAGGCTTACTGTACAGAAATACTTAATAACTAAACTTGGCCCGATCAGGGACTCGAACCCAGGACACTACACCGCCGAGGCAGTTAGAGAGAGTTTATAATATTATGTAATATATGTCAAAATAATTTTTGTTACAACTAGCGATGTCTCTATGAGCCTAGCTAGTCTTATTCAAGGTTATAGACTATCTATGTAGTAAATTTCATTTAATTCGGTTCAGCCGTTCAGCGAGCAGGCTTAACAAACATACATATTATTATTTCCTTTTCTTAGAAATAATATTTTTGTGGGATGTAATTAATACCTGAGTGAAGGTTTTATTAAATAAATAAAACTTAATTTAATCCAAATGGACCTCAATTTGCTATTATAAAACACTATTTAACTACTGAGCACAATACTGCTATATCGCGTCAAAGCTTGATCATGGCTCATACGTTACAGCCTCATTTACTGACAGCTATTTTACATTAAAGCGACATTGATACATTATTGTCTATGTAAAATTAAACGTAACAGTACTGAATGCGTTCTATTTTATGCACAAAATATAGAGCCGTGTCAACTTTATGCTTATTTGTATTGGATGGAAACTAAATATTAGTTTTTAATATATTTTGTCTATCCGTTCGCATTTTTCGAGTGGATTCAATATGTAACTTAGTTTATTTGTGCAATATATGTATGTGTACACAAAAAACTGTATGTCGAAAAATAGCTAAAAATTTCATCCCGTATGTCACAACTCTCTATAAAAGGAATGTAGCTAACTTCATCATACCGCTTTCAGCTAACTTCATCATGTCGCTTTTTGGCTGTCGGTGTGCGCGCGTATCGTAAAAATTTTACTCTCATAATTTTATCCAAACGTTCCAAAAGAAGTACAGCTTCAAAAAAAGATTCGGTTTTTTATAAATAGGTTTTAATGCAAATGGTGGGAATTTTATATACTATCAATAAACAAAAAACTCAATTTCTAAGAATAGTTATATTTATAGTGAACTAGCGGCTTAACTTCGCTTTGTTTGGGTTCACCTCTAGGAAAATAAAAATAAACCTATCCCACGGGAACCGTACATTTTTCTGGGATAAAAAGTAGCCTATGTGTAGCCTATCTCTGTAACAAATTTTATCTAGATCCGTTCAGCCTTTCTGGCGTGAAAGAGTAAACATCCATCTATACTCACAAACTTTTACATTTATAATATTAATAAGGATTTAAAGCCTGAAGTGTCTATTTTTTGTTAAAAAAGTAATTAGGTGAAAACTGCTTTCGGAAAATTGGTTAATTACTAAACTTATTTTACTAAGTTTTATTTTAATCGGTTTAGTAGATTGGATTTGCTGAACCGTTGAAGTCTCTTGAAGTACGCGGTCCAAACAAACAGCGGGTCAAGTGTTATGATTGTAAACTAAATGAAAATACGAGAGCAGATATTATCAAATCTAATGTTTTTGCTAGTAATCTAATCTAATATATCTCGTGTCACGGTGTTTCTGGTCGCACTCCTCCGAAACGGCTCGACCGATTTTAATGATTTATTTTGTATATTTGGTAGATATGAGAATAGGTTGTAAAGTATTTTTCACCCCCCTACCCCCCATTCCCCTTTTTTTAATCGCAATTTTAGTATTTTTGCATGAACAATACTATATTACATTGCGACGGACCCGAGCGAAGCGAAGGTGAGTCGATGTATAACATAAAGCCAAAGAGTTTTTTGTAGATTGAACGCGGGCGAATTTGACTAGTATTAAAGATTATTTTTGTTTATTAAAATCCAAAAATATGAGTAAAGCTTTAATAGCTTTAAAGCTTAAGTAGCAGTAGTAATTTTAACAAATTGTTACATATAGATGAGTTATTGCGACAGGACTAGAAGCCAATTTTACAGTAACACCAACTTTTGACTTGTAATATTAGTATTCTAAATCGCGGTCAGATCCAGAATCTATATTTATAAATTCGGTACGTATTCTAAACTACAGAGATTCACTTCAGATATGATTGAATATTAATTAGAGTAGCTTCTAGCCTTGTTCCCGTACAAACAGGGCATATCAACGGTACAGTGAACCCTCGGATGACAGCTCGAAAGCTCGATGTAACAGAGAGAATGTAACATGTTGGGTTCTATTATTAAACTAGCGGTAAGCCTTCCTTTCATTCTTATTCATATTCATCTTAAAGGATAATATTTTCTTAGATTTGCGCCAATATTTGACATTTTAAATAAAACTATATTTACGGATTTTTTCGCGGATTTATTTTGATTGCTGTAAAGCATTCGAAATGCGAGGAATCAAAAATCAAAATAAATCCGCATAAAAATCCGAAAAGATAGTTTTATTTAAAATCTTGAAGGATTTTATATCTTGCTACAATTGAATTTAGAATAGATTTGCAACTAGGTTTTTTTTTAACAAAGTTTATTAGGCTTCTTCACACAAAATAGTAAAAATAAACAAGGATATTTAAGAAAACTCGTTGTTTTCAGTAATAATTATGAATTTTACAGTAAACACATTTTTATAGAAATAAAAAACATAGCACTTGGCGATAATCTGGCTTCCTATTAGAGAAACAATTTTTAGAAATAGTCACATTAGTCGGATCAGTAACAGTGGTTACTCTCGACATTCAAACTTACAAATTTTACCGCTTTATAATATCTAAATAAAAAGTCTAGATAAAAATTTAAGCGGACGACGCCACAGGCAATAGCTAGTTCAGATATAGAATAAAACTACGAGTATTTTAACAACAAATTATATCCTATGTCTATCTCGCATTGCCTCTGGCCCTGTGAGTGACGTTCCCATCAGAAAATACCGACAATCGACTGTGGTTGATAGCATTACAAAGTTATTCCATTTTAAGCCACAAACATATGTAGCTTTACCACAGCTTATACCTACAAAATCAATATATAAAAATGTATGGATTTCTTTCCATGGTTTGGAAATAGCTACCTCATAATATAGTTTAGGTTATCTGTCTAAAAATCTACCTGTCCGTCTGTTTGAACCACTACTGTCCATAACGTTAGGACCGTTTTCCTTTTCTTTGGTGAATAGGAGGGGGTTTTGCGACCAAATTGCTTCAAATTCTCTCCATTTTTCGTGAGATTGACGAATCTGTACTCAGAGACCATGTTTAAAAAACCAAGGCAGAAAATTGAATTAGGAGTTAAAAAGTTATTTGGAGAAATAAAAATAGCTTTCAGGGAATTAGCAATAGAAAAAGTACAGAATCGCGACAAATGCGGGATGTTAGTTATTGTATGTATGTATGTATTTATTCAGCCCTTTTTTTAACGTCCCACTGCTGGGCACGGGCCTCCCTTCAATACAACGGGGATCAGGCCATAGTCCACCACGCTGGCCAAGTGCGGGTTGGCGCACTTCACACGTCTTTCGAAAACTAGTCATTAGTTATTATTATATAAAAATCTGGTTAGTAATAATAAACAACATGAAATTATTTTTTTAGATTACAAGAAAAATTTTTGCTACAAACAAATAAATATTTGATGAACTAACATAATAAAAGTGTATTCGATCTGACAAGTAATACTTCAATGGTCATATTATGTTGTTTATTAAATTCGACAATCTCATGATAAGTATAACAAATGTAGTTATAGTCGCTTTGGCATGGACTTACTATATGTATAAATAAATATTTTGGGACATTAATACACAGCACTATCTAGTTCCATGGTAAGCTATGAGGCTTGTACTTTCTTAGATTTACGTGAATATTAGACATTTAAATAAAACTATCTTTTCGGATTTTTTCGCGGATTTATTTTGATTTTTGTTTCCCGACGTTTCGATTGCTTTACAGCAATCATGGTCACGGGAGAGACTAAGATGTTAGATGTCACAAAGCATTATATAGTTGTTACAGACAGCCTACCCACAATTAACAAAAATGAATTCAAAATTTTGAAATTAGCATCAATGTACCTTACAATATTTGTTAATTTTAATTTTAAACATTTTATAATTTTAATTTTAAACTTGAAATATGGAATATTATTTATATAATTTTAGCTATTATCATTATAATTATTTCAATTTTTTAGAAAACTTATTATTATATTATTGTTTAATAATCTATATTTTTAGTGTTACCATTATTATATTCTATGTCTACTTTAGAAAATTAAAATTAATTAAAAATTTACATTTACAATTGTAAAATATTAATTTGAAATACTGTTATTTTGATCTACACAGTAAGAACTTACTACATCTAACTGTCTGTTATGTTTAATTTTATTATTAGATTTTATAATATTAATAACAGGATCCCACGACGATGGTAGTACCCAGCCATCTTCCCTATTGAAATTTGGATGTTTTTTTAATTTCTATGGCTTCCCGAATCATTCTAGGGCGATACCGATTTTCTTTCGCGAGGATTTGGGGTCTATCGAAGCGAATATAATGGCTTGGGCGGTCCTGACTATGTTTGCAGACAGCAGATGTTGTATTACGGCGGTGTTTCACGTCAGCTATGTGTTCTTTGACCCGAGTTCTAATGGATCGCTTTGTTTGTCCGATGTAAGAGAGTCCACAATCACAATCAAGGTTGTAAACTCCTGCATCTTGTAGAGGGATGTGGCACTTGACAGATGGTAAGAATTGACTAATTTTCTTTGGCGGCTTGAAGTAAGTTTTAATTGAAGCTCGCTTTACGTAACCCAGATAACACCTTGAGTCATACTGTGTATCGAAAGAAGACCCATACAGATAGGTACTTGAATGGTGAATCTCTCCACCACCCTTCACAGTTAGCTACCGTGGGAAAATCTTTGTTTCAGAGAGCACAAGGGATCTGTGACGAGCAACACCTGGCCGGAGAGCTGCAAGCAAGTTCTGCGAGACAACAAGCTGCAAGTGCCGCGCCTACGTCACAGGGACCGTGTGAAACCAGCCACAGTCGAGCGCGTCCCTGCAGTCCTACCTTACATGAGAGGAGTCACTGACAAGATTGGCTACATCCTAAAGCGAGCTTCAATTAAAACTTACTTCAAGCCGCCAAAGAAAATTAGTCAATTCTTACCATCTGTCAAGTGCCACATCCCTCTACAAGATGCAGGAGTTTACAAACTTGATTGTGATTGTGGACTCTCTTACATCGGACAAACAAAGCGATCCATTAGAACTCGGGTCAAAGAACACATAGCTGACGTGAAACACCGCCGTAATACAACATCTGCTGTCTGCAAACATAGTCAGGACCGCCCAAGCCATTATATTCTCTTCGATAGACCCCAAATCCTCGCGAAAGAAAATCGGTATCGCCCTAGAATGATTCGGGAAGCCATAGAAATTAAAAAAACATCCAAATTTCAATAGGGAAGATGGCTGGGTACTACCATCGTCGTGGGATCCTGTTATTAATATTATAAAATCTAATAATAAAATTAAACATAACAGACAGTTAGATGTAGTAAGTTCTTACTGTGTAGATCAAAATAACAGTATTTCAAATTAATATTTTACAATTGTAAATGTAAATTTTTAATTAATTTTAATTTTCTAAAGTAGACATAGAATATAATAATGGTAACACTAAAAATATAGATTATTAAACAATAATATAATAATAAGTTTTCTAAAAAATTGAAATAATTATAATGATAATAGCTAAAATTATATAAATAATATTCCATATTTCAAGTTTAAAATTAAAATTATAAAATGTTTAAAATTAAAATTAACAAATATTGTAAGGTACATTGATGCTAATTTCAAAATTTTGAATTCATTTTTGTTAATTGTGGGTAGGCTGTCTGTAACAACTATATAATGCTTTGTGACATCTAACATCTTAGTCTCTCCCGTGACCATGATTGCTGTAAAGCAATCGAAACGTCGGGAAACAAAAATCAAAATAAATCCGCGAAAAAATCCGAAAAGATAGTTTTATTTATATGAGGCTTGTGTTATGGATACCAGTGATACACTACACATATATAACTTTAAATACATACATATTATTAATATAAGCACCCATGACTGGAGTACAAAGATTTGTGCTCATCACAAAAATGAATATCTCCAGCGGGACTTGAACCCGCGACTACAAACTGTCATCACTACAAACTGAACCAAACGCGTAGTCGATATTTACTATATATAGTACTAGCATTGCCCGCGGCTCCGCCCGCGTTCAGATGATCAAAAACAAAATTCTTAGGTTTTATACATTAGTATACTCTTACATATACTCTTACATATACCACTTTCATTGCGCACCGTGTGATTAGTAAAAAATGGCAGTGATTGACAATGCCACAAAGTTTCCTCCGTTAATGTCATATTTGATTTAGTAATATTGCACTTCTTGTTTTAGCAATAACATTAATGTATGTCTATACTTCTGTTTTGTTTGTTTGTTTAGTTTTGGGCGATGAACTCTCAAACTACGGAATTAATTTTAATCATTTTTTACTAATAGGCAGCTATTGATTAATTTAATATGTAACTGATTGATAATAACTTTTCTTAATGTTAATTTGCCGCGCAACAGGGATGGGTTAGCGCTAGTTAGTAATTTTTTGCGAAACGATTTTCAAAAGAAAGTGTAATAAGTAAATAATTCTAAGCAAATACTTTTTATTATTTCATATGGCTCGGCTAATATGATTAAAGTCGTAAGCATTTTATTATGTCCTATAACCCTTTACCTTCCAAGAAATGGTGTCAAGAAAAACTGAAAAAGTTGAGGTATAACCCTTAAATACTTTTTCATAGTTTTTGAGATATGGAATATTTTTAGGTACCCGCTTTGTTGGTTGAATAGCCATAAATTTGTTTTCCATAAAATGTTATAAAATAATATAAATTGAACTTATTTTTACGGTTGATAAAAAGAGTCGATATTGTGGAAACGTAAATATTATTCGTATTTATTTTAGTGTTAACCTAACAAAACTCGTAAGTAAGAAAAACAACATAGTATTTTGCTATACGAAACCTATAATGCGCGAGTTGGATTTGCATTTGCCCAATTTTTACATTAAAAGATTACTAACATGTTACTAATTTATAACTACCTATTTTAAAAACGCATGGCGACATCTATTGTTAAATATCTAAAGAACATATAAATAAATTTTCATTAAAATAACTATTTTAATGATAATATAGCGCTATTGATATTTCTTTTAAGATTAGTTTTTTTAATAGTGTAACATATATAAGTAAGTTACCTTGCTATAATGTTAATAGTATCATCGTGCTTTTACTTTAACCAGTTTTTGTATTTTTTCTCAGAAATGAGATATTTTCCTGCGGTAAAAAGAATGCTTTTTGTTGATCCGGATAACCTGTTATCACAATACCAAATTTCATCAAAATCCCTCTAGTGGTTTTTCTGCAATGCGATCACATACAGACAAACAGACAAAAATTCTAAAAACTATAGATTCAGCCTCTATATTGCTTATAATGAATATTTCAATAAGATTTTCCAAAAAATATTTAAGGTACAGATTTGGCTTGGTTACAAATTTATTATATGTATAGATAAATAAATATAATAATACAAATACAAGTAAAAGTGTTTTTGAATAAAATATTAGTATTTTGAGTTTCGCTTAAAGAAATAATTTTTGCATCCCAAGACTTTAGAGTTAGGAATTAGTTGACCTAAACGTACTATAAGACGATCTACTGCAAATAAGGTAAACTGCAGAAGTATTTAAAAAATACTTTACATAACTTTTGTTTCATAAAGCATCCAGTTTATGACTTTTATTATATGACACCCAAAAACAATAACTTTCGTCCCAACCATAGACAAAAGGGGTTAAAAGAACCTCGTGAAGTTTATTAAACTTCTTAGTTACCTAGTAAACTAAGATCCAGCAAAGTTTGGAGACTCAGTCTAAAATTACGCCCATTTATAGCCAACGCCGTGTGAAATTGGATTGCCGCACTTAAATAGAAATTTTGAACTCTTAGATGATTTCATTTTAATCGTTTGTTGTTTGGAAAGTTCACCAATGATACCATACAGCAGTAAGCGTTCGTTAAAGTTTATAGGCTGAATTTAAATTTCGCTTATTCTCAAAGGATTAGAATAAAGGCTGAAATGAATTATGGCTGTTTTTTCAATCATCAGTTAAAGATTCTGATAGCGATTATTCTATTGATAGTATATTTAGTAGTTGGACTTATGTACAGCGAAGTAAATGAAATGATTATTTTACATTACATATTTGAAACAGTTTAAGGTGAAATAGTACGAAAGGCGCCCTTATCGCTAGAGAACGATCTATTCTAGACAACTTTTGGGTAGAGAGAAAGAAAGAGAGAAGGAAAGGGTTTGCACCCTTTCCTTCTCTCTTAAAGAGATCTACAATGAATACACACACAGACAAACAAATATATACATACATGCACACGTATAAATATTATACATATAAAATAAAACATGACACTATTTAGCAATTTATAAGATAAGATAGTATTCTTTAGTTCATTTTTTAAATAATGAAGTGTTAACCATCTGGGCAATATTGGTAGAATAATCATAGACGTCTATATTTATAATAGAAGAATGTAGAAGGATTACATTATTGATACACTGGCTTCATGTTGGTCATGATGGCCGATATTACCGACAGAAGCCAGTTGCGCAAGAGGCCAATTTCATAGGAAGGTAACTTGACATAAACGGTAACAGATTGCAGGACCGATAACTTTATAAATAAATATGTTGGGACATTACACACAGCACCATCTAGTTCCATGGTAAGCTACGAGGCATGTGTTATGGATACCAGAAAGTTGATACACTACACATATATAACTTTAAATACATACATATTATAAACATAAATACCCATGACTGGAGTACAAACATTCGTGCTCACAAATGAATGCCCCCAGCGGGACTTGAACCCGCGACCTCTGGCACAGCAAGTAGGGTCACTACAAACTGAGCCAAACGTGTCGTCTTTATGCTTTTAGACTTACGGCGATTTAAGCGCCAACCTATTAACTCCCATTTGGGCCCTAACTCGAGACTTGAATCCAAAATCTAATAATTTTTAGCCGTACATGTCAGCCACTTTTTTATGTTGAGAAATGTATTCACGCATACCAACAAGGTTATGTGATATGCACCGGCTAAAAAAGCCAGTACTACCCACTAAAACCCAACGGAATCTTTCCTATCTTAATGGGACGTCGCACAATCGCTTACGTATTCAAACACGACACCCCGACGGCAAGCATGTCAAAACAGACCATAACAACCAAGTTGCTCTCATAGTCCACTCTGCTATCAAAGAAGTACAACATTTTGCATGATACACCGCACACTGAGGTAGGCTGTGTCCCAGTGCGTCTTTTGGCTTCACGTTGAATTGCCGGACGCTAATGGTTAAACCCGCAGTGGAAGCCCAGTGGGTAACACGCTTGCTTGGGAAACCGAGTGAAGCGGGTTCAAATCCCGGGTCTCGCACCTCTGATATTTTCATGTGCGAATCATTTCCAACATGATTACCATTTGTCTTACGGTGAAGGAAAACATCGTGAGGAAACCTGCATGTCTGAGAAAACCTAGCAGTTTCCAAAAGACATGTGAAGTCCACCAACCCGCACTTAGTCAGCGTGGTGGACTATGGCCTGATCCCCCTCGTATTAAAGGTAGGCCCGTGCCCAGCAGTGGGACGTTAAAAAAAAGCGCTGAATACAATACATACAATGGTTAAACGGTTAGCTACTCTACCTACTCTACCTACTCTACTAACTATACCAATCGTTATTTATTAATATTTAATTATTTTCATGTGTGACTTCAATTTATAGTTTTCTCAAGGAATTACATATTGGACTACCATCATCTCCCAAAGTAAATTATTAAAAATATTACCTCTATTCTAGTATTCTCTAATTTCCAGACCAGGATCCAATCCAAAAGGATCCAATGTTGGATAATGAATTATGTGGAGACTTTCACTGACTTTTTATTGTTTAAAGAGAAGATTTCCAATTTATACAAGATGAGGATGCAAGATCCTATGCTCCTCCTCCTCCTCCTATACTATAATTTTTCTTAGCGCAACTTTCACTAGTGGAACCACTACACACGAGTTTAAATGAATACATAGCTATTTTTGACTCAATACGTAAGTAGAGATTGCTATTACACAAACCAGTTTAACTCGTGTTCTATAAACTTACAAGCAGACATGTGCGAAGACCAGGCTACCCAAATGATATATTTCCAGTATAAAATTTAAATATACTAGACACGTTACGTCCGAACGGCACGTAGATTGCTACCCAATATCCGTTATACGCTTCAAATATTCTTGGAAAATCTCAAACGGTTTATCAATATTTGGAAAATGATGATAACATCAAACAAAGTCTATAATTTTATTTGTATTAAGGATTTTGGATTGTTGAAAGGAAAATGGCTGCTTTAAGGTCATAATTTGTTTACTAGTTCACAAATTCAACTTACTATTTAATTTTGTTAGTAAAATATGACCGGGACATAAAATATCTCATGAGAAAAATAAAGGTACTAGAAAAATTTGTACAAATATAACCTCACAATACTGTGACTGAAAGGAAGCCTCCTGCAATAAAACACCATAATATTCAGTTAAAAAAGAACAGCTTTTCTCACACAATACTTTTAACAAATAAACTCTCCAACCTTTCAGCGGCTATTTTGTTTGTACCGGACTAACAAAAAGCGAAGAGTTATCGCTATATTCGAATACAAAGGCTATTTGCAATTACTATGAAAATTTTTGTACATAAAGTAAAAGTGAAGTAAATGCCAGCATTCGGGCATTAGTGCTGTTACGTTCCATGAGTTCGAGGATTGGAAATTAAAGCACGTCTTTTGCACTATCGATGTTTTATTGCTCTTGATTAACTTGACTTATGGAAATTCACTAACACGCGCAGTATATATACAGTTCTGGTTAAACTCAGGCACTCAATACTAATTTTCACCACAAAATACACTTTCAATATAACTTCACCCCACTGTTCTATACTTTTCACTTTTTTTCGTACTTCTTCTCAAGCCTGAGGAGTCCGACTGGATGGGTACCACCCCCTTATCTATTTCCGCCGCCAAGCAACAATGATTGCATTGTTGTATTCCAGTTTGAAGGATAAGGTAGCCAGCGCAATTACAGGCTAGACGCATATCATCTTAGTCCTCACAATGACAACGTACCGGCAGTTCTGTATTTTTGTAACCTAAAACCTAAGTGCATGAACTGTAGGTGTTATGGGCGACAGGTACTGCATTCCATCAGGTGGTCTGTCTGCTAGTTTGTCACTGAATCTCATAAAAAAAACTTCGAAATTCGACTGATCTCTCGACACACTGCTGGCCTTTTTATATGCATAAACAAAGAACATTTTAGTATTCGAAAATTCGAAATCTTTCTAGTCATTTCGAATGTTTTGTTCCTCTCTCACTCTTACACACAATTTACGATTAACTGTTCTTGTCTAAATCTCGAAACTTCTAGTAATTTCGATGCCTCTCTCGAAATGTTTTGACAACTGCCTTAGGATGTATAAAGCATGTTTTAGACGTGTCTTTTTAATCATTATTTTTGGTGTAATAACGTTACACACTCTCTATTACGCGACAGTACTTCATAATATGCCTATAATAAATCCTTGGAGGTCTACAAGTTTCGCCTTTTATTTACTTATATTTGAAACTACGTACGTACATTTTAACGGTTAGTTTAGATTTCTCTGAGATGAAATATTTTCGCGCAGTAAAAAGTAAGCTAAATGTTGACCCAGATAAACAGCTATCATCATACCAAATTTCATTAAAATCTGTCGAATGATTTTTTCATGATGCGTTTCCAGACAGACAGACAGAAAAAATTCTAAAAACTATAGATTCGACCTCTGTATGACTATTTCAATAAGATTTTCCAAAAAAATAATTAAATGTACAGATTCTACTAATTTACAATTTTATTATATGTATAGATGTATACGAAACAATCCTTGAGGTATTTAGCCCATTAAAACAAACATCCATACATCCAGACAATCTCACAAACTTTCGCATTTATAATATTTGTAGGGTTAAATATAAATTCAACATGAATTTAAAATGTGACAAAAACTGAAATACATATTTTTTTTAAGTCGGTAAAAAGTTATCAACAGTTCTCATCCAACGCCGAACGTTTTTGCAATAAAACCGCAATGTTACCCTAGATGCGATACGGACAGACGATATCTCGTTTATTGCAAGATTGTGCGGGAGTCACTTTTATATTTTCCAGTCGATAGATGGATACGCTTTCTGATGGTTATAGGGTGCTCCGAGATGGCGAACTCATCTTTATAATAACGATCCTACTACTATATATAAAAGCGGTGGCATATTATATTTGTTTCCAAAATAGAAGAAAAAACAATAAAACGAGAATTCTGCATGTAAGTTTGTTTTCTACGAGAACAATAAATATCTACCTAATGTCTATATTATCTATACTGATATTATAAAGCTGAAGTGTTTGTTTGTTTGTTTGATTGAACGGGCTAATCTCAGGAACTACTGATCCGATTTGAAAAATTCTTTTTGCATTTGATAGCCCATTAACTGAGGAAGGTTACAGGCTATATATCATCCCGGAAAAGTGAACGGTTTCCGTGGGATAGATTTGCTTTTGTCTAGGGACGAACCCGAAGCGAAGCGAGGGTGAGTCGCTAGTTAACTATAAAGAGAAAAAAATTAGGTATGTTTGTTTGTAATGGATAAATTAAAAATCCACTGAATCGATTTATGATGAAATTTGGTATGAAGATAGTTTAAGGTTTTGGAAAGCATATAGGATAGTTTTTATCTCGGAAATCATCTCTAAAACAGGTGAAATGGTATGTATATACATATATATTATACTAATATATAATCCATATCAACCATTAAAATTTACCTAAGGACGAACCCGTGCGAAGAGAGGGTGAGTCGCTAGTTTAAATTAAAATAAGCTTAATTAAAACATAGGATTGATTGAACTATTTAATAATTCTTGACCTCTTGATGAACCCCATAAAGAGAAGAAAATTACTGAATCACCACAAATCATTTATCAATCTGATGCCTAGTCCCATATGAGGAAAGTAACTGCTAAATTTCGTAGTATTTATACTTTCTGAGATTACGTGATTTATCAGTAAGTGGGTGAGTGTTATTACGCTTTTGTCTATATAATAAAAATGAAATGCTGTTTGTTGGTAAAAGCATTGTTCGAGAACGGCTAGAGATTTGGCTTTTTTTTAGATATTCGTAACAGAGTAAGGTTTTCAGAAAAAAATAGAAAATTTTGCTAGAAAAATTCTAGTACACTTAAAGCCTTTTATTCCATAGGATTGTGAAATTACAGGTCACGAAAATTATATTATACTAACGATACCGAACTTCACAGGATCACAAGCTGTTCTAACCTGAAGATTGCCTGGAAATTTCATCAAAATCGCTCCAGGCCTTTTAGAGTTCATAGGGAATACACGACACATATATACATACGACTAGGGTTAGTTTATAATAATGTAAAATAATGCCTGTTGATCAGCATCATTACAGATCTTGATCTGCTGCTCCCATTTCCAAATTTTATTTAAAAAATCAAATATAACCTAGAACATTTTAAGCAAAAAAAAAAACAAATATTTTGGATAAAGTCTAACATGTAATTTTAGGTATATTGTATTTATTGTAATTATTATAATGAATTACTATTAAATTGTATTATTGCATGCTCTAAGGCTGAATTTGGCTAAACATTGTTAATATTAATACTTAAATCTATTATAACCCAAATTACATATAACTTATTAATTCGCAATAAATTATATATGAATTTGAAAAAAAAAAAAATTGAAAACTTTCTTTGGAATCTATTGGATAGATTTTTTAGTTAAATCCGTTCAAACAGACGTACAAAGAATTTTATATAATTAGTATAGATTCAAAAACCTCTGTTGAGTTGTCAGATAGATTTTCTCAAGAAAAAGTATATTAACTAGAGGCTCACCCTAGCTTTAAGGGTTCATATCTAGAAAAACCAAAACAAATCTATCCCGCGGGAACCATGCATTTTTCCGGGATAAAAAGTAGCATAGTGTTATTCTGATGTATGAACTATATTATTGTAGTTTTAAAGTCCATATAATAGTTTTTGGTTAAAGAGTAACAAACATCCATACATCTAGACACATATACATAATATATATAAATTAGTCCTGTGTCGATCGCGATTGATCAAATCTTTTTGATTGAATCGCAACCTGTACACGAGTGATCGAATCATGGATCTCGAAAACACCCGATCTTGTTTAACTCGATTATCAGGTGACAAGACAAACCAAATTGGACTTTATACTCATTTGTTTATCGTAAATAATTGTTTGCTCATATAGTCGATTGGATCGTGTATTCATTCACACAACGACGTGACAAGCAAAATGTCTTCTATCTTCTACTTTCATCCATCGCACTCTTTTTCGTATTGCTTTGTGAGTTGTGACTAAAAGAAACCGGTTTGTGCGTGATCGCTTGCGCAGAAGAGTCGCGACCTGTCAATCTCTCTTTCTCTTGTGACGCGACTTGTCGATCGCGTGATCGAATTTTGTTTGAGACCCAAATGATCGAAATGATCGAATCTTTTTAACCCGATCACCACACGAGTGGGTGATGATCGACCCGGGTCACGACAAATGATCGATTGACACAGGTCTAATATAAATATCTAATATTAGATATTAGTTGGAATTAGGATTCATTGCACTGACTTTGCCTCACGACAAGACCAGCGACCCAAAAATCACAATGAAAGTTTCATTAAAATCTTATGTCCAGTCTACAGAGACAACAGCAAGAAGTATTTATATGTCTATGAATAACCAAACCATAGCGCGATCTAGTCTACTGCTAACGCCATCTATGTTTCCATTTGTAAAACACTAACATAGTTTTAATGTCGTTTAAATACTAACATAGTTTAAAATCTCTTTTGTTTTTGCGAAAATATATACATTATTTAAAAGTAAAAGTTCATTAATTATTTACATTATTGTTCTCAGCCTGCTCCTCTTACTTATCAAATAGAAATATGGTTTGCTTTAAGTATATAATCTAACATCAAATTATTAAATATTATCAAAATTAATTAATATTCCTTTTGAAATAATTATTTCGATGCCAATTATTTGTTTTTAATTTCCTAAAGTACACGACTCCAGCTGTCAATAAGTATTATTTAAATACTACTAGCGCCATCTTTTATTAGACTATTTAATTAATGTGGAGTCACGTTATTTTAACAGACTTCCTTGAAAGATAAAAATTGTTATTTGTAATATATGATTTTTTTTAGATTTACGCGAATATTTCACATTTGAATAAAACTATCTTATAATACAGTCTCCCCCGTGACCATGACTGCTGTAAAGCATTCGAAACATCGGAAACCAAAAATCAAAATAAATCCGCGAAAAAATCCGAAAAGATAGTTTTATTTAGAATTTTTTTTGTTATAATCTTTATGGAAGTAACTGATATTGCATTTGTCGTATAAAAGCTTATTATGAAGGAATTGTATAGGAAATTAATTCTTACACATTTTCATTATTAGATGTGTAATAAATTATTTATTTTAAAGCAATAAAATTTTTCATTCATACTAGTCCTGTTGAGTAAAAAGACAGTGCTTTAATTTTTCATATATTTTGGGGATAATTGCAAACTTTTATAGTAAATATTTTCATTTATTAAATGAAAATATTCAAGTTTCTCACGAGTATTAGTACAAAAATATTGTAAAAAAATCTTATTTTTAACCGACTTCATAAAAGAAGGAGGTTCTCAATTCGTCTAAATCTTTTATTTTTTATTTATGTTTCCCGATTACTCGAAGACGCCCGGATCGATTTGGAAAATCCTTTTTTTGTTTAAAAGGGTATACTTCATAGGTGGCCCGGGGGAGAGCTGATTCGTACCGGGCGCGTCCCCAGGTGGCGGATAGGGGAACGCCACCCGCTTAGAGGGGCGGGTGGTACCGGAGTAATCCGGCGCGGACCAACAGCGGGGGCGTGTCTCTAACCGAGGTTAGTTCAACCACGGTTAGAGGCACGCTCAGGACGGGGCCGCTCATCGTCGAGGCTTAGGCTTCCGATGTTGCGGCCGCCGGTGGCGGGACCGCTACGGCGATCCCGCGATCGGACGCGGTGGGGCTGCAGGGAAGAGGGCTTAGTGTTTCAATGCCGTTTCCCTGTCCTCTGCAGCCGTAGTGGGGCTCCTTCGGGGGTCCCACCAGACGGTGGTATTCGGACCTGCCGCCGGGGCGCCGTCCCACTATGGCGGATGGGAGGGGAAAGTTGGGGTTTAGTGGGTATAAAAAAAAATTGTTGGTCCCATGGTCATCAGGTCAGGATCTGATGATAGAATCCTGGAGAAATCGAGGAAACTCTTCAAATTTTATAGGCACACTTGAAGCGATTTAAGTATTTTTTTCTACTATTACATCTACACTAAAAATGGAAAAAAAAACTTAAAAAAAAACTAAAAACCGTCTTCAAAACACTAAAAGGTAGAAAATGACTAAATGGGAGTTATCATTAACCTATATAGGTACTTAATCAGATATTTTCGAAATTAGTACCAGCCGATACATCCCCACAAGATCGGATATATTTTCGAGGCCTTTTTCTCACTTAAAAGAAAAGAAAAACGGAACGATATTTATATTGTGTGGATGTTTTTGACTATATGATATAGAGATTCAAAAATCTTAAGGGTTGTTATAGTTGCATATCATTTTGCAGAATAAAACTACCCTTTTTAGCTAACAAGTAAAATATTATTATTGCTACGGCTCCTTTGAATCACAGTAAAATGGTGGTTTTGTGATTTAGATCCTCTATACTTTCTCAGTAATAAGATCGAAGCAATATCGAAACCACAATTCACATCTAGTATCTATTATATTCTGCCATTAAGGCTTTACAAAGTCCAAGACTCTCTCGAATGGATGCTTTCAGATAGATAACCTTAAATCCTGGATTATCTAAACTTTCTACTAATAAAGCCTCTTTATTTCTTCAATAAATATCATAAAACAATCATTTTTTTAATGAAAACATGCAATATATTTTCAGTTTTGTAAATAGTGCAAATATTTTTTTTTTAAGTAGTCTTTTGAGACTACCAAAGTTTCTACTATTTTAATAAAACTTTTTTAGATTTACGCGAATATTTAATATTTTAAATAAATCTATCTTTTCGAATTTTTTCGCGGATATATTTTGATTTTTGGTTCCCAACGTTTCGAATGCTTTGCAGCAATCGTGGTAACGGGAATTATGGTGACCATTATTGCTGTTGAAAATATACTTTGATTTAAAATATTTTAATCTATTTGTAATGTGAATGTTTTTTTAAACTAATATTGATAAATTAAAGTATACCTAATTTTTTTTAAACTGCTTTTTATACCCACGTTTTTAATACTATCGACGGTTCCCTTACGGCATCTTTTGGTCAAGAAATTATTTGTTTCGGGTAAAAGAAAGAAGTCTATGTTATTTCTGTTTAAAGCCCCATCTAAAGAAAGTCTCATTAAAACCGTTACAGCAGTTTCTCACACAAAAAAGGTTAAAGCTTAATTGTACTTTGATATCGTTTAAATAACTATACGAGCATTAAGCTCGGTAAGGGATAGTAATTTTAATATCACAGATAAACTAATAACTAGAGACCGGATTATATGCAACATAAAAAGCTGCAACATATGCATGCAAATATGTGTAAAAAATGCTTGATATATGCACTAAAATATTCTGCCAGAAATTAAATGATGCATTTTAGGAACCCAAACAAAAAGTAATTATGTAATTTTTTTTATATCAAAATCAGCATACAATTAGTAAATTATTCTTTGATAGGCGATAATAGGTACAGTAACAAACATCGCCGCCATTTTTTAAGTAACAAAAGTGCAGAACCACAGGTGTGTTATCACTGTGAGGACTAAGATGATATGCCTCTTGCCTGTAATTGCGCTGGCTACCTTATCCTTCATACCGGAACACAACAATGCAATCATTGTTGCTTGGCGGCAGAAATAGATAAGAGGGTGGTCACTTTTAGCGGATTTCGGAAAGCAGGATCAGTGCACTGCACTCGAAAAAATAATGTTATTGTACCGATAATCATCATAACTAGATCTTAGGTTAAATGCGCTATTACCGCTGAGGTTAAATGATTATTTGAAACGTCCCACTTTAAGTTCAATTTTTTGTGTTGTTATCATTCATTTTAGCAATTAACTAGCGACTCACCCTCGCTTCGCTTCGGGTTTGTCCCTAGATAAAAACAAATCTATCTCACGGGAATTGTATATTTTTTCGGGATGATATATAGCCTATAGCCTTCCTCAGTTAACGGGCTATCTAATTCAAAAAGAATTTTTCAAATCGGATTTGTAGTTTCTGAGATTAGCGCGTTCAACCAAACAAACAAACAAAAAACAAACAAACAAACAAACTCTTCAGCTTTTATAATATTAGTATAGATAATCACCTGGAAAAGAATTTTATATATATATGAACATATAAAAGGTACGAGAGCTGGGAATTAAATTCGCTTCACTATATTGGCAAAGCGGGTTTGCGACCAATAAGTTATAACTGGACCTAGAGTTAATTCACTGTAAGGTTACATAACTAAAACGAAGTAACTATAGTAAAAGTAAATTGAATTCTTAAATATATTAAAAAGAAAATTAAGAGTTTTTTTAAATTAAAATTGTAGTAAAAGAAAGATTCGTGATTGTAATTAATTTTGCGTATTTTTATATATTATATTTCTTAAGCATTTCTTAAATGTTTAAGATGTTTTACATGATAAGGGGTGGGAGTCAGTTTTTCTAGGTATTTCAATAGACTACCTATTAACTATATAATGGAGCTAGAAAAAGTACAAATTATTTTTTTAAAACATTTACAATATAAATTTTCACATCTTGATCCAAGTAAACTGAATATGACCACTTGAAAATCGTCGAATGGAGAGAGACACTTTTTTATTGGTAATTCCCCTTATTTATTGGTAATATTAATTTTAGATGTCCCAGGATCAATACAAAATTAAATCTTTATTTTTTATTCCATGTAAAAAAACTAAATATATTAACAATACCTTTATATTACGTGCATGCAAAAATTATAATGAATATTTTAATGATATAGATATTGACACATGTTCCATCATGAAGTGTAAAAAATTGATTAGAGAACTCATGTAATATTCTTTCATCTATTTAGCAGGTTTTTTTTGTAGATTAATTTTATAATTTTTTGTTTTATTACCTAGTCTTAGTTAATTTTTGTATTTTTCTGTTTTTGTTAAGTTTAATATGTATTTTTTTTCTTAGTAACTATCAACTTCACCGCTCGATATGAGTCATGTATCAGTGGATATATATATATATATATATATATATATATATATATATATATATATATATATATATATATATATATATATATATATATATATATATATAACTAATGTATAAACATTTGTAAACACTGTTTGTTTTCCCAATAAAAATAAATAAAAATGAAATAAAAAACAATTAGTTATTTATTTAGGTCCAAAAGAATTATAGGATGGAGGAGCAGACAGTGTTGGCTTAGTAATAGAATCTACTCTTCAGTTAACCTAAAACAACTGTGCACTGTACGAAAACATTTAATGAGCTGTACCTGTTACGCTGAAGTTAGTTGCTAGTAGCATGCAGCACAAATCCTGATGGTCTGAGTTCGAATCTTATGCCGGGTTAAATCAGTTATTGCGTGATACTTTCTTAGATTAAAATTAAAATTAACAAATATTGTAAGGTACTTTGGTGCCAATTTTCAAAATTATGAATTCATTTTGTTATTTTGTGGGTAGGCTGTTTATAACGACTATATAATGCCTTTGAGACATTTAACACCTTAGTCTCTCCCGTGAACATTCGAGACATCGAGAACCAAAAATCAAAATAAATCCGCGAAAAAATCCGAAAAGATAGTTTTATTTAAACAGTTATTGCGTTTTCCTGTAAAAAAATCTTCAGAACTTTTTCGGAGTCGGTTCTACTCATAATTTCTAATCAATTATTGTCCCACTGAACTAAGAGATGGAAAATAATTGTAGAGAATACCAAGGATGCTGTTGGTACACACAGGGTCATGCACTTTACTGTAATATTTTCTGCGCATCTGGTTAGTATCAGGAATTGGCGGCCATAGCCTAAATGTGGTCTGGAGGACTTTATTTATTATACAATTACCTTTTCTAGTACCTTCCATAGTAATAATTGCTATATTGCAAAGCCTTGACAATGTTCTTTGAAGTAGGAGACACTGATTTTGATGCAACTATTAGTAATCTATGTTTACATATTTATTAATCTGTGATGATAGCTAGACAATTTAGAAAGGATAATAAATATTATATTATAGTAAGTGAGATAGGTATATCTATTACTAATATATAAAGCTCTTCAGCTTTATAACTCTTCAGTTTGTTTGTTTGTTTGTTTGGTTGAACGCGCTAATCTCAGGAACTACTGATCCGATTTGAAAAATTCTTTTTGCATTTGATAACCCGTTAACTGAGGAAGGCAATAGGCTATATATTATCCCGGAAAAGTGTACGGGTCCCGTGGGATAGATTTGTTTTGTCTAGGGACGAACCCGAAGCGAAGCGAGGGTGAGTCGCTAGTTTTTTATAATCTTAATTAGATGAGATGAACATTTTGAATATTTAAAAAAGGTTCATTCAAATTGTAACTTTTTACTGTTTTCTTATTTATACTAATATTATAAAGGAGAAAGATTTTGTAATGTTTGTTTCTTTGTTTCTTTGTACTGAATAAGCTCCGAAAGTACTGGACCGATTAAGATGAAGTTTTTATCTCGGAATTAATCTCTTAAGGGTGTGAAAATGGGGATGAAAGTTTGTATGGGGAATCAACCTCGGGATGAACCCGAGTATAACGAGGGTGAGTCGTTATTCATTTATTAAAAAAAAAATGTTTTTTTAACAATACAGTCGATTCACAATAAAAATTGACAAAAAATAATATATCAATTAAATCGAATCAGCAATCGCGTAACATCTTCAAGAAAGTGAACAAATATTTTTTCTAGGAAAGTATACAAAAAGATTTCCTTACGTTTCTCTGAAGCTTTAAAACAAGCAACGAGGATTATAAGAGGCAACAAAGCGGTGACAACGACAATTTATGGTCTGTGGTCGCGTCGCCGGCACTGAATTAACATTAAAATAACTCACAAATTGCACACCGACCGCTGTAGTGACTCCATTATATCTTGTAATCAGGATTTTTATTTGCGAAAAATGTCAAACTTTTTACAGCATCATTTAGGTTTATCTGTTTATTTTTATACTAGCTGATGTATTTGGTTTTACTTTCGCTTTTTTAATTTATATTATCACTAGCGACGTATCCTAGCTTTCCTCGAGTGTGTTCCTAGGTGCGTTTTAAATAGATAGTTATTAGCCAGCGATATCCATGTAAATTTTAATTTTTTTCTTGATTTTTTTTCCGAATTTTGAATAGTTATTCTGCTATTCGGGACAGAGACAAATCCAACACATCAAAGATCATAGAAATCGGTGCAGCCGTTTTCGAGTTATAAATAGTGTAACTAACCCGACTTTGTTTTATATATATAGATACAGTATATTTTATCCTATTCCTTCATTATATTACAGTGTTCATTCGTAGACATATATTTGTCCAGATTAAAACGAGATAAATATCAGCATTTAGTAATAACATTTGGGTTGTTAAATTTTTAAGTTAAATATTATAGATACTAAGATACAGGCGAATCTATGGACACCCTAGACGCCTTCCCGCGGCAAGTTAAAATGTGCTTGTTCTAAAAACACGGTGAAAGCCTGCCAAATGTACGCAATTTAAACAAAAGAACACACGGGCGTGAATTGCTAGCGTGTCCGCTTTTTTAATTAACGAAATGAAAAAAATAATATAAAAGACCTTGTAGCCGTTCGTATCGTCTACTAGGATAGACTCTTTACATAATATAATTTAATAATATTACTTCTACTAGTGAATCGCTTGGGTGGGTCTCTATCTGCTGGGCACGGGCCTGCCTTCAAGCAAAGAGATCAGGTCATAGTCCACCACGCTGGCCAAGTGCGGGTTGGTGGACCTCACATGTAAAACATGCTAGGTTCTCTTAAACATGGTTTTATATTTCCTCACGATGTTTTCCTTCACCATAAAACAAGTGGTAATCATGTTGGATATGGTTCGCACATGAAAATGTTAGAGGTGCGAGACCCGGATTTGAACTCGCTTCATTCGGTTTCTTAAACGAGAGCGTCACCACTGGGCTATCACTGCCTTAAAAAGGTATAAAAGGATATTTAAATTACAGGAGTTTTGAGATTTAGTTTTTGAAATAAGATCTTAAAATTTTGTATATTAAACTTTAAAAAATAATAATAATGGGTATTTTATATAATAGCATATTTTCATATAGCGTATGATTTAATTTGATTCAATAACGCAACAGTATAAGGTAGGTTCGTTAATACTATTTTGCTTTCAATCCTATGAGGCGTAGTGATTTACACTTTAGGTGTTTCATTCGATGAAGATAATGCTCTCATTTGTCACGTTCTACATCCTGAATGGGTTAATTTGTATATTCATTGGCATATTTAAGATATTTTATGGCCGGCATTAAGTTTTTACGATGAAATGTAAGGCCTTTTTTGCCAAGAAATACACAGAATAATTTAATGTAATATCCCTTGTGGTGTAGTAAGTTATTGCTGTTCTTCTTTTCGATGAAATTGAACGATCCCATGTCTAAAGTTTTAATTACAATACGTATTGTAATTACGTATAACTATTATTGAATTTTTAATTATGTGTTATTCTGATATATATCAAACTTTACAGTAATATAACTTATATAAGTTATATTACTGTAAAGTTTCATCAAAAACTGTTAAGTAATTTTTGCGTAAAAGAGTAACAAACATACATATCGATTCTCACAAACTTTTGTGTTTATAGCATTAGTAGTATTTGAAATATGCATATAATATTGACAATTTTGACTATAGTTATTAAAAAAAGAGTTTTCTTGTACAAATGTACATAAATACAACTATTTATATATACTTTGTTATCATAATATAACAAACATTCCATCTTACTTCGGTATAAAGAAAAATAAAACATAAAAAATAATATTATTACCTTATTTTTTATTATTTTACTATTTATTTAATAGAAAGATTTAATACTATAAAAGCAATATAATAATAAAACGTCGTCTGAGAGCTTATTTGTCAAAACAACTGATTCTACGAAAGAGTTTTTAATACAGAATTGTAATTGACTTTTAAATATCCATTCTATTTGTATTCAATACCCATTTTACTTTAATAAAGCCAAAAAATATATTTTATTTATATGTATAATGTATATAAATAAAAATGAATGTTCATATGATTGTCCTCTATACGTTTTTAAATCATAGATCCGATTGTGATACAACTCTGGTGGGTTATTTTATATACGTTTGCGAAAGTTCCTGGCCCAAAAAAAAAAGGACATTTGTCTCATATACCTTCTAAATGTAAGGACGCAACCCGAGTAAAGCGAGGGTAAGTCCCTAGTATGTAAACTTTAAGAAACTTTAAAAATAATGCTTTATTATGTTATGTTGACGACACGTTTGGCTCAGTTTGTAGTGACCCTACTTGCTGTGTCAGAGATCGCGGGTTCGAGTCTCGCTGGGGGCATTCATTTGTGAGCACGAATGTTTGTACTCCAGTCATGGTTGTTTATATTTATAATATGTATGTATTTTAAGTTATATATGTGTAGTGTATCAACTATCTGGTATCCATAACACAGGCCTCGTAGCTTACCATGGAACTAGATGGTGCTGTGTGTTAATGTCCCAACATATTTATTTTATTTATTTATTTATAAAATAGAAGAAAAATTTCTATTGTAAAGCACAAGTATAGGTTGTTTTGACAAATAAGCACTAAGGAGACGATTATAGCAAGTAATAGATCTCTAAAATAGCTTGATATAATATTCTTTTTATCGTGTAAGCTCCTAGACAGGTGAATAAAAAATACAACAAAAGGAAACTAAAAAAAATATATTTATTTTTACATAGTACTAAAACAATAATTTACAACTAAATGTAATAAACAAAGGTATGTTAATTGATATTTTAAAGAAAAACGTTTTTTAATAATATGAAAACTAACTTAAATCAATACTTATAAAGTTACACTACACTGTTGAAAACACAGTGAAAAATTATAATGCTTATACCAATGCATGATAAAAATAAAAAATCAGACAAATCTGACTCGCACTTTGAGGGTTCCGTAGCATGAATCATTAAAATAAGTTTAAAATCGCAAAAAAAAGTGAACAAAGAACAAACTCACGATTTTTGGATGTTTTTCTTTATTTGGGCTATAAGACATTGTTTCTTGCCTTTCATGATTCTAGGTCAATAGAAAGTACCCTATAGGCTTCGATTTCCTTGCAAGAGTCAAAATATGTAGCGTAAACGGTCATATCTGTTGTTTGGCTAAACTTAGAAGATTGATTTTTTCACAACTCCAAGGGATTGCTGATCTTAGTGTTTAATATTAATTTCAACTTGGTACCATTACCCATTTCTGAGAAAAATGGTCTTGACAGACAAATAAGGATTTTTTCCTTTCGAGGTACGGAACGTTAAAAATATCAAACGTGTTTTTATGATAGCGACATTTAATTTCTACGTTCTAATTGAACCCACGATCCACCCATTGGCTTAACATTGAATTCTTGCGGATTCAACTTTATGGGGTCGACAGTTTTAGCGCATTTCTTTATTTTAAAGTTAAGAACTAAGTTGTATATCAATACTTTGAGTTCCATTAGCGCAAATCTGGATCCTGAAAACAAATGAATTTGTTATAAATTAGTATATTTAAATTAAAACTGTTTGCAATTGTTGAAAGTTTTTAATTTAATTAATTTGAAGTTGAAACTTCTTAAGTTCTTAACCCCTCCTGGATAATTTCTAAGAAATTATGGGTATTTTCTAAGCAATCAATTGTTAACTGATACGCCGGCGTGTACGCGTTCTGCAAGGGGTTAGTTTTTGTAATCAAGATGTAATTTTTAAATTTAATTTAGAATTATTTTAAGAATTCTTCTCTGAGTGAATAACCTTCTTATAATGTGTAATGCTGTTTAAATGCATTAAAAGCCGTTCTGATAGATCGTACCAAAGAAAGAGACACAAATATATGTTTAGATGCTTGCAAGTAAAAATTCATTTTTCTGTAGAAGTAAGACTTAGTTTCTAAGACGTAATCATAATATTAGCCAACATCCTTACCGATACAAATTCGTGGTCCCATACCAAAAGGCATGTATGTGAAAGGCTTTATATTATGTTTGTTCTCTTCGGAAAACCTCTCGGGGTCGAATTTCTCAGGGTCTGGATGGTATTGAGGGTCCATGTGGATAGAGTTGACTACATTGTAGACCACGTCTCCTGGGTTTAGCTGTAAGTAGATAAAGCAAATAACTAACAGACTTTCAGAAAAAGATTATGTGTCTTTTTTTAATATTGGGATTTCACAGTTACGTATTTACGCCACATGCATACAAACAGGTGGTTATATGGAACTCGCCGGCTAGAGAAGTCAGTACTACTAAAACCCAATCCAACAATACCTTTCACGTCTTAATGGGGCGTCGCAGGATCGCTCGCACTCAACCACGACACCCCGACGGCAGGTATGCCGAAGCAGACCACAACAACCATGGGGTTGCCCCACAGTCTACTCTGCTATTAGAGAAGTACCAGGAGCAACCCGCATAGCACACCACCCACCGAGGTGGGCCGCTTCCCACTCTATTTCTTGGCTTCAAGCCCGGCTGAGTTGCCGGGCATTACTGAGCCCCCCATCGCCAAAGCAAGCCCTAACCTAGTTAGTTATTATTATAATGTAATGGCTAATACCATAGTCTAGCCATAGACTACAATAATAAATAATAATCGAGCTGGTTTTACGAATAATGGCAAACATGATTGATATGATTTCCTTTCGCATTGCTCCCATTAATATAAAGCTGCCAGCACATACTAAAAATACATTGGTATCATTTATATTATACAATATTAGTTTTTTTTTATGCGATTCAGTGACAAACGAGCAGCCAGACCACCTGATGGAAAGCAGTACCTGTCGCCCATAACACCTACGGTTAATGCACTTAGGTTTTAAGTAACAAAAATGCAGAACCACAGGTGCGTTGTCACTGTGAGGAAAGATGATATGCCTCTTGCCTGTAATTGCGCTGGCTACCTTATCCTTCAAACCGGAACACAACAATGCAATCATTGTTGCTTGGCGGCAGAAATAGATAAGGGGGTGGTACCCATCCAGTCGGACTCCTCAGGCTTGACAGAGTCCTACCACCGGTGATTCATCAATTTAGCCTTCTATTTGTCACTGCCTTGTATAAGTTTTATTGTTTAATTTAAAGCGCATGCTAACTATCCCACAGTCCACATGTTCTGAATGTAAATGCGAGTATTTTTACATATTTTGCGATGCAATTACGTTATACTGTAGACATAACAAAGTGTGCTAACTTATGCTATTAAAGTTGATGAATTTATACGTTTGGTTGTACTAACATTAAAATTTTGTACTTGATGAAGTTTATAAATTACAAGCGAATCATCCTTGCTTCGCTCGGGTTCGTCTCTAGGATATGATGAGTTTTTGTGAGTTGTATTATAACGTAACTGTAGGAATGAAATAATCTACCGCGGTAAAGCCTATGTCACTCTCCAGCCTTCCAACTATTCCCACACAAAAAACCACGTCAATCTGTCACTCTGTTTCGACGTGAAAGAGGGACAAACAAACAGACACACATTTACATTTAAAATATTAATTAAAGTATGGATATGATATTATGTCTATCCATTTATCTATAAGGTGTGTATGTTTGGAGGAAGAATGGGCGAATATTAATGAGTTTTTAACTTATTTTTGACCAAATTAAAAAAAGAGGTATTGTATTGGGTTGTATTTAAGTGTGTATATTTATATAATAATTTTAGCTCAATTGTAGATATCGTGTAAGATACACCAAAACAAACACAATCAAACTAAGCATATTATTCTTCTTTTTGTAGTCGGTCAAAAAGTAATTATTAAAAATTACAAAGTAACCAACTAGAATTAAACATATTGCTCAGTTTAATATTTATGTGTTCACTAAGTCCATAAAAGCTTGAGCTCCCTGTTCTAAGTCCTTCATATAAAGCGAGATTCATTATGATTGGTTATACAGAGCTTTTTTATTATCAGATAAACATTACCTAATAAAATATAACGTGAATGAATATAAAAGTGACAAAAGTAAGCTATTTTATTCACAGGGCTTTTATTCTTAATTCGACACGTTATTTTTATTTTTTTTTATAATACATTGTTATTTATTAACATTTATTTTCTTATATTTTAAAATTTTATTAATTTCACTCAAGTTTCATGTTCAGTTCTATGACACTGTCAATATTATTTCTTGGTCTGAGTTTAAGTAGAAAAATATATTCTTTATGCTACTATCATCAATACAGATAAATAAAATTAAAGTGCCTGTTTATAATGTTAAAATGACAGTTTTTTACTAAATACATATGAAAGTTTATACGGTAATAATAAGAAAAAGCCATTTTTTTAATTTTTGTCTGTCTGTCTGTTGGTTTAGGCTAATCTCCGAAACGGCTGGTCCGATTTTAACGAGACTTTCACTGGCAGATAGCTGATATTATAAGGAGTAACTTAGATTACTTTTATTTCAAAAAAGAATCAGGGTTCCGCGTAAAAAATTGAAAAATCCGTGTACTAAGCGATGGTTCACCCGAGCAAAACGAGTGTAAGTCGCTAGTAGTTAGTACTATATAAAGCAGGCTATAGCCACCAGCGGTTATTTTTTTAAAAGTTTTGGTGCACATTTTCAAAAATACATTTTCAAAAAGTATGTTAGAATAGTGGACACTTCAAAAAATAGCATTATGGTCCTCTAAGTTGTTACGTAGAGATATACGTTTCTACGGTTATCGCTTATATATTTAAGTACATATTCGTATCACTTAATATTATATCAGGGATATGTGAACATTTACTGTGTACAATTAACACATTAACATGTATTTAGTTTTCTTTTAGTTATTCTTTTGGTTTATTTTTTCTATTGTTTAATTTCATGGCGCACCATAAATAGAAATGTTGGCAGTTTGGTAATGCCACAAAGCTCTATTTTTTATCTGATTTTAAAATAGAAAAGTATGTGCATGTAAAGCCAGAGGCGATACATCGTATTTTAAATTATAATGAAATGAATAAAAATTTATTGAGTTTATTCGAGATATTGGCTCTTATTAAAAGAGATGTAAGCATTGATAACATGCTTTAAATATCATCGGTACCTAGTCGAGTTCTCTCATACAGATTGTAAATGAAAAAAAATAATTCAATACGCATTAATAAGTTCTATAATTAATTGAAAATGGCAAAAAAACGCATAAAGGAAGATAAATAAATAATCTGTAGGTATATATCTGTATAAATATTATAAATGTGAAAGTTTCTTAGTATGGATGTTTGTTACTTTTTCACGCCAGAACGGCTGAACGGATCTGGATGAAATTTGGCACAGAGATAGATTATAATCTGGAATAACATATAGGCTATTATCCCGGAAAAATATACAGTTCCCGAGGGATAGATTTGTTTTTGTTTCCTAGAGGCGAACCCGAGCGAAGTGAGGGTGAGCCGCTAGTTGCATATAAAGATGCTCTTTTCAAGCACATACGTATATATATCATAGCAAATTCCGAAAGTATAGGATAATGTCAAACAAAAATAAATGGGCTTAGAAATATTAAAATTGCATTATTTGTGCATTATGTTTTTGAGAAAAGTACTAGCCTAAATATATATATATTGCATTAGCTACTAATTTTATTAGAAAAAATAATTTAAAATTATTATTTGACTAGCGACTCACCCTCGCTTCGCTCGGGTTCGTCCCTCGGTACGTTTTTATTTTTTTAAGCGGAACCCTAATTGTTTTTCTAAAATTAAAGTAGCCTAAGTTACTCGTTATAATATCAGCTGTGAGTCGCTAGTATTATATGATTGTTAATTCAAAACTTACCTGTACGGGCTTAGCTCCTTCCCGTGGCGGTGGCAGCTCATAAGCTTTAGTGCACACTCTGTCCATTATTATAGCAGCCGCCCACTTTCTAGATGTTTCTAAAAGTAAATAATAATAAAGAAATGAGTTTTAATTTTTATAATATTTTTAGATATACATATATTAGGTGAAATTAATTAAATTGACTACGGTTAGGTAATAAATTATACAGACAGTTGTAGTCTGGCGCTGTGTTGTATAGATATGTAATATTTTAGTATTCAAGCGAGCAAAGTAAAATCTAATTTAACTTTTAATATTATTAAATAAAATATTTTTTTTTAAATATTAGCGAGAAAATCCGGTATATAATTCATTGAAATGTAAATGCTTCATCAAAGTTTACGTTCAAATTATTGTAATTTTATGCAATACTGATAATGACCTTATCTAAATAAATAAAATTGGAGTGTCTGTTTGTAATATTAAAATAACCGCTTTTTACTAAATGCATATGGATGTATACACGGTACATATACCAATACAACATTTTTTACAATTTTTGTCTGTCTGTCTGTTTGTCTGTCTGTTTGTCTGTCTGTCTGTTTGTCTGTTCCGGCTAATCTCTGAAACGGCTAGACCGATTTTGACGGGACTTTCACTGGCATACAGCTGATGTAAAAAGGAGTAATTTAGGCTACTTTTATTTTAGAAAAAAAATAGAGTCCCACGAAAAAAAAAAAACCAAAAAAAAAAACATGAGACAAAGACATTGAGACATTAACACACAGCATCATCTATTTCCATGGTAAGCTACGAGGCTTGTGTTATGAATACTAAATAGTTGATACACTACACATATATAACTTTAAATACATACATATTATAAATATAAACAAACATAACTGGAGTACAAACATCCATGCTCATCACGCAAACGAATCCCTGCGGGACTCGAACCCGCGAGCGCTGGCACAGCAAGTAGGGTCACTACAAACTGAGCCAAACCTGTCGTCATGATTACTAAAATATCAATTTTACATACGTACCATTTAAAACACAGTCCAAGTACTTCAAAGTGTTTAAGTTATCATATGTAATATCTCCATGTTGTTCCTTAAAACCTATTATTTCCTGGTACAGTTTTTCCTGGATATCAGGGTTTAAGGCGAGTTCATGCACACACATCACTAATGCCGTTGCAGAGCTCTCGTAGCCCGCAACGAAGAATATGAATACTTGACCAGCCAGTTCGTTTTGAGTCCATTCTAAAATGTATATAAGAAGCAGTTATAACGAGAATGTCTTTCTTAGACAGAAGTACTAGATTCGATTCCGATTTGCTTAAATAGTAGATTTCTTAAGATAAAGCATCTGTATAAGTAAAAAGGAAGAACGCTTGGATCGATTTGGCTTTGTTTTACCGAAAAAATGGGAAAATAGGGAAAAACTGAAAGTATCTACTTTTTTCTATAGGACTTTTGTATAAACTCAATGATCACGAAGAAAATTGAAATTTGCTTTAAAAATTTAACTTAAAGTTTCTTTTTTGTACTAGAGTACTGAAACCGTTTATCCGATTGTGATGAAACTTTGATGTGTTGTTATGGATACATAAAGGACTCTAACCAAAAAGGAACAAAACTTTGTATGTTTGTCCATGCGTTCCTAAATCAATTATCCCTAGAGAAGTCTCCAGCGAAGCAAGGATAAGCCGATATCTTTAAATATATTTTTTGTTTTGGACACTTAGATGACAGTTCATCTTCGTTTCTATGTGTTTTTCATATAAAAATTTATGAAAAATAGCAGTACGCGATGGCGGCCGTATTACGGTAGGTCGATGTGACCGCAGTCTCAGTTTTGGTCGTCTATTGGGGATACATTAAGGGATTCATAACACATCGTATTTCATGAATGGAATAAACGAAATTGATCATTTTATTCTAATTAAATATAGAATTTTTGTGATCATAATTTAAATATCGTTTGACCGTGAACTTTGACACAATGATAAATTCTACAGTTGCGCGGGATGTACTTGAGATAAATCAGTACTAATTTAATGCCAATTGAAGCCCGTAGCCGTGTTTAATTTTTATATTTGCTTATATTTTTATTATAATATGATATTATGATTATTTTTTGCAGTGGTAGCTCAGTGGTAACGCGCTCGCTTGGCAATATGAGTAAAGCGGGTTCAAATCCCGGGTTTTGTAATTCTGATATTTTGAAGTGCGAATTATTTCTAACATGATAACCACTTGTCTTACGGTGAAGGAAAACATGAGGAAACCTGCATATATGAGATAACCTTAGAAAGTTTCTGAAAGACATGTGAAGTCCGCTAACCCACACTTAGCCAGCGTGGTGGACTATGGCCTGTTCCTTCTAGCATTGAACGGAGACTCGTACCCAGCAGTGGGACATTTAAAAGGAATTAAAATAAGTAAAAATGTCTTTATGTATCTACATTATGTATATATCTGTTTCACACTACATATGAGTGAAACCAGGGCAAGTCGCTAGTTGTGCATTATGCATAAATAATATATAAAAAATATGCAACTTACGTCGTTGCACAGTTTTCGGTTTAAAAGTGTCTTCGGCGAGAGCGAAGTTGTCATTTCCTTCGTTTTCAGCTTTTAAAGATCCTGAAAAAATGTGTACTAATGATAATATTTATCAAACGATAAATAAAATATTATTTGTCGTTTAAAATAATATGTATTTGTGTTCTGACTGTATTTGCGCAGTACATATTTTATCTACTATTTATTCACTCGCGTGTATTTATTTGCACTAAGCATTATTAATATGCTACTCTAATCTACACGTATAATAAAACTAGCATTGCCCGCGGCTCCGCCCGTGTTCAGATGACCAAAAACCAAATTCTTAGGTTTTACATATTAGTATACTCTTACATATACCAATTTCATTGCGCACCGCATGATTGGTAAATAATCGCGGTGATTGACAATGCCACAAAGGTTTCTCCGTTAATCCCATATTTAATTTACCACCTAGAGTCAAACCCACAATAGTAATGCGTAGGTGCTTTAAAAATTTTAACCACGGAAAATTTATGGAGGATCTTAGTCATATTGACTGGGATTGCGTACTTAATGCTTTAACAATAAATGATAAGATCTGCATTTTTAACTCAATCATTACTGAACTCTTTGACATACATGCACCACTTCGACCAATAAAGCTTAAGCATCTTCCTGCGCCGTGGCTAACCCAAGACATAAAGTTGCTTATGGCCAAACGCAATGCTGCAAAGTCTAAATACAAAATGATCCCCACTGAAAAAAACCTGCAAAGGTACAAAATACTGCGGAACCGATGTAATAAGACTTGCAGAGATGCCAGGCGTAGATATATTTACTCATCAGTTGACAGTAACAATTCCGCCAACACCTGGAAATTCTTAAATGCTATGGGAATCGGAGGTAGGCGTACGCAATGTGCATCATACTTAAACAACTGTACTGATTTAGATTCATTAAATACACATTTTACAACCGTAGATACGTTACCCAGTTGCACTAAATCGAGAACCCTTCAATCGTTATCACTCCATCATGACCCCTCTATTACTCCCTTCCATTTCACAAATATTACACCTGCAGAAATACAAAAGCATGTCATAGCCATCAAATCTGATGCTATCGGTAGTGATAACATAAGTAGGAAAATGATTTTATTAAGTCTTAGTGTTGTTCTTCCTATCCTGTGTCACATCTTTAACCATTCTCTTACCTATAGTGAATTCCCTGATGTCTGGCGGCTTTCTCTAGTGTTCCCTATACCAAAAACACCTAATCCTACATCCTTCTCACACTACCGACCAATTTCCATACTTCCTTTCTTATCTAAAGTCCTCGAACGTATAGTCCATCAGCAACTATATCTACACTTGAATAATAATAACATCCTATCTCCTTTCCAGTCCGGTTTCCGCCCTGGGCACAGCACTGTCACGGCACTTAATAAGGTCTGTGATGATATACGACACGGATTCGACAATCAGAAAATTACCATCCTCGCACTGCTAGACTTCTCTAATGCATTTAACACAGTAGACTTCGATATCCTAATAGCCATTCTCAAGTCCATAAATGTCTCCTCGGATGCTACTGAATGGTTTTACTCCTACCTAAATAATCGCGAACAATGCATTAAGTTTAATGGTAAGCGCACTTCTTGTACTCGTATCAGTGCTGGCGTTCCTCAGGGTGGAGTGCTTTCTCCTCTACTCTTCGCTATTTTCATTAACACTCTCACTAAGCACTTGACATCGTCCTATCATCTTTATGCTGATGACTTGCAGATCTATACGACAACAACCGTAAATGACATTGCTAAGGCTATTGATAATATTAATTCCAACCTCGACTTGATTAGTACCTGGAGCAAGTCATTCGGTTTGTCTATAAATCCTGATAAGTCACAAGTTGCCGTTTTTGGCAATTCAAAACAGCTAGCCAAAATACACTTTCCTCTTCTCCCTCCTATTTCATTTAATAATGTACGTTTGGAATACAGTTGCAGTGTGAAAAATCTAGGGATCATGATGGACAGCACTTTTTCCTGGACACCTCACATTGCTCAAATTAGTCGTAGGATATTTTTCGTTATCGGCACTTTAAGAAGGTGGAAAAACTTGCTGCCGATAAAAACTAAAATTTCATTAGCTCATTCTCTTCTGTTGCCGATACTAGACTATGCCGATTCATGCTACTTAGATCTATCTCAGCAATTACTCAATAAACTCGAGCGTCTCCAAAATCTTATAATAAGATTCATTTTTGGACTAAGGAAATATGATCACATCACACAGTATCGGATACAGTTGAAATGGCTAACAGTACACAAACGACGTAATTTACACTCCCTTTCTCTTCTATATACTGTGCTCTTCCATCCTAATACTCCTTCGTATCTCAAAGAGCGCTTTGCGTTCCTGGGTGCGAGCTCCCAGCGTACTCAAGAACTTCGTTCTCGCAGTGAAAGGTTGCTTGAAATACCTTTGTCCCATACCAAATCATATAGCGAATCTTTCACTATTAAAACAGTGAAACTCTGGAATGAGCTCCCAGTGGAAATAAGAAAATCTAACTCAGTAAGCATTTTTAAAAAACGACTCAAAAAACATTATTTGTTGCATTAGGTTAGACTGTCATCATAACTATACCATATAATATGTTTATGTATTTACGTATACTCGCATGTATGTAACTAAATCTTACTGTGTTATTATGTACATGTACGTTTATGTATATCTATAATAAATATATATAATTGAATTAGTATCTTATATATGTAACTTTGTATGTATGTTTATTTACATTTAGGTTAAGTAATGTACACTTTTATGCACCATTTCCGCTCTTTCTTTTATTTTCTGTATCCTTCTCTGTAGGTTGCCTGTAAGAGATTGCTTTTAGTGATAAGGCCGCCTTTGCACATTTCTTTAAATGTATTTCTTTTTGTTACTCTTTTGTATGTACCATTTTATTGTGCAATAAAGTGTTAATAATAATAATAATAATAATTTAGTAATATTGCACTTTTTTTTTTTAGCAATAATATTTATGTCTGTCTATACTTCTGTTTTGTTTGTTTGTTTAGTTTTGGGCGATAAACTCTCAAACTACGGAATTAATTTTAATCATTCTTTACTAATAGACAGCTATTGATTAATTTAATATTCTAAGCAAATACTTTTTATTATTTCATATGGCTCGGCTAATACGATTAAAGTCGTTAGCATTTTATTGTGTCCTTTAAGCCTTTTTGGAAAATCTTATTGAAACAGACATTATTATCGATACAGAGGCCAAATCTATCGTTTTTAGAATTTTTGTCTGCCTGTCTGTCTGTGATTGCATCACGGAAAAACCACTGGAGGGATTTTGATGAAATTTGGTATGATGATAGCTGGTCATTTGGTTAACATATAGGATACCTTTTATTGTGGGAAAATATCTCATATCTCTATCTCTTTCTCTTTGATAACATTAAACGTAAGTAGAAACGAACCCGAGCGGAACGAGAGTGAGTCGCTAGTGAGTAATATAAAATAGCATCACACGAATCGTACTATATACACTAACTAGCGACTCACTCACTTCGCTCGGGTACGTCCGTAGGTACGTTTTAACAGTTAGTATGAAATACAAATCTTTGCTTTTCTGTACTACAATGTGCATGTATTATATATATAAACCTTCCTCTTGAACCACTCTATCTATTAGAAAAACCGCATCAAAATCCGTTGCATAGTTTTAAAGATCTAAGCATACATAGGGACAGACAGACAGCGGGAAGCGACTTTGTTTTATACTATGTAGTGAATAGTGATACTTATTATAAATACGATAGTTTGTGAATGCTTAAGCTCCTTCTTTACGCTATACATGGTGTATAAATATTAGGCTATCTGTATCTCAAGAAGAATGTTATAGGTTCATAAAAAACTTTCTTAGAACAAACGCGAATATTTGACATTTTAAATATTTGTATATCTTTTCGAGAACAATTTTTTTTTTGAATTTTTGGTCCCTGACCAACTAATCTAAAAATCAACATGAATCCGAGAAAAAATCCGAAAACATTGTTTTTATTTATAGATTCATATTTCGACACACAAATACATATCTTGTTTATACATAATGTAATACTATAACGTTATAAAAATAAAAAAAAACCTTAAAATATTATTGTACACATGGTTTTTTATTTTTGAAACAACAATGTTATTTTATAAAAGTACCTTTAACAGCCTCCATCAAAAGTTGAATCATGTCAGGACGTTCTATGTTGTTCTTTCTCCGATGTTCCATGGTACCGGTTACTAAGTCCCTGAAAAATTTCGTCGTTTTTTGGGGAAAAATTTGTAAGCCCAATTTCTGAAACAAATTTTGCTCAATTAGAGATTTTGTTTAAAGTTGATGCTTACTTACCTTGTACATTTAAAATTATAGAATAAACAATTATAAAAATTTTTTTGTATAGTAGATAGATACAAGTTTTTTTCAACAGATTTAGAGATAACAAGCGACTTATCCACGCTTTGCTCGGGTGCGTCCCTAGGTAAAATTTAATTTATTGAGCGGAACCTTAATTCTTTTTCTAAAATAAAAATAGCCTATGTTACTTTTTATAAGATCAGATATCTGCCAGTGAAAGTCCCGAAAAAATCGGTCCAGCCGTATCAGAGATAAGCCGGAACAAACAGATAGACGGATGACGGACAGACAGACAGACAAAAACGTTAAAAATTGAGTTTTCTTATAAGTAGCGTGTATAAATTCATATGCATTTAGTAAAAAGCTGTTATTTTGACATTACAAACAGACACTTCAATTTTATTTATCATATAATAATAATCATAATATAATCTATACAGATAAATAAAATTGAAGTGTGTTTGTAATTTCAAAATAACAGCTTTATACTTAATGCATATGGAATTATATATGGTACTTATAAGAAAAACACATTTTTTTTTTAATTTTTGTCTGTCTGTCTACCTGTTTGTTCCGGCTAATCTCCGAAACGGCTGGACCAATTTTAACGGGACTTTCACTGGCAGATTGCTGATATTATAAGGAGAAACTTAAGCTCCTTTTATTTTAGAAAAATAATTAGTTTCGCTCAAAAAAAAAAAACGTATCTAGGGACGAACCCGAGCGAAGCGAGGGTGAATCGCTAGTAATATAATATATCATGTGTCATGTTATGTGCATACATAATATTGTTTTATGGTATTGTCTTACGTTGGACGTAGATAATACATTATCTCCACCATGTCTTCCCTATTCTACACGACATTGGCGAAGTAATCTGTGCCCAATTAGTACGCATGTAAGCCACATAATAAAGATTTGAATTACATACGTTGTATTTATGTAACTTTAAAAATGAAGATTTCTAATATTAACTATAATAGGGTCAATTTTAAGGTTTTGACCTTGTCATGTTCTGTCTAGACGGAGCATATTATTATTAAACATATGCTTCGAACTTTTAAGCGCTTTATGTTTTGAACTAGAGATTTACCCTCGCGTTCTCGTATTTTTTGAGCGGAACCCTAATTCTTTTTCTAAAATAAAAGTAGCCTAAGTAACTCCGTTTAACATTAACTACCTGTCTGTGAAAATCTTATCAAAATCGGTCCAGCCGTTTTGAGGATTAGCTTGAACAAACAAACAGACAGATAAAAATTTAAAAAATTGCGTCTTTCTTATAAGTACCGTACATAATTTTAATTTTATTTATTTGTATAGATTAAAAGTGGCAGTTAATTGATTTTTTTTAGAACACGAGTATGTGTTACTAGCGACTCTCTCTCGCTTCGCTTCGGGTTCGTCCCTAGACAAAAAGAAATCTATCCCACGGGAACCGTACATTTTTCCGGGATGATATATATAGCCTATAGCCTTCCTCAGTTAACGGGCTATCCAATGCAAAAAGAATTTTACAAATCGGATTAGTAGTACCTGAGATTAGCGCGTTCGACCAAACAAACAAACAAACAAACTCTTCAGCTTTATAATATTAGTATAGATTGCTTAGGATATTCTAAAAAAATGTGTCACTTTTATTTGTGTTTAACATTATAGTACTATTATCTGCTTACCCGAGCTACCAATTAGATTTATTTACAGTACAAATTGTAATTATAAAGAGACATGTAATATAATCTATATATAAATAGGCCCAGACAAAACAGTTCAATAAATTTTTTCCTCTGTTTGTCTATCGATTTTCTATGTTCATGTTTTGTAGCTATTGACAAGCTTTAGTGTCAATGAACAAATTTTGTGAACAGTTACTTTATATATATAGGTAAAGATAAATTAGTTCAATATTGTCTATACATATAATAAAATTGTAATTAAGCCGAATCTGTACATTAAATATATTTGGAAAATCTTATTGAAATAGATATTATTATCGATCGAGAGGCCGAATCTATAGTTTTTAGGGTTTGTATCTGTCTGTCTGTGACCGTATCACGAAAAAACGACTGAACAGATTTTGAAGTATAATGATAGCTGGTTATCCGGGTCAACATATAGGATACTTTTTACAGCGGGAAAATATATCATCTCTGAGAAATCTATACTAAACGTTAAAACGTAAGTAGGGACGAATTCGAGCGAAGCGAGGGCGAGTCGCTAGTTATGTATAAATTTTCAATAATGATTAATGATCGAATTTCGACTACTGGGCGATCTTAAATACTCTCGTACCTTACAAAAATTTGGGAAAACGGCCGTCATGAAGAAGAAAAACCGTTGAAAAATGTTGAAATTAAACATGTTTTGTCCAGTTTTGTAGAACTCGTTGTCTCTGTCTTTTAACGAGTTCACTTGAAGTCCGAAGGCAGCTGACGCGATAACGTCGTTGGTGTAGCGACGAATTAGGTCTTCTACGTCGATGTCTTCGTTTGTATGATCTAGATAAAAAAAATATATAGTAGTATATTATGACGACATGAGTGACCTTACTTGTTGTGCCAGGAGTCGCGGGTTCGAGTTCCGCTGGGGGCATACATATGTGTGATGAACACGAATGTTTGTACTCCATTCATGGGTGTTTACTGTTTATATTTATAATATTTAAAGTATTATATGTAGAGTGTATCAACTATTTGGTATCCATAACTGCTGTGTTGTGTGTTAATTTCCCTACATATTTATATATATCTTAGTATTTACATTACTGAAAATTAAAATAAATATTTTAAACAACCTTTTGATAACCAGAATTATTCAGGCGTAGACCGTGTTTTTGATCTTTTTAGTCAATTACATTTTTATTTAGCTAAAACTTTGATAATAGTTTTTTTAGCAATTATAAATAAATATTATATTGTTTAGCAATCCTGTAATTTCTATACTGGTTTTAATTTGAGTAATAGATAATTTGTGTAAGTAATAAAAGATAACAAGCAAAATATATATTTGTAAACATTCAATATTTAAATCGTTTTTATGTAGCGTTTTATATAATATAGATCGTTATTTAGTGCATAATTCTATTCATTTTCTCTGTCTGCTTTTCAGTGAAGAAGAAGACATTTTCGCTATTTTCTAAAGCAAATTTCACCGGTGGTAGGACTCTGTCAAGCCTGAGGAGTCCGACTGGATGGGTACCACCCCCTTATCTATTTCTGCCGCCAAGCAACAATGATTACATTGTTGTGTTCCGGTTTGAAGGATAAGGTAGCCAGCGCAATTACAGGCAAGAGGCATAACATCTTAGCCTTCACAGTGATAACGCACCGGCGGTTCTGTATTTTTGTTACCTAAAACCTAAGTGCATGAACTGTAGGTGTTATGGGCGACAGGTACTGCTTTCCATCAGGTGGTCTGTCTGCTCGTTTGTCCTTGAATCTCATAAAAAAAATGTACGGTCTAAAAAAATATAACAGATATAGGATGATTATCAGAGACAGACTGCTATCATCCTGGTATCCTGCAAACATAGAGATGATAGAAGAATAACGGACCAATTTACATGAAATTTTCATGTATAAACTCACAAAATCTCTCACGCCTACCATTTTGTATACTGATGCCTCCGCCATAAGATTGCCTTGAAGAGTTCGCTTCTAAGCAGACTACTGTGACGGTTAATGTACGAGTAAAATTCTCTTATGTGTTTCTTGTGTTATGAGCTATAAAGTGTCTATATTTATTTAAAATCAGTCAAATTAGTGTAGTTTAATATTTACTTCATCTAGGAACCGAACCCCCGAATGTAACTAAGTAACACTACACTGCCACTACCAAACGTTATACAGGTATTTTAGTAAATGTAATTAAATTTATATTTCTGTACTTGAGGCTCTACATTTATTATCACGCAAACGTGTATTTTTTTATGAAACTAATATATTTTCAAGATTTAATTAACAGTAGTGTTGCTTGAACGTAGATCGCAGCGCTTGGCACTTCAACCTCTTGCACTGCCCTAATGAAGACATTAAAATATTTATATTTTAATATATTGCATTCTCAAAAATAATTACGGCCAACTGCTTTTTAGTACTTTAGTTAGAGTATCTTTTATTTTGACGAGTTATTTGTTTTGAAAAAAAAGAATGTTTATAATCTAGCTTTTATTTTATATTTACTACTATTTTATTATTTGAATCTATATATTAGACATACATATAACGAAATTCCTACTGAGTTGAATTATTTTTTGTAAAATCTTTTTGAAATAGTCATTATTATCGAAACACAGGCCGAATCTACAGTTTTTAGAATTTTTGTCTGTTTGTCCGTCCGTCCGTTTGTCTGGGAATACATCACGAGAAAATCACTGGACAGAAATTTGGTATTATGATAGCTGGTCATCCGGGTCAACATATAGGATACTTTTTACTGCGGGAAAATATTTCATCTCTAAGAAATCTAAACTATTCGTTAAAACGTACCTAGGGATGAACCCGAGCGAAGCGAAGGTGAGTTAGTAATATATTAGTATTACAAATAATTGCTTTTCTTTTGAGGATAGTAGCATTATGTTTGATAGCCTTAGAACTTTCTTCAATAATCTGGCTTCTACTACAATTACAAAAGTTTGTGTATGTGTGTTTATTTGTTACTTCTTCATGCTGAAACGGCTCGATGATTTGGATGAAATTTAGTATATAGATAGATTATGATCTGGAGTAACGCATAGGCTAATGTTAGTAATTGCCGAAAGATGTTAAGTCCCTTGTCATGCTAAGTTTACTTTACTTATATGCGATTAACAATATTTCTGCATTGTTTTTCTTTAAAATAGACCGTTTTCGATATATATTCACAATATATAAGTACTGTCATAGCAATGCTTTTCCAAAAAATAAAAAAAAAACTGTTAGGGAGCGAGCAAATCCATGGTACGTCGCTAGTGAGGCTATAAAATTCATGTAAAATAATGCAAATAAAGCAAGTAGTTCTCGAAGTAAGTGCATTCGAACAAACAAACAATATCTTGAGTTTTACAATATCAGTACTCATACAAAGATGACGACATTTAGTCTGCAAAATCGTTTATTTCCATGTTCATTATCTGGATTGCTTAATAACAAACCGAGTCCAAATAACACACGAGCTAGATAGCATTCACACTCAAAAGTTATATTACATTTAAACATCATTAAAAGTTGTATTCAGCCCTTTTTAACGTCCCACTGCTGGGCACAAGCCTCCCTTCAATACGAGGGGAATCAGGCCATAGTCCACCACGCTGGCCAAGTGCGGGTTGGCGGACTTCACATGTCTTTCGAAAACTTGCTAGGTTCTCTCAGACATGCAGGTTTCCTCACGATGTTTTCCTTCACCGTAAGGCAAGTGGTAATCATGCTAGAAATGATTCGCACATGAAAATATCAGAGGTGCGAGTACCCGGGATTTGAACCGGCTTCACTCGGTTTCCCAAGCGAGCGCGTTACCACTGGTAACGTTTAAATTATAATGTAAGTAATTGTTTACATGTTCTTTCTTTCTCATTCATTTTCATTTAGCGGTATAATAAATTTTAAGCTGGTGTTATGGCGATCGGTTGAACGCAAAATTGTATCAGTGTGATACATAAAAATAAATATAATAAATATGTTGGGACATTAACACACATTACCATCTAGTTCCATGGTAAGCTACGAGGCTTGTGTTATGGATACCAGATAGTTGATTTACTACACATATATAATTTTAAATACATACATATTATAAATATAAACACCCATGACTGGAGTACAAACATTCGTGCTCATCACACAAATGAATGCCACCAGCCGGACTCGAACCCGCGACCGCCGCCTAGCAAGTAGGGTCACTACAAACTTAGCCAAACGTGTCGTCAAATACAATACAATATCATATTTTACATTATAATGGATTTTCTATTCACATGTTGCTGGTTTAAAACAGATGAAACTTTTGCATTGTTCAGTGTATAGAAAGTTTTTACATTATTGTGCACCTAATATTTAGTGCTTAATATATATATATGTAAAATCGATGGCTGGAGCGATTTTGATGAAATTTTCAGGCAAATTTCAAATTATCCTAGCGGGTGATCTTGTGAAGTTTGGTAGCAATCAGAAGTTTATACGCGGGCAAGGCAGCGGGTAGGTATTTTTGACACCTTTAAAAAGACGCGAAATTCAATTAAGGTGTATGTTTTTATACGAATATTTTTGGAATAAAAATATTTGTTAAAAAGATTTTAATGCTTATAAACATTTTTTATTAAAAAATAATTATTATTGATACTGTTATCGCTCTTTAATATTTATCGTGTAGGTACTAAATATTATGTTTCATGATTGCTTAACACTTCAAAAATGTTATTTACTATTAAACTATATTACACTAGCGGCTCACCCTCGCTCCGTTCGGGTCCGTCCCTAGAAACGTTTTAACGGTTAATATTTTTTCTCAGAGATGAGATATTTTACCGCAGTAACAAGTATCCTATTTGTTGACCCGATAACCAGCTATCATTATACTAAATTTTATCAAAATATATCCAGTAGCTTTCTATAACTATATATATTCGGCCTCTGTATGGATAAACATGTCTATTTCAATAAGATTTTCTAAAAAATATTTAACGTACAGATTCGACTTAGTTACTATTTTATTATATATATAGATGTATAGATTATAACAAAAACGCCGAACGCACAAACATACAAATATTTTTGTTACCATTATCCAGACGTTGAATTTTTTCTTTGTTTCGGACAAGTCACAGACATAATAATCAACGATGACCTCTAGAGCATACCAATTATTAGTATTACAGCATATGGCCTTGTACATATATTACGTTTTTAATTTATATTTTATAAATAATAAATTATATAAAGGGAAGGATTTGATTGTTTGTTTGTTTGGTTGTTGTTTAAGATGAAATTTGGTAAGAAGATAGTTTGAAACCCTGGGAAGGATATAGGATAGTTTTTATCCCGGAAATCATCCCTTAAGGGAGTGAAAATGGGGATGAAAGTTTGTATGGAGAATCAACCTAGGGACGAACCCGAGCAAAGCGAGGGTGAGTCGCGAGTATTTTATATATGAATAAAAACAAGAATTGTTTGTTTGCTTTTGACGTCTGAATACGTTAATCAATGACAATGAAAACTATGTAAAAACATTCGTAAATGCCAATAGCTAGTTATTTCTTCAAGGACCTACAATATTTACATTGAATTTAAATATACATACATATACATACTTGCTCATTCAAAAGTGTTTACAAAAGTTTATTTGAATGAAACATGTTTTGAATTAAGTGATATTTTTATAATTATATATTTAACTAGCGATTCACCCTCTCTCCGCTCGGGTTCATAGATAGACAGACAAAAAATCTAAAAACTATAGATTCGGCGTCTGTATCGATAATAATGCCTATTTCAATAAGATTTCCCAAAAAATATTTAATGTACAGATTTGGCTTGGTTACAATTTTATTATATGTATAGATATATAAAACATAAAACTATAGGTATATAAAACAAAGTCAGGTTAGTTACACCATTTATAACAAGAACGGCTGGACCGATCTCTATGATCTTTGATTTGTTGGATTTGTCTCCGCCCCGAATAGCAAAATAACTATTAAACATCAGAAAAACTTACGAAAAAAAACATATGGCTACTATTTATATCCACTCTTTATATCTATTTAAAACGTACATAGGCATAAACCCGAGCGACGCATGTGAGTATGAGCCGCTAGTACTAATATATTTTTCAAATTATTTAAACAAAATATTTTTTGACGACACGTTTGGTCCAGTTTGTAGTTACTTGCTGTACTAGCGGGCGCGGGTTCGAGTCCCGCTGGGGACATTCATTTGTGTGATGAGCACGAATGTTTTTACTGCAGTCATGGGTATTTATATTTATATTATGTATGTATTTAAAATATAATATTATATGTAATGGTGGCACTAGATGGTGCTGAGTGTTAATGTCCCAATAACACTAATAATAACGCTATTTTAAACCCAACTCTTAATGTAATGAATAACACAATACATTGCTATTTATATATAAAGTAAGATTAGATAAAACATAATAATAATAATTTGTGGATGTTTATCATGACATAACACCACTGCCAGTTTTTGTATTGTATTGGTGCAATATGTGAATATTATCCGGTTAAATAAATAGTACCTGGGCGACCGAGCTTCGCTCGGAGTTTATCACCGAAAGTACAATTTTATCTTTTTTTGAAAAAAAAAAAACCTAAAAACTTGAATGAATACAAAAAAAAATACAAAAGTAAAAACTTAGTATCCAACCGAGATTCGAACCCAGACATCTGTGATTGTCAATCTTACGCCTTGGCCGCTTAACCACGATGCTTAGGTCTGAATATAAAAAATGATCGATCATATTTTGCGTGGAATTATGCGCTAGGAAACGGTATGAAAACTCGAAAACAGGCGTTTTCCCAGACATAAGGCTAATCTAGATCGATTTTTCGCTGCCGAAATATACCATATACCAAACTTTAGCGAAATCGTCAGAGCCGTTTCTGAGATTGCCGGTATAAATAAATAAATATACAACAATTGCTCGTTTAAATATATTAGATAGATTGGATTACCTAAGCGATAGTGACTTCAAAATACGCATTTTATTAACACAATTTAACATAATGATTAGATTTACTATGTAAAATATTATGTACATATATTTCTAGAAGTATGTATGTATGTAATACTTATGTATGTAATATGTATTTATGTATCTATGTGAGTATTTATGTATGTATATTTATACATGTGTATGTTTATATAACATAGATATAATTGATGCTTGTAGTTTGTACCTACACCGCACCTTATTATTATTATTTCTCCTTTCTCACGCTCGAGGGTTTCTGGTATAGATCTCTTAAAGAGATAAGTCATCCTTTGTACACATTGTTACTGTTTTCTATTTTATATGTATTTTTTTTTGGTACATGAAATAAATAAATAAATAAATACTAATGTTTTTTCTAATTTACTACGGTTCTACTAGTATGGGTAAGGCTATTATTAATTATCCCTGCATCATATTATTCAATTAAACATGTATAGGTATATAATATGGAAATTCAGATAGCTTTCAATTTTTTTTAAGACAAATGGATTTTTCCTATATATTTATTTAAGAATGTTAATGCCCTAAAATATACATATTCAGGTACCTATAGCATTAGTAATATAAATTTTATATATGAAAAGTTATCTTCAAAAACATTACCCATGTATTTATAACATATTAGTTTTGTTCATACATGTAAAGTCGTGGAAAGTCAGACGAGGGCGCTAGCTTAAAAAAATATTTAATTAAATTAATTATTATTATTATTATATTAATTTTAAAAAAACTAAATAAATTATTTATTACTTGTAATACAAACCTTGTAAATGTTGAATGATGTTGGAACTGATCTCTGTCATGAAGGGAAGCATGCGACGCATTTTAGATCCGGTGAAGGCAGGGCTTAGTGTAGTCCGCATGTCGTGCCATTTTTCACCTACGACAATAATACTATATTTTAAAATTTGAATTTAATTACATTTTTCTTGGGTATGTACTTAGCTATTATTTCTTAAAAATTATAAATGTTAGTACGATTAAAAATATATTATTAGGTCTTTACAACAGTTATGATTCGAAATAAAGATGTAAAAAATCGGTTCATAAACGACGAAAAAATCCGCGAACAAACATAATATTTATATATATATATATATATATATATATATATATATATATATATATATATATATATATATATATATATATATGTATTTATTATATTTATAATTGAGAACCTCCTCCTTTTTTTGGAAGTCGGTTGAAAATGTAATTAATTCTTGACGTTTTAAAAAATAATAATAATGATATCTCTATTTTTAATAAACGAAAGATTACATAAAATCATCAAACCATAAAAACATAAACACATACGCAATTAAAAGATAATAATTATTATACATATAAATAATAACACATTTATATTATATTTTATATAATATTAGTGTTATTTTTATTTTCATAATTTGAAGATAACACCTTCATAGTGTGAATGTAAAAATAATAATAAGTAGACCATTAATTTGAATCTGTGAATTTGTTATTAACAAAACTTCAGATACGATAACAAAAGATTTATCAAGTTTCATTGTATGAGTCTGAATAAATGCTTGTGGAAGGTTTTAAATTTGCAATAGTCGCCAAACTTTTTGGACTATAACTAAATAAGACTATATATAAATATGTGTATATAATGTATATGTACGTATTTCTATGTATGGTAAAGATATATCAATAATGCTTTTATATATAGGTACTGAATAAATCAACCGACTTGATTTTACATTAGATCTTACAAGTTTTTGCGATAAAAGAACTAAGTTGAGAGACTTGCATTTTTTTTACATATTATGTTTTTGATGGGATAGAACTTTACCTTTTAACATAAGCAGACTTCCACCAAAAAGGGGCTCGTTTTCTTCTGAGAAGAACTGCTTATGATCGACGAAGTGGTCGAAATCCTTGACGGTTATTGTCTTTATGAGTTCAGGGTCTCTGATCAGAAAAATTGGTGCTGTTCCTTCTATATAGCCAACGTACCTGTAATAGAAATAAAATAAATTTTTAGGGTTAAACGGTTTCAACCTTTTTGTCAAGCGGACTAGTTGTTTGTTATGTGCGATTTGATGTCATATATGTAATATAAAATTTAGTACTTGTTGTACTATATTTTAATGCATAAGGCAGGGAGAAGAAGAAGATTTTATGATTAAAATTATCAGTTAATTTCTCCAATTTAAAATATTTTATGAAATAATACATCTATACATATAATAAAATTGTAATGATCGCTGTCTGTACATGGAAGATATTTAAGAAAAACTATGTGTGTGTAATTATGTACGCACGTAAGAAGTTATACTTCTTTGGCGTAACAGAACAAAAATAGCTAAAGATTTCATCCCGTATGTCACAACTCTATTTGTAAAAGGAATGTAGCTAACTTCATCATGTCGCTTTTTGGCTGTCGGTCTGCACACGCATCGTAAAAATTTTACTCTCTAAATTTTCCAAACGTGCCAAAAGAAGTGTAACTTCAAAAAAATGTAGGTATATAAACTTTTTTACAATATACTTATTCAAATATATAAAGAGAATTTAATAAATCTGTAAGTGTGGGCGGTCATCCAGGATATAGACTTATATAACTAAATTACATTTTATTAGCTCTATTTGGTGATTGTATTCGTGACGTTCAATTCTACAGACAATGACAGACGGACTCTATCTGAATTTAGCAAGTAATTGGTCCCACTAACGTTTGTAAAATTTGTTTGAAATATTTCTATTGAAATGTTTTAATTAAAATTGTAAAATTATAATATAAGAAAGACTAGAGCGATTTTTTGTCATGTTTTAATTAATTAAAGGTCACTATAAATTTTGATGATATTTTCATGTGCGAATCATTTCCAATATGATTACCACTTGTCTTACGATGAAGGAAAACATCGTGAGGAAACCTGCATGTCTGAGAGAACCTAGCAAGTTTTCAAAAGATATATGAAGTCCGCTAACCCGTACTTGGCCAGCGTGGTAGACTAATGCCTAATCTCCTGAGTATTGAAGGAAGACCCATGCCCAGCAATGGGACGTTAAAAAGGGCTGAATACATACATACATAGATTTTGATGAATAAACTTAGAATCGGTTTCATGTATCGTACCGTATTTTTCTCCTTTCTCTACTCTAATAGTGAAAAAATGTAAAGATATTAAAAGCTAACAAAAATCTTTACCACTTTAAGAGGCTCGTTAAATTTAAATAAGATGATAATCTACGAATGACATTCATTCATTTTAAATAACAAAAATAGTTTAAAATCATTAATATATAGCCAAATATACGAACATAATGACAATGACACGATCAAAACTCCTCTTTTTTTTAAGTTGGTTAGTAAAATATTTAAGCTAAAACCTTTATTCTTACCTTTCATCAGGGAAGGCTTTGTAGACCCTATCAATGTCCTCTACTAGATGGTTTCTCAAGAACGTACTCTTCAATACATTACCAAAAAGGGGGACACCAGGTATGTACTTCACACCCCTATCATCGTAGAACTTATGCACCCATTTATATAGATATAGAAAATAGCCTACAAGGACCGTGATGATAAATATAACGATTTCAACGATCATTTTGCTCAAACACCCGAGGTGTACTAGTGCGGTGACAAAATAATATATTGCAGATATATGTATGTATGTTATCATTGCTGCGTAGTTTAGAAGCTTAAAGTATAAGCGTTTCGCGTTTTAATTAAGATTTGTGCATATTTTAACTTTTATAAAAATGTTATATTTTGATTTAGCCCTTTTTAATGTCATACTGCTAGGCTAGGGTCTGTCTTTAATACCTTCAATACGAGGGGGATCAGGTGATAATTCACCTCGGCCAAATAAGGGTTGGCGTACTTCACATGTCTTTCGAAAACTTATTAAGTTTTTTTTAGACATGGAGGTTTCCTCATGGTATTTTCCTTTACCGTAAGATAAGTATTAATCATGTTGGAAATCATTCGCATATGAAAATATCAGAGATACCGGGATTTGAATCCGCTTCACTCGGTTTCAAAAGCGAGCATTACCACTAGTGTACCACTGCCTGCATATGCATAATGTATATTAGGTATAGATATTTAAAACTTTGGCTATCAGGAGCTACATTGGTCTCGAAAAATATTATCTATTTCGTAACGATATACAACTCGAGTGAAACATAAGATTAAACTTAATTATTAAAAAAAAACTTATTATGTTTTTTTTTTTATTTGATTTCCTATATTTGATTAATTGAGAAAATAAAGGCTTTTATGTTTATGTGGATTTTTTTATTTTTCGTAACCTGCTTCAAACTGTAAAATTATTTATTATATTTAAAAAATAAAATAATAAATTATATAATTAATTATGTTATATAAAAATATAATATAATTACTCCCAACGTTAGGTAATACATACAACATGACTAAGACATATTCTAAGCCAAATTATTTGCTTTCTATTTTACCCTTTCTCTATGAAAAAAATGCAAAGCACAAACAAAACCAATAAATAAACAAACCAACAAACAGATTTTTATAATTATTATTATACAAAATAAGAATTTCCATAAATATTGATTATAATAAAACATTATCTAATTGTATAAAAAAGATATACGTAGTTTACTCTTGTAACTTAAAAATTACTCTATTATTCAATTGCTGAATTTATCGTTACAGCTCAATGCTCTTCTACATCCTTTATTAGTTAAGAGTCTCGTTTTCCCCTCGAGATAAGCTTACTTGATTTTCTCATTGATCACTTACAGAGTTACAGAAAGATACAGCAAAAAGGGAGACAGAGAGAAGCGAAAAGCCATAATAAAATAAAGTAGTTCCAAAAAAAAAAACAAAAAAATAACTATGACGATACGTTTGGTTCAGTGTGTAGTGATCCTACTTCAGCGGTCGCGGGTTCGAGTCCCGCTGGAGGCATTCATTTGTGTGATGAGCACGAATATTTGTACTCCAGTCATGGGTGTTTATATTTATAATAAGTATGTATTTAAAGTAATATATGTGTAGTATATCAACTATCTTTATAATATTAGTATAGATAACGTCTTCACAATCAATAGCTTGATTTAGAACAATAAATCAGTTTTCTTTCTTTCTCGCATGGTTTTAATGTAGACACTACAAAAGTAATCGGATTGGCCAGCGCAATTAAAATTTTTATGTCCCGTTACTGTTTCGTGTACTTACTAACTGAAAGTAGTAACTTTTATTCCTTGAGATAACATTTCGACCATAAAACTCAATCCAAAGCTTAAGCGACCATACTATCGTAGAAATATTAAGCTGAGTATCTGTGGTCCATATTATATACTAGCAGCCCACCCTCGCTTCGCTCGGGTTCGCCCTTAGAAAAAACAAATCAAATCTATCCCACGGGAACCATACTTTTTTTGTGATAAAAAGTAGCCTATGTGCTATTCTAATGTATAAGCTATATTATTGTAAAGTTTCATTAAATCCTAATAAAAAAGAGTAACAAACATCCATACATCTATTCATTCATATATCCTCACAAACTTTCGCATTTATAACATTCTTACTTGATTTGTCATGTGGAAATATCTAAAGTTTAAGAGAATTAAAAAAGTTAGCAAGGCTTCTCTAGGTCTCGTAGACTATGCTCCAGGTTATAGCTTTTCTGTAAACTATATTTCATTCAAATTGGTCAAGCCGCTACGGCGTAGAGTAGTAATAAACATAACATACTCATACAAGCTTTCGTTTTAATAGTATAAATTATAATATAAAACTAAATGTTTGTTTGTACATGCGAAAATCTCCGAAAATTATTTAACAATAACTTTGAAATTTTGTCAAATATATGTATAATAAATGTTTTACATGGAAAGCAGTTCTTTTGGTAAGACTTCAAAATCTCACTAGAATTAGAAATTATGACATTTGAGGTAACATTTTTTCCTTGAAAATCAAATTAGACTTCATTTCCTCCTTTTATTAATTTTGTTAATTTTAAGTTATTTTTAATGAATAAGTTATAAGTCAAGAATAATTCTATACAAATAAAAAAAATGAACTCCCAAGGCAGGAAAACTGACTTTTAAAGTATAATAATACAAGGGTATATAAGCTCGGTATATAAGCTCGGTAGCTTCGCTCGACATTTTATTGAATCGTGTTTTTAACGTAAAAGATGTAAAAAATATTTTTTTTTATACAAAATACACTTACATAGATATTGAAAAGCTTATCTAAATACAAAATTTGATCCAAATCATTAGAGCCGTTTACGAGTTACACGAAATTTTATATACATACTGTTATTAATTATTTTTTAAGTTAAATGAAGTTTAGTTTAGTTTAGCTTCAGCAATTCCTCCTTTATTTAATTACTTCTACAGGACGCCCTACAAAATAACTATTACAACTATTGAAACTCATCCATGATTGAAACACTTTGTCCTCACTAATGGGTGTAAACTGTAAAGTGGCGCCATCTATCTTCTACAGATAACACATTACCCTACGGTGGATGACAATACTTATAAAAGATTAATATTTAAAATATAACAAATCTCATATCTGTATTAATATTATTAAATTGTAAATAATAAAATGTAAATAATCAACATTAAATTAATATAATAAAATATTAAATTATAAGTAACAAAATATGAAGAATCAAAATGATCTATAAATCTTGAATAATAATTAATTGGGATATTACAGTTAACAAGAATCAATTGTTTCTTAGATTTACGCGAATATTAGACATTTAAATAAAACTATCTTTTCGGATTTCAGAAAAAAAAAACGCGAAAAAATCCGAAAAGATAGTTTTATTTAAAAGAATCAATTGAGCAACTATACTCGTAACTAACAATACATATATGTCAATAATTGCTCATAACAAGTTTTAAAAACGATCGATTCATTAAAAGATTCAATGAAATAACAACACGTTTGGCCCAGTTTGTAGTGACCCTACTTGCTGTGCCAGCAGTCGCGGGTTCGAGTCCCGATGAGGGCATTCATTTGTGTGATGAACACGAATGTTTGTACTCCAGTCATAGGTGTTTATATTTATAATATTTATGTATTTAAAGTTGTATATGTGTAGTGTATCAACTATCTGGTATCCATAACACAAATCTGGTACTGATGGTGGTGATGTGTGTTAATATCCGAACATGTTTATTTTACAGTAAATTAGTGATGCATTACACAACTGGTATACAAAGTCAAGGGATGTTATTAGTGAATTTTATATAGCTTCTATAAAGAAGAATGTTGGTGCACTAAAGTGCCCATTTCAACAGAGGAACGATGAAACCGTTGATTTTGGTCCGTTCATATAAACAGCTGCAGTTTACTCTACGTTACGGAATGTATATTTTAAAGCATAAACTAACAGTCCATGCATTTATTCATGAGTGCCGCATTTTGCTCAAACGAAGGTGTAACGTTAATTGTTGTCTGTGTGTCATGTGTCATACTCGTAGCACTGTGCTCCATATTAATATTATAAATTCGAAAGTAACTCTATCTGTCTGTATGTTATATTTTCACGTCTAAACCGCTGAACCAATTTTGATAAATTTTGGTATAGAGATGTATGGAACCTTGGATAATATAGGTTACTTTTTGTCGCAAAAATGAAACTTGAACATTGAAACTGAAAGTGTATATTGGGAACAAATTATATCTCATGTTCAGGACATGTAAATTCGTTATAACCTATAATGTATCGTACCGAAGTAATAAAAGTAACATTTTTATATTGTATTAGTTTATGAGCACGCCTTCGCTCGCGTGATAAGCGGAGTAGGGATCAAAGGTAGCTTATGTCTGAGCCCAGGATGCAATCTATGTCCTCGATAAATTTTATCAAAATCTGTTCAGCAGTTTAGGCGTGAAAAGGTGACAGACAGAGTTACTTTCAGATTTATAGTATTAGTATGGATATAAATTTTACTATAGATATTAAAGATACGGTGTTTCGCGTAGGAGGTTAAATATTTGATATTGGCGCTAAGTAACTAGCAAAAGTAATAGAAATGTAACTTTTAGGTGCTTTTTAGAAAGAAATTGCTCGTTATTACAGTAATTTCAATAAATATTGGTATTCAATTTAATTTATTACGATTCCCGTTAACATGCGCAGAATTTTGACAGAAAAAGTTTTATTGAGGTTATTAAGAACTTTTATTGAACTCTAGGTACGACCGAATTTTATAAACTATTACAAAATATTTTTTTTCCCCAAATTTTTTGTATTTTTAGAGAACACGTATGGCTTAGTTTGTAGTGATTCTACTTGCTGTGTCAGCGGTCGCGGGTTATAGTCCCGCTGGACATTCATTTGTGTAATGAGCACGAATGTATGTACTCCAGTCATGGGAGTTTATATTTTTAATATGTATGTATAAGTTATATATGTGTAGTATATCAACTATCTGTCTTCTGGTATCCATAACACAAGCCTCGTAGCTTACCATGGAAGTAAACGGTGCTGTGTGTTAATGTCCCAATATATTATTTATTATTTGATTAAACTAATAAAGGTTCAATTGCAAAATTTTAATTTTACAAATTCTTAAGCATTTAAATCATTAGTGACTGATTAAGATTATAAATGTGGTAAGTGTATTTTTCTTGACATGTAGGTATTATTGATAAAAATTATCATTTTGTGTTAAATTTCTTTAAGGTTTTTGGATTTTTTACACTTTACTATGCATTTTGTTTATAAATAAACATTTGAGTTGTGGCTGAAAATGATACATAACTTAGTTAACATTATTTTTTCAAGTATTTCGTAGCTTATGGTTACTTACATTTTATTGTATCGGGCAAAAAGTCGATGATTATAATTTTAGAGCACAAGTCGCGCATGTGACAACGAGTATACTGCTAGATTAAGTAGGATTTTCCAGTTCAACTTACTGACTACCTAATAACCACTTTCAATATGAAGGATGCCTTACTGACATGGGCATTGGTAGCCCAGTTGTAATGCGCTCTCTTGGGGAACCGACTGAAGCGGGTTCAAATCCCGGGTCTCGCATCTCTGACATTTTCATGTGCGAATCATTTCCAACATGATTACCACTTGTCTTACGGTGAACGAAAACATTATGAGGAAACCTGCATGTCTGAGAGACTCTAGTAAGTTTTCGAAAGAAATGTGCAGTCCGCCAACCTGTACTTGGTCAGTGTGGTGCATTATGGCCTGATCCCCTTCGTATTGAAGGGAGGCCCATGCTCAGCAGTGAGATGTTAAAAGGGCTGAACACACTAAGTGACATTTCTCTGTGAAAAAGAAAGATTTCATTTTTAAAACTAGTGCAAATATTCAAATTTTTTTTGTAAGCTCTTTGAGTAACGTTGGCAATATTTTTTTACATTTTGCGAGTAGGCCTTCACCCGAAGCTCCTATTTATTATATATAATATAATTCCGTCATTAAGTTTATTGATAATAATCAAGTAGCTTATACAATTATACGAAGCCTGAAGCTCTAAATGTCATTATTTCTGTCTCACCGTTAATACATTGTATCTGAAACGCGTATTAGCGTAACAGTATAACATGGATACGCCACAGCAATAGAAAATTTTCTTTTTTTTGCAAAGTAGAAGGAATATGTATTATTAGTGTCTATTATGTAGGTAGCTTACATACATCCCCCCCAACGTATGTTTACTTTGTCGTGGTGGGGGAGGGGGGCTCATTGACAGACAGACAGACAGACAGAGTTACTTTCGCATTTATAATATTAGTATGGATTAGTAAACACTATAAACCTATTAAAAGTTAAATATATTTCTCTTTTGTAATACCAATTCCTTATCGAAAAATGTACTTTTGGCTGTGTATTTTCAACCAATATTGATAAATAGTTCTTATTAAGTAGGTTCACTTTAAATGTGATTCAACTTCGTCCCGATTGAAAATCAATTTATAATGAGTTGAATTAGTTTTTAATTTAGCACAAAATCCTTAATTACATTTAAAAAATTTATAAAATATATGTTTAGAAAACGTAAAAAATACAAGCTATACTATAATATATATATATCTTTCGAAATCTTGCTAAGTTCTCTCAGACACGCAGGTTTCCTCATGTTTTCTTTCACTGATAAGCTAAAATAATTGACAATATACATTTTTACTTCTTAAAGCTTCTTGATAAGCTTAAAGCTTGGGTAGGTCCATATAATATATCAATGTAATGTGATTACTGTTTATTACGTTACTACCCTTTGCTTAGAGGCATTTTGGTCTAAATAACATTGACAGTTATGGTTTCGCCTTCACTCATTACGCTTGCTCTTAAATTAACGAATTTTAGTCTAAAACAATAATTACAATGTTAGTTGATGTTGTTTTTGATTTTACATATAAAGAGCTTTGGTATTTTCTTATCTCTTGTGTAACTGTAGTTACAAGTCAGACTACTAATATAAATGTGTATGTGTATGTTTGTTTGTACTCCCTTATACTGAAACGGCTGAATAGATTTCGATAAATTTAGTGTACAGACTATGAGGTTACAGCAAAATTTATCAAAAGGTGGCGGTGCTTGTATTTAATATAATAAAACAAAAAGCTTCTAATAACTCAGTCGAGTTTTTAAAGATTTAGAGCACTTACTTAACTTTAACAAGTATTACAAATTGATATAAAGACTCTATTGAAAGATAATTGATGGGGACAGTGCCCTGCACACTTCGTGATAGGGAAAACTGACTACCCTATAGAGACTAAATTAAAGGGTGGACTGTACTTAATTGGTTTAATAGTACTTACATTGGTTACTACTACATACAGAGCTAACCCGACAATATGATTCAGTCGTTCTGCCGGTCGTCCAGTGATCCGCTTCCGCTACTTTTATCTCGCTGTCCTGCACCCCCCGCTCCTAAAACTACGCGATGCATTGTTCACGCACTAATTTCAGGCGAAACCTTTTCTTTACCACAATAAATACATAATATTTATTAATGAATTGTGTGATTTATTATACAAAATAACTATTTACCCTCGTTTCATCACAAATGGATCAATTGCTTACGAACGCTTACAGGACAAACATACGAACATTCATTTTTATTTATATAGATTGATTGGATAGTCAAAATTTTCCCTAAAAATATTTTTTCATTTTTGATTTAGAAAATTCAATAATTTATTATTATTATTATTATATATTATATGCATAAACATTTCTCCCATTTCTGGGGTCGAGATTCTCTAATGCGGACTTTTAGTCAAACACTAGAGAAATTGTTAACTATTGCTACTGAATGGTTTTACTCCTACCTAAATAATCGCGAACAATGCATTAAGTTTAATGGTAAGCGCACTTCTTGTACTCGTATCAGTGCTGGCGTTCCTCAGGGTGGAGTGCTTTCTCCTCTACTCTTCGCTATTTTCATTAACACTCTCACTAAGCACTTGACATCGTCCTATCATCTTTATGCTGATGACTTGCAGATCTATACGACAACAACCGTAAATGACATTGCTAAGGCTATTGATAATATTAATTCCAACCTCGACTTGATTAGTACCTGGAGCAAGTCATTCGGTTTGTCTATAAATGCTGATAAGTCACAAGTTGCCGTTTTTGGCAATTCAAAACAGCTAGCCAAAATACACTTTCCTCTTCTCCCTCCTATTTCATTTAATAATGTACGTTTGGAATACAATTGCAGTGTGAAAAATCTAGGGATCATGATGGACAGCACTTTTTCCTGGACACCTCACATTGCTCAAATTAGTCGTAGGATATTTTTCGTTATCGGCACTTTAAGAAGGTGGAAAAACTTGCTGCCGATAAAAACTAAAATTTCATTAGCTCATTCTCTTCTGTTGCCGATACTAGACTATGCCGATTCATGCTACTTAGATCTATCTCAGCAATTACTCAATAAACTCGAGCGTCTCCAAAATCTTATAATAAGATTCATTTTTGGACTAAGGAAATATGATCACATCACACAGTATCGGACACAGTTGAAATGGCTAACAGTACACAAACGACGTAATTTACACTCCCTTTCTCTTCTATATACTGTGCTCTTCCATCCTAATACTCCTTCGTATCTCAAAGAGCGCTTTGCGTTCCTGGGTGCGAGCTCCCAGCGTACTCAAGAACTTCGTTCTCGCAGTGAAAGGTTGCTTGAAATACCTTTGTCCCATACCAAATCATATAGCGAATCTTTCACTATTAAAACAGTGAAACTCTGGAATGAGCTCCCAGTGGAAATAAGAAAATCTAACTCAGTAAGCATTTTTAAAAAACGACTCAAAAAACATTATTTGTTGCATTAGGTTAGACTGTCATCATAACTATACCATATAATATGTTTATGTATTTACGTATACTCGCATGTATGTAACTAAATCTTACTGTGTTATTATGTACATGTACGTTTATGTATATCTATAATAAATATATATAATTGAATTAGTATCTTATATATGTAACTTTGTATGTATGTTTATTTACATTTAGGTTAAGTAATGTACACTTTTATGCACCATTTCCGCTCTTTCTTTTATTTTCTGTATCCTTCTCTGTAGGTTGCCTGTAAGAGATTGCTTTTAGTGATAAGGCCGCCTTTGCACATTTATTTAAATGTATTTCTTTTTGTTACTCTTTTGTATGTACCATTTTATTGTGCAATAAAGTGTTAATAATAATAATAATAATAATATTATTATTAATCTTTATTTTTATAGAGGGTTAAAATTCAATAATTTAAAAATATGTTTTACTAAAAGTTTAGGGCAAAAAATATATGTCTTTGCCGATAGCTTATTAAATACTAGCTGTGCCTCGTGGTTTCACCCGCTTTAAATTTGTTTGATCATAAACATCAGTTTTACAATAATGTATGGAAGTTTGTCTGATTAGTTGATATTTATGATGTCTGCGGGGAGCGGATCCCTTGGGTAGTATGTATGTTAATAGCATGATGATATATAGCCTATAGCCCTCCTCAATAAACGGGCTGTCTAATGTATAAAGAATTTTTTAAATCGGATTAGCAGTTCCTGAGATTAGCACGTACAAACAGACAAACTCTGCCTCTATAATATTGGTATAGACTAGCGGCTTACCCTCGCTTCGCTCGGGTTCGCCTCTAGGAAAACAAAAATAAAACTATCCCACTGGAACCGTAAGTTTTCCCGGGATAAAAGTAGCCTATGTGTTATTCCAGAGTATAATCTACCTCTGTGCCAAATTCATCCAGATCCGTTCAGCCGTTCTGGCGTGAAAGAGTAACAAACATCCATACTCACAAACTTTTACATTTATAATATTTATACAGATATGATCTTGGAATTCGATTTTATATCCTTCCCAATACAATATATATTCGAATTATGTATATTGTATAATCGATAAGTTAGTAGATTTTTTAAATGGTTCCAACCTCGAGTCGGTCACTTGATGTTTTCATGTGCACAAATTTCAAGCATCACTACCACAGTTTAGTAAAGAAAAACATTCTTAGGAAACGTTTTTGAAAGTTCTTGAAAGGGATCTGAATTCCATCAAAACATTTGACCATGCTGGACATGGAATACAGTCAGATTTTTCCATGTAGAAAGTGTATTTATATTTTTTTTTTTTATTTCGGTGTGGGGTAATGTAAACAGAATGCCTTTCTTTATTATCATGTTGAGCTAGCCTATAAGTGTGATCTACATTCTACAATGTATTTTTTTTTTTAATATATTTTATGGTTTTAATCATGTCACATTGTATGTTACGTTGGCTTGCCTAATAAATAAATATAGTTATTCCATGTATTGAAGAGTGGGACGTTAAAAAGTTAAATTAAACACGTAAGTAATAAGAATAATGACTTCCAGATAACTACTTTGTCTGATAAACTTAAGTTGTTATATAAATACGAAATCTCTGAAAGAATATTCGAGGAAAGTAAATAAAACCGCATACAAAAAGATATCCGTCGGATATTGTATTTCAAGCAAAACAAAATGTCCCGCAAGATTGCTGGAGATGTTTGTTCATTAGACGCCGTTTGTTTATTCAATACTAGTATCAGATGCGTCGATATCGGGGTCCAACTGGATTATTATAGATGCTGTATAATTTTTGTTTATTTATTTAAATATATATTTATTGAGTAATACTTTCATAGATATATATGAGTATTTTAGATTAGCGACTCACCCTCGCTCAGGTTTGTCTCTAGGTGATTCTTAGAATTGACATAACTTTTTTATTTATTGCACTAAATAAGTAATAAAATAAAACAATACATAGAAAAAAACGTGGACACATTTATTAACCGATTGAAATAAAACAAATATTAAATGCTAAGTGAAATTTACCAAAATACTTTATTGCACCCAAATTAGCTAAGCAGTTTCTAAGATTAGCACGCACAAACGTAAAGATAAACATACAATAATCCTAAAAATTGTTGTTTTGGGTTCTATTGCGTTAATAAAGACCTTTAACAGCAGTTTTTCTCAAATATCTTCCACGTACAGACAGCGAACAGTAACATTTTTATTATATGCATAGATTTTCAATAAACCTACTTTTTTTATTTTTTCCGCGTTTTTTTCTCTCGACGTTTCGAATACTTTATAGCACGCCTGCTCACGGGAGACACTAAGGTTTTTGACGTCTCAAAAGTCATGCCTTGACAGTGAATGCTTTTTGCTGACACATGATTTACAGCAAACACTGTAAGCAATAGCATTTTGCGGAAATCGAAAATGAAAATAAAACCCCGAAAATATCTGAAAAAATTGTTTTATTTAAAATATATATGGCTTATCTTGTCCGTGACGATTTGCATAGTACTCGTAGGAACATTAGAAAAAGTAGCTTATTTGTTAACCTTAGCTATAATCTTTATTATTAACCCCTTTTTGTATTACCTTCGCTTCGCTAGGGTGTGTCTTCTACAGACATGTAATATTATATACAGCCAGCACCAACTTTTGCCAGATTTTATTACTAGCAGAAGCCTATATTACTCCAGATCATCTGTCAGTAGTCTATCTGTGCACTATCCAAATCCGTCCTGCTTCAACGTGAAGGAGTACTAAACATACACGCACGCATAATGCATATAAACTAGATATGGAATCAATAGTATATTCAGCCATACGCCGAATACCGAATATTCGGTGAGCTTTCTGGCCGAATAGCCGAATATTAGACAAAAGTATTCGATCATTGAAAAACTTGTGGCGGGAAAATTTGCATCGTCGTGTTTGTTTCTTGTTTAGCACCAAGAAGTAGTATTTATTTAAAGTATCTTTTCTCGGAAGCTGGGATTGTCACTTTTAAATTTTAATTATGATAATGCCAGTGCATAAAAATTTATTAGATAGTTTTTAAAAAAATAGTTTAATAAATTTAAAAATATATTATTGTAAAATAAATTAATATTTTCATTTTACCAATTATCTGATTGCAACAAAACATATTCCTTTAATATTCGGTATTCAGCCAAATAGAAAAAAACGTAGTCGAATAGGCCGAATACCGAATAATAGCCGAATATTCGTTGCAATTCTAATATAATAAACATACAAATTTTCACATTTATAATACTGGGATGATAATTTTATTGTACAAAGATACTGTTTTATTTAACCAAAAACACATCTCAAGAAAATAAAATGCTAGACAAAAAAGTTACAAGAACCCTTTGAGCCCTACCCTTTGAACCTACCTTTGAACCCTTTGAACCCTAAGAGTTAGTTATCGCTAAAATAACTTTTTACGCCACGCCGCCGACACAATCGTGTAGCACCTGTTTTTATAAATAACTTGCTTTTTTTCAAATGTAATCTTGGAAATCTAAAGTATGTAAATAGAATCCCATTATGTTGAGTCTATTTAATTTAATTCTGACTGTCTGAGATACCTTTTAATTAAGTTTGTACCTACCTTGTATTTTATTTTAATAACTAACGACTTACCCTCACTCCGCTCGGGTTCGTCCCTACTTAGTTTTAACGTTTAGTAAAGATTTCTCAGAGATGAGATATTTTCCCGCAGTAAAAAGTATCCTTTATGTTGATCCGGATAACCAGCTATGACTATACTAAATTTCATCAAAATCCATTTAGTGGATTTTCTGTAATGCGGTAACAGACAGATAGACTAGGTAAGTTTTATTTTTTTTGAGTGAAACCCTAATTCTTTTTCTAAAATAAAAGTAGCCTATGTTACTCCTTATAATATCAGCTATCTGCCAGTGAAAGTCACGTTAAAATTGGTTTAGCCGTTTCGGAGATTAGCCGGAACAAACAGGCAAACAGACAGACAAAAATTAAAAAAAATAGTTTTTCTTAAAGTACCGTACCTGTATAATTCCATACGCATATAAAGCTGTTATTTTGACATTACAAACACACACTTCAATTTTATTTTTCTGTATAGATTTATTTAGGTTATAATTTATTTCATAAATAACCTTGATCTGCTTGAACGATCTAAGAAACCTATTTGTAAGTCAATGAATAACTAAGCTTGTTATATCAACAAGTAATTTTGATAAATGTTAGTTTCCCATCTAACTCCGCAGTGGGTACGTGGAAATTGTTTTCTAGCGCAGATAAATATGTCTGGTGTCGGCTGAAGCTCGGGCACATCGATCATAATACGATTACAAGTCATCCAGGGTACTGTGGCTATGATTCTATTTTGTTTAGGATACCTAAAAAAAGCTCAAATATTTTTTCCTAAGGAATGAACTTTTTAAAGTTTCGTGAATTGGTCATGTAAGTTCAGCAGAGTATGAATTTGAAAGTATAAGTTTCAAAAGCCCTCTTATATTGCACCCTCTCTGAAACAGCTCTCTTCACTGCCCACGCTTTGCTTACTAAATTAACTAAACTTGATACACTACTTTTATACCATTTAGGTTATTCGTTCTCAAAATTAAGCCATGAGATTCTTTTATCAGTATTCTTTTTAGTTGTTTATGAGAACATATTTGCATATATTATTTATTCGTAGAGCTATCTATCTCTTGGATAAAAAAATACAGGACCGAAGACAAAGAGGATTTACATATTAACAGTATATTTTCTATTAACTATTTAATTTTTAAATCTATTACTTCTACTCAGTATTTCGTGACATAAAATTTCGTAAATATTTTGTCCCGGCCAGAGACTCGAAGTCGATCACCGAAGACATCACGATATGCAGACGTACAAGTTACCCACTAGACCAACGAGGCAGACAAATTTTATGTTAAAAAATCTATGATATGTTATAGTGGTTTACAAATTAAAAATAACTCTTTAAGTAAAATAATAAAACAAAAATCATATAACTACTTGTTATCCTAATTGTTTCAGTCGTGGAGTCACCCCTATACACAAAATCTGTCTTCGACGGGGAAAATATAGGGCGAGTCAGTTGATAAGGAAAAACATTGTGAGTCATCCGGCGTTTGACAGGGAATAGAACCTGTTTACCGTATCATATATATATATACGATAAAGTTATTGATGAGCCCCATCAGTGTAGTTCGCTTGTTAAACAGAGATTTGTACTAATAAAACGTCAACGAACACAAGTTTTGTGACATGTGACCAATTAATTTGGCTTCTATTTTGGGCTTGTTATAATAGAAATAATAGGGACATGTTGTGAAATTTGATTAAAACATAATGAGGTTGTTCAATTTGAACAATTCCTTTTTTAATTATCTGTACTCAACTCATGAAGTCTGTACCAAACTACATTAAAGCATTATTAATTATTTAGCCTCTACTTGATTATAGCTGTATTGATTTTAGTGTAATTTTCGTGGGCGCTGAGAGATATTGGCGAATAATGGCTACTTTTATTAGGAAATGCAGATTGACAATAATCTTATCTTAGTAATATTATAAATGTTTCGATGTTTGGATGAGCGTTTGTTACTCAATAACGTCAGAACAATTAAACGGATCTAGATGAAATTTGGACCAGAGATAGGTTCACATAATACTTTCTTACAGAGATAGGTTATAGACTGGAATAGCACATAGGCTTTTTATACCGGAAAAATGTACGGTTCCCGTGGGATAGATTTGTTTTTGTTTTTCTAGAAGCGAACCCGGGTGAAGCGAGGGTGAGCCGTTAGTTGTTATTTATAAAAGTAATTAATATTAATTGTTATAGGTTATCCTCGAAGTATTTTCAAGTATAAGTTAGTAATATTAAACTTAAACTTATCAAAATTATTACTTAGTACGTGGGCGACCGACCTTGTCTCGGCGTTTTGTACGTTGTTGTAAAATTGAGATTTTTCAGAAAAGATACCTATGTAGATAAAGTTAAAAACAAAACCTTATCTAAATACAAATTTTAATTTAAATCCGTCGAGCCGTTACCGAGATACACAAAATATTTTTTTATATACGTATACAAAAATTAAATAAAAAAGCTCTATGTGAAATAATAAAGGAAAAATAAATCAATCACATAAAATAAAGGAAGAACGATAAATACATAATATAGTAGCGTAAGTTATGTGTGTTCGTATAAAATGAAACGATCCAGCGGGCAGAAAGGTCTTAGCCTACATTAATAAGCACACTGAAAGTATATTAGTTCAATAAAACAGCAACATGAGTGCGTGCAACATTGCTGGGTTGTTTAATATCAATAGACTACTATAATGTAGAGAATTTGTATTATATTTTAGGGTTCTGTATCGAAAGCGTTGAAATTTAACTATTAAATCTATGCTGTCTGTCCGTCCGTCCAACACTAATGGGTTATTTATTTATTGTAAACTATCTGTACTAATATTATAAAGAGAAAAGATTTTTTTGGTTGTTTGTACCGAATAGGCTCCGAAACTACTGAGCTGATTTAGATGAAATTTGTTAAGAAGAGTTTGAGATCCTGTGAAGGACATAGGACAGTTTTTATCTCGAAAATCATCCGTTACGGGAAAATGGGGAAGCAACCTAGAAATGAACCTGAGCAAAGCGAGGGCGAGTCGCTAGTAATTGATAAACGATGTAAATTTTTTAGACATATGTTATATATTATGTTCCTCCAGATATCCCTTTAGTTGTTGCAGCCATTATTCGCGAATTTTCGGTTTTCCGTAGAAGAATTGTTTTATAAACTTTCATAGGTTTTTGATTTTAAAGTAAAATTAAATTAAAGTACTGAACTAATTTAAAATATAAAGTACTAAAATAAAACTACATAATCAAAACTGGCCAAGTGTAAAATGGGTTCGCGCTAGAAGTGTCGACCAACATCTATTTATTAATAACATAGAAAAGAACTTTTATAAATTCATTCCCTAAAGGGGTTAAATAATAGATGAAAGTTTGTATTTTTGAAGTTAGAAATATGGAAATTGACATTTAAGCTGCTGTTTATATTGCCAATGAGAAATCCCATTGGGCTTACTACATGTTTAAAATAAATACTTGTTTTTTTGATAGCTAGTTATTGCCCGCAGCTTCGCTCGCGTGGTAAGCCAACGAGGATCAAAGATATAATAAATAAATAAATAAATATGTTGGGACATTAACACACAGCACCATCTAGTACCATGGTAAGCTACGAAGGCTTGTGTTATGGATACTAGATAGTTGATACACTACATATATAACTTTAAATACATACTTATTATAAATATAAACACCCATGACTGGAGTACAAACATTCGCGTTCACACAAATGAATGCCCCCAGCGGGACTCGAACCCGCGACCGCTGGCACAGCAAGTAGGGTCACTACACACTGAGCCAAACGTGTTGTCAATGTGTATGCCCATCCCTAGGATGCAATCTTCTTTTTTTATGTTGGGACATTAGCACACAGTACCATCTAGTTCCATGGTAAGCTACGAGGCTTGTGTTATGGATACCAATTAAGTGGACCCACAAAACTGTTTGCACAGTTTGTCTGTGGGATCAGAGTCTTACAATTATTCTTAGACTTAGGTTATAATATTTTATAATAAAAGGTTTAAATTAATTTTTTATGTTAAACTGACCATATAATGGTTTTTTAATAATTTTGCAAATTTATTTTTATTTGGTTCAAGTCTGATATCAGCGGGCAAACTGTTCATAAGGTACGGTAGACGTTTATTTAGTGTTCGATCGCCATAATAATACCTAGTACCTTGATCATGTGTCACCAACAAAGACCGCTCCAGACTGCCATGGTTGTTTACTAGAAGTAAGTATTTATGTTTAAGACTAACTGGAAGTATATTACAAATTTTAAAGAGCTTTTTATAATCACCTTTACAGGCTTTTTTGGTGTTTTTAGATACAATTAGTTTTAAAAATCTTATTTGTAGTGCTTCTAATTTTTGTATATAACTTTTAAAAGTAAGGCCATAGCAGTCGAGAGCGTAACCTATTATTGAGTCAACTAGTGACAAGTATAAACATTTAAGGGTACTAGTAGGTACTCTGAGACTTAGGTGATAAAATTTTCCTAATAGTATTCTCAATTTATCACATATGTGTTCTATATGTGAAGACCAGGAAAAGTTTTCATCAATTTTCATCCCAAGGTAAGTGACTATTTTGGTTCTATCTATGGGTTTACAATTACAACTAGTCATTTTATTGTGTATACATGAAAAACTGTGTGAGACTATCTGAGGCAGAAAATCAGGGGGTCGAAGGTACGGGGAATATATATATATATATATATATATATATATATATATATATATATATATATATATATATATATATATATATATATATATATATATAAATATAAGCAACCATGATTGGAGTACAAACATTCGTGCTTATCACACAAATGGATACCCCTAGCGGGGCTCAAACCCGCGATCTCTGGCACAGCAAGTAGTGTCACTATAAATGGAGCCAATCGTGTCATTAACCAATGTCCTTGGCAAAATCTGTTCAGTGGTTTAAGCATGAAAGAGTAACAGACAGAGTTACTTTTATATTTATAATATTAGTATGGATGATCGTAATTCGGTATTTTTTAATTCGATCATATATAATCTATCACACCCAGGTCTTTTTAACACCTGACGCGAAAAGGGGGTGTTATAAGTTTAACGTGTGTATTTGTGTGTCTGTGGCATTGTAGCATTCAAATGGATGAACCGATTTTAATTTAGTTTTTTAAAACCTAGCTAAGCGGCTCTCTCTGATATGCAGGTTCCTTCCAATGTTTTGCTTCATCGTATAGGACATAGTTAAATATGGTAATAAAAATGTCAGACATCAATATCTTACGAAGTATAATTTCAACGATGTTGTGATCTATTGCCATGATGGTTTATAAGATATCCTATGGTTATATGGTTTTGGTTTGGTAAAAAAATATGGTAAATCGCGACTCAACTATTAAGTAAATAACTAGATATTTCTTTTCCATTTTGACCAGATCAAAATGACTAAAATTTGAGCAATACATATTTTGTATATTTTTTGCATTGGAAAATCGATCTTGCTGCATATGGCGTAGAAGATAGTGATATGTTTATAACAGCACCATAAATTGTAATTATTTTCTTATATTTTACTTGTAAAATGTCTCTGTCGTATTTACTCTATTCTAAGTTAGCAATACATTTTAGGTACATTATTGAGTTATGACACTTCATTTTAGTTGATGGTCGTTGTTTAGCTGAATTATGCGAGCTTGAATTTAGTTATACAATACAGTAAATTTAATTAATGTGTACTACCACTGTTAGTTATACTAACCTAGTCTTGGAGGTTTTAAATGTGTCTAGGTCATTTAGTTTTTAAAATTTTTAGAAACTTCTTTGTATTATTTACAGGAATAATATTATTTTATATATTTTATTATGATTTGTCTCGTAATCATCTAAAAGTCTTTATTAAGTTCTTAATTTACTATAAAATTAAGAACTTAATAAAATGTTGTGCGTATTAAAATTGTTTCGTTCAATACAAAGGTTGAACCAAAAACTCGAAAAAACGTTTGAGAAGAGCATTAGTGCTTTGTCTTTTCTTTCCATCTTTGATTTGCTTAGCGTTAAAAAACACTTTTTGCCTTAAATTATACACTAATCCGTACAAACCCATAAAATAATATTGTATTGTATTCAGCCCTTTTTAACGTCCCACTGCTGGGCACGGGCCTCTCTTCAATACGAGGCGAATCAGGCCATAGTCCACCACGCTGGCCAAGTGCGGATTGGCGAACTTCACATGTCTTTCGAAAACTTGCTAGGTTTTCCCAGACATGCAGGTTTCCTCACGATGTTTTCCTTCACCATAAGGCAAGTGGTAATCATGTTAGAAATGATTCGCACATGAAGATATCAGAGGTGCGAGACCCGGGATTTGAACCCGCTTCAATCGGTTTCCCAAGCGAGCGCATTACCACTGGGCTACCACTGCCTATAAATAATATTATCTTTTCTATAATTTACACAAATTTGTATACTATATTAATTGATAGGTATATTGGCGCAATTGTCACCAATCTGGCATATACATCAGGGGTTTTAGGTACCTTAAACTATAGCTTAAACTTTAGTAGTTTGTTATATTTTACTTAATATTTTAACTTATGAGATTATTTCAAAATCGCATTAGTAACTCCGGAGTTTTATTACACGCTGAATTGGCTGAACAGAATTGGATAAAATGTACACATATAAACTATGACCTGGAGTAACATATAGATTTTTTTATGGTGAGAAATACATTTACGCATACCACCTGTATACATATAGGTGGATATGTTCATCGTTATGTTCGTGCCTCGGAGAGCACGTAAAGCCGTTGGTCTTGCGCCTTAACTCTCACCGGTCGTGTTGAGTAGTCGTCCCACTGGAGTATGAGAGTGACAGGAATAGAGAGTGCACTTGTGTCTGCGCGCACAAGTGTGCACCATAATATCTTCTGTGCAGTTGGCTATTCTCAATGAGATTGGCCGCCGTGGCAGTAATCGGTCAGGAGGACATTATTTATATGTCGTTATTGTGGTCTGTTTAGGCAGATCTGCCGAAGCAGACCACGGGGCTGCTAAAACAGTTTAATTTGCTAAAAGAGAAGTACCAGAAGCAATCCACATGGTCTACCGAGGTGGACCAGCACATAGGTTAACTCAGGAATATCTTACTCTATCACATTCAAACTTCAATATCTCTCCTAATAGGAAAAGACATTTAGATATGTGACTAATCCATATCATCGGTATCAGTGTATTAATATTGATTTAATACATTGTGGTAGAAATCTTTTATCTAACAATCTATACAACGCTAAAATCAGTGTCGTTGACACCGCGTGACGGAGTCGCCTCGATACGTGACTTGACTATTTACACAAACTGTAAAGCGGTCCAAGCTATGTACCTTTAACTATTGCTTTTATTAAAGTACTAGCAGCTCACCCCCGCTTCGCTCATGTTCACCTCTAGACAAACAAAACCAAACCTATCCCACGAGAACCGTACATTTTTCCGGGATAAAAAGTAGCCTATTTGTTATTCTAACTAATGTTATAAAGTAAAAACTATATTATTATAAAGTTTCATTAAAACCCAATCAGTAGTTTTTATGTACTAAGCTGTATAAGCTACTATAGATTTTTAACTATCCCACGGCAATTCTTTAATTTTCCGGGATGAAAAGTATCTAAGATGTTGACCGGGGATGTAAGGTACCACCATGCAAAACTTCATTTAAATCGGTCCACCAGTTTCAGAGATTAGGCCGTACAAACAGACAAACAGACAAAGAAACAAAAAAAATATATTTTTCATGAACAATACAAATTGAGTACCAACTAGAGAAATCAAGCTCAAAGCCATTCTAGTTCATATATAGATGACGGATTTTTAATTACTTTTTTATACTAGATGGCGTTAAGTGTATTCTGAATTGCGCTATGGTTTGGTTCTCTCTAAAAGTATTTGGTAAATTATAAATATACATATAATTAGGTCTCCCTTAAAGGCCCTGCTCTTCTTGTCGATGTCAATAAAATCCTATCTTACCAGTAGTACATTAGGTGTGGTAGTTTTATTTATTATTAGAAGATAGTTTACCTTAGCCTTGTACTAAACAAGGCTACTATCAAAACTGATTCAACAGATAATTATTATAAAAAATTATTATAAAAAATAATTTAAATGCTATTGTTTTTTTATTGTAATACAAATTAATCTTTATCATATCAATAATGTATTCAATTCTTTAATTGGCTAAAGCAAAAAAATATATATTTTATCATCTTGAAAAATATTTATTTAATTTCAATACTGAAATAAAAAAACTCACTTATTAAAATAAAAATATTTTTAAGGTATTTATAATAGTTATTAAAATGTAAATACCAAATTACAGGGCACATTGCACAATTCTATCTTCCTTTCATATGGATCACTTCAACAAGATTACAGTAAAAGCATTTAATTTAGACGACAGTATGCTTTTATCATTTACGAGTCTGTTGTTTTTTGATAAAATGTTAACACCACAAAATTATCAAGTATTTTAAGCTAATGCTTAAAATACTTGATAATTATTATACTTTTATATTATTTACTTGGTAATTACAATAATTTGCAAATTATTGTAATTTTCATCACTGTTCGAATGAGAGTCATTAAAACAATTTAAACATAATATTATTTCACATTCAACGCAAAAAGTTTTCTCTGTCTTTACTCTTTTATCAGCCTCTTTACTGTTCATTTTTTTGCGCAATTTTTAATAACAAAAAGAACAATTTTTCCTTTTTTTTCCTTCTGAAAAATGTGTACTTTCTTCTTTAACTCCGCATTTGAATTATCATTAATAAATGTTTTTTTTTAGTAAAGTCGTTGATTCGGCGAAATTCAATAATTTTTCTTTTTTATTATGAATCCAAAAGTAAAATATCGATATTCGTCTTATTTGCCTAACGCATTGGCTCGCACTGAGGGTGTTTCGCCTAGTCCCGTGGTGCGATACCAGTCAAGTTCATACAAGTCACATCTGTCTTGTACCGCACTTACGACAATTTAATTCTTCTAATGCGACCCAGACAAATATGACTGGTATTGTTTTGATAGCTTAAATTAGTAGATTTTAAGGTCACAATTCCATACATACATTTATCTCGTTTCTACACACAAGATTTCAAAGAAAAAGTACCCCCGCACCAGGCGAAAAACCGAGACAAATAGCCACCGCACCGGCTGCAAGTCATATACAAGTCAAAACTAGCTGGTAACGCACGCAACGTCTTAATAACGCTATTTCTTTTAACTCAGAGTGCAAATGAAGTCCAATACACTATGCCGTCACGAAATCTGACAAAGTATTTTCTATTTCCTGACTTACTGTTGTTATTTCACTAATTTAATTCTCTCCGTAAACAGTAGAATTGAGGCTAAGATACTATTTGAAAAAAATATAATATTATTTATTATCTATACTAATATTATAAAGAGGTAAAGTTTGTGAGTTTGTGAGGTTGTAGGGAGTACTGTCTGGATGTACTGAACCAATTTAGATGAAATTTGGTAAGAAGATAGTTTGAGACCCTGGGAAGGACATGGAATAATTTTTATCCTAGAGATCATCCCTTAAGTGGATGAACGAGCGAGGTGAGGGTGAGTCGCTAGTATTTAATAAATATATTATATTTTTTATTGTAAATAAATAATATGTATATAATAAAAAATTTTTTGTGTACTATTCCTATTGCAATAAGAAGCTATCAATAGCTTTTGCTTATAAAAAATATCAAAAAAGCTTCATTTTTCATTAATTTTGGGATAAACAAAGATAGTTAGTTATAAAGAATAAAACAAATTGTCTTTTTTCTGAATGATTCTTGTGAGTATTTTGAATATTAGAATGTTTATATTATGATATACTTATAATGAAATAGTAACTTAGCGAAATCTGTATATGAAATATTTTTAAAAACCAATGACTGTAACATATTGTGTATAGACTATAGACCCCAAAACAATATTTATTAAAAATTTTGTCTGTATATCTGTTTGTGTGTTCATGTTTCACGCAAAAAGTACTGGACCAATTTTGACCAAATTTATTGTAGTGATAACTTATTACTCGGGCCAATATTTAGGATAGCTTTTACTACAGGAAAATCTTTCATTCCCCCGAAATCACAACAACTGGTTTTATCAAGCCATTCTTAAAAATTTACATGTCTAACGCTGGCTAAACCTTAAGAGATACATCAAAACAATGTACTAGAAAATTGTTGGCCTTAATAAGGCCTACAGAAAAATCTACAATAACAAAGTCTTCTCCTAGGGTACACTCGCAATAACTATTCATATCTATTTAAAACGTACCTAGGGACGCACTCGAGCAAAGCAAGGGTAAGCCACTAGTTGTAAGAATAAATCAATCAAACAAAGGTTTTCTCAAGATGTTTTCCTTTACAATATTAGTAAGGGTGCGAAACCACTTTACACTGTCTTCAATGCGATATTGTTTCCGCTATTTATTTATTAAAAATATCTAAAGACAATAAATAAAAAATAAATAAGAAACTGCTTTTAAGCTTATTTTATATATGAAAATTAAATGTAAACAAACATTTTCATATATTTAAAAGTTTTCAAACACGTTATTGCATTATTGATACTAAACTTTTTACTTTTAAAATAGAAAAGCTTACGCTTCAGTTGCTTTAATCTTGATAAACTTATACACTATTTACTACAATAGTTACGTTTTAACGTTTAGTATAGATTTCTCAGATATGAGATATTTTCCCGCAGTAAAAAGTGTCCTATATGTTGACCCGGATAACCAGCTATCATCGAAAGAAATTTCATCAATTGTCCAGTGATTTTCTAGTGATGCGTTTACAGACAGACAGATAGGCAGACATAGAAATTCTAAAAACTACAGATTCGGCCTCTGTATCAATAACAATGACTATTCCATTGAGATTTTCAAAAAAAAAATATTTTATGTACAGATTCGACTCAGAACTTTATTAAATGTATAGATTTAGTTTGCCAATAGTTAATTAAAATTCTGGGAAATCTAAAATGAAAGAACGTATCTAAGGTAAAAACAAAATATTACAGTAAATTAAGTATTATTAGTTATTACTTATTACATTATACCAAAAAATAATGAATAACGTATATTCGCAACGTTTTCATTAATTTCAAACTATTAATTATTTATTACTCGTGTTTCTGTTTCTTTGTTAATCTGTTACAACCAATCTTATTAACCCCCGACGCAAAAACGACGAGGTGTTATAAGTTTGACGTGTCTGTGGCATCGTAGCTCCCGAACGGATGAACCGATTTTGATTTTGTTTCTTTTTGTTTGAAAGTTAAATTAGTCGGGAGTGTTCATAGCTTTGTTTGATGAAAATCGGTCCAAGATGGCTGCCGCCACAAAATGACGGATTACATATTTTTAACAACTCCGTCAATATGGATATTAAATGAAAGGGCTTGACTAGTAGAATACTATACACTATGTAAATTTCAAATCCAAGACTGCCACCATAAAATGGCGAATTACTTATTTTTTTAAGTTTCTATGGCGAGGGTTACTTAAAATTTTTAATTTTACATTGATTCTTAAAGGAAAATTTAAAATTTGGTTATTTTTTTAAATGATTTAAATTACATAATACACCGTGAAAAAAGAAGAATTAAATATTTGAGTGCTTTTCTTGGAAGGAAACCTAGAAAATAATAAAAAAAAACAAATGCATCATGTAACGTATCTAAATATGATAGAACTCATTATGAGAAATATACATATTAATTTATTTTTTATTCTTAAATGCCTACTTTATGAGATCCTAAATCTTACTAATATTATAAATGTAAAGGTTTAGACGGATGGATGGATGTTTGGATGTTTGTTACTCAATCATGTCAGAACAGCTGAACAGATATGGATGAAATTTTAGTACTTTTTATCTCGTAAAAATGAACCGCTAGTAATATATAAGTAAATAAAACGTTTACTGTAAGTGCATAAACTCCTATATACATATATGATAGTAACTAACCTTCTTCTAATAATCCTTTATGTCTGACTTACACTTCTTCATTATCTAGAAGTTATTTATATATGAAACTAACTAAACTCCTAAATATTTATGAAATAGCAATAAAAACACCAAAACAATATTACGACATATTTCTCGGTTAATTGCTACTTTTTAACTTTGTACCCAATTACAAAGTCCCCTTCACAATCAACAATGGTTCCACGTCAGTGCTCTTATCAATTAAAAGATAGGCGTAATGATAAACAAATATGAAACAACTGCATGTGAGATGAAGCCCTTAGGCCATAAAATAAATTATTATTTGTATACGCTAATTGTAGTGTCGTCAAGGAGCTTCAAGTGATACATGGGACTGTTGCAAATCAAAAGAATCGACTTCGATTTGCAAATTAATAATTAATTTGTAAAGTAGACCCTTTTTCATTATTTTTAGGGGTGCATAGGTACCTTATAATTAAATATGGGTTCTATATTTTTCGCCTTATAGCTACGAAATCCATATATTATTATCCCATATAAATCAATATGTTACACTTATTTTATATATCTTTTATCGGTTTGTCTATTATTTTAGCCTTTTTTTTCACATTCACACATCTATCCCACAAAATAAATTTATCCCACGGGAACCATATATTTTTCCGGGATAGTGAGTAATCTATTTTCTATTCTAGACTTTAATCTATCTTTGTGCTAAATTTCATCCAGAATCGTTCAGCCGTTCTGGCGTGAAAGAGTAACAAATATCCATTCATCCATCCTCATAAACTTGCATAATATTATAAAATTAATTTAGCCATTTAATTAATCTTATTACTGTACATTTATATGCAACTAGCGACTAACCCTCGCTTCGCTTCGGATTCGTCTCTAGACAAAAACAAATTTATCCCACGGGACCCGTACACTTTTCCGGGATGTTTAATAGCCTATAACCTTTCTCAGTTAACGGGCTATCAAATGCAAAAAGAATTTTTCAAATCGGATCAGTAGTTTCTGAGATTAGCGCGTTCAACCAAACAAACAAACAAACTCTTCAGCTTTATAATATTAGTATAGATATGAAACACATAAATAATATTATAAAAGCAGTCATGAGGACTGCACGTCAGAAGTGAAAACTTCTTAGCTTCGCAAACTTGTAAAGTGTAAACATTAGTTTTGGGTTATTAAGTATTATTTGTATTTAAAATTAATATAGTAAAAAAAATTTCATTTATTGCGCCTTTTCACATGAAAAAGAATGCTTATTATCTATATAATGCAAACAAATTTATAAACAAAATTTTAAAATAAATTAACGGCTAGTACAGATTTCTTAGAAATGAGACATTTTATCGCAGTAAAAAGAATCCTATAAGTAAGCTATCATCATACCAAATTAGATTGACACAGACAGATAAAAATTGGAATAACTGTATATCCGGCCTCTGTATTGATAATAATGACTATTTCAAAAAGATTTTCCAAAAATATTTAATGCACAGATTCGACTCAGTTAGAATTTTATTTTATATATCAACTTTATTAAATATAACTGGCATCACTATTTGTTTCGCTCACAATTCGTAAAATGATTCTCTCCGTCTCTGTCACTTTAGTGCCACTATGTAGCTGAGCATGATGGTCACTCGAGTTCTGTGCTTTTTCCCCATCCCTAAAGTGCATAACGTACCGAAAGAAGTTTTCGCTTTAAAAAAACGACGCAGTTGAATTAATTATAAGATATTAAAAATTATTATTGAATTGACATATTTTATGAAATAGACCATTTCATTTGGCTTCATCTATTGTTCTATATACTCCATCTACTCGTATCTTATTCTCGGTCTGAGTAAGACGGAATAGCTGATGTTATTAAATGGATGCTTAAAGGTAAATTTTATTTTTACGGAAATATTAACTCAATTAGTAAGCGAGCTACTTTATAAATAATTCTCTTTGTTTAACTGTAAATATTCATAACTAACGGCTCACCCTCGCTTCGCTCGGGTTCGCCTCTAGGAAAACAAAAACAAACCTATCCCACGGGAACGGGAACGGGTTATTCCAGACTATAATCTATCTCTGTGCCAAATTTCGTCCAGATCCGTTCAGTAACAAACATTCACACTCACAAACTTTCACATTTATAATATTAATATGAAAGATGTATTGCGGTTCAAGTTTTAAAGTTTTAAACCTTAAAAACTATATTGAGACTAAGGTCATCGTTAGCAACAGCAAGGTCGCAGACATTTTTTTTTGTTTTACTGTCGCGATTTCGTAGAGGTGGCGTAGCATGTAAATTGATTATAATGTACATGTACTTTTAAATTTTTGGTCTCAGACGACCATTTTATTATATTCATTTATTAATTTGTCTTTAAGACTATTAAAATATTTTTTATAATATACTTTATATTTTTAAATATTAATCAAGTATTTATTACTAGCCAATTGTATTTTTATAGAATGTTACTTTTTTACTATAAAAGCTCGAAAAAATACACTTTAATTATATATATTTTTTAAACTGAGTCTAAATTACGATATTTTAAAGAAACAGTTATAGTTTAAAAAAACACTGAGCACTCAACAATATTTAGATTTTATATATATAAAGTATGTAATATGCAAACAGATTTTTAAATAAAAAGTATACATATATTACCTAACAAAAATGTATAGAGAACATTTTGTTTATACATAAATTACTTAAAATCAATTTATTAAATCGGTATTATACTAAGCAGATTAAAAGATTTAATCTTCAAAACAATCACTGAACGGCTGAAATACGGAACACCTAAACCTACATCTGTGCCAATTAAAAAAAAAAAGCGGGCAAAATGGCCGGATTGTAATTTGCGGCGGATCCCCGCGGAGCATTTGTCAAACTGGTGACGTTTGAAAAATTTCACCCGCGCAATACGCCGGGAATGAAAGATTAAATCAAGAACAGAGATGTAATTTTGTGTGAAGAATTTGTTATTGCTATTTTTCAGGTAATATACTGTAATTTTGTACGTTTTAAATGAGTATCATGTAACATGGGCGTATTGTTTATGTAAGCGTAATTATAATATTTGTCCTAATTATAATAATAAGGTTCCTCTTGTATGTTCTTATATATATACAATGCTATATATTAGTTACTTTTAATACATAAGAACTTTTTCTTAATATGCTTACTAATTTATATTTGTGGCCCATTCTTAGGCTTCCTAAGATCACTGTTATAATTTATCCTATTAAAAGAAATAGGACAGCTATTCAAATAAATATAGGTACCAACCATTCCATAATTTATAGCGCATATAGTAACACTACCCTACTACTACTTAGTAAAAAGTCACGATAGTCCAAAATCGTTCTCTGTCAAGTTTCATTCATTTATGCAAGATTGACTTACATCTTCCCAACTTTCAGTTAATAGAAGAAACAAGAGTATAATATTAAAAGTACTACTTTTTTTTATAAATTAAAATTTAATATACTAGTAGTTTAATGATCTTAATTTTCCAACCAATCTCCTACGTGTCTTCTCCATTCTACGTGTCATTGGCGAAGTAAATAGCACTCAACTGGCATGCCTTGAAGCCACTGACAAGAAAATTAAATTAAATATTAAAAAATTATGATATATTACAATTATTATACAACGTGTAATGTCAATTTGATGCTTTTAACTTTACTAGTGTTCGCCGCGTGGTTGAAAATCAACCATAATTCATTAGGTATATTACAATCCCGGGGGAGAAATGACTCCTACCGGGCGCGTCCCCAGGTGGCGGATAGGGGAACGCCACCCGCTTGGACCCAGCGGGTGGTACCGGAGAAATCCGGCGCGGACCAACAGCAGGGGGAGGGGTGCCTCTGGCCGTGGGCTATCGAACGCGGTTGAGGCACCCCGCACGGGGCCGCTCTCCGTTGAGGCTTCGGCTTCCGGAGTTGCGGCCACCAGTGTGGGGGGAGCCCACTTAGGTGGGCAGACGGGTGTCCACTACGGTGGACCAGATGGGGCCTCTCGTTAGTGGCTGCATCTGACGGCGTTGCGGCCACTGACGGGGGGGTGGTGGTGGGTGCCCTGACCGTGGGCCGTCAAACGCGGTTGGGGTGCCATGAGGATGGGGCCGCTTGCGGCGATTGGGAGTGTGGACCCACTTCGGTGGGTGGTATGGGTGCCACATTTTGTGGTGGATTTGGGGCCTCTCTCTCGTCGTGGCTGCATCTGACGGCGTTGAGGCCACTGGTTGCGGGGTTGCTTGGCCGATCTTGCAATCGGACGGGAGGGGGGCGGACGCGGTGGGGCTGCAGGGGAAGAGGCATGTCGGTGTTTCGTTGCCGCTCGCCCTGTCCTCTGCAGCCGAGGTAGTGTTGCCCACTTCGGTGGGCGGTGAGGTTTGGTGGGGCTGCTCCGGGTACTTCTCTGTTTAGCAGAGTGGACTTTGGAGCAGCCTCATTGGTTTGGTGTCCGCCAAACCAAAGGAAGGTGCCAGAGGGCGGTCGGCTAGGGGAGGCCGGCCGTCCACTGTTCTGGCGGGAGGAGGCCGTCAGGGGTGGTCGAACATCTCAGCCCCTGACATGGAGACGGGACTTAGCAGGCGCTCGCTGTCGGGGTCGCGGAAGAGTCTTTTTGGTACCCGCGGCCCCGGCCTTATGGCGACGAGGAGAACATTGGTCAGGTTTTTAGTGGGTAGGCTGCTGCACATCGCGGCAGGAGTCCCACATAACCCGACTCGCTTACCCATTGGCGAGCGGGTACCCGTAACAGGGGTTTTCCTGACGTTAAAAAAAAAAAAAAAAAAAAAAAAAAAAAAAAAAAAAAAAAAAAAAAGGTATATTACAATATTAATCTATTCTTATTTTGACCACAGACTGTAACAATAAACAAAAGAGTATATATGCGTGTGTGTCAAGTACATGGTAGTGTGTGTAATGTTTTTTTTTATTGATTTAATGTATTTGTATGCATAATTTAATAAAAAATATTAGCATTCTGCACTCCTCTATAGAAGCTATAAGTGTGGGAAATTTCAAAGGGGTACAAAGTTTTTGCTTCACGTATTAATATATAGATTTTATATCTCCGTATAGAGTACAATAATGTATACGAGAATCGTTTTAGAGCAATATAATACTTAGAGTATTTTTATTTTCTCATATTGCTTATGTATTTTTCTTAAACTAAAAAATTATTTAGACGGAACCCCCCAAAAGAAATGGCAACATCAAAAATAGTAGCGTGATTTTCTCATTATGCTACTTTCTTTGGCGTGCACTTCATTTACTTTCTTCAGAGAATAAGGGATTTTTTATAAACACAGGTGTTAGTTGTTAATTTAAAATTATAGAGAACCGAATATGAACAATAAAAAAAAAAACTTTTGTATTTTTAAGCATTAGTTGTCTTTCCCTTGAAAGTGAAGTAACATAATATTAGCTTATTTTTCTTTTTATTATAATGACTTCCGTCATCTATTTTTATTTATTAACACTTATTTTACTATCAAATTAATGAATATTCTATTAATATTTGTATTCTGTTTTAAAATATATATAATTTTAAAACATATTTAGTTCTATGATACTCTGCCTATACGCATAGTATAGCCTTAGCCCGATTAACTTAGCCCGATTTATTTTCTTGAGTTAAGTTACTTAGGAAAAATACTAAAACAGATTAACTACGATACTTCAGTAGTAAACTATTTGTACACCACTTGGAAATAGAATCTGGAAACCTATGATGTGCCAGGTGGCAGTCATTTCATTTCATTTAATCGAAATAATATTATAGTTATATCTAGTCATATTTAATCTTTGTCAAATCCGTGCACATCGTTCTATCATTTTAATCGGTTTTCAGGCAGGTGCGAAGTGTCCCGCGATTTAATTTCATCTCGGAGACTGGTCAATTGTCACGGATTTCGAGTTTTGCTGTTATTTGGAAAGCTACCATGCTATAGGTTAAGTATACGTTTGTAAGATTTAAAAATAGCATGATAACTGATAATTATGATTATATACTAACGACTCACCCTTTTTGACTTTTGTCAAGTGTCTTCGCAATCGTTTTTTTTTATTTTATGCACGCACTAGCGACTCATCCTTGCTCCGCTCGGATTTGTCCATAGGTACGTCTTAACGGGTAGTATAGATTTCTCAGAGATAAGATATTTTCCGGCAGTAAAAAGTGTCCTATATGTTAACCCGGGTAACCAGTTATCAGTATACTAAATTTCATAAAAATCTGTACAGTGGTTTTCTCGTAATGCGTTTCCAGACAGACAGACAGATAGACAGATAGAATAAAAATTCTTAAAACTAGATTCTAGATTCAGCCTCTGTATCGATAATAATGACTATTTCAATAAGATTTTCCAAAAATATTTAATGTATAGATTCGATTCACGAAGATTTTTTCCTTCATACATATATACATGTACATATCTTTAACATAAGACTTTTACTATAATGGAAACAAAGAAAAAGTGAAGTTCCGGCAAATCTTTTGCAACATATGTTAAATACAAAGTTAGTTAATATATGCAAAAGATTTGTCAGAACTTATGTTTTTAGAAGCGATGAGTATAATAATTATTGAATTTTATATGAAAATCTCATGACCCAAGTTCAAGTGCCAACGAGCTCCATGGTTTCATACCGCCATCGCCATTCTTTCATCGGAACACCAGATAAATTGATCAAAACTACAGGATACCATCCTTTCGTGGTTGATATTCCGACCACTGTCACTCTGCGCTATTCATCATATTTTGTAATGCGCACAGCTAAGAAGTGGAATGCCCTGCCTGTGTCTATTTTTCCGAATGTGTATAACCTAAAACTATTTAGCGTGTTGACAGTCTTCTCCTGGGCAAACTCGCTAGACCTTATCTATGCCTTCGAGCTAAGATAAAGGTCAAGACTAAGCCCATTTCTAAAAAAAAGGCAAATAAGAAAAAAAAAACAGTTTTTCTTCTTGATTCGTATTTTTATTAAATATTAGTCACAAACAAAGGTTAATAAATTTAAAGCGAAATAAAAACAAAAGCTCCTTGAAATTCAACATAGAGTGCTGATATTTACTTTAGATGAATTTGTAAAGTTTTTTATACAATAAGTAAAATGACACACGAGTTTTCCAAGAAAATACTTGAAATACTTAACTTTATTACACTCACAAATTCCGATTTACCGTCGCTTCGAGACATCGTAAAAAACGCGAGGAGGATCTCTGTCATTAGGCCTCATCAGATTTTTACTGCCAACTAAGTTCAATAAACGTAGGGAGCAAGTTATTAGATTATATTACGGTAGAAATATGTATAAAATTGTAAAAAATGTTGTTTTGGTATATGTACCGTGTATACATACATATGCATTTAGTTAAAAGCGGTTATATTATTATTACAAACAGACACTCCAATTTTATTTATCTGTATAGATATAGGCTACTCTTAAGCACCTACGGACGTTAGAGTAAAGTACCCAAGTGAAGCGAGGGTACGTCACTATTTAGATTATATACGAGTAGGTATATGATCCCTAAATCCTGTGTAATTGGACGCTTGCAGCTGGAAGAAGCCACCGTAAAGTTACGGTCATCATCATGAGGAAACCTGCACGTCAGAGAGATCCTAGCAAGTTTTCGAAAGACATGTAAAGTTCGACAACTTGGACTTGGCTAGCGTGGTGGACTAGGGCCTGATCTCCCTTGTATTGAAGGGAGGCCCGTGCCCAGCAGTGGGAAGTTAAAAGGGCTGAATACAAGTGACTTATAATATACATATATTGTTTACATATTTTAAAAATCTAACATCTGTCTATCAGTCGGTTTGTGCGCTAATAACTAGAAACCATTGGTCTTATTTAGATGATTTGTTTAAAATTGAATATCTCGTCAGATTACTTATATAATTATATATTTGAATAGTTCTACTTAAGTCCATATTTAAAATAAGCTTTCTGCATTCTGAAAGCGTGCGGGGTTTTCCACTTCAGATCTAACTACTTAGGACCTTAGCAAAACGAGAACGTGCCTTTAATTTTCCATATAAATATCTATACGGTAAACTCTATCTAAAATATGACTAGATATGCTGACATCTCATATACTCCATTTTAATTTTTATTACATAGGTGAAAGTACATATATGTATGGTAAAAATCACAAAAATCAATTAAAATAATACAAAAGGATTGGGGTTTATATGTTTGAATCTGAAAATAGTATCCAATACTTACGTTTATTGTTCCAAACAATGAAGTAAAGCACTCTATTTCACTTAAGCTGCAACTTTAAAAGACCCAGTTGTTAGGATCAGTGAGATTGAACTTATTTGCTTTTTATATTGCTAGTAATGTTTATATAGGTTAGGTTATTTATTTTGTCTTAAGGAAAAAATATATTGTAGCGAACTCAATTTAAAAATATATAGTCTTTGTTGGCTGTATAAATAATAATGTTTGAAGTAAAACTTTTTTACGCACGCTTGACTTGGGGGGTAAGCTGGTGAATGCGTTACGAAAAAATGTACATACGTTTGCTGCCATGGTAACCGTTGTCATTGTCTGACAAATGATATATAATATTATATTCTATCCTTAAATGATGTTCTATAAATATATGATTGTAATATGCCTAATATGTGTTATTTTTAGTATCTCACCTATCTTAATTATTTAAAACATAAATTGAATTTCATAAAGAGTACCGATAACCTACAGAAGTTTTACTTCTTGCGCGTGTACACATTCATACACGCACTCTTTAATTTTTTTGTAATAATTTATTTTAATTTTAATATGTATGTATGTACATGTTTTTAAATATATTTTATATTATTTTATATAGTAAGATGTAACGTTTCTTTGTATGTTTGAACGGGGCTAATAACTACTATTTTAAGCATTTATTTGCCTGTAGGCTGTATTCTAAAACGAACGTACTTGAATTTAGTTCCCAATCGAGATTTTTACATTGGCACCTCCTTTCCTTGACATTTCGTAGTTTCAAACCAGTGTTGCCAAACATGTCGTAACACTATGTTTACTATTATTTCATCAAAATAAAACTATCCGATGTCCTTTTCAAGTGAATTTATCCTTTTTTCCTCTATCAGTACGTAAAAGTTTTGTAAAAATCATGTGTTTTTGGGCTGATGTTGGGAATAAGACTAAAACCCTTCAATGGCTAAACCTTCTTTTTTATTTGTACACAGACTTTAGAAGTCAAAGAGTAAAAGTGATTATTTTCAATCCCGAAACGTCAACTAGATCTCTCTGGATGTGAGTCAACTGCAATAAGTTACTTTTAAAAAGGATTGAAGCGGTCCACTTTTAGTTAGATTTTTCTTGAAGTAGGTACGTAGGTATAATTTTAAAGCTTCCACTAGCTTTATTTTAAATTTCCCTATTAACTCTTGTAACTTGTACTTGTACTAAAACAGTAACAATAATCCTATGGAGTGAAACTGCGAGTTGATTCTCGACGCGAGACCGAATTCCTTCATTCCTTCGTTTTGAAATAAAAAACAGGAAATTGCCTGGATCCTGGCCGGGGGAAAGTTAATTTGGATTGCCGTAGTTTGATTTTAAAATTCTTATAAACATTTTTGTTCTCTTTTCTAATGTTTATATATATAAAAATACGTACGTGTGTTCGTAATTTTTCTTCTCATAAATGTCCGAAGGTGCTTTTTTTGTGTAGTAATGGAATCAGGTAAGATCCTTTATTTTCATTTTCCGTTTAAACGAGGTGTATGGTAGGACAATATCTACTGGTTTTTGGTTCCCAACGTTTTAAATGCTTTATAGCAGTCATGGTCATCTCCCATTACACTGAAACAAAATAAGTCTGGGAAAAAATCCGTAAAGTTTTATTAAAAACTAACGACTCACCCTCGCTTCGCTCCGGTTCGTCCCTAGGTAGGCTTAAATTTTTTTGGGCGAAACCCTAATTGTTTTTCTTATAAGTACCGTATATTATTCCATATGCATTTAGTATAAAGCTGTAATTTTGACATTACAAACAGACACTTCAATTTTATTTATCTGTATGGACATCAAATATACGCGTAAACCTAAGGAAGTATAACGCATACTGGTAGCAGTAATATACTTAATACATGCAAATGTGTTTGTGTATCATCCTTTCACGGAGCAATTAAATGAGTGTACAATTTGTTTTTATATAGAGATTTTATAAACTGGAGTACGATAAGCTTTTAAAATTACGCTGGGAAACGCTCGGTTGCATCGCTAGTGTATATTTCGCTTATATATGTATTGATATAATCGCTTTCCCTAGTGATGTAGTAACATAAAAGCTTTAACCTTTAAACTAGTATTTATAAATATACAGTATACATGTGTGTTATTTTGAAATGAAATGTTTTTTTTTAAATTTAAATTTCATTTTTAAATTTTTGAAATTACGTTGTGGATTTGTGGATTAGCACTGTCTGTAACAAGTATATAATGAGATATTTTAAACCTTAGTCTCACCCGTGACCATGATTTTTGTAAAGCATTCGAAATGTCAGGAACCAAAAATCAAAATAAACCCGCGAAAGAATCCGAAAAGATAGTTTTATTTAAAAAGTTTTTTTTTGTTATATCAAAATCCTACAAACACGATAAGACGTAGATAAATAAGTATATGCAAGAAATATACTTTTTCATAATAATATTTTCACCTCAGGCTTTCTTCGAATTGATTGTCAAATAATACTTTTTTGGCACAAGTAAAAAAAACTAAAATTAGGAACTAAAATTAAAGTGAAGATTATTATCTCTAAATTCTCTAAATCTCAATGGGCTTTAGGCTGTAAGAGAAATTTTAAAATTTTTCTTATTTCTGACTAGTTCTCGCCCGTGGCTTCACTCGCATGTTATTTTTTAGATTTGTTATCAATAAGTGAAAAACTCATTAAAACAAGTTAAGCATTTTCTCTTAACGTAATTTCTATCGGAATTTTCTATCAGTCCGTTTCTGTGTCATGTATACAAGTTCAGATGTTCTGGAGACTAGCAGACAAATATACACCAGGACAAAAACAGATAAAAAACTAATTGTTTGGAAATTGTGCAAATAACTATGTGGAAAACTTAAGTATGGGGTAACTATGTTGCTAGTGTAGTTTTTGTGTGAGCATGTTAGAGAATTTCTTGGTGAAATTCTATAAAATGGTGAACCTATTTTATAGAATATGTTTAGTTTATAGTGTAATGTACTATATTTTACTACGCTACACTTTACTTTTAGAGTAGCTTCTTATGAATATCAGTTAAACATCTCCCCCTGATGGTACTTTAAGTGATTTTTAAATCTATGTCATATTTTAGCAAAAAGTAATCATGACCTAAAGCATATAGATGTGTTCAATATTTTAATGCCTATGAAAAAAATGAAAGGTTGCTTCCCCATACAAACTATCATTCTCATTTTTAGCCCCTTAAGGGATGACTTCCGGGATGAAAACTATCCTATGTCCTTCCTAGGTATTATCTTCTTGCCAAATTTCATCTGAACCGGTTCAGTAGTTTCGGAGCTCATCAGTACAAACAAACAAAAAATCTTTCCTCTTTATAATATTAGTATAGATCATGAAACATAAACTTGTGCACATTTCTAATATTTACTCAAACAAATATATGAGGATGCAAGCACTTCACTGCCAAGATGTTTACACTCACATGTCGTAGCACTCATCTGATGTGGTGCGTTAAAATTATATGTAGGTAAATATAAAAAGTCGATTTGCATTTTTAATACATGAATTAAAAATGGAAATAGACTTTTTACCTTTTTCGTTTTTATATTTATTAACCGATTCCAAAAAAAGAGGTTATAAATTCGAGACGTATAATATACGAGTATGTCATACTATTGAAACCACAAAATATTCACAATTATGATAAACTATTAGGGCTTCCAAATAAATATACAAAATTTTATAGGTTTATGTATGTATATATGTATGTTTTACCAAGAATTCCTCCGAAACTAGTAAACGGATCGTAATCATTATTTTTTTACTTGCTTACATTTATTTTTTCCTTGCCTTTAGATTTAGGTAAACTCCTAAGCTTATTTAGAAAATATTTGTTTGCTTAAAAAGTTTTCTAAGGGTGTTGTAACGATTTTACCAAATAGTGAAAGATTGAAGAGTGATATTCGTAAACCGAATAAAGTACTTTATTTGATACTGGAATCGCAGACTCCATGATGAACATGTATCTTTTTTTCTGTCTGAGGATCTAAGTTTATTTTAAAAATACTTTGTTCTTCTTTGATAATATTTTTATAAAATTGTAGAGATGTTAATAATTAGTTTTGTTATGTGCTTTTTATGTTTTATGTTTTAAAGTTTCTTTAAGAACCATTCAAATTTTAACCGTCTAATATATTCTATTAAAAGTTTTAAAATAACATAATCATAACTTTAAACAACGATATAGCATTGTAAAAAAAAACTTTGAATAAACAGTTTCTAGCATTATTACACATTCGATAAATTAATTTTTGACATTTTGTGTGTATAATGATATTAAGATATAGTATACTAAAGTATTTCTAAGTTTTATTTTGACTAAAGAAAGCTTTCACTAGTAAATCAAAAAATATTTAATAACATTTTTTATTCACTTGCATAACTTTTGACTTCGTTTGTGTTGAATTGAACATAACCTCTATATAATCGTTTGAAGCAATTTAATACAAGCACCTACAAAAGTTAAGCTTTTTATTTCTGTACATTTTTTACAACAATTTATGTAACCTGTTAATATCACAAAAAAACAATGTAAGCCATGAACACTATTGTTAGTCTATACATATAATAAAATTCTGAGACGAATCTGTACATCAAATATTTTTTGGAAAATCTTATTGAAATAGTCATTATTATCGATATAGATGCCGAATCTATGGGTTTTATAATGTTTGTCTGTCAGTTTGTTTGGGAACGCACGAGAAAACTGCTTGACAGATTTTGATGAAATTTGGTATAATGGTAGCTGGTTATCCTGGTTAACGTATAGGATACTTTTTGTTGCGGGGAAATATTTCATATCTAAGAAATTTATACTAAGCGTCAAAACGTATATAAGGATAAACCCGAGCGGAGCGAGAGTGAGTCGTTAGTCTTCTATTATATAAATATCTCGTGTCACGGTGTTTGTGGTCGCACTCCTCCGAAACAGCTTGACCGATTTTAATGAAATTTTTAGTGTATATTTGATAGGTGTGAGAATACGTCCTAAAGTATTTTTCACCATCCTACCCCCATTCCCATTTTTTATCGCGATTTTAGTAATTTTGTACGAACAATATTCATATAATTTAATATTATATAAATACACAAAGCCGAACCCGAGTGAAGCGAGAGTGAGTCGCTATAACATAAAGCAAAAGTTTTTTTAATTGAACGCGGGCGAAGCCGCGGGTTTGGCTTGTAATGTATAAAAACCTATCGTTATCGCGTACATTGAAAATAATCACTCACGCCCAATATACAAAAGGTAAACGACACGTAGACCAGCTGTGCTAAATTAATAATATGCCAATATTCCTCCTTTGTTGGTCGAAACAAAAACTTTTATTGTACCGTTTCAATTTCGTTATTAATTAATATTTTATTTGCGTATTCCAATAAAGACAACAGTGTAGCTGGCAATTTGTTTAATAGATAACCGTTGCAGTGCCAAATTGGTGGGAATCAAAATTCAACCGGACTAGATAACTGAGTTCCAAAGGAGATCAGTTTGTACAAGGTAGTGTAGTGGTTAGAGAGCTTAAAGCTTAAACTACAGCAATAACTGACTTATGCCCTGTGATTCTGTGTTAGTACTTCTATTTAGGCCCAGATAATATTGCGACTGTCACTTTGCACCTGAAAGAAGGCGTGGTATGGAAATTTCTTGTTTTATCTATCAATCTGTTCAATTCTATGCATTTAATAAAATTCTGAGAAGAATCTGTGCATTAATTTTTTTTGAAAATATCATTGAAATAGTCAGTCTTGTGATATAGAGATCGAATCTATCGTTTTAAGAATGTTTGTCTGTCTGTCTGTCTGAGAACGCATCGCGAGAAAACTACTGGACTAGCTGATTGTCCGGGTCATCATATAGGATACTTTTTACTGCGGGAAAATATCTCATCTCTGAGAAATCTATACTAACCGTTAAATCGCGGGCAGGGACAGACCCGAGCGGAGCGAGGGTGAGTTTGTTGAGTTTGTATGTAAGTATGAATGTGTGTTACGCCTTCATGCAAAAATAGTTTGACAGATTTGAGTGAAATTTAGTAGATAGGTTATGACCTGGAGTAATACTTAAGAACTATTTAGTATTAAGAACACTATTTAGGGCACACCCGCACATAGGTTCACTACATTGGTACGTATTTATTAACTTCGCTTGTAGCTATCTTTTAGAAGTCGACCTTAACTTTTGTATACACATTTGTGTCGTTCGGATGACAAGGTTGTTTTAATAATCTCATACCGCCGAGATGATAATATGGTGATGGAACCAGAAGGTGGATAGGGAAAATCTTCAATGGTTTATAGGGAAACCTTCGAGTTATAGCTCTATTGATTTGACCTCCCATATATTACGGTAGTGCAAAAATGTTTTTCTTCAGACGCGACGGTTCCTAATAACATATCTATCTGAAATTTTCATTTTAGATAGAAATTTGATATACCCATACTTTAGAAATTATCTCAAATACCTATCGTTAGTAAGAAAACCCAAAATAGATAAGTTGTTGGGATCCGCCGTTAGTTTATTTAAACTATTTATAAATTTAGTTCATTATTTCATTTAAAACGTGACTTCGTAAATCTTAACTATTGAAATGTATATGTATACTAGCGACTTACCTTCGCTCCGCTCGCGTTCATCCCTAGTTACGTTTTAACGCTCAATATGGATTTTTCAGACATAAGATATTTTCCCGCAGTAAAAAGTATCCTGTATATTGACTAACCAGCTATCATCATACCATATTTCATCAAAATCTGTCTAGTGGTTTTCTCGTGATGCGTTCCCAGACAAATAGACAGACAGATAGACAAAAATTCTAAAAACGATAGATTCGGCCTCTGTTTCGATAATAATGATAATTCTAATAAGATTTTAAAAAATATATTTAATGTAGGTACAGATTTCACTCAGAATTTTATTATATGTATAGATAAAGATAAACAAATCATAATTAATGTCAAAGATTTATTCATCTTGACAGAAAGTAAAGTGCGTATTTCATATTTTAAGCGAACGAGTATATAAGGGCGTTAGCCACAATTTTTAAGGCTTTGTCATTCCATTCTCGACACGCTCCATTCATAAAGGGATCTTAGTATTCATTTGCTACCGTCGTCGTCAGAGGCATCATAAATTCAGATTACGGTTGGCTGTGATACTATTTACAGGGATATTTCACACCGGTAACTTGTTTATTACTTCAAACTTCTAGACAGGTATATTACCGAGGGATTGTGGGAAGTCATTGTGAATGTAATGGTATGTAGCGTGACGGTAATGTTAGTCGTTTAAAGTGAGCTTACTTTAGAGAAAAGAAATAAAAATCGTTTTGTTACTTTAATATAATCTTTATTTGAGTTATTTTTATGGGGATGTGATGGTGTATATTTTATATATATAAGTCAATTTATTATCTATACAGATAAATAAAATCAATGTGTCTGTTTGTAATGTTAAAATAACGGGTTTTTACTAAATGCTTACGTACTTTTAAGAAATACACATTTTTTTAATTTTTTTTCAGCTAATTTCCTAAACAGATGGACTGATTTTGACGGGACTTTCACTGACAGATAGCTGATATTATAAGGAGTAACTTAGGCTATTTTTATTTTAGAAAAATAATTAGGGTTCCGCTCGAAAAAACTGTACATGGTAAGTCCGCTAATTTATATAAATCGTGTTAATTCTAGACATAATTATTGTTTCGATAAGTATGTATAAGAAATCACACATAGGAAAATGGGAGTAGATTAGCGATCTAGACTTTATCAAAGTCTGGACTCAGTCCAATCCGTCCCCTTCAGTTAGGAACCCGTAGTCATTCTCGGTCATACTTATCACTTACAGCTTACTTAATTTATACTTTGCTTTATATATATATTTCGCACACGTATTCCTCATATGACGAAGGAAGAGTTTTTCAAAATTCAACCCCCAAGGGGGTGAAATAGGGAAGAAAAGTTTGTATGAAACTTTTTATTCCTTGGACATATTTGCATGAAATTTCGTAGTTTAATCGCGAGCGAAGCCGCGGGTTCTGCTAGTTATTCTATATTATACTTTGCTAGTAATTTTAACATTTTTACCATTTGTAAGCATAAAATTTTGTGGCAAAAATGGATGTTGTAAAACGTTGTAAATTTTACTTTGATGGCCAGTAGAATATCATTTAAATACGATTATTTAATATTCATTACTGTACAATAAAATACCATTTGCCTTAATGGGTTCCCAATAAAAAGAGGTTTACAATTTTTGGTAGGATTTGTGTAATGACAATTGTTATGTTGGAATTGAATCCACCATACAGTTAACAGTAATTTTGTTGGAATCACTTCAGAAATCGGGCTTTACTTGCCTAGGAATTTTAGTAGTTTTTTTTCTTTAGAAGTATTGCTATGAAAACAATGCAATTTTTTAGTACGTGTTAATCGCATTTACAAATATCATCATAGCGGTAGCTTATTTTCGCAAAATGTTCATAAATTATAAGCTTTTTATATTTTTAGATTTAGTACATCTTTCTATTGTTGTATCTGTTTAAAAATCCAAACAGTAGGTTTTGAGATAAACCCGAATAAAAAACTTAGGTTGACGGAATCTACAACTTTTGGTAATTACTAAGAGTAGCTTCATCGATCAAAAAAGTATTAGATACATGATCAGCGACAAAAAATGTCCTCACCGAATGAGCGCTCATTTCAACCTTTGAGCGCGCTTTTATTTATTTTTTGTGAAAACAACTTTAAGCATTGCATTTAAGGTTCAATTTACATTGTTGTATATTTATTTCAACTAAAATTAACGACAGACAATTGGTGACAGCTTTTCCATTGGGTTCCATTGGGTAGTACTGGCTTTTTAGCCAGTGAGCCCCACATAACCACCTGTAAGCATGCAGATGGTATGCGTAAATATATTTACTAACGATAAAAAACATATAGTTTATCTCTGTACTAGCTTTCATCGAAAACAGTCCAGATTTTTCACCATGAAGGAATGACAGACATACATACACACAAAGTTTTGCATTTATAATAGCAAAGTAATTATATTATTAAGTGAAGCTACAAAACGATACTATTATAAAATAAGAACAAAACTAACCACAAACAAATATACAAAATATAAATTTAAACGAGCTTTCTTCTGTATTTCCGCTTTGTACGTGGCTCTATATAAACTGAAAACGTAAAGTTGCGGCCAATTAAAAGTTTTTAACAATTAACCAGTGAGGATGACGTGCGGTAGCTTTAAACAATTCATCCCGATTCACTCACTGGTACTATCACTGGGTTTTATTGTTGAAGTTGTATTAAACTGTTTCGTTTTATACTTCTCAAGCCTTAACTTATTTCAATCATATGTTTTTGATTAATTTTGATAAAATCATGTCAATCATATGACATGTTTTATTTAAGTTAATCAAAAAGTAATATGTAAATGTAAAGTGAGATTGAGTTAGAAACATGATATATATATATGTAAAATAATAAATTATAACATATATATAACAATAAAGTTCATCAAATCTATCCAGTGATTTTCTCGTGATATGTTCCCGGACAGACAGGCAAAAATTCTAAAAACTATAGATTCAGTCTTTGTATCGATAATAATGAATTTCAATAAGATTTTCCAAAAAATATTTAATGTACAGATTCGACTCAGAATTTTATTATATATGTAATATGTATAGATGACTATCACAGCAGTTTACCAATTTCCAAAAGACATTTGATATTTGATACTTAAAAACAACTTCGTGTGCCTTGTATGAATTAAAAATATTTTAAATAATTAATTATAAAACTTATTCTTTACATTTTAACAAAATAATTTAAAATTAAAGTCTCGTCTTGAATACTTTCTGTCATGAACTAGAAAAGTCAAAAGCATCTAAAGGGTTTATTGAAATGATCAGAAGTACATGAAATTGCAGATATAGTAAAATTCAGCAAATACGACAGAACGTATAAAAAACCTCAGACGCCTCCACGAACCGCTTTAACTATCAAATGATCCCTTACTTTACTCAATTAGGTATTCAGCACATGAGACACGTATAAAATATATTACCCGACCGAGGTGTAAGGCCTTAGACCGTCCAAATTCACCAGTACCCCGGGACGTTGGGGATTGTTACGGGATTACGCTAAATCCCGGGCCGTCATCGCGCTGGCTTATCCCGGGAAATATTTTTACATCCAAAATATTGCTAGACTTTTTTCGACACTGATGGCGTCGAAATTAAAGTGTGGCGTTTCAAAGAGTGGAAAAGAAAATAAAGGAGTATTTTTAATATTCCTTTGTACTATGATAAAGTGCAGTTAGTTTGGCATGTAATGTGTATGAAATTTTTTAAGCCTAAGTTTTTTTAAGCCTAAAGCCCATCACAGACTTAGCTATAATATATATTAATATACCGTACTGTAATATATATTATAGCAAGATACCACACACTGAGAAATATATATTTTGCCTTCATTAATTGATGGTCGTCCTAGTGTACGCACGTATTTTGTAATTAAGGGTGTTCTTATTTCAAAATACTAACAGTAATTATGAATTCAACAAGTACATTGTTAATGGACTTAATAGACAGTTCTTCAGAAGACGATTCCGCCGCTGCTTTCGATATGTTAGTTGCCCGGTCAGACACAAAAACACAGATCGGAACACGCTTTACCATAATATACCATAATATGCAATAATGTATATTAGGGTATCGCTTGGTGACGTCACATAAATATATATTATAGCTGAGTGTGCGGTCACGCGAAAATTATATAGAAAATATATAGTAATATGCCTAGCTATAAAAATATTAATATATATTATAGCTAAGTACGTGACGGGCTTTAGGAGCTTCGTAAAATTAAATATAAGATTATTTTTTTTATATTGGATATCTTTTTTTGACGACATGTTTGGTTCAGCTTGTAGTGAACCTATTTGCTGTGCTAGCGGTCGCGCGTTCGAGTCCCGCCGGGGGCATTCATTTATGTGGTGGTGTGGTTATTTTTTTTTTTTTTTCAAACACCGTGACACGAGATATTTATTTATATGTTAGATTAAGATTATTGTATCGTAAGTATATGATATTTGCTTTTGAAATAATTTCGTGGACCATTTTTAGTCATAGAATAACAACTTAATAATGAAAAATATATACCTAGTACCTACGTTACATATTTTAATAAATGTAAAAATGTATGCTTTCTTTTTGATATAATATTCAATTTTTCTGACTCAAATCTGTTTACATTAAACATTCAAATAGACCTATATTTATAGGTTTATATCTATTTAGATAGGGATTAAAATTGATATTTAATAAAACGTTTTTATTGTAATGTATAAAATTTTAATACTTTAATAAACAAATCCATTATCTCAGTAAAATATTTTACTATTTTAGTGTTGAAAAATTTCAGATATTCTTAATAATTTATTACAAAACTAAAAAAAAAAAACTTTCGTTATTAAAAAAAATAATAAATTAAAATTTGAAGCCATATTGAATACTTTCGTTGATAAAATACCAACGACAAGCTGTAAAGTGAACGCTGTAGTCTTTCTGGAATATTCCTTTCATTACGAAATACCTCTAAGAGATGTTGTTTTTTATACATTTTTGTAATTAACTTAATAAATATGTTGTCAACATAACTAAATGCTATTTTTTTTTATTTTGCTTATAATATAAATAGATATTAAAATTGTTATACACGTATCTTATCTATACATATAATAAAATTGTAACTAAAGCTAATCTGTAAACTACATCTTTTTTAGAAAATCTTATTGAAATAAACATTATTATCGATACAGAGGCCGAATCTATAGTTTTTAGAATTTTTGTCTGTTAGTCTGTTTGTCTGTCTGTCTGTTACCGCATCACGGAAAAACCACTAGAGAGATTTTGATAAAATTTGGAATGATGATAGCTGGTTATCTGGGTCAACATATAGGATACTTTTTTACTGTGAGAAAATATCTAATCTCTGAAAAATCTATACTAAATGTTAAAACGTAAGTAGAGACGAATTCGCGCGGAGAGAGGGTGTGTCGCTAGTTATTTATAAAAGCTACGTATAGCGATTTTAGAGTAAATTTTTTTTATTCAAATATATATGGGACTAGCGGCTCACCTTCGCTTTGCTCTAGTTCGCCTTTAGAAAAGCAAAAACAAATCTATCCCACGGGAACTGTACATTTTTCCGGGATAAAAATAGCCTATATGTTATTCTGATGTATGAGCTATATTATTATAAAATTTTCTTAATATCCATTCAGTAGTTTTTGCGTGAAAGAGTAACAAACATCCATATATCTTCACAAACTTACGCATTTATAATATTAGTAGGATTGGTCTGGAATAACTTAAATGATAATGCAAAAGGGCAGTGGAAGCCCAGTGGTAACGCGCTCGCTTGGGAAACCAAGTGAAGCGGGTTCAAATTCGGGTCTCGAACCTCTGATATTTTCATTTCTTGGCCAGCGTGGTGGACTATGGCCTGATTCCCCTCGTATTGAAGGGAGGCTCATGCCCATCAGTGGGACGTTAAAAAGGGCTGAATACATATATACATACAACTTAAATGAGAGCTCATGAAAATAACGTACATAATATGTACCAACATAATCTTTTCTTAAAGTTGATCAAAAGTTACATCAAAAACACCATGAAATATTACCAAAAATATAAAAATATCACACCATAGAGATAATTCGCGAAATTTATCCATAAACAATGCAATAAGGCGGGAATAAACATCGGTATCGTTCATAATAAACATAAGCAACGAGTAACGTTCCACGCCACCTGCGCCGTAATGGTACAACATTTATTTACATTTGCTAATAATAAAACTGCCTTCTAATATAAATATACAAGATCTTTAGTGATAATTTTACTTGTTTGTGATGTTTTCTAAATAGCTTTGAATATTATGTTGGAGTTTATGGGTTCGATTCTCATCGAGGCAAATCTTGCGGGTAATATGAGTACACAGTTATTAAAATAACTCATTTTTTTTAAATTTTACTATTTCGCCGCAAAAACGTAAAGTGAAAGGACTGTTTTGCCGAAAAAATTATATATCTTTCCAATTTTTATAATAAACCGACTATTTTCTATATATGGTACTACTATGTGCAATAAGAATAACAAAAGGCACCTAAGAACGTCCGAGCGTAGCAAGGCAAAGTCGCTAGTAATTAATTAAAATTAAAAAATAAATCTATACAGACAAATAAAATTGAAATGTCTGTTTGTAACGTCAAAATAATAACTTTTTATTAAATGTTTATGAAAATACTAATAAGAAAAAAACTATTTTAAAAACTCTTGTCTGTTTGTCTGTTTGTTCCGGCTAACCTTCGGAACGGCGGGATGAATTTTGACGGGACTTAAACTGACAGATAGCTGATATTATAAAGAGTAACTTAGGGTACTTTTACTTAAGAAAAAGAATTATGGTCCCGCTCAAAAAAAACGTACCTAGGAGTAAGTCGCTAGTCATATTATAATTACAGCATTATTTTACCTCTCTTAATGTTTTTAATATAACGGTCGAAGTTTTAACGCACGCATATTATCCTACTACCATATCATTAGTTCTGATTATTGCTAGCTCCCTTGCGGTCTTCTTTACTTTTATGAAGCACTATTTCCTTTTAAAACGTATTTAAGTTAGAAACAGTTATAATGAATATATTAAATTATTTAAACACTAGAGACCCTTTCTAAATAATACATAATTTTATATAAAGAAAACTAAGCTTTAATTTACCTCAAAAGTTGAAATGGAAAATTATATTGATGCATTAAGACATAAGTTTTATTTGCGAATAATTCAAGCAAATATCCGTAGAGTCTAGAGAAAACGGCCTCAAAAAGAAGATATGGCGCTTTAAGCCACTGGGAATGGATAACAGTAGTTTATAGTCAAAATGCATTTCAGAAACAATAGCTTTTTCGTGGCATGAATATTAAATAAAAAAAAAATATATGAATAAACACTTAGAATGTAGAGTAAAAATATACTTAGTAATAATAGGTATTGGGTATAAACTTGCATATATTATATACATTAATATAATAATGCGAAAGTTTAGGAGTGTCTAGGAATGTGTTTGTTCAAATCTCAGGTCTCATCTCTGATATCTTCATGAGTGAAGTATTCTCAACATGATCACCACTTCTCTTACGGCAAAGGAAAACATCGAAAAAAAAACCTGTATGTCTGAGAGAACTTAGCAAGTTTTAAGAAAGGCATGTGAAGTCCGCCAACCCGCACTTGGCCAGCGTCGTGGACTATGGCCTGATCCCCCTTGTAATAAAGGGAGGCTTATGCCCAGCAATGGGATTTTATAAAAAGGGGTGAATATTCTGCATTAACATAGGCATATTTATTATATTTATTCCGACTGAGCTAAATTACGCCTAAAATAAATAAAATAAATAAATATGTTGGGACATTAACACACATCACCATCTAGTTCCATGGCCAGCCATGCCATGTTAAGCCACGAAGCCTGTGTTATGGATACCAGACGGATACCATATATAACTTTAAATACATACATATTATAAATATAAACACCCACGACTACAAACATTCGTGCACATCACACAAATGAATGCCCCCAGCGGGAATCGAACCCGCGACCACTGGCGCAGAAAGTAGAGTCACTACAAACTGAGCCAAACGTGCCGTCAAATTCCTTTATATTATACAATATTCTTGATTTTTAATAAGTGATTTATTTCTAGTATACGTACTCGTATACACGATTAAGAATACACCATGGCGTAATTCCATATCATATCGTTGCTGTGCGAATATGTCGTTCTCTACGATTACTTTGCGGCTCTATCTCGGTAATGTTTCCTTATTGTTTATTTTATTTGTACCCATAAGCCCAGTCTTAAAGACATGGGGTCCATTTGAAACGTCTACTTATATTTAATAATGGCTCTTTACAAAGGTTTGCAAGCGGATATAAGATAACACTGTAATTTTGTTATACATAGTGAATAGTTAATAAAAATAAAACTGTCTTTTCGGATTTTCTCTTTTATTGATTATCTCCCGTGACCATGATTGCTGTGAAACTTTCAAAACTTCGGGAGCCAAAACTCAAAATAAATATGCAGAAATATTGTTTTATTTAAAAGTTAATATGTATGTATATTTAAAATGGTAGTTGAACACAACACGAATTACTATAGCGCAGCCTGGTTCAATTGAGTAGCGAGTTACCCTAGGTATCAAATAGTGTTTATTTGTTACTCTAGGTCATAGTTATATGTGTATTAAATTTCATCCAAATTTGTTCAGTCATTTCAGCATGAAAGAGTAAGAAACACACACACATATTCATACATACAAACTTTAACATATATACATAGATCAAAAAAGCACTACATACACAATCAGCGACAAAAACTCACCGAATGGGCGCTCATTTAAACATTTGAGCGCGCTTTTAGTTTTTTTTGTGAAAACAACTAAGTATTGCATTTAAGATTCAATTTACATTATTATATATTTATTTCAACTAGAACAAAACAAACAATTAATTGGTGACAGTTTTAAGAGAACATTTGCATGGGATTGTGTTTCTAGTACTTTTTAGATCGATGCATATATATTATAGAAGTAGCTATTTGTTAAGCTGCAATTCACTCAGTTTTGCTCTTCCCACTGATTTTTTTATTACATTATACAAAAACTAATGTTGAATTATCAATGTGTTGTAATTAATCTAATTACATAATAATTGCAATACCAAAAACCTATGTATCATAATCTCAAATTTAGAATATATAGTTTTCTTAAGGTGGAAAAAAAATAAATAAACATATATAATACATAAGATGCTGTGTCCAGCGTACTTTAGGGGATAATACTGTCTTATACTCTGTCGTTTGTTTTGATTACCGCGCCCTACCTGGTAATCTATATTATTTATTTTATTATCACGCACGTGCCTGTAATGGGTTCTACACACATTCATTATTGTTCCAGATAAGACTCTCGAAGTATTAGATAAAGCGCTCTTTAGATTGCGAAATAATTTGATATGGTGTCTTATAAGTAACTAGTGACTCATCCTCGCTTCTCTCGCTTCCCTAGGTTGCATCCCCATACAAATTTTCTTCTCCATTTTTATTCCCTTAAGGGATGATTTCCGGAGTAAAAACTATCCTATGTCCTTTCCAAGGTTAAGCTTCTTACCAAATTTCATCTAAATTGGTTCAGCAGTTTCGGAGCTTATTTGGTACAAACAAACAAACAAACATACAAACAAATAAAGAATCTATCCTTTTTACAATATTAGTATAGATATTTTCTTTTTAACATATTGTGTTTGTTGATTTTTAATTACAAAGCTTATGTTAGTGGTGAAGATCAAGGTATTCAAAGTTTAAGTTAAAAGAGTAAAGTTAAGTAAATTTAATAGCATTTTTATAGTAAAATGTAATGTCTAAGCGTTATATAAAAAGGCATAGAATAGAAATCGTCGTGTCTTGTGTGAAATTATTAATTTTCAAATTATTACACCACAATCCCTTTAAAGCGATACACATTCAAAGTAGAATCTAGTGAAAGTTTATTTTAATACAATACGAAATATTCAGAATGCGCACGTTTTAATTGTAATTTCATAATTTTGTTTCATAATGTTATAAGAAAAATCATAACATTATTTTTCAGACAGAGACGACTTAACTCGTAAGTTAACACTTATATAAGCGAGATAACTGCTAGTTGTAATAATATTATAAAATATTTTTAACACAAACAGAAGTATACTAATTACAAACGACAGGTTTGACTCAGTTTGTAGTGACCCTACTCGCTGTGCTAGCGGTTACGGGTTCTAATCCCGCTGAGGGCATTTATTTGTGTGATGAGCACGATTGTTTGTACTCCAGTCATGGGTATTTTACTAAAGTTTGTGATGAAGCTTACTGACAGGTTGACCTCTTCAACAGTTAATAGTAGATACTTTGAGTTATGAGTCAGAGCCAGCCGATACAAATCAAAACACACCGACTTTTAAAATATCTGATGATGTATTTATAGTAACTGAAAACTAACAATCAATTATTTTTCACTTTTTAGTGTTTTTTTGAAGTCGGTTTTAAATTTTTTTTTAAGTTTTTCTTATTATTCATATTTTATTCTAAATTTTTTATATTAAAGTGAACGATCTGTACGTCAAAAACTAGAATCGTCGCAAAAATAGCAAATCAGGCTACTATTTTTGTTTTTGACGGACTCCATCCATACCAGTCTAAGCTTAATCATTAATTTTAATGACGCTTTAAGGAAAAATACCTGGGCAGCCGAGCTTCGCTCGGAGTTTTTGGTCGTAAGTATAATTTTCTTTTTAATTTGGATAAAAAAAAAAAAAGTAAAAACTTGAATAAATACAAAAAAAAAAAACAAAAGTAAAAACTTTGTATCCGACCGGGATTCGATCCCGGACTCCGCTTGCCGCTTGACCACGATGCTTATGCCCGAGTGTACGAAATTATTAACATATTTTGCTTGGAATAATGCGAAAAAAAGACCGCATAAAAACTGAAAACACGCGTTTTCCCATACATAAGATTAATCTAGATCGATTTTTCGCCCCCGAAAACCCCCACATACCAAATTTCTTCGAAATCGTTCGAGCCGTTTCCGATATAATAAATAAATTAATAAATATACAAGAATTGCTCGTTTTGCTCGTTTAAATATATTAGATAAGCATACCGACAAAAATACTTTTGAGAAATGTACTTAGTGGATGTGTAGTTTAACATTTAGAATTAATAAAAATAATTTAAAAACTATTATGAAGAAATTGCGATCTGACATCAAAGCCATGAATCTTTTATTAATATTAAATGATGTAGGTACTAGCAATATTAGATTCTTATAAAAATATTTTTTCATAAAGAAATAAATTGAAGGACAGACTGGAAGAGTGAAATATTTGGTAGATAAAATGATATTTGAATATACAATTATGTTACTTATTCATATTAGCTATCCTCTGTCACTGCATGATTGTGTTTAATTTATATATAAACTAACTTTTACATGCGACTTCGTTCATATAGTTTTTTTATGTACAACTAGCGACTCACTCTCGCTTCGCTCGGGTTCGTCCCAAAACAAAATGAATTAATTAATTTGGTTTTTTTTTTCTGTGGAACCTTATTTTTTTAAATCTAATATAAAATTAGCCTAACTTACTCCTTATTACATTAGCTCTCTGTCAGTGAAAGTCCCGTCAAAATCGGTCCAGCTAGTTCAGAGATTAGCCGGAACAAACAGACAGACAGACAAAAATTGTAAAAAATGTTGTTTTGGTATACGTACCGTGTATACATCCATGTGCATTTAGTATAAAGCGGTTATTTTAATATTACAAACAGACACTACAATTTTATTTATCTGTATAGATTGTTTCTATTCCAAATAAGGTATAAAAAGTAAACGATGCAACAAAAAAGAATCGAAAAAGAAATATTCAAGAGTGCTACTTACTTTTCCAACACATTATATTAAGCACTAGTGAATTATCCTCGCTTTGCGTATATACATACATATGTATACTTATAGTGTTACAATAGTTAATCTAATATATAAAATTCTCGTGTCACAGTGTTAGTAATAAAACTCCTAGGCTTGACCGATTCTTATGAAATTTTGTGTGTATATTCAGTAGGTCTGAGAATAGAACGTAAACTATTTTTCATACCCCTAAGTGATAAGGGTGGGTCACCCTAGGGATGAACCCGAGGGGAGCGAGGGTTAGTCGCTAGTAGTTCTATAAAACAGGTATAAATACATTGTTTTCATGTAACTACGAGTATATTGGTTCACGCGGCGCAAGCGAGTAAAGCTCCCAGTCAGCATGATTGTTTTCGACATCTTCATCAGTCATCGTCATATTTCAGGCAATTTACACAAAACACAATGAATAATACACCTAATAATACAGGTCTTCCTCATGAATCACTCCGTCCATTGGTGAAAACCATATCAAAACCTGTTGTTTTTAAGTTAATCGGACTCAGACAAACAGACAGACATTGCTTTATAATATTAATCATACTCAATTTTTTTTATAAAAGCTAAAATCGAATTTGAAAATATACTCACCTGAAGGAAACTCGATGAAGCGTCGAAGCAACACGTGAAGCCGACTCACGCTCACAAATTACCTCGCGCCGGTCCACTATTTGTAATTCTCCTTTCGCGTCTTTTCTCCCTTTTTACGTTGACTAATGTTTGCGGATGTGCGACACGGCACCGCGTGTGATTTGCCGTGATAGCGGTGTTGGGAATTAGGGTTGTCAAGTGTCAACAATTAAATTATATTTATTATATATTTTTATTTATTTTTAATTTTTTAATATTCAACCCTTATTAACGTCCCACTGCTTAGCAAGAGCTTCGATATGAGGGATCAATTAAATTTCAATTGGGGTCGGCAGACTTCACAAGTTTTTCAAAAGTTTGCTGGGTTCTTTCTGTATGCAGGATTCCTCATTGATCATGTTCTAGATATACATATACATGATAATATCAGAGGTGCGAGACCCGGGATTCGAACTCACTACAATTGATTTATCAGGCGAGCGCATTACTAGTGCTTTTAGTTAGTTTACTTTTTTATTGGTAAAGATAATTTAAACATAATTTCATATATTTCTATTGTTTAAAGCTTTTTTTTTATTTATTACAATTGCCATTCAAAATCTTTGTTACCGATAAGTAAGTTCATATCATTAAAAACAAGGACTTTAACATTAAAACTAATATCAAAAATCAAAAATAGTTTATTAAACATTAACTATTACATCTATCTATACATATAATAAAATTCTAACTGAGTCGAATCTGTACCTTAAATATTTTTTGGAAAATCTTATTGAAATAGATATTATTATCGATACAGAGGCGGAATATATAGTTTTTAGAATTTTTGTCTGTCTGTCTGTCTGTCTGTGACCGCATCACGAGAAAACCACTGGACAGATTTTGATGAAATTTAGTATGATGATAGCTGGTTATCTGGGTCTACATATAGGACACTTTTTACTCCAGGTAAATATTTTTGTTAAAAAAAAATATAGAAAATATATTTTATAGAACTATGATCAACTTATATGTAACTAGCGACTCACCCTCGCTTTCCTCAGTTAACGGGCTATCAAATGCAAAAAGAATTTTTCAAATCGGATCAGTAGTTCCTGAGATTAATGCGTTCAACCAAACAAACAAACAAACAAACAAACAAACTCTTCAGCTTTATAATATTAGTATAGATGTGTAAAATGGATATATGTTTTTTTTCCAGTAAGTAAAATTAAAAAAAAAGTATATGTTTCTGCAAGTACAATAAAAAAAAACTATATTATTATAATATGTATTCAGCCCTTTTTTTAATGTCCCACTGCTGGGCACAGACCTCCCTTCAGTATGGGGGATCAGGCCATAGCCCACCACGCTCGCCAAGTGTGGGCTCGCGGACTTCACATGTTTTTTGAAAACTTGTTAGGTTCTCTCAGACATGCAGGTTTCCTCATTTCATCATTCCTCACGATGTTTTTCAAATACAATTACATGGATAGATTACAATGTACCTAACACTAAATTATATTTACTTAGTGATCTTAAGAAGCTATTTGCAAAACACTCCTTATAAATATTACTAGATATATATCTTAATATAAAATTAGCCAATTTTATCCCTTTTGGTGATATAACTTCATTATATTTCTCCTTTACTATATTAAAGAAGAACAAAATAACGAACAGTCGCTGTTATTAAATAACTAAATACTTATAATACACAAAGATGAATATTTAAAGTAGGTAGATTATTTATTCAATTCAATTCTCTTGTTAATGGCTTCAAAGCGTATCAGTACAGTACAAATTACTTCTCCGATGTCACGTACAACGGAGAAGCTACGAAGGAGATTGATCGGTGTAAATTATTTGATAATAATATTTCTGATTTCATAAAAGTAAAACTTTTTTAGGTGTATCGGAGGGGTAAAAGTCAAATTTATTATATATATATATATATATATATATATTTATAATAAATAAATATAAATATATTGGGGACATTAACACACAGCACCATTTAGTTTAATGGTAAGCTACGAGGCTTGTGTTATGGATACCAGGTAGTTGAACACTACACATATATAACTTTAAATACATACATATTATAAATATAAACACCCATGACTCGAGTATAAACATTCGTGCTCATCACACAAATGAATCCCCTCAGCGGGACTCGAACCCGCGACTGTTAGCACAGCAAGTTGGGTAACTACAAATTGAGCCAAACGTCTCGTCAAAATATATGAAGTATCTAATAATAATAATTCTTATGTATTTATAAAAATATATATTTATTTACTAATAATTTTATAAAAAAATATTATATTTTGATTTATTTTAATTTAATTGCCGTATCTGTCACAGCGCCAAAGAAGTTTTACTTCAACTGCGTAAAGGTTACACGCACTTATTTTTTTTTTATTTCTTGATTACCAACCCTAAATCATGTAGCTGAGTAACGGCAACAAATATAATTTTCGTCAGACTGATATATTTTCTTCGTAACGTGTTTGTTATGGTTGACTTTGACAACTGCCTATCGATTTGTTATTATATTTACGTTTTTTTCACCTTAATAAATCCATTGAGGGCTTGGAAATACTTTAACCAAATGTAGTAATTATTTTGTGTATTGTATATTCTTGGTATTTGTAAATATTTTTTTATATTTTTATAGAAAACTTGCGACTCACCCTCGCTCGCGCGTGTTCGTCCCTAGGTATGTTTTAACGGTTAGTATAATTTTTTTCAGAGATGAGATATTTTCCCGCAGTAAAAAGTTTCCTATATATTGACCCGGATAACCAGCTATTATTATACTAAATTTCATCAAAATCTGTCGCGTGGTTTTCTCGTGATGCGCTCCCAGACAGACGGACAGACAAATTCTACAAACTATAGATTCGGCCTCTGTCTGTATTAATAATAATGACTATTCCATAATAAGAATTTTTAAAATGTGTATGTATGTATAAAATAAGGTTTGCAGCATAACTATTAAAATATCGGAAAAAAATCACAAAAAAACATGGTTACATAAATAGCTAACGCTGTCTAATAACTATTTATATCTATTTGAAACGGATACATCCAAGCGAAGCGAGGATAAGTCCTAGTCCCATAATCCCATTAATATTATAAATGCGAAAGTTTGGATGGATGGATTTTTGTTATTCAATCACGCCAGAAAGGCTAAACGGATCTGGATAAGTTTTGGTACAGAGATTTTAGTCTGTGTAGTATATAGGTGATTTTTTATCCCGAAAAAATGTACGGTTTCCGTGGGATATCCATACTAACCGGTAAAACGTACCTAGGGATGGGCCTGAGCAAAGCGAAGATGAGTCGCAAGTAATAAATAAATAAAGAAAGAAGAAATAAACAAATAAGAAGCAGAACGAAGAAAAATAAAATAATGAAGAAAAATCATCTACTATGCATTTGCAAGTTGAAGATTATTAGTGCCAGCAATATTCATAAATTATAGCTGCTAGCTCGAAAATCTATTATTGGCTCTACTTTCCCAAGATTGCGGACTGAGCAAAGATATTATGACATAACAAAGTGAAAATTTTAAAAGAGCAGGTCCAAATCTATAAGAATATCAAGCTTTAAAACTTCACGGAAACTTTTCAAGTCACTCCATCCCACCAAATGATTAGACTAAATTATTTACAATGGTAGAAATTATAAAAGTTTATCAAAGTTTATATAAATTTTGTAGGAGTTGATAAAGTTTACTTTAAATAAAACAGCAACAGTGTAATAATTAGGTCATTTTTTAATATTGTACGAGAGCGAACGTACAATTTTCTTAATATATTAAAAAAACGTGTTTGTGTACTTATGTACGCATGTAAGAAGTTATACGAACAAAAATAGCTAAAGTTTCATCCCGTATGTCCCCATAACTCGCTATTTGTAAAAGGAATGCAGCTAACTTCATCATGTCGCTTTTTGGCTGTCGGTGTAATAAAATACGGCTCACAATTTTTCCAAACGTGCTAAAAGAACTATAACTTTTAAAATTCGTTTAGCCATTATCCGTATAAAACAAAAGGATGGAAATACGAGTATCCTTCTCACTTATAATATTTGAGTCATACTAAAGCAAAGAATATATATCGTCAATATAAGACAAAACCATTTTGACTATAAAACTTTGAAGTTATCGAAAGTTCCTTCTGAGTTCATTAAAGCGAGGGTATAGATCGTGAAATGAAATTTGTTATGCATGGACTGTAATGAAATATACTAGCAGTATATGCTGAAAGTTTGTGAAAATTGAAGGTTTCGTAGTCGAAACCTTTAATATATTTTGACGACGCGTTTGGCTCAGTTTATAGTGACTCAACTTGCTGTGCCAGCGGTCGCAAGTTCAAGTCCCGCTGGAGGCATTAATTTGTGTGATGAGCACGAATGTTTGCACTCTAGTCATGAGTGTTTATATTTATAACTAGCGATTTATCCTCGCTCCGCTCGAGTTCGTCTCTAGTTACGTTTTAACGTTTAGTATAGATTTCTCAGAGATGAGATATTTTCCCGCAGTAAATAGTATCCTATATGTTGACCCGGATAACCAGCTATCATCATACCAAAATTTCATCAAAATCTGTCTAAAGATTTTCTCGTGAAGCTTTCCCAGAGAGTCAGACAAAAATTCTAAAAACTATAGATTCGGCCTCTGTATCGATAATAATGAATTTAATAAGATTTTCCAAAAAAATATTTAATGTACAGAATCAATTTAGTTAGAAATTTATTATATGTATATATAAGAATATTTATAACATAAGGCACAGTGGCGAAACCACTGTGAATGGACATATTTGATATTCAGAAATGTTGACAGAAAAATATGAATAACAGCAAAAGCGACGCACATTTATCGCGAAAGTAGGCCGCGTTTCGATAGATGGCTCCCTCATTGCGATCTGTCACACGCTTGACACGCACAATGTTATTATGCTGCTGGTTAATACGTGCATGTTTTGTAGTAATGGATTACTAGTTTTTTCCTGCGAACACCACACGCTATGGCTTTTTGGAAAAATAAGCTGTTTTCTATTTCAAAGGGTTTGAAGGTTTTTCTATAGTATCTACCATTATCAGTTCGCCTTTTTTTTTGTTCCTAAGTAGCATGATAATATGAATTGTACAGAGAACATATGTATTTCATAAAAGTGACACTTTTCACTATTACGTTGCTGATAATAATGCCCTCCTGACCTGACTGAATCTGTGTGCAGGATATATTATAGTGATCAAGTGTACGCGCAGACACACTCTCTATTCCTGTCACTCTCATAGTCGGGTGGCATGACTATTCGACCGGTGAGAGTGTCGGCGCAGGAGCGACGATTTTACGTGCTCTCCGAGACACGGGGGTGAAACACCGCTAACTTCCTAACCCCTAAAGAGGTGAAAAGTAAATAAGAAAATCTTTTAAAGTAACGTTATAACGTCACGTTAAGACTAGGGCGCAATACGATAAATAGCTTTTTTCTTATATACATGAGATCTGTGACATGACAGGTAGATTTTCTATAGAGACATATATTTCATTATAGATATATAAATTGATATCCATTTCATCTTATACTAGCGACTTACCCTCGCTTCGCTCGGTTTCGTCCTGAGATACGTTTTAATGTCGAGTATACATAGATTTTTCAGGTATGTGATATTTTTCCGCAGTAAAAAGTTACCAATATGTTGTCCCGGATAGCCAGCTATCATCATACCAAATTTTATCAAAATCTGCCTAGTAGTTTATAATACTATAGTATAGATAATAAATATGTATATATATATCACACCTGCATATTTGGGATTAAATACATAACGCCGTATTGGTTTTTCGTATGTCAACATTGGGTGACTATAATTACCTATGTAAGTATTACTTCAATAATATTATTTTTCATTCGTAGAAATGAGAATTAAATTGAAAAAAATACGTACATTATGGTATGGCTAGAATATATTTTGAGTTTGCATTTTATATACCTGCTTATTAGCAGCCTTTTTCAGCTTAAATTAAAAAGCTTTTTTTTCTTTCTTTTTTTTCTTCCATCTTTTATGAAAAGAAAACCCTAGTATCACTCATGTGTCGGTCTATTCGTCTTTTTTATCTGAATCTGCTGAAAGTAAAAAATCTAAATTTTAATACATATAGAGCCAAACTTTAATATAATATTTATACATACTTATAATATAACTGTAGAGGTGGAATGTCTGTATATAGAAAAAAATGCTAAAAACCGAGTCAGGGGGATGTAACAAGAAAAATAGAACAAATCTATTTTTTTTTTTTTGAATTTTATTGATTTTTTGTTTGTTTGGACGGGCTAATCTCCGAAACTGTTGGACGGATTTAAATGGAATTTTACATGGTGGTACCTTATATCCCCGGTCAGCATTTTAGATTTGTTTTTGTATGTCCAGAGGCGAACCCGAGCGAAGCGAGAGTGAGCCGCTAGTAATAGTACTAAAATTAGAATCTAGTGAATCCATCCATCCAATTGTCATGTTGGTCCTGGTTTTGATTCGTGAAAATTAAGACAGTCCAGAGAAGTGGAGTTTTATCCTGGTGACCCGAGGATTGCACACGGGCTGTGATGAGAGATCATTTAGTCATCATGATGAGTCATCAATCAGTTCTCTTTGATTCTGTCTAGTTGTAGTATAATTGGATTTTGAAAGCGAACGGAATAGAACGGAATAATTGTGTTTATACATACACGTATGCACTATAATATCTCTTGTACACATGATCAAACTCAGTGAGATTGGCCTCTGTGGTCAAATTCGATCAGAAGGACATTATAGTTATTATAATCATATATAATCATTTATTTAAAGATTTCTTAGTTGAATACAGTTTATTACGTATTAATGTTTTATAAAGCAACAAATGCAATGACGCATACTATAGTGTTAAAGAAATCTCTTACTTTAATCATGTGACATAGTAAATAAAAAGGCATGTTTTTGAGCATTCTCAGAAACTATTTATTTTAAATATTAATTTTATAAACTTGCATGCTATTTTCTGTCCCACGTACTATCTACATACTATATTCCATCCACAAGTCTCTTTGCTGAAAGTATTAAAAAATAAATTTAAAGACAAAAATAGTCTCATGTTTGAAGTGATAAAAATAATTTTAATGTAGCAACACCAACCATTATTCTTAAGTTAAAATTTTTAGCATAGCAACTTCCATTACAATTCTGTTTTAAGTGAATTTCGCGTACGCCATAAGCTCTAGAATTTATGGAAAATATAAATATAAAACCTTTTTGCTGTAACATAAATTCACATAAAGCTTGACCCATTGAGGATAAAAAAGTGTCAGGCAAACGTCCGTACTATTTACAAAAGTAGCATTCAAAATGGCGTCATTCATCATGGCGGCTCTGTTTGGCGCGAATAAATTTGGTAAATCCTCACGTCCTTGTCACAACGTATATTGTTAATTATGACACAACTAATGGACTAGCACTACTATGTTTGAAATCTCTCATGAAAAAACACCTTTATGAAAATGTTTTTTACGGCTGTCAAATTTTACTACTTAGTTTAATTATTTAAAATTACAAAAATGGTAATGTTTTAGGTTTTGTTATTATTTTATTGGAAGTTCCTTATAACGCGTTATATTCGACACACTTGGTGAATTATCATTTGTTGGAATAAAGTGTAACATTTCGACCGTCACGACACTTTTTTAATTTACTAATAGCATGTGACGTCATCAGAAGTACCAGGCGATAATAGGTTAAGTTACGTTTCTTGAGGTTTGTGGTCCTGTAGTACTCGTGACAATGATTGTCATTATATATTATGAGCTAAAATTACCAAGTGTCCCATAACATCTCTCCCCTTTTTTCTATTTAATTTTTTTATTCTACCTGAAATTTCACGTTAAAGGATTAACGTATTTGGTGCAATGTATGCCTAAATCCCAATCCTCTAATGTTTGAGAAAAATATTTTCATAAATTATTATCAGTATATAACCAAAGTTTAACTCCTAAACTCTATATCAGAAGTTAATTTAAAAGTTTAGTTTAGGTACCTAGGATCAGTAAACCAAAAAGTACTAATTCAGATTTTCAAGTTTAAAATGACGTCCATTACAGCCAACGCCGTGTGAAATTGGATTGCCGCACTCAAATTGAAATCTTTCTCGCGTCGAGCTGTAAATCCTAAATTATAATTTTGATCAATCTATTGTTTTACTTTGGGCTAAAGTTTAATGTGAAGGAAGTAAGTAATTTATGATTGCTTTCCATTTTACTCAAAGAAAATTGCATGCCTTAAATAATTGAATAAAATAACGAATACGCGATTGATTGAGTTTTCGTTTTTTTAACCAAATATACATCGACGTGCGACCCAATTGCGATATTATGAGCATATCTTTTGTATAGGTTTACGCCATTTTGTTTGTGGGGTAGTTAAAAAGAAAAAAGTGGTGTCTCTCACGTCAGTTCTCAATATGGTCATAGAACAGCACTGATAAAAAAGTAACTATTAGATCAATAGTAGTGGTAAATTATAAACACTTTTGTTTAACTAGATAAGTGAATTCGCGATCATACATTATACAATGTATTTGAAGAATGTTAGCGGATTCAGCTATTAAGTGACGTAAACGTATAAACGTATAGAATAATTTGCACTTTAGTATATAAAAAGGTTTTTCATAATATTTTTATATATTTTATTGATTAAATACATAAGCGAGTATGTATGAAAACTTACTTTTCCACCTCAAGGCTGCCTGGAAGAGATCGCTGCTGTGCGTGTTTTGCATTTTATTTCTTTTTTGGAGCACAATAAATAATAATATTATTATCATTATATACATTTTTGAGTTTATACTTCTTTTGGCTCGGAAAAAAAATATGAGGGTAAAATTTTTAAGTTGCGCGCGCACACAAATAGCCAGAAAGCGACATGATGAAGTTAGCTGCATTCCTTTTACAAACAGAGAGTTGTGACATACGGGATGAAATCTTTAGCTATTTTTGTTCTGCTACGCCAAAGAAGTGCATATAACTTTTCACGTTTATGCATACATAAGTACACATTAACGTTTTTTTAATAACGATGTGCTGTTAGACAGTCAGATTTTTGTCTTACATATAAGTTAAGGAAAATTTTTCCTTTTTTTTTCGTAATCTCTACGGATCAAGTAGTTTCGTACTATATAAGGCTCTTGAAAATAGACACGTGACGTGACACAGAGTGGCTAATATTACAGATGAAGACAATATACTTTCTAATACGACGCGACACTAAAGCTTTCATTTTATATTGATTTGTACTATGTTATAGGCAATATTCGTTATGCATTGAGAAGTTATTAATAGGTAGAATAGCCTAGTGGTATCGCGCTTGTATAGGAAAAAAGTGAAGCGGGTTCAAATCCCGGTTCTCGCACATCTGATATTATCATGTGCGATTCATTTTTCAACATGATTACCACTCTTTTTAAGGTGAAGGAAAACATCGTGAGGAAACCTGCATGCCTGAAAGAACCAACAAGTGTTAGAAAGACATGTTAACTTGAGCAGCAGTCTGGGTGGTGGACTATGACCTCATCCCTCTCATATTGAATGGACGCATGTGCCCAGCAGTGGGACGTTAAAAAGGGCTTTATACAAGTTATTATCAAAGCGAGAATTGAACTTACTCTATTCGCATCCAGTTATCACGATAATATTAAAAAAAAATTTGTCAGAATTAAAACTTAATTCATAGTGAATGTCGTCCACCACTAAAATAAAACTGTCGTTTTTTCTCATTTTGGTCGCGTTTCGGCGAAGTTAAATTGCAATGGAAATTTATAGTTTATGCAAGCGTTTAATAGTGATAGTTTGAATTTTGTTATGTATTTTGCATTTGGATGACACTGTAAAGTTTGGTGTCGCGATGATAAATGAAATAGTTGGTTTAAAATGGAGTTTGCTTGTTGATTTTACTTATTTGACGTTAAAGTAAATGTTAGAAGCTAACAAGAGTTACTGTAAATGCAGTTAATTTTAGGTAAAATGTAGACAAATGTTTTAGTCGGATATGAGGTTGGTATGAATTCTCTTTATGGATAAACTTCTTAAAGATTTTTCTCATCTTTGCTTTATATAGTGACTGTTACCTTATAAATCATGCATGTGTCACATATTTCTTTGGAGGTTTATAACAAACTAGAGACTCACCCTCGCAGCGCTTTGGTTTGTCCCTAGATACGTTTTAACGTATAGTATGAAATAGATGGACAATATATTATTATATGATATATATGTATATGTGTTAATTATATACTTATATAATTATCATTTGTAAATTGTATTGTTGTTTAAATTATTTATTATGTTTTTAAAAATCTTCATCAAATATATTTAAACGAGCAATTCTTGTATATTTATTTATTTATTTGTTTGTTTGTTTTTTTAGCTGATCGCGCTAATTTTAGGAACTACTAATCCAATTCAAAAAATTCTTTTTGCTATTGCAATTGCAATTGCAAACAGCCCGTTAACTGAGGAAAGCTATAGGCCCGTATAGCGGCTAGTATCATCCCGGAAAAACGTACGGTTCCAGTGGGAAAGATTTGTTTTTGTCTAGGGACGAACCCAAAGCGAAGCAAGGGTGAGTTAAAAATATACCTACTAACTTATAAACATAATTTACATACATGAGTATTTCTTTCATTATTTTGCGATTACCTGTTATATCGCTTGGTATCATGTTGGCGTCTGAAAGTCATGATATATTACAGAAATTTTTCTGTTTTTATTGCATGCTAGTTTATGCCAGCGGCTTCGATCGCGAAGTAAGTCTATGTGTATTCACTCATCACCATATATTTTTTTTAGTATGTAAATTATATTTAGGCCCTATTTAACCGCCCATTGCTGAGCACGAGCTTCCCTTCAACACGAAGGAGTTCAGGCCATTATAGTCCACCACGCTGGCCAAGTGCGGGTTGGCGGACATATATATCTTTCGAAAACTTGGTTTCTTCACGATGTTTCCCTTCACCGTAAGACAAGTGGTAACCATGTTAGAAATGATTCCCACATGAAAATATCAGAGGTGCGAGACCCGGGATTTGAAACTGCTTCACTCGGTTTCCCAAGCGAGTGCGTTACCGCTACCTGTGTAACTTGTAACACACATTTCGAGACATTTTTGAGCTTTTTATTTGTTTTGCTGTGATTATAAATGTAAACAATTAAATTATTGCAAGAGTTGCAAGAGACTTGCAAGAGTTTTGAAGGAATACAATACTAAGTTCTTTTTAATATCAGAAATAGGCATTTAAGTGAAGTTGCTTTCTTGTTTTATGATATAAGGAAAAAAAATTGGCTTCAAGACGTGCCAGTTGAGAAAATAAAATTTTAATTGTTAGAAAGTATTATTGAAAATTAGATTAGTCCTTTTGTAGCAGACTTATCTATACAGATAAATAAAATTAAAGTGTCTGTTTGTAAAGTCAAAATAACAGCTTTTTACTAAATGCATATGAAGTTATATACAGTACTTATAAGAAAAACACAATTTTTAAAATTTTCGTTTGTCTATCTGTCTGTCGTTCGGTTACTTTCCTAATTGGCTGGATTGATTTTGACGGGACATTCACTGGCAGATAGCTGATGTTATAAGGAGTAACTTAGGCAATTTTTATTCTAGAAAAAGAATTAGGGGTTCGCTTAAAAAAATTAAAACGTACCTAGAGACGCACCCGAGCAAAGCGAGGGTAAGTCGCTAGTTCCCGCTGCGTTTTTGTTTATTCAGGCTAATCTCAAAAAAAAAAATTATACCATGCTTATGAATAGAAAGGAGGAAGATGTGTAGGAGGTTATATTTTATGAGTATTTCCGGAAAATAAGCTACGAGTATAATGATATTTATAAATTAATAAGAGGAAAATCGTCCCTTTTGAGAGCTTTCGTTATATTAAAAATGTGAAAGGCGTCTAGAGATGAATTTTATTAAAATACGTTGAGTTATTTTGGTGTGGAGAAGTAAGAAAGACGCGAAAAATTTCGCATTTACAATACAAGTGATATTTGGTCGAAAATCATATTTTCTTGCCACTACAAAAAATATAATGATAATAGCGACTCACCTTCCCTTCGCCCGGATTCATCCCTAGATACGTTAGTATGTAATAGATAGACTATATAATATTATATATACGTAGGTACAAAAGAAATAGTACTAAACTTTACGATTTTCCAGATGTTTTTTTTTGGGTTTTCCTATTATTTAGATACTTAAGCCACCCCTGACACACTTCCAATGAAATAAAAACAGAATTATTCAAATTGGTCCAGTCGTTTTTGGGTTATAGCGAGACTAATGATCGGTAATTGATTTATATAGATTTTAAAATTATTTGCTCTTTCACATAACAGCTAAGTAAGATTAAGACAGTATTGCATTATGCCATAGAGCAAGATGTGACTTGAAGAATACTCTACTTAATAATTGTATGTAATGTTTATTAAAATTAAATAATAAACCTTATTGACAAAGCAATAAGGTACAAAATCCAGTGGAAATTTTATATGTTTAAAAGGACGTGTCTTTTCACCGCAGTATTTCAGCATGTACTGTTATGCTGTTTCAATGCTCAATAATTTTAGAAACACTGGACTTACATTCAATTGTATTGTTTTAATAGTTCTCTATTATCAAGCTTTGAAAACTTTTATTTTGACTTTAAGCTTTTAAGTCGATAAAAGTTTTTCATTACTGATTATAAAAACTTGGAATAACACCTTAAGCTTTCACACTTAGCTTTGCTTGCTTGTAGCGATGGTAAAGAATTTAAGGAATTATCAATGGGTTTTCTATCAGTAAAACTTCTTGCTATTCTTATTCTACCTTTTATTAAGCGAAAGACTGCTAGAAAATGGATTTTAGCAGGACATGTATTAGTAGGTACATTTGAATTAGTAATATAGATTATTTTTGTCGTCGTTATATATGCGAGTAAATACGTAAGCGAAGTTTAGTTTAATATATAAAGCAGAGTGAAATATATAGTGCTCTGCTATGCTTCATCTAGTATATTTAAACGAGCAATGCTTGTATATTTATATCGTTATATCTTTATTTATTTATATCAGCGATCTCGGAAACGGCTCTAACGATTTCGCTGAAATTTAGTATGTGAGGTTTCGGGGGCGAAAAATCGACCTAGATTAGTCTCATTTCTGGAAAAACGCGTGTTTTCGAGTTTTCATGCGGTTTTTTACGCAGAATATGGTCGATAATTTCTTACACTCGGGTATAAGCATCGTGGTCAAGTGGTCAAGGCGCAAGTTAAACAACACATATGCCCGGGTTCGAGTCCCGGTCGGAATACAAAGTTTTTAGTTTTGTTTTGTTTTTTTTGTATTTATTCAAGTTTTTAGTTTTTTTTTATCTAAAAATACGATATAACAAAAAAGAACTCCGAGCGAAGCTCGGTCGCCCAGGTACTATACGTAATATGACGTGAGATCTTATTAATATATATTTAAGAATAACATTTTTATGTTATAAAATGTAGGAGTTGATGCGATTGCGTCATAACTTAGCCGACGAGTATAACTTTTATAAACGCTTCTCTTATTTTAAAAAATGTTTTAATGTATGCCCGTTACATATGCAAATATGGAACGAACCACTGCAAGCGAATGCGAGTATTCATAAAAAAAAACTACTGGTAACTAGATCGTGGAATAGTTTGCCACCATATTATGTATATGTGTACAAGATGGGAAAGCATTTTTCATAATCATGACGTATTATGTAAGTTAAATGATTAAAAGTTTAATGTTAAATGTTTATACTGTCTAAGATTTACGTGAATATTTGACATCTATTATCTATTACATATAATAAAATTGTAACTAAGTCGAATCTGTACATTAAATATTTTGAATTATTGAAATAGACATTATTATCGATACAGGGAACTTGACCTACTTCAACAAGAATTTTACTGGAGAAAACAGAATTTAGGCGAGAATGATAAGTATTTTATATCCCGACTAGATAAAGATGTTCTAAAATATAAGAGATAAAACAAGTAACTAAGGCCTTTTTCCGAGATTTCCATATAGCACATGAGCAGAGGCACGTCTAAAAGGTAGTTACTTAATATGTACATAATACTATTAAAAAGGAAAACATCGTGAGGAAACCTGCATGTCTGAAAGAACCTAGCAAGTTTTCGAAAGACATGTGAAGTCCGCCAATCCGCGCTTGGCCAGCGTGGTGAACTATGGCCTGATTCTCCTCGTCATGAAGGGAGGCCCGTGCCCAGCAGTGGGACGTTAAAAATGGCTGAATACATTACATTACTATTAAAAATGTCATACAAAATTCAATACAATATTACAATTCTGATAGACACTCTTAAAGCTACCTAGAATATAGTAGAATGAAATTTGTAAATACTAAGCGATAATGACAATTTTATTGGGTATTTCCACCCCTTCTCGCTGTAAGTGCGCGAGACTCGAATACGAGCCAAAGTGAGATAAGTGGTATAATATCTCCATTAGCCCTTTTGTGTGAATGTCGGAATAATAAATGCATAATAAGATAACGTTTCATGTACAAGGAAAAATTTGCTATTACATGGATGCCACTGTCTTCGGTAGCCTTGATATAATAATTAATTTAAAGGTTATTTGGAATAAAACTCTCTTTTAGCGGTAAAGTCATCTCTTATAGATTTTCCTATCAGTTTTTACATTTTACTAGCGACTCAGCTTGGCTCCGCTCGGGTTCGTCCTTAGTTATGCCTTAACGTTTTGTATAGATTTCTTAGATTAGAGATGAGATATTTTCCAGCAGTAAAAATTCATAGCTATCATCATACCAAATTTCATCAAAATTTATCCAGTGGTTTTTTTGTTGATGCGGTCGAAGACAGATCGACAATAATTCTAAAAACTATAGATTCGGCCTATTGATAATAATGACTATTTCAATAAGGTTTTCCAAAAACCATTTAATGTACAGGTTCGACTCAGAATTTTATTATATGTATAGATTTTCATATTGGGTGTACAATTGTGGGTTTAGACATTGTTTCCCTAGATAAATACTGTGTTTGAGCATGAGCCGTCTACATGCTCCATACATTTAAGATCTTAAGATCTTTAAGATACTTTACTTCCATGTCCTGTGCGTTTGTTCCACGATGTTAGAATCGATATGTATTATTTGTAACATTTCATCGTTTTCTTCAATTCTAAGACGTAATGTTTATTCGAGAGATCATATCCTTCCCATATGGGAATCACCGTCACTATTTTAATTAATCGATATACCCTATCGATTAATTCGATAAAATAGTGAGGTGTTCTTTTTTGCATTTTTATTTGGTTCGATTCCCGGTTTAGGTAAGCTTTTAAAAAAATAAATAAATGCAGTTATTATTATTTAAAAAAAATATTCCTTTGAGTAAATCTTACAAATACTTTTCTTCCATGTACCATCGATTTGTTTCACCCTGTATAGGTTACTGTTAGGCACCTAAGTAAGTAGTATGTTTCAACTATATATTTTTAAAGAACTATAACAAACATGCCTGTCTGAGAGAACCTAGCAAGTTTTCGAAAGACATGTGAAGTCAACCCGCACTTGGTCAGCGCGGTGGACTATGGCCTGATCCCACTCGTATTGAAGGGAGGCCCACCCCCAGCAGTGGGACGTTAAAAAGGGCTGAATACAATACAATAACAAAGAAACACCAAACCGTTTGATTAGTTCTATTTCTGAATAAATAAAGTGCGTCAGAAACAATAGTATGTAAAAGCTTAAAACTTCGTACATGTTGATGACTGAGAAATGCAAATGACGTAACGTATGAGACATGAATATTCCCGGCTTCGTTAACATCGACAAATGAGATATTGCTGTGATAACGAATTTACTTACTTATTAGCTAGATACCGACGTATACTGACTCATTGTTATATTATTAACTAGCGACTCACCGTCGCTTCGGTCGGGTTTGTCCCTAGGTACGTTTTAACGGTTAGTATTAAATACAAATTTTTGAATTTCTTGGCTTTCCTGTATTATAATATGCAAGTATTATACATATAAACCTTCCTCTTGAACCACTCTATCTATTAAATAAACCGCATCAAAATCCGTTTCATAGTTTTAAAGATCTAAGCATACATAGGGACAGACAGACAGCGGAAAGCGACTTTGTTTTATACTATGTAGCCCTTGTTGTGTAGTTTTAAATTGAATCGTCAGATTTTTTGTGTTACATTCAGAGGGAGAAAAAATATGTAGAGTGGATTTGTTTTATATTATCGGTTCGCTTTCTCTAAGTCTTGATGATCAGATTGTAAAATATTGTTTATTTTTATTTTATACAAATACAATATGCATGTACTATACATATAAGCATTATGGAAAAAAATCTTGAAGTTATAGTGCAAATTGTATGTATTAAAATCCATTGTGTAGTTTGGTGTAGAGAATGAAGCCAAAAATACAGTTATAGCTAGAAACTTGATTTTATACTAGCGACTTACCCTTGCTCCGCTTGGGTTCATTCCTACTTATATTTTAACGCTTAGTATAGATTTCTAAGAGATGAGATATTTTTACGTAGTAAAAAGTATCCTATATGTTGACCCGGATAACCAGCTATCATCAAACCAAATTTCATCAAAATCTGTCCAGTGATTTTCTCGTGATGCGGTCACAGACAGACAGACAGATAGACAGACAGTCAGAGTTTAAACAGAAAGGCAAACAGACAGACATACAAAAATTCTAAAAACTATAGATTTGGCCTCTGTATTGATAATAATGACTATTTCAATAAGATTTTCCAAAAAATATTTAATGTACAGATTCGACTCAGTTAGAATTTTATTATATGTACCTATAGATATAGAAGACAAGATAAAAATAAATTTATTTTTTACTAAGAAGTCACGTAATTTATTTAGTTTTTCATTCTGTATACGTCCAAGTGCAGGTTGAAGAAAACAATTCACATCTACTTTCCACTTCGTAAATGTAAGCGTGTGTACAAACGTTTTATCGCGAAGCAATTTCCTTCTGATGTAGAAACCATTCTAAGATCAGTGTCTGTGAACTTTAAATACCTTTATTTATATTTTTTAATATTTTTAAGTGGTTTAATGGCTACTGGTACTGATCGTCTGGTTGAAAATCAACCATAATTCGTAAAAATCTGATCGATATTGTCTTCTTTCAAAGTTATATATAGATAGCCTATAAAATCCAAATGAATTTTAAAACTGGCCCATAGATTCACAGATTTGCACGTACAGACAAACAAACTTTTCATCTTTATATTATGTAAGTACTCGTATAATATTGATGAAGGTTATCTAACATCATGGTACATCTTTTAGCAGTGAAATAATTATATATAAATAAAATGCGCGAGCGGATACGCGGGTAAAAAAACTCAATTAATTTTGAGTTTCCGCAGTCTTTCTCTATATAAACTTTAACTATGCCAAAGCTCATACTCCTCCGTACATGAAATATACTTAAAAAGGGGTTCAAAGTTTTCTCTTCACTAATTAATATATAGAAATAAGGTCAGGCTATAGGGCATTATATAGAACTATGAGTTTACGTTACCAGATTCATTTGATAAACTTTTTTGAAGTAAAACTTCTTTAGAATCGTTGTGATTTGAAAATGCCACACTAAAAAGAGACAAAATATATGGGATTAAGCCGGTGAAAGAATGAGATAGAATACATTGCCATGTTGCCCTGGTAGCCGTTGTTATTGTCTGACAAATATATAATATTATATTCTTTCCGTATATGTTATTTTATAAATATATGATTGTAACATGCCTAATATGCCTTATGTAATTATGGATTTGTTTTAATTTAATTGTGGTATTTGCCAAAGAAGTTTTACATCGCACCCATTTTTTTCCTTAAATTATTGTTCAAGTGAACGCCGAAAATCAATGAATGAATGAATGAATTTACTTATTTATGCGCTTTTATTCAAACTAAATCTATCTATTAACTGTTAAACACTCAGACTGAGTGTATACGAATTAAGGAAAAATACATGCTGTGGAACTTTAGCGAAATAATCGTGGGGTCAAATTAAGTTGTGAATTTATTTTTATACTAGCGACTCACGCTCGCTTCGCTCGCGTTCGTCCCTAGGTACGTTTTCACGGTTAGCTATGTTTAGGTATACATAAATAGTAGCTTGCTACTCCTAAGATATTCATTGAAATTATATAGTGATTTACCCTCGTTTTGCTCGGGTGCGTAGGCCGTACGCGGATTTTGTTCATAATTTCATGGGTTTTAATTATTTTTCGCGGAACCCTGATTCTTTTTCTAAAATAAAAGTAGTAGTAAAATAAAAGCCATAGTTACTCTCTATAACATCAGCTATCTGCCAGTGAAAGTCCCGTCAAAATCGGTCCAGCCATTTCGGAGATTAGCCGGAACAAACAGACAGACAGACAGACAGACAAAAATTGTAAAAAATGTTGTTTTGGTATATGTACCGTGTATACATCCATATGCATTTATTAAAAAGAGGTTATTTTAATATTACAAACAGACACTTCAATTTTATTTATCTGTATAGATTTAATAAATAGTATTTTTATAGAACTCAGAAAATAGTACCTAATAACATTAAATCTATCAATTGCTTACAAAAGAGTAAAAAGCTTGCCATATTTAAAAAAAACTCTGCCTTCTTATAATATTACTATAGATTTATAAAAAATAAATAAAACCGTTACCATTGAATATGATTACTGAAACGGTTTTCGTTAGAGCATTGAGTCTTTCAGATTTATATTAAAGCTTGATAGCAACACTAGTTTCGAGCTACTTGTTAATATGTTAACCCGTGTATAAACCAGAGAGTGCTAGTTCGATTCCCAGTTTAGGGCAAAAGAATAAAGCAGATATTTTCAAGAGATGAGAATTTTTTTAGCAGATTGGATCAAGAGCGAGTGTGAGGAGAATAATCCTTATCCACATCCGTACATTCGATTTATGTTCACGATTTTCCTCTTGTAAGCTATTGTAGAATCTGACATGACATTTTTAAAAATAAAAACAACAAAGTGACAGGGTCTATCGTAAAAGTAAGGGTTGAAGCCATTATCAAGCGAATTGAATTTAAAAGTAAGGGTGTTTACTGTAATTTTACCTTAGTTGAAAGATTCGATTTAGACTTTGAGTTTGGGCTTGTGCACCCTAATATTATGAATGGGAAATTTTATGAGTAATGGTGTAATGTGTATGTTTGTTTCAGCGTAATGCTGTAACGAATTGATGACAATTTAAGTGAAATTTTGAACGGTACTGCTTATATTCAAGACTAGCGACTTACTCTCTCTTCACTTAGGTCCTTCCCTACGTACTTTTTAACTTTTTTCAAGTGGAAAAATAGTGTAAGTTACTTCTTATAACATCAGATATATGCCAGTGAAAGGACCGTCAAAGTCAAAATCAATCCAGCCGTTTCGGAGATAAGCCAGAACAAACAGACAGACAGTAAGATAAATAGAAAAAAAAATTGTGTTGTCCTTATAAGTACCGTATATAATTTAATATGCATTTAGTAATAAGCTGTTATTTTGACATTACAAACTGTTAGGGTCTCGGTGGACGTTAAAATAAAAAGTGGACTGTATAATATGTTTAATGCTGGTTATCTTTGCCGTTTAAAACGCGTTTACATGTATATATATAAAAGAGGGGAAAGGCAAATTAATTATTAATGTCGTCCTGTCGGCCACGGCTCTGAGATGTCAGTGGGCCTCCGTCACGCAATGGCCGCTCGCCCTGGCTCTCGATGGTGGGGCTGCGCCCGCGACGCCGGCGGCATCTACCGTTACGTATAATGGAGCGCAACACAAACAGACACTTCAATTTTATTTATCTGTATAGATAAGAATATAGTAATAAGTACCTACCTATTACTACCAAACAAACGAAGCTGCGGATGGAAAATTATTGAATATATTAATATATTTGTATGTATCACAGTTAAATTCTATATAAGGCTTAATTTAATTTAACAAAATTACAAAGAACGTTTAAACACCATACAATAAATAAAACTTAACGTAGTTTATGCATATACTGACTTAATTAGGTCAAAAGTTCATACATCAAGGAGACGCTTCGTTTGAAACCATTTAATTACCTTAATATTCACCCTTAAATCTCACTGCTCGAGTTATTTAAAAAGAAATTATCGTACATAATAAATTAATATAAGACTAGCTTCGGTACTGGGTTTGTCTGCACATGAGTTTAAATATTCTACGAGCTTATACTAAGTGTTTTGATTCATTTACTTGACAATTTTTAATGAATGAATGAAATGAATGAGAGAAATGACATATTCTGACCAACCGAGACCTTAGATATGTCGTTTTAAGACAGCTTTTAGTTAGCGTTCTTGAGTGATGTGTAATTAAATAGACAAACAGCTACATGAACAAATCGATACATCCAAGGAATAATTTTATAAATCATATTGTAGTAATTCTAATTTAAAATTATGAAACCTGCATGTCTGAGAGAACAGAATATATTTTTGAAAGACAAACTCGCACTTGGCCATCGTGGCCTGATCTGCTAGGGTCGGGTGACCCTCAATGAAAGGTGGTATTGAAGGGTGGCCCGTTCACAACAGTGGGACTATAATTTTAACGTCCTACTGTTGAGTTAAGTGAATCCACTTACTGACAATATTGCTTAATGCAGCATACTTAAGGTTATACGCGTAGTTACACAGATAAGGTGATGGGATGGATAGACTGAAAGACGATTTGTATAATTACATCCTTACATGTTATGATAACACGTTTGGCTCAGTTTGTAGTGACCCTACTTGCTGAGCCAGCGGTCGCAGGTTCGAGTCCCGCTGGGGGCATTCATTTATGTGATGAGCATGAATGTTTATAGTCCAGTCATGGGTGTTTATATTTATAATATGTATGCATTTAAAGCTATATAAGTGTAGTGTATCAACTATCTGGTATCCATAATACAAGCCTCGTAGCTTACCATAGAACAAGATGGTTCTGTGTGTTAATGTTCCAACATATTTATTTATTATCATGATTACATCATAAACATTTATAGCACAATTTAACAATGCAACTTAATTAAAAGGTATATTATTGTAATAGAAATAAATTTTCATTAAGACAATATTCTTAAAGCGCTCTACTTTTTGCGGTGTATCTCTAAATTATACAAAGTTGCTTTACACCGCAGAAACATTACGGGATAGAACGTTCCAGTACATTTTTGAAGTGAAAACTTCTATAGGCAGGTTTGGATGGGGAGTAAATTAAAGTAAGTCGTCATCGACATGGTCACGTGACATTTTAACGCTAACACTCGAGTGCCAATAGATGTCAAAACCAGATAAATGTAAACAGTTTTAATTTACAAAATGTAATTTAAGTTCAAACAATTCATTTGAATATCCAAAAATAACAACTGTTTGTTTATACTTTTAAATTTTCACTTCTGTCGGCAGTCTCATGTTATCGTTTGTATATGAATATGTTCTACGTTTTTATATATAACTAGCGACTCACCCTCGCCCCGCTAGGGTTTGTCCCTAGATACGTTATAAGGATAGGATAGATTTATCAGAGATGGGATATTTTTAGGCAGTAAAAAGTATTCAATCTTCAAGTTTATACGGGTCATATTGACCAGCTATCATCATACCAAATTTCATCAAAGTCTGTCGAGTGGTTTTATCTTGATGCGTTCCTAGACAGACAGACAGATAGACAAAATTTCTAAAAACTATAGATTCAGCCTCTGTATCTATAATAATGACTTTTTCAATAAAATTTTCCAAAAAATATTTAATGTAAATCTATATACTATGTATAAATAGGCAAAGACAAAACTGTTCAATACTTTTTTCTTCTTTGTTTGTCAATCAATTTTCTTTTTTTTTAGGTAGCTTTTATCGAGCTTTAATGTTATCAATAAAAGAAATGATTTTAACATAAACTTTTGACCCCTAAGCGGATACTAACACATATAAATGAGTTAAATATTCAGTTTAGTTAACTTTTCCATGATTTCAACGCACCTATATGCAGAATAGTAGTTTCAAAGCCAGTCCGCTTAATAATCAATAAGGCATAACAAAAAAAAAAAGGTTTTTAGCTAGACTCGATTGTAACATATTTTGTACAATACAAATGTAAAATATAATATTTTGAACATAGGCTAATCATAAAAATATAAAACAAGTATCATTCATTTTTGATCAAAAAGAAAAACTGAGTTCGACTTTATTTTTATTTTTTCATATGTTACGCAATGGCTTCACTAATTGCCAATTGCCAATTTTGTTTTTTTTTAATTATTATTATCATATCTCAAGATGGTCTGTATAGATTTGTATTCGGTCCTTTGTAACATCTCACTGCTGGGCACGGAGCACCCTTCAATAAGAGGGGGACCAAACCATAGTCCACCACGCTGGCCAAGTGCAGAATTCACATGTCTTTGGATAACTTGCTAGGTTCTTCCAGACATGTTGATTTTCTCACGATTTTTCTCTTCATCCTATATTAATAGGATATAATAAAAAAAAATCAAACCTTTGAGGGCATATTTCATTAAAAGTTATCTTAAAGCCCGTGTACTAGTTTAATTGTTATATAATTACATTGTAACTAAACAAACCTACTTCAAAAACTTCAAAAATTCGATCGGGAAAAGTATTTATTCTGTAACAGACAAAATGTTCTGGTTTGATAGTTCCAAATGGAAAACTGTTTCAGATTAAATTTGATCCTAACTGTACGCAACCGTTTGTGAAAATCTTATTTATAGTACCTGTTGGAAAATTGTTCTGCGATAACATGACAAACGGATGTAAAGTGTACATGGAAAATCGGAATATATATTTTTTAATTAGTACACAATGATAAGATAGAGTCATTTTATTATTTATCTAATTTTCAGGAAAATCTATACATATAATAAAATTCTAACTGAGTCGAATCTGTACCTACATAAAATATTTTTTGGAAAATCTTATTGCAATAGACAATATTATCGATACAGAGGTTGATTCTAAAGTTTTTAGATTTTTTGTCTGTCTGCCTGTCTGTCTGTCTGTGACCGCATCACGGAAAAACTATAAATATATTGATGATGATGATGATGTTCTCCTGACCGAATCCGGCCACGGCGGCCAATCTCATTGAGACTAGCCAACTGCGCAGGAGATATTATAGTGCACAAGTGTACGCACAGACACAAGTGCACTCTCTATTCCTGTCACTCTCATACTCCGGTGGGACGACTACTCGACACGACCGGTGAGAGTTAAGGCGCAGGACCGACGGCTTTACGTGCTCTCCGAGGCACGGGGGTGAAACACCGCCAACTTCCCAACTCCGGGCTGTTACTGAGGCTTACTATACAGAAAGACTCAATAACTAAACTTGGCCCGACCCGGGACTCGAACCCAGGACCTCAGGATGTGCAGCCGTACATGCTAGCCACTACACCACCGAGGCAGTTAATTATTATTATAGTTATATTATAAAATATATATAAACACATATATAGAGACATATACTGTATGATATAAAGCCAAAGAGTTTTTTTGTAGATTGAACGCGGGCGAAGCCGCGGGTTCTGCCAGTCGTCTTTAAAGATATTCAAATGTGGGTTTGTATACTAGGGTTTTTATTATGCCTTTACCTCTATTTCGTATGAAAACTTCCGTTTGTGCTTTATTATTAGGTGTCTGTACTGGAGGGTTAAAATGGTAGGAAGCATAATGTTATTAAAACTATGCTATAATTGTATGACATACGGACAGACTGACATTTATACAAACGTACATGAAGAAATTATAAACGTTGTATTTGTACCATTTGGATACGGAACTCTAAAAACCGAATACTTATATTTTGTGTATATATTATTGCAATTTATTTTATTACAAGTAGTTAAAGCCAAAAAGTTAAATTAATAGGAAATCTAATATATTTTAAATGAATCTAAAACTCCTCTAACAGAACATCTCGATCTTGATCTGGACTGAGCACTTAAAGCGAACAAACACTTTATATAAATAACCTTTTAGCCAAAACGTTTAAGTTATCGTTCTTCAAACCGTAAAATCTTTTAAAAAATTTGCTCAAATCTTCCAAGTAACAGGGTAACATGAAAACGAAACAGTTTTTAACACAGGATAGAGGCATTCGAATGCGGTACCTATTCCTCACTAGAATCCACCAATTTAGCCAGACCTGCTTCCTTCTTCTCGTGAACCGAAATTTATTTGATTCCACCGAAAAAGTTCAGTTCAGATAGGTCATCTTACAGTGGTAGATTTACAGCGATTTTTCAATGGAGCTCGGTAAAAACTGTTATGCAGTTTTAGGCGCCTGGAATTCCCGTGTATCGTTTGTTCGTCGTTTTCACAGAAAATAGGTTTTAAAGTTTACTGATGAAGATAAAAATTGGAAGAAAATGTGAGTTATTATTCAATTTTGTGGAAAAATTCGGTGGAAAATAACACAAAAATGTAGTTATAGTTGGAAGCTTGTTTAGATAGTGTCACTATGCGGATAGTTTTAATATTTTTCTAACCCTATCAACAACTGTTACGCGGACGTGTATGGGGAAATGAAAATATATTTTAATATGAAATATGTTAGCTGAAAACATTTTATTTTTGAAGAAAGCCGCTTTAAGTGGAGTTTTCATAGAAAAATAAATAAATATTAAAACAGAATAGTTGTATTATACAATAAATAATGTTTTTACTTCTATTAAGGTGACTATAACGTTATTGGTAGCGAGTTCGATTCTCGTTTGTGGTAAAAGTTTGCACGTCACATTTGTAAATGAATTAGATAGCCAAAGTGCGTCATTAGAAAAGAACATTAAGAGATAGAAAAGTATGTGTGAATCTATCTCAATAAAATATTATATGCTACTAGCTACTCACCCTAACTCCACTCGGCTTCGTCCCTACTTACGTTTTAACATTTGGTATAGATTTCTCAGAGATAATATATTTTTCCACGGTAAAAAGTATCCTATATGTTGACCCGGATAACCAGCTATCATAGTACCAAATTTCCGTTTTTTTAAAGTTTGTTTAAAAGTTTTACCGTGATGCGGTAACAGACAGACAGAGAGACAAAAATTCTAAAACTATAGATTCGGCCTCTGTATCCATATAAAAGTCTATTTCAATAAGATTTTCCAAAAAATATTTAATGTACAGATTCGACTCAGAATTATATTATATGTATAGATAAAATTTTATCCAATACATTTAAATATCAAACTACACAATTTTCTTATGCAATTTTATAAAAAAAAAAGTTTTGTTTTTTACAGTTTCCAGAAGCTAAAATCTTTTTCCAATAAAGAATCGTATATTCTTTTGCAACATCAATAACTCATTTCTGTTTCTTACCAAAATTGTCTGACACTTCTTCTCTTGGGTACAATTGGAGCTTTAAGTTTTCTTTTACATTTGACTTCTATCTATAAGTGCAAGCTTTTTGTTACGCTCTGTTTAGTCTTTCTCATAATAACTGTAATATATTTTTCAAAAAGAGCTTTAGACGTTAGAATTACCATCCTTTTTAGGGGTATACACAAGATGCCATTGTACAATCGCTGAAGGATAAGAAAAATATGGTAATTATAAACATGTAACAAAATATTAGTATAGATAACAATCTATACTAATATTTTTTTTAGTATTATAAAGAGGCAGAGTTTATTTGTTTGAACGCGCTAATCTCAGGAACTACTAATCCAATTTGAAAAATTCTTTTTGCATTAGATAGCTCGTTTATTGAGGTTATACATCATATGATATATATATTATTTATTTCATACTAACTGTTAAAAGGTACCGAAGCGAGGGTGAGTCGCTAGTCGCTAGCTAGAGAACTAGAAAGATATATATCCGTTCCAAAAAACAATGAACGAAACTCGGTCGCACTGGTACTTATTTTAAATTGTACGTCTATATTATCTATATGTTGGGTTCGTCCCGACAGAATGAGGGTGAGTTACTAGTAACATAATATAATATTCTATTGAGTAGCAAACTGAGTCATAATATACATTTCTATAATTATTATATTAATATTCAAATTAAAAATTGTATAACTTGTGATTGTATAACTTATAATTTAAATTAAATTTGTAATTTCATTCTATTCTTCAACATCGTAGCACACCATGTTTAAATCTCGTAGCCTATCTACGGCTGCAATTTCGTTGTTTGCCGATTGTCGATTTGCCGATTTTAGCTATAGTGTAACATTTTGTTGCGCTCTGTTTAGTCCTTACTCTTAATAATTCTTATGTATTTATAAAAAAATAATAAGTATATGTAAAAATATCAATAGTTACTCTGTGGCCTCTGCTTCGATTTTTAGATATCGATTTTGATTGAATAATTGAAACATTAGAAAGTGCACTAAAAAAAAAGAAAAAATTATGGGTGCGTGTAGCCTTTACGCGCGGTTGAAGTAAAACTTCTTTGGCAAATACCACAATTAAATTAAAACAAATCAATAAGTAAATAAGGTATATTAGGCATATTACAATAATATATTTTTATAGAATATCATATACGGAAAAAATATAATATTATATATTTGTCAGACAATAACAACGGTTACCATGGCAACATGACAATGTATTCTAGGTATCTCATTCTCTCGCCGGTTTAATCCTATATATTTATGTTTGTCTCTTTTTAGTGTCGCATTTTCGTTTCATCGTGTTTCAAATCACATTGATTCTAAAGAAATTTCACTTCGAAAAAGTATGTATGTATATTTATTTATAGTAGTTATAATTTTGTTGTAACGAGATTTAGTCTATAACTAGACAAAACCGTAAAACATAGTAAGTTTCATAATATTTCGAATTCATATAAACAGTCCCACGAAATGTCTATGTAGCATATTTTAATAAGATTCAAATGTACTGACTCCTGTGGAACCATAAAGTATTCACTATTCACGGTGACCGTTGACATCCTGAATATTCAGCGCTCCAATATATTGGAATTTTATGTCCTGAGACTCTTTTCTATTTTTACTTCGCTTACAAAATGTATATTTAATTTTTCATTTTAATTTATTCGACTGGTGCAGTGGTTGAACCTTTTTGATCATCTATACAGGTAAATAAAATTGTAGTGTCTGTTTGTAATGTCGACATAAAAGCTTTTTACTAAATGCATATCAAATTATATACGATACTTAAAAGAAAAACACAATTTTAACATTTTTGTCTATCTGTTTGTCTACCTGTCTGTCTGCGAAACGACTAGACTGATTTTGACGGGACTTTTATTGGCTAATTAACAAGTGTAACTTGGCTACATCTATTTTAGAAAAAGAATAAGAGTTTTACTCAAAAAAATTAAAACGTAACAGTCATAAATATGAGATAACTAGCTACTTACCCCCACTTTGCATGGATGTCTACGTGCCTTTTGTATATATAATATTGTATACTATTATGGTAAATTTTTTAAAATAACCTACTTTGTTACTCCAGATCAAATTCCATATGTGTTTTAATTCTCATTCAAAGTTGTCGAGCCATTTCAGCATGGAGGAGTAAAAAGATACAAACTTTAACATTTATAATAGCAAAATATGATGTAGTTTTTTATTGCCTCTCCTTTTAAGGAGATATTTTTAAAATATGAAACAAGAGCTTATCTGTTACTAAACATACAAACAATCTGGCCTTTAATATGAATATAGATTGACGAGTTCTTATATATTTTTTAATGTTGAGAAAAACACCACCAACGGCAGTTATACGGTGGTTATATGGCACCCACCGGTTAGAAAAGCCAGTAATACTTACCTACTAAAATTCAACAAATCCTCCCCCGTCTTTATGGGTCACTTACACACTCAACCACGACACCCCTATGGCAGGTCTACCGTAGCAGACCACAACATCAATAGGGTATAACACTATAATTATCACATAAATATTTCAACCAAAGAGTAGTGTAGAACAAACCGGAAGCGATTCTTCCGATCCCCGTGCCGAGGACACTTTACAGTCGCTGGGGCGCAATTACAAAATGGGACTTTTCTTTTACTTATTTAAAACATTTCCTTCCAGCTTCCTCGAGTTTTTAAAGGAAAAATTGAGATCGAAAGATCTCGTCTTCAATAAAACGATGAGAACGGTTGCGAGCTAAGACAAATAAAAAGAATGAAAAAATATAAAAAACTCTTTCACTTTGTTTGTTCATGTAATACTCATTTAAGTTCTTTAGATATGACTCAGGAAATTAAAAAGTATATTAAGTGTAGGTATATGTGTAGTTAAAAAGAATATCGTTATTAGTGTATATATGTATGAAAGACTGATGAAAAACCATGTTATTCATTAAAATAACCTAGCTTGCGTTCTAAACGATAGACCAACGTTTATTATAAAAGATAATATGTACATGCAGTTTACATATCTTATACTAGATGTCGCTACTGGTACTTAGTATTAGTTACATATTTTGATATATAATTAATACCCCCACTATAATAAAAAAAGAACTAGAAAAAATTAATAAAAAAAAAATACAACAAAAATAATAGAAAAATAAGAATATTACCTTGGCTTCTTCTCTTCCCTGGCTTCACTCGGGTGCCTTCATCTATCTTTGTAGTAAATTTCATCTAAGTCTATATAGACACACAGATAGACATATAAACTTTCGTATTTGTAATAGTCCGATGTCGAGGAGAAATTATATACAAGTAAATTTCGTCAAAAAATATTCTTCTTCTTATTAACCTTTAATAAATAAGGAATTGAATTTCTAACAATTAGTATATGCTCAGCCTAGCGATTTGATGAAATCTTAACAAATTAGTGTTTCTTCCAGGACACATCAGCTTTTATGTATATATGTTTGTTATAATAAAAAATACAACCTATAGCCAGTGAATTCAAATGGCGGTTATTAAATAGTGAAGTGGATTGTGGTGGACCTAGAGCTTTAAGATGAAGAACACGATAACGAGGTCTTTGAAAAGACCAAATGTAAATTAGGTCATACAAAAACGCGCATCGTATAGAAAATCTGGACCTGAATAAAACGAGTATCTGAATAATTAGGATATACAACTAGTTCAGAAAATTTTGGCATTCATGTTAGTTATAATAACTTTAAAATTTTTCATAGTGCTTTGAAGATAATATTTCTGGTAACATTCCCAAGGGAATGTTTTGCTATATCAATATAAGAGCTATGTATTGGAAATCGTTTACAGCGATGAAAACAAAAAGAAATTTCAAATATTTACCAATTTTGTAGCATAGTGGAGATGAGTGAAAACTCACTATTTTTCAAATAAGAAAAAATCTCCCTATAGTGCTTTTTTGTTTACACTTCCATACTAATATTATAAACTAAAAAAAGACAAAAACAAACCTATCCCACGGGGACCGTATATTTTTCCGGGATAAAAAGTAGTCTATGTTTTATTCCAGACTATATTCTATCTCTGTGCCAAATTTCATCCAGATCCATTCAGCCGTTCTGGCGTGAAAGAGTAACAAGCATTCATACTCACAAACTTTCACATTTATAATATTAGTATACACTACGGATGTGAAAGTTTGTGAGGATGAGTGGATGGATGTTTGTTACTATTTCACGCCAGAACGGTTAAACGGATCTAAATAAAATTTGGCATAGAGATAGATTATAGCTTGGAATAGCACATTAACCCGTTGAGAGGCGCAGACACGCCGGCGTGTCAGTTAACAATTGATTTCTTAGAAGTTATCCAGGAGGTGTTAATTACTTTTTATCCCGGAAAAATGAAAGGTTCCCGTGGGATTATATCTGTTTTTGTCTAGAATGAACTTCAAGCTTAGCGAGGGTGAGTCGATAGTTCAAGATACTCGTTTTAAGTAGACATTAGGCACCATTATCATACAGTGCGAAATGAAATTGGCATATGTAGGAGTATACTAATATAATATCAAACCTAAGAATTTGGTTTTTGGTCATCTGAACGCGGGCGGAGCCGCGGGCAATGCTAATTTGATTATATTTTTAAGAAACGGAACAAAGGCATATATGAATTATTATATTGACTTCAACATTTAACAGGGCTTATGAAAAAAAGACTTAAACAAGACATACGTAATCTCAAATCATTGGTTGAGTTATTTTTTTTTCATTTGCTACTAATACGAGTATATTAAAGTTATAATATACATGAAAACCTCATGAAAATATTTTTCTCTAGCTAAAAACAAAAGTACCACAAAACGAAAAAGAATATGATTTGAAATAAAACTATCTTTTAGATTTTTCGCGAATTTATTTTGATTTTTGATTTGCGACGTTTCGAATGCTTTACAGCAATCATGGTCACGGGAATACAAATCGATAACTTTTTAATTTTTTGAAGACCATAAATCTCCAACACATTATAATTATAGTATGAGATGAACACTAGAACACTGTACATATCCTATACCACTGTAATATTTAGGTATTCTAGACCAGCAGTGTTACATTGAAGATTTATCTAGTAATCTATTCGAATCGCGTGCCTTGAACGTCGACTGAAAGAAAAATAAACATAAGTTAAAAATACGGGCGACACAACTTTTAGCTCGTAAACTCTGCTACACTACAATGGAAAAAACATGCAGCCATTAAGCAGACAGATATTTTATTCGTTAAAACGATTAAATATTTAGTTGGTTTAAATTTCTCAGCAATATAGTTTTTTGTATATTTTTGATGACAAGATTGGCTCAGTTTGAGTGTCCCTACTTGTTGTGCCAGCGGTCGCGGGTTCGAGTCCCGCTGGAGTCATTCATTTGTGTGATGAGCATGAATGTTTGTACTCCAGTCATGGGTGTTTATATTTATAATATGTATGTATTTAAGTTATATATGTGGAGTGTATCAAGTATCTGGTATCCATAACACAGGCCTCGTAGCTTACCATGGAACTAGATGGTGCTGTGTGTTAATGCCCCAACATATTTATTTATTTATTTACTTGTATAGTGAAGTAATTAAAATAGTTTTCTTATTTATTTATATATACTTTATTGTTATTCTCACAATACTAATTAAGTAAAGAATGAACCAAATATTATGTGACTCAAAAAGTGTTTTTTTTTGTAAAAACACTTTTTCTTTTTTTTTATTTCCTTGTAGGGAGAAAAGCTAGTGTTAACTCTCCATTCTCTGTTTTCCTTTAGAAAGAATGATAAAGTCTTTCAGACCGAATTTAGGTCACGGTATTCACTCTTACTTGGATTAGCAAAATTTGAGCACATTACTATGTACTTTTAGTACACTTTTACTCTAACACTTACAGTTCCATTAGATGGAAATTTGACACGACCGGTGAGAGATCAGACAAAGACCAAATATTTTGCAAATTCTTTGCAGCACGGTGTCAAACTCCATACCGCGACTATGTTTCTTAACAGAAAACCCTCATAGCTATTCTAGGAAACCTAGTATAGGACTCGAACCCAGAACCTAAGATCTGCAGGCGAATCCTAACCACCAAATCAACGTTGTAAAAAGAGAGCCAAGTAAAAATACAGCTACAGACCGCAAATAAAAGGTAGTATTACATAAATCCCTCATATAATTCTCTATTATTTTATTCAAGCTTAGTTTTGTATTATTTTTCACACTACTCAAGCATTCGCTGTGCTATGGTTTACTTTAATCTATATTTGCATATGTAACGGGAATATATTACAACATCCTCGTATTATAAAGGCGATGCTTAAAAAACTTATATTCGCGTAGATTATGCGTAAACACCTTATATCGTCTGGTCAGTATGTGAAAATGACTGTAAGTTTTATTAAATAAGAATGTTGATATCTTTGTAAAATGATTTTACAGACATTTCTCTCCTTTATGATGTTTTAAGGATTTAGAAATGACTTGTAACGACACTATCAAAAATTGTTTGTTATTTATATATTACAAAGTAAGCGAATGTGATTTCATAATTAACAGCCTGTTGATACATTACTATACAATGTAAATTATTGTTTTGTTTTATTTTGTATAGCTTTATTCAAAATGATACTAAAATTATCATTTTATAATTATGGATGATAATTTCGATTTTTTGAAATCATTTTTGTAAAATAGTGGGTAGGCACTGTCTGTAACAAGTATATAACGCTTTTGAGATGTCTAACACCTTAGTCTCTCCCGTGACCATGATTGCTGTAAAGCATTCGAAACGTAGGAAACCAAAAATCAAAACAAATCCGTGAAACAATTCGAAAAGATTATTTATTATGGATGATATTTTTTTATTGATGCCTCGGTGGTGTAGTTGCTAGTATATATGGCTGCAGATCTGGAGGTCCTAGGTTCGAACCCGGGTAGGGTCAAATTTAGTAATTGAATCTTTTTGTTAAGAAAATCTTAGTAGAAGAAATGGTAGTGCCATGCTTGTTACCTTCGGGTAGCAGCCGAATGGGCCGGCACGCCCCGTACAGTACCACTCTCTCACAGGAGACCGGCGTGAAGTGGCAGCTATGCTGTCGCGTTTTGACCGGTAAGTGAGAGTCCAGGAGGCCCACTCCCCATCCCTCCTCCCTCCCTCTGCAAGCCTGGCATCTGCAAGCTCTGCAATGTTGCAGATGTGCATGGGCTGAGGTGATCACTTCCCATCAGGTGAGCCTCTTGCCCGTTTGCCCCCTTTGTCCCATAAAAATAATAATAATAATAATAACCCGAAGTTGAGAAGTTTGTGGTGTTTCCTCTTAATGGTGATCACACTTTAGGGCAATTGTCAAACCGATTAAAAGCCACTAGGCTTAGCTTTTTTATATTGTAGTGAACATTAATATAACGTAATATCTTTCATTTCAGCGACTTCGAAACAATGGCCTATCGCCACATGACATGTACTAAGAAGAAAATAACAACTTTCCAGTTCAGGACAAGCATTGCATGTAAAACTGCATAGCAATTGCATAGCAGAGTACGTGCCGAATGTCTGCGGTGAATAGGCACGTATTACTACCTCAGGAACATATGTCGACATTTATCTGCCATACCAAAATATATTCTATTACCTTACAATAGAATACAAATTTGAATTTTCGTTCTATAACTTATGACACTTTTAGTAAAAATTCGTTTGTAGGCTATATTTTGTGACTACAAGCTTTGTTTAAAGCACAGTGTGATGCTGATCAAGTTTCTGTCTCTATGAAAAAGCTCGAGTTCAATTAGCCTTTATTATATCAATTTTAACTACCGACGAAATGGAGTTATAAGTTTGTTGGTCGTTTTTGTTATTCAGTATTAAGAGTAAATGCGTATAATTATGAAATCGTAGGTAAGTTTAGATGTTTTATGTGTAAGAATTTTTATAATACGTAACTTTTTATCTTTATGTTACTAGCGACATAACCTTGCTCCGCTCGGGTTCGTCCGTAATTACGTTTAGGATACTTTTTACTGCGGGAAAATATCTTATATCTGAGAAATCTATACTAAACCTTAATATGTTGATCCGGATAATCAGCTATCATCATACCTAAAAAAAAACTATAGATTCTCTGAAGATCTGTATCGATAATAACGACTATTTTAATAAGATTTTCCAAAAAATATTTAATGTACAGATTCAATTCAGTTACAATTTCATGTATGTATATAAATAAAAATGAATGTTGGTAAGCGCATAACTCAAAAGTGGCTGGACCAATTTGGCTAATTTATTTTTTTGTATTTTCCTTAAGGTCCACGGAAGATTTTAATACTTAAGAAAAAAAAACTTTATCCATGTCACTATATCCAAGCTAGGGATGAACCCGAGCGAAGCGAGGGTGAGTCGCTAGTTATATGTATAGATAATAAATATGAGTTAGAAACTATAGAGTGGTAAATTAAATTGATTTTATATCTCAAAGGTGAAAAATCTGATCCTTCTTTTTGGGGACCTAAACTCAATTAACGTGTTGAGGGACGCGGGAACACCTGTGGTTCAGTTAACAAATAATTTCTTAGAAATTATCTTGGAGTGGTTAAAACATTTTGAAAATTGACACATAATATTTAAAAATCAATTTGAAATCCATTTAGACATAGACACATCCCGAAACAGAATTAAATCTGTAAATACTATTTAAGAATTGAAGTAAAAAATAAAAATGTTACATTACTCCAAAAATTGCTGACCATATTATACGAGGAGTAAGTGTCACCTATACAAATAAATAACATCAAAGTATCTGATTGTAATGTCAAAATTCAACTTTTTACTAAATGAACAAAAATAAAATATGAAAGATTATAAGGTACACTTTTAAAATTTTTGTCCGTCTGTCCGTTTGTTCCGACTAATCTCCGAAATGGCTAGACCGATTTTGACGGGTCTGTCGCTTGCGGATAATGATCGTATAAGGAGTAATTTAAGATACTTTTTTTACAAAAAGAATTAGGGTACTATGAAAATATAATCAAAACCCATAAAACTGTTAAAAAATCGTACTTAGAGACACACTCGAGTGAAGCGAGGGTAAGTCGATAGTATACGCTATTTTTATTGTAACATCACGCGAGTAGAGTTTTTTTTTTTTTTTTTTTTTTTATGAGATTCAGTGACAAACGAGCAGACAGACCACCTGATGGAAAGCAGTACCTGTCGCCCATAACACCTACGGTTCATGCACTTAGGTTTTAAGTAACAAAAATGCAGAACCACAGGTGCGTTGTCACTGTGAGGACTAAGATGATATGCCTCTTGCCTGTAATTGCGCTGGCTACCTTATCCTTCAAACCGGAACACAACAATGCAATCATTGTTGCTTGGCGGCAGAAATAGATAAGGGGGTGGTACCCATCCAGTCGGACTCCTCAGGCTTGACAGAGACCTACCACCGGTATAAAAGCTACACTATTGTACATATATGTATAAACTAGTAGATTCTTTCATTCTCCATTTTACCCCCTTATGGGATTTTCGAAAAATGCTAAAACACGTGTTTATTTAATTGTGTTGAAGAGAATTAATACTAGATTTCAAGTAATTCAGGTATTTTGTTTTGGCCCTTTTGAGATAATCTCCCGCGGTAAAAATGGTAGCATATGTCACTCTCCAGCCCTCTATACAATAAATCACGCCAATCTGTCACTCAGTTTCGACGTGAAAGAAGGACAAACAAACAATCACACTTTCACATTTATAATATTAGTAATATATGATTTTGTATATAGATATGGATAAAGGATGGTATCGAGTAAGCATACTTTTAAAAAAATCAAATGAAACAGGTAAGTTATTGAGGCATTTAGATGTTAAGTATATCCGGTAGTGACGTGTATACGGGAAGGCTTATTTCCTTCTGTCAAACCCAGCCGGCTGTAAGGCAGGTCTTTTTATTACATAATATTCTATTACTTGTACATAGCAGTATTTTTTACGCTGTTATCTAAAACATGTGCATTGAATTGTAAAGAAGTTTAATATTATGTATAAAAATCGTTGTGGGTATGTATGTTCACTATGGACTCCAAAACGGATGGAGAGATTTTGATGAAATTTTTAGACAATCTTCAGATTTGCCCAGCGGTTGATACTGTGTAATTTTGTAGCAGAAATTTGAACTCAAGCGAAGCCGCAGGTATTGCTAGTAATATATAAGTAAATGAAAAAAAATGAAAAATATTTTCCTATAAATAATCCCATCAAAAACATAAATGTAAAAATAGGAGTCAAGTTTAATATTAAGAATATTATCAAAAGTTCAATATTAAGAATGAGTCACCGTCGCTTCGCCTCAGTTCGTCCTTAGGTACGTTTTAACGGTTAGCATGGAATAGAAATTCTGCGAAAAATGAAGTCAATCTGTCAGCTCACTTTTTTATATGGAGATATTTTTACCCATTTTTTTTTACTTTTCTGTAAAATCAATCACATAAAACGTTCTCAAGTAATTCGCTTACATACATTTGGCAATTGATTTTTATTTATATAGATAGATTATCCACGGTTAAAAACAATTAAGCAGGGCCGCGATTTAGAAATGGATTTCGATAAATTGACCCAAAATGAGAAAGAGTGAGGGTATTAGCTTTTTTAACGTCTCGTCTAACTTTCGAGATATTGCGCGTTTTTTTTGCTGGAAAGCTTCGTTTCTTGTTTTTTTTTTTATTTACGGTTAAGAATAATAAAAAAGAAATATTTTATCATTATATTTTACTATATTTTTTTATTTATTTTCCCCTAAATAATAGTTATATAGTTATATAATATATTCTTTTTGTAATAAATAACTACGTACCTAGTCGTAGTCTTAAACGGAAGCTGCGCTACATTTGCGTCATCGTACCCTCCTCACCTACCTTACCCGAGTCGGACCTGTCACTGAGTTTAAATTTAACATGCGGTACTGCGGTTTAGTAACTAAGCTTAAAATTTCTCAACTATTATAAAATGGATTAGGATATATTGGAGTATATATATATAAATTGGAATAGGATTCTTCACCAAGCTCAAATTAAATATTAATTATTTACGTAGTAATTACTAATTACGTTCCTAGGGACGAATTGAGCGGTGCGAGGGAGTTGCTAGTATCAAAGTAAAATATTAATTTGTTTTTGATTGTTGAAATGGTACGCCGTACGAACATACTTATAAATACTTTAGCATTTATTATCCATACTATACTAATATTATAAATGTGAACAGCTGCTGAACAGATTTTGATAAAACTTGGTAAGGACTTAGATTGGATCCTGGAATCAGACATAGGCTACTTTAAATCCCACCCCGCTTATCATACAAGCGAAGCCACGGGCAAAAACTAGTATTAACTAAAGATTTAACAGAGTATCAAACTTAGGACTTTGGAATAAGCTGTTAGGAGTTATAGACTACAGTTAAACATATATGTACATATGCCGCAGTTATACGATGGTCGTCAGAAAATTGAATCATCATTTGGAATGAAGGTCATAAATAATCGTGAGTATGGAATAAATAAACATTCTTTTGCCTTCATATGGTTATATTTCGCTTTTATTGATTGCATGCATATCGCTTTGCTTAGATAGGCTATTTATGTAGGATTGAAGATGCAATGTGGCATATGTGTTCATAGCTATATAATGTACGTAGGTTCGATTTCTGCAAGTGGCTAGCTTGTACGGCTGAAGGTCTGGAGGACCTAAGCTCGAGTCCCGGGTCAAGTATTGTTATTGGTTTTTTTTAAATGTTTTTTATGTTTTTTTTTGTTTTAAGTAAACATCCTGAGTCAATACTCATAAGTTAGTGATGTTCAACCCCCGTGCCTCAGTGAGCACGTAAAGCTGTCGGTACAGTGCATAATCTCACACCGGGCTTGTCGAATTGTCTTCTCACTGGAGTATGAGAGTGACAGGAATAAAGAGTGCACTTGTCTGCGTGTACACTTGTGCATCATAATATAACCAGCGCAGATGGCTTAGTCTCAGTAATATTGGCCGCTTTGGGCGAAATCTGTCAGGAAGGGAAGGTTATTTTTTTTTCAACAAAATATCCCTACTTCTACTTGCAATATTATAGGTTTGGCCGTTGCAGCGATATTCGATTACTTAAATCTATTTTATTAAAAATAGAAATTAAAATCGTACTTAAAATTGTAGGCTTTATAATGTCAATACTTTTCTCTTTTTATTCGTATCTGTCACCAACGTAATTTGTAAAAAGGTTAATAAAAAGGTCTTAAGTAAAAAATATAAAAGTATAAAAAAGATGTGTGTGTATTTGTGTGTATATTATATTTGTGGTATACTACATAGGCATAAAGGCGAAGAAGAAACTATACATCTCATCTTCGCTACACGTGAGTAAAAACTCATTTTCCGTTATTTCTTTCCAAAAAAGAAAACTTTTCAAAGAACAGACAAAGAAAATTTACAGTTTAATTATATATAGCTTCACGCTCACCGTAGCTCGTATTTTTTGTTCAATAAAGGTATAGTGTAGTGCCACTTAGTATAATTTAATGTTGCCCCGTAAAAAGCTTAGCGTCGGAATATTCTGTCTGTTGTTTCGTACTTATAAAATATTATCATAGTAAAAGGCTCACTAAAAATATTTTAAAAAACTTCCTTTTAGAATTTCATTTTCTATATTAGAAGTTCCTTTCCAAGGTAAATACCATGTTATTTGAAGGAAACACAATGAAATTATAAATATACTTAGATATATGTACAAAAAAACGTACACTTAATTATTACTGTACAAGTCTTGTCTGCGCGGAATGGCGGCAAGAATGCTAACTGCCTTCCCCCGTAGAGGATCAATGCCGATTCTTTGGGCGAAAAACGAGCCAGCTCTCTTGTACCCAGGAAAGGCGATAAGCCGAGGGTTATGTTTTTAAAGAAGTGTTTAGCACTTTGACTCCAGGAGCCGAGGGTTTCAAATTATTACAGCAAATGGTATCAAATTATTAAATTGTATGTTATATTAACGTTTATAATAAATGCTAGCGGCTCTCCCTCGCTTCGCTCGGGTTCGCCTCTAGGCAAACAAAAGCAAATCTATCCCACGGGAACCGTACATTTTTCCGGGATAAAAAGTAGCCTATTTTTTATTCTGATGTATGAACTATATTATTATAAAGTTTCATTAAAATCCAATTAATAGTTTTTGTGTACTAAGCTGTATAAGTTACTATAGTTTTTTGACTATCCCACGGGAACTCTTAAATTGTTCGAGATAAAAAGTATCTTAAATGTTGACCGGGAATATAAGATACCACCATGCAAAATTTCATTTAAATCGGTCCCACAGTTTCGGAGATTAGAAATTAGAAAAATTTGGATTTGTTCTATTTCTCTTTTTACATCTTACATTTAGCATTTTTTTTCTATGTACAGAAATTCGACCTCTACAGTTTTATTATATGTATAGATTTAGTAAAGGCTAGTGGTAATTATGTTAGAAATGATTCACACATGAAAATATCAGAGGGGTTTGAACCCGCTTCACTCGGTTTCCCAAGCGAGCGCGTTACCACTGGGCTACCACTTGCTGCCTGCACTTTACATACATACTTATAAATATACATGTTTTAGCAACTACTACATGAAATTCGATAATTGGCATTTAATTCGTCGAAATATCAAAGAGAATAATGCTTTAATAATTAACAAAGCTATCCAAGCAAAGTCAGAGGCATAATATAGTTCTGTAAATATTCTGTATTATGTAACCGGAAATTCAAGCCAGAGAAGGAAATGAAATCGGCTAAGACAATCCCTGTTTATATGTCCAGTGTCGTCTGCTTATCGCTGTGATTTATAACGTTATTTGTCATTTAAGATGCGAAATAAGATGCCACAATGACCTTGGTGTTATATAAGCTGTATAATAAAGCGCTCTGATTGTGTTCTACGTTTTCTTGTAAATGACATTATTGTATAGAGGGGGATTAGCCATAGACCACCATGCTGGTTAAATGTTATCAAGGACTTTAGATACCCTTTTGGAAATAGTCTGTACTGATATAATAAAGACGTGAAGTTTGTGAGTTTGTGAGGTTGTAGGGGGTAATCTTTGGATCTACTAAACAGATTTAGATGAAATTTGGTAGGAAGATAGTTTGAGACCCTGGAAAGGACATAGGATCCCTTAAGGGGTGAAATTGGGGATGTAAGTTTCTATCGGGAAGCAAGCTAGAGACGAACCCGAGTGAAGCAAGGGTGAGTCGCTAGTTTGAAATAAATTTGAAGTTGAAAGTAACTTTTTGACGTTACAATGTTTTTCTTTGCCGTAATAGTTATATAAACCTTTAACTGTGGTCGCGCGGTCTCACAAGCCGCTCCTAGTTGTAATTTTCATTTTCATACCTTTCCGCCCACTTCCTCTTTCTGAGATGGTTAGTAGCTTTATGTTTGGTGACGAAATGACTACTGAGATTTTATAGAATACGAAGTTGGCAAATTTTGTGAGCTAATACTTCCTTAGATTTCTTCTTTTAGCTATTTCGGTTTAAACTATCGCTGCGGTCCTTAAGACCGCACATACATAGAATTGTGACCAAAAATGACGTCCAAGTTAAAGGTTAAATCATCATGCTCAAAATAATTCACACACAAATATCAGAGGTCTCGGTGTCACTTTATTTTCTTAAGTCCTCTTATCGATCAATCTTACTGGAACTAGCCAACTATGCAGGGGATATTATAGTATACAAGTGTACGCGCGGACACCAGTGTACTTTCTTTTCCTTTTACTTACTTTTAAATTCCGGTATGGCGATAATTGAACACGACTGACGAGAGATCAGGTGCAGGACCCGACTATTTTAAGTGCTCTCCGAGGCGTGGAGGTAAAACACGGCTTACTATCCAACTCCAGTTGATTGAACTCGAACCCAGGACCGGCTCGAACTGTACAGCTGTACATATTAACCACTACACCACCGAGGCCGTCAAAAGCAGAGACTTTACATATGCGTGTTACCAAAGCTTTACCTTTGTTTAAACTGTTATTAATAAAATAAAACTATCTTTTCGGATTATTTCGCGAATTTATTATGATTTTTGGTTCCCGACGTTTCGATTGCTTTACAGCAATCATGGTCACGGGAGAGACTAAGGTGTTAGATGTCTCAATGGCATTATACAGTTGTTACAGACAGCCTACCTACTATTTTACATAAATGATTTTAAAAATTAAAAAATGGATGCCTCTCCCGTGACCATGATTGCTGTAAAGCAATCGAAACGTCGGGAACCAAAAATCATAATAAATTCGCGAAATAATCCGAAAAGATAGTTTTATTTTGAAATGTCAAATATTCGCGTAAATCTAAGAAAGTATTATGTTATTAATAAACCTACTAATATATTCCTTTTAAATTGTTGTTGTTCATAAGTATTCCCTATTAAATTTAATTTAAGCTCATTAACGGCCTTTCATTACCTTTACATCGATCGTTCGATCTACGAGGAATACATATTTGACATGTATTGAATTATTATTCAGACGCTTATGTCAGATTTTTATGATTTTCTGTTATATTCTATAGAAAAAGTATGTTTTTATTATGGCCATTAATATATCATATGTACCTATGTAAGGGTTTTCAGGCAGTGAATAATCTGCTACTGGCTTCATACACAGTTTAGTATAAATGTAACAAATGATTTAAACACTCTTATACATTATTATAATTAGTTTTCCTACTTACGCTAAGATGAGTATTAATATGAGTTAATTTTGTTTATTGTTAATTTATATTTTCTATACTTTTATAATATAATTTTAACAGGTTTTAGTTATAAATTACTTTAATAACTTTATTATACGACAGACCTAGACGCAGATGGGCGACCTGGATGCCCTTAGGAAAAGACAGAGGCTTTTGCTGTGGGATACTAATGGATGAAAACAAATTAAATAAACATATTTCTTACTATTGAACTGTCAGTTATGGAGGACGAATACCAAAACGTATGAAAAACGTAGAAAAGTAAGTATATAGATTAGAACCTTATTCACAACAACATACATACAATACGTTTTTTTTTTATTTATAACTGTTTTTATTTAATTGTTAGTAAGTTTACTCTGCTATATTTATGTATAAGCGAAAACTTTATTGGCTAAGTGTATTAATTCTGATGTATTCTGATGTCTGTTTTCCAATTTACATAATAAATAAATAAATACATACATACATATACATATATATTGACCTATATATAATACATTATAAGTATACATTATCTGCTTAGACTATAATCGTCACATAATACATCTTGTATTTGACATGAGAACACTAAATTATATCTAGGTTATATCAATTCATCATACTCAGACGACAATGTGGTCTATGTTTACAGTGATAACAGAAATAATGTGTATAATATAATGTAAGATATTATGTAAGAGATAAAGAAAAGTAGTAATTTATTCCGTTCAGTACTTTTTTGCCCACAGAATAATAGTGATGTTTGTCGATATCTAGCGCCCTATATCTAGCTGTGAATCCGAATAAGCTGTCTGTGGTTCTCCCGAATATAGATAGAAAGTATTGAGCTTATATTAAATCCCTATCTCTAGGTAATGAAAACGAAATATAGGTTATTAAAATCCGCCGTAGCAGGGGTGGGAGGGCTGGTCTCAAACTTTGTAAGGGTCTAATTATCACAAATAGTTTAATTAATTAGAATTAAATCAATTGTGATTTTGTCTTTACAAATGAAAGATGTACCTACTAGATGAAAATAAAGCTATTGTTTTGGTGCAGGTTAACTGTTTATGACCTTTTTTATCACTAAATAGTATAAAACTAAGTCGCTTCCCGCTGTCTGTCTGTCCCTATGTATGCTTAGATTTTTAAAACTACGCAACGGATTTTGATGCGGTTTTTTTAATAGAGTGATTCAAGAGGAAGGTTTATATAATGAATGCATATTATAGTAGAGGAAAGCCGAAAAATTCTAAGTTTGTATTTCATACTAACCGTTAAAACGTACCCGAGGGTGAGTCGTTAGTGTGAGATAATTTCACATTATCATCCATTCTTTTTAACCGGGGGCCCGTTATATCTTAGAGGCTCGGGGTTGCAGTCTAAATAGCCTACATATAGATGCACTACGGCAGGTCAACTATAACATTGGTAACTAACGATGCCTCAGCTTTATATGCCGTAGTTCAAGTTCGTATACATCAAATTTTGTTGTCAATAAATAGTAAATTGGTTTCAATATTTACAAAATTGATTCATCTCGCGTTGTTAAGTTAAATTTATCGGGTTAAAACGAATGGTATTTTATTTAGTTAGATAAAAATGGCGTTTGTCACTCTTACTGCTGCCTCGTTGGTCTAGGACTAACATGTAAGGCTGCAAATTGTGACCTGGATTCGAGTCACGAAATACTCAGTAGCAGCCCGAAGTTTGGGAGGTCGACGGCGTGTTTACGCTTGTGCCTTAGAGAGTACGTTAAAGTGTAACTCCTGCATCTTATTTTTCATATATTATTTTTATATATTTGACGACACATTTGGTTTAGTTTATAGTGACCCTACTTGCTGTGCTAGCTGTCGCGGGTTCAAGTAACACTACAGTGGCAATTGATTACCTGAATATTATCATGAATAGCAGTAAAGCCATATCTTGTGCAGTGTTTCATGTATTATTAGTAAAAGCACACCATGACCAAGGGATATTTGACGGAAGCTTGTATGAAATTTTATCTATCTTATGACGAAAATTTTGGAAGATACCAGATATGGTATAATTAATTTATGAGGCTTACGTACGGGTTAACGGGGTGTGTGTCTATTATAATAAAATTGATAGGGTTTTTTAAATATTTATACATACTCGTATAATAAAATTGTGACTAGGCCGAATATGTACATTAAATTTTTAGGAAAATCATATTGAAATAGACATTATAATCAATAGTTTTTAGAATTTTTTTTTGTCTGTCTGTCTGTTACGGCATCACGAAAAAACCACTAGAGGGATTTTGATGAAATTTAGTATGACGATAGCTGGTTATCCGAGTTAACATATAGGATATTTTTACTGCGGGAAAATATCTTATCTCTGAGAAATCTATACTAAACGTTCTCATTTACTCAAGCGCTGAAACTCAATAAAATTGTTATTTATTTACGTTTTATACAGTATTATATATTATTGTATACTGTAATATCTGTAAAATGTTCCTCTCATTTCCTTTTAGCTGATCATCTGATTTCATCGACGTTTTAATGAACTTCAGAAAAGTAAGTTTATTTGAATACTGAAATATATTTTGCAGTAAGCTCCATAAGAGGAAAAGTCCAAAATATTATTTTAACAGACATTTTTTGTGCAAGTCTAAAACGATATACTCTAATACTCTCGTAGATTTACGCATATATTTGACATTTTAAATATATCTTTTCGGATTTCAGGTCGAGACGGGTCTCTCCCGTGACCATGATTGCTGTAAAGCTTTCGAAACGTCGGGAACCAAAAATCAAAATAAATCCGCGAAAAAATCCGAAAAGATAGTTTTATTTAAAATGTCAAATATTTGCGTAAATCTAAGAAAGTATTATTATATTACTAAAATGTTATTGTAATCCGTTAGCTATTTTTAATTATTAACATTTATTTACTTATCACAATAATGAGTATTCTATTAATACTTGTATATTAAGTTAAAACCTTATATCTATACTAATATTATAAAGAGGAACGATTTGATTGTTTGTTTGTTTGCATCGCATAGGCATCGAAACTACTGAACTGATTAAGATGAAATTTGGTAAGAAGATAGTTGGAGACCCTGGAAAGGATATAGGATAGTTTTTATTCCTGAAATTATCTCTTAAAGGAGTGAAATTGGGGATGAAACCCGAGCGAAGCGGGGGTGAGTCGCTAGTCTATCTATATAAATAAAAATGAATCACTGAAATGTATGCACGCGCATAATCTCCGATCGACTGCACCAAATTGGATAATTCTTTTTTTTTGTGTTTGTTATTGTCAGGACAAGCTTTGTATAGAAGAAAATTAAAAGATTTTTTTTTACTAAACTAAGATTTTCTTAAATCTCATGATATGAAAAGTAAGCGAATGAAATAGTCATCATCCCAGAAATCATCCCTTAAGGGGGTGAGAATGGGGATGAAAGTTTGTATGGGGAAGCAAGCTTTATATAGTTGTTTACGCTCGGAAAGCGGATGTGGACATACCACCCCTCAGCCTCCAATCTAATTTAAATCTAATTTCTGTCTATGTAATGAATCTATTTTTTTAGCTACAACCTTTGCCATAGCGACATATAATTTTATTACCGTTGTAGAATTTAATTAAAATATGGTACTAAAGAAAGAACTACACTTATTAATTTCATCTGGAACACCTCTGCAAGCGAACTTTCCCCATCATTAATTTAAAACATTATTATTTAGCTTCATGTTTGGTTCTATGACACTCTGTCTATATTATTCCTTAGTCTGAGTTCTGAGGTTAGTTTAAAAAAACGTAATCTTTACGCGGTGAAATAGTTCTTTAATTTAAGACATGTAGTTATTAGGCATTTTTTTTATGTCAACAAGGGGGCAAACGAGCAGGAGGCTCACCTGATGGAAAGTGATTACCGCCGCCCATGGACATCTGCAACACCGCAAGGCTTGCAAATGCGTTGCCGGCCTTGAATGCATGACATGTATTATTTAATTCTTTTTAAAATAGTGGACCTTGGTCTTCAAAGCTAAGCCTACAGTTTAATCTTGAAATTAGTATTATATTTAGCCCTTTTTAACGTCCCACTGCGAGGCACGGGCCTTCCTTCAATACGAGGGGGATCAGGCCATAGTCCACCATGCTGGCTAAGTGGAGATTGGCGGACTTCACATTCTTTCGAAAACTTGCTAGGTTTTCTCAGGCATGCAGGTTTCCTCATAATGTTTTACTCACCGTAAGGCAAGTGGTAATCATGTTAGAAATGATTCGCACATGAAAATATCAGAAGTGCGAGACCCGGGATTTGAACCAGATTCACTCGGTTTTCCAAGCGAGCGCGTTACCACTGGGCTACCACTGCAAGGTTACTATTGGCACACACCACCGATATAATACTTTAGCATGGTAAGGCACGAATAACTTAAATGTATATAAAAAGTAAATAATTAACACTTATTAAACTGTAAATACTTGTATAAAAATATAAAATTTCATTAACTTATTTTTCTAAGTTTGTATTATATATATACATACTTCCTGCAGTTTCCATTTATTAAATCTCCATTACAAAGTTGTAATAATCAGATAATATAATACACAAATATAAAATAAATAAATAAATAAATGAAATCTAAATATTAAAATTTTCCATAGCCGTACAGACCACGACTTAAAGTTACCGCTCTCGATCCATAACAAAGCCTCGTACTGACAGTAGATTAAATTCCGGATTGACTGGGTTTATTGGAAAAGATTTTATTACACCTTTTAGAAAATATAAAAGATGACTCAGATTTTTAAATATTTTTGGCTCATCTATTATTCATATTATTTTGTCTGCAATAAAGGGTATGCTTTATGTATTCATTTGTATTTTTACCGTTTTTGAAACATTTTTTAACAGAAATAAACCGATCGACTATATGGAAATCGCTGAAAAATAATAATGAGTTTATATACGTAGCTTATATAATATAAATTTCAAGAAGAAAATCACGTCTTTGAATAGAATAATTACATTTCAAGCGATTTTGAAGTCGGTGTATAAAGTAGTCAGACTATAAATGCGAAAATTTTGTTTCTGTGTGCGTGCGGGTATGAGTCTACTAGTGTGCGTGTGCGTATGTACATGTGTGTGTGTATGCGTGTGAATGATAGATTATGACTTGATATACAAATGTTTTTGTATATCAATGGACTTGAAGTAGCAATTATTTGAATACGACAACTATTTTTTTCCTTTCAACGCGTCAACCAATCGTGATGTGGTGACTGGTGTAGCATAGAAACAAGGCACGTTTTACTTTGTTAAATTTTATATTATATTCATTTCGTTTAGGTAAATTATCGACGCTGTGATTATGATATCTACTGAAACAATTACCAAAATATAGGTGCTAGAAGCCCCAACCATACTTCTCCGCTTAATCCCAATGTCAAAAAGAAAGCTCAACCCTCCGAAAAGATTGAGAAGCTATGTCTTATATACCAATATATTTGTAACCTACATTCGTCATTCATACATTCATTCTGTATTTAACCATATTACCACTGCTGGGCATGGAACTCCCTTCAATGTGAGGGAGATCAGGCCATAGACCATCACGCTGGCCAAGGGACTGGAGAATCTCACTTGCTAGATTCTTTCAGGCATGCAGTTTACCTCACGATATTTTCCTTGCCTTCAGCGTTTGATTTAATTCATCTAATCCTGACTATCAAAAAATTGTAATCTTTTAAGATTATTTAGATTAAAACTTTTCAAACACACGCAAAAAAGTGCCAAAATCACAAAGCATATAATTTGTAAAATCCGATCAATGCAAATGTTATTACTCGCTCAGTCGTAAAGGTATTTACATACCAATGAGGCACCATTAGAGCGATCATAGCTCAGGGCGCCGACTCCACTTTATGGCCTGATATTACCTTTTCGAATTGCTTTCACAGGTGAAAAACCTTTAAATCCTATTTTTAAATCTATTTTCGGTTAAATGTATTTTTTATAACTTTTAAACGTACAGAATTTAAATAGTGTCATCTTAAACGGGGTGAATCTTTGCTGTCTATTAAATTAAATCTATTTATACGACGACACGTTTGGCTCAGTTTGTAGTGATCCTACTTGTTGTGCCAGCGGTCACGGTTCTGGTCCCATTGTGGGCATTCATATGTGTGATGTGCACGAATGTTTGTACAGAGTCTTGGGTTTTTATATTTATAATATGTATGTATTTAAATTATATATGTGTAGTAGTATATCAACTATCTGGTATCCATAACACAAACCTCGTAGCTGACCATGGATATTAGATGGTGCTGTGTGTTAATGTCCCAACATATTTATTTATTTATATACTTATATATCTTTATTTATTTGTATGAATGCGAAGGTTTGTTTGTTTATCAATTTTTCGAACAGTAAAGGAATACAAGCGTAAAGAAGAATTTAATGAAGTCGCTTTCGTTGAGTAACAACGAAAGCGACTTCATTAAATTCTTTGGGTGGATTTTTTTTTGGTTATATGAACATATATGCAGATTGTAACCTACACAAAAATTGAGTTTCTCCTTTTTTTTGAAGTTGGTAAAAAAATTGATTTAATAAAGTTGGTTAACCATCGTCATTCGAATTTGAAAATCTACGATTATTCTCATAACTAAGTAATTATTAAAGTATACTAGTGTTCTGTAGTAATTATTCATACTGGTAAAAATTTGATCATACGCATTATTGTGAATTGAAGGAAAACATACATATGTATATGAATTTAAAAAAAAAAAGAAAACCGGCTGACCAACAGAGTAGAAAAAAGTACAAAACGTTTTTTATCTTTATCCTATCTATTCGTAATCTACATCAATTTCTAATTCGTCAAGGATTGCTTATTCATCCAGTGGATGATGGACTCCCGCAGAGGCTATAAACTTGAATTGCGTCGTTTATTTTAATCTGGATATGATTGCACTGACTTAACTGTTATATATTACTGATGCAATTTTGATTTCAAACTTAAATATTATAATAAGTATATAGGACTTACTATCTATTGCTTCGAATACTTGAGTTTAGGTATTTTTTTATTTTTAAATATTCTTAATTCATTTAAAACTATCAATGTCCTCTCGTTCGCTTTGGTCCTCTTTAAATAAATGTCAAAAAAATTAGTACTTAGGGTTTGTTTCTTTGTGCTATGTGACTTTATATCTTGTATCCGCTTCTACCAATCGAATTGAGTAAAATGTCGGAAACTTATTGCATATAAAAAACATGGAAAAATGAGTAAATAGTTTTAAGACAAAATAAGGTCCTTCACAGGCTAAAGACAATTAAAAAGTTAAATATAATTTATTTTTGCATCTAATTATAATAAATACATTACGTTTATTTTAGTAAGTTAAAAAGATATTAAAAGTTAGACGTTGTTGTGATGTTAATAAGACCTTTATTAGTCTATTGAAATATGTACATGGATCGTTCTTCTTTTTCACTTCACTCATCTCATTTTGTGTCATATTAGAGTATAGATTATTATATATTCATTGTTTGAAGTTACATCCTCAACTTTATACCTTTTAATACTAAATATTCTTTAACTTTCTGTAGCCAATAATTTTTTTGCATGTGTTTATTTTTCATTAAATACCTTGACAGAGTAGTAAGTTATAATGATGTCCTACCGAAAAAAAAAACCACTGTGTCACAGTGATTTCTCGAAAATAGCCATAAAACAAACAACATTACGGGCATGAGAACAAAGAGTAAATGATCCAAATGAAAATTATATGCATTTGCAAAAAAAAAAATCTAACACTGAAATAAAAATATTGATACTTGAAAACTCGAAAAACTGAGGAACACCAATTCATTGTCACAAAAAAAGAAGAACGACCCACTGTATATATAGTACATAATATGTTGACAGAGGTTACATAGTTTAATTAGATGTTAAAGAAAAATACCGATTAAAATAGAGCTTTGCTAATAAAAAGAGGAAAAGAGAGCGAGAATGGGGGGGGGGGGGGGGGGGAAAGAGAGCGAATTCATATAAATTATAATATTTTAATACAATATTGAGTAATACAAGTTTATAGTTATGTAGTTGTTTTTAAAGTACTTTTTTGGATTTTTTTCAATGTTTTTTTTCACGTTTCGATTTACAGCATTCATGGTCACGGGAGATACTAAGGTTTTAGACGTCATGACTTTTGAGACAGATTAGATAATTTAAAATACCAGATATTCGCGTAAATCAAAAAAAAGAATTATGTAATTGTTTTTATTTTCTAAAAGTAAATAATTTCAAACATAATATTTACTATTTTGTAAACTAACAGCTAGCCTTCACAAATTAACGAGCAAGTAGTCTTAAGCCCTTTTCATTTCCTCGCGGTCGGACTTGTATCTCCGGTTTTGTAATGGCGCGTTATTTATTCGTCTTACATAAGGATACTTATCATTTACCATTCATTGGTCCTTCTTAAAATAATCCTGCAATAGTTTTTAATTTACAGTATGCTTTTTTTTAATAAGCAAGAAGTTCGAGAATAAAAAGAGTTAAACAAGAAGTTTATTAATTTAGTCTTTTTTGATGCGGCAACTTCCAAAGAGCCAAAATTATTCCTCGCATATGCCAAATTGATTTTGATATATATATATACAAAAATTAATTGCTGTTCTTTACTCTCACTAAAACTCACGGCTGGACCGATTTGAATAATTCTTTTTTGTTTTGTTGGGGGTGTTTAAAGGAAGTATAAAAAAATAGGGAGAAACTCAAAAAAAAAAAAAAAAAAACGAAGCAAGGGTGAGTCACTAGTCTTACTAATATTATAAATGTGAAAGATGTTAAAATGTATGGATGGATGTTTGTTACTCAATCACGTCAGTATGGTTTAACGAGTTTGGCACAGAGGTAGATTATTGTCTGGAATAGCACATAGGCTATTTTTATTCTGGAAAAATGCATGGTTCTCCTGGGACAGATTTATTTCTGTTTTTCTAGAGGCAAACGCGAGCGAAGCAATGATGAGCCGCTAGTTATTAATAACTAGCGAATTACCTTCGCTTGCGTCTAGGTTACTAATGAAATAATTTAAATAATCGATTTTATGTACTATGATATCGATTTTATGTTGTTATGTATTATTCTATTTTTAGGCGAGTAACACCGGATGGAGTTTTAAGTGACGGACGTGTAAGTACTCGGTTATAGATGAGAGCTTGAATATAGCGTGCGCTCGCTAACCAATTGGCTCTTTAATACAATCGTTCCTCTGAAAGTAGATGTAATTTAATTTGTACGAGCAAAGAAATTATTTTAGTCGCTAAATATTGTTGAAGTTATTTCAAATTTCTATGAGCTTAAATGCACACAATGGTCAGACAATGAAAAAGTCATACAAATATTCAGCTCGTCTCTCGACATACATATACATATATTGATGGGATTACTATTATTAATGCGAAAGTTCATTCAAGCCAAAACGGCTGGACTGATTTGGATTAAATTTAGTACAGTTTCGCGGGTGTGTGCGTGAGTTGAATGTGAAGGGAGATAATTAAACGTCCAAAACTATATATTTACTCTAATTTTCTCTAAGGACTCTAAAGAGAGTTTCTTCCATGACCTTGATTGCTGTAAAGTGTAATGCACTTGAAATATCGGGAATCAAAAATTAAAATATATCCGTAATACCATCTTTTTAAAATTGACTATCTTAACTTATTTGGTTATTTCAGACTAAAATAATATTAGAAATTGAAAGATCAGCTTGACAAGTTCTATCTTGATACTGTCGACTAACTTGACTGATTCATTCACGATCAAACCGCTGGATAACATTTTTGTATGTCCATACTAATATAATAAATTTGAAAATTTGTGAGGATGGATGGATGATTGTTACTCTTTCACGCCAGAACGGCTACATAGATCTGGATAAAATTTAGCACAGAGATAGATTATAGTCTGAAATAGCACATATATTACTTTTTATCCCAGAAAAATCTACTGTTCCCGGGGGATAGATTTGTTTTTGTCTGAGGACGAACCCGAAGCGAAACGAGGGTGAGTCGCTAGTAGATAATATAATAATGAAAAAATAACCACTTACAAAAATTTCGGATTCAACATCTTATGAGATGTAAAAGGGTGGTAAATGTATGTTAAATAAATAATAGACTGGGTTGGACTGTTACTATATACACTTGCATAGACATCCTGGCGACAATTTTAATGTGAAGATTTCGTATTTGTGTGCATATCTGACATATATAGTAAAAATAAATAAAACATGCCTGTCTGTATAGGTATGGATAGGTAGATAATATATCTATATTATCTGCCCTTCCTTTACTTTGGCGCGTTACCAATATAATAACCATGTCTATACAAAATATAAGGATTTTTCTTTCTTTCGTTTTTACGTGTATCAATGACAAACAAACAAACACTGTATGTATTTGGACCTCTTTAACGTCTCACTGTTGGACATAGACCTCCCTTCAATACGATGGGAATCAGGTCATAGTCCACCACGCCGGCCAAGTGAGAGTTCGCGGACTACACATGGCTTTCGAAAACTTGCTGGGTTTTCTCACACATGTAAGATTCTTCATGATATTTTTCTTACCGTTAGAAGTGGTAATCATCTTGGAAATGATTCGCACATGAAAATATCAGAGATGTGAGACCCAGATTTGAACCCGCTTCATAATACATACAAACACTGTAATATTTATAAAATTTTTAGTAATATATTTTATAAACAAGTAATATATTTTATAAACTCTGAGTATAAGTAATTTTATACAACAAAATAATTTCATTTCGTATCATTTAGGTAGTCTGTGACATAATAACGCACTCTGCTTTCCGCAGCCATTTGCGCTCGCTGCGTTGAAATTAATACTGTCGCATGATCCTGACAGGTCTTGCTAAGTCTTCTATTGTACAGCAGCTTTGTTATAATTTAAATACGGCAAACACGTTTAAAGCTTATAAATATAAATGAAATATTTATAAAATTTTTATATTTTAATAGCTGCCTTATAAAAGTACCGGTTTATCTTTTACTGAACACTGTTATATAAATAAATAAAGTAAATATGTTGGGACATTAAACACACAGTGTGATACACTACACATATATAACTTTAAAAACATACATATAAATACAAATATACTGGAGTACAAACATTCGTGCTTATCACACAAATGAATGCCACCAGCGGGACTCGAACCCACGACCGCTGGCGCAACAAGCAGGGTCACTACAAACTGAGCCAAACGTCTCGTCAAATATATGAAGTATAGTAGTTTTTAATTAAAACTATTTTGGAATTTTTTCGTGGTTTATTTTGATTTTTCATTCCTGACGTTTCGAATACTTTACAGCAATCATGGTCTCGGGAGAGACAAAGGTTTTAGACGTCTGGAAGGTCACTATATAGTTTTTACTACTGTAAAAAACTACCTACCCTCAATATTATGCAATGATTTATTGAATTAATTGAAATTATTTGTTTAAAATGTCAAATATTTGCGTAAATCTAAGACAGCATTATATAACTTTTTTTATATAATATTTTGTGTAGAGCCCTGGACAAAAATAAATTGCGCAATAAAATGAACTGAGTATAATAAACGTAGCACGTAATACTGTTGTATTGCCTTTTACAATAATACTAAGTACCTGAGCGACCGAGCTTCGCTCGGAGTTCTTTTTTGGTATATCGTATTTTTAGATAGAAAAAAAAAAACAAAAAACTCGAATAAATACAAAAAAAAGAGAAGTAACTACTTCATATCCATTGTCATTGTCAATTTTGCACCTTGGCCGCTTGACCACGATGCTTTTAGCCGAATTTAAGAAATTATCGACCATATTTTGCGTGAAATTAAATGCGAAAGAAAACCACATAAAGACTCGAAAGTACGCGTTTTCCCAGACATAAGACTAATCTAGATCGATTTTTCGCACCCGAGAGCCCCCCCCCCCCCACATACCAAATTTCAGCGAAATCATTGGAGCCGTTTCCGAGATCGGCGATCTAACTTATAAATAAATAAATATACAAAAATTGCTCGTTTAAATATATTAGATAGATAAGGTAAATTAAATCAAATCGTATTCAAATCTATCAATAGGATTTTCAATCTGCACCAATAAATTCTGCAACATAGATTGTCAACGTAACAAATCAGTATTAGTTACGATTATAGCGTAAGGAGATGATAATATATAAAAGACCAAAAATGTTTTTAGTATACATATATTAATAATATTAGGTTTTTATTCTAATTAAATTATTATATTTTTATGTTTTAAAAATTTAAATATTTGTGTCTTTAGGATAGTGTTTTTTTTATAAGAATAAGACCCTACATTACTGTAGAGACGATATATACATAAGAGAACTAGAATAACAAAATTGTAAAAAAAAAATAAAAAAAAACAAAAGGATTATATAGGGGACACCCGGGTTTGAACCGGGGACCTCTCGATCTGCAGTCGAATGCTCTACCACTGAGCTATATCCCCACACATGAGTAAAATTAAAATAATAGACTATTATCTTAATTAGAATATATCAAAGGATAGACAATTTAAATGCTGATATCATTACATTTTTCCTTTAAAGAGGTTTAATTTTTTTTTTATCTTTTCATAGTAAAATGTTTCTAGATGTCATAAAACGCATATTTTATGTCCGTCTGTCCGTTTGTGCTCTAACATATATAACTGACTCACTGGTCTGATTTACATAATTATATTTTTAATAATATCCTCTCGACCTTCTGATATTGGCCACGGCGGCCAATCTCATTGAGACTAGCCATAGTGCAATGCGTGTGCGCGTAGACACAAGTGCACTCTCCATTGCTGTCACTCTCATACTTCGGTGGGACAACTACTCGACACGACCGGTGAGAGTTAAGGCGCAGGACCGACGGCTTTACGTGCTCTCCGAGGCACGGGGTGAAACACCGCCAACTTCCCAACTCCGGGCTGTTACTGAGACTTATTAAACAGAAAGGTCAATAACTAAACTTGACCCGACCTAGGACTCGAACCTTGTTCGACTCGAAATTTATTTTGAGTTTAGAGCAATTTTTTTTTTATTTTGGACTACAAACGACCAATGAATTTAAAATCAACGAAACCCTGAAAAACTTCTACAACCAAAAACTCAATCTAAAGAACTAATAATTCTGACCTCACTTAATGACGTTAGTATGCACGATTCAGAATACTATTAACACCATCTATTGAATGAATGGATTAAATGACCGAAACAAAATTATTAAACCTATAAACATTATACCCCACTATTTATTTTACAACATAAAATATTATAAACCTGTAAAACAAAATAAAAGGACAGACAAATAATATTCTGTAAGTATTACATTCAAGTATTGCCTTTCGATTTCGTTCACATAGTCTTGCGATTCTGAATTACGGATGAATATTTGCCTACATTCAGAAGCAATTTATGAGCGTCCTATATCGTAAATTTGTTACAATATTATATTCTTGAATTTCTCATGTATTTTCTTGGATTTCCTTTTTATCTCAAGACCTAGAAATATTTTTGCTTCTAATATATACTCATACTATTATAAACAGGCAGAGTTGGTTTGTTTGAGTTTGTTTGTTCGCTAATCTCAGGAACTACTGAACCGATTTGAAAAATTATTTTTGCATTAGATAGCCCGCTTATTGAGGAAGGTTATAGGCTATATATCGTCATGCTAGCCAAGAGAGCGGAGCAGTAATCATAAATGTCAACAAATCGGGCAGACTTCCATACATTATTGTAAAACAGATTTTTGACGTGGGTGGAACTGCGGAACAAGTAACAAGTAATTTAAATATTCATATTGTATGTTTTTAGCCCATTTTAACGTCTCACTGCTGGGCATGAGACACTCCACTGGGGCACTCCCTTTAATACGAGGGGGCCATAGTCCACCACGCTGGCGAAGTACGGATTGGCTTCACATTGGACTTCACATGTATTTCGAAGACTTGCTAGGTTCTCTCAGACATGCAGGTTTCCTCACGATGTTTTCCTTCACCGTAAGGCAAGTGGTAATCATGTTAGAAATGATTCGCACATGAAAATATCTGAGGTGCGAGACCCAGGATTTGAATCCGCTTCACTCGGTTTCCCAAGCGAGCGTGTTAACACTAGGCTACCACTGCCATTTACATTGGGGTTTCCTAAAAAGATTGATGTCTTCATTCGTTTGTTTAAATGAATCAAGGAAAAAAGTTAGGTTGTTAAATATTTTGTCGAATATGCCATCATTTAAATGCATTGCGACCTTTCAAAGATATTCAGGCGTAGGCAAATTGTGTCATCATAATAATGTGAATTTATATTCCGGTCACTTATTTTTTTGGTGAAAATCACCCCCGATTTGTAGGATACGGGAATACTAATAAAAGCGTTTATAGTACACTAATTACTATTCATTATTTTTAAATCAAATAATACAATGTCCACGCGTCGTCGGACCATCATTATGACAATACATCCATCTTTTCTATTATTATCATATATATCATATATATCATACCTCTTATTTAGGCATACTCATCTGGCAAATCCCACACTCGGCCATATTGCCATATATATATTCACTAGCGACTCACCTTCACTCCGCTCGTGTTCGTCCCTTCTTACGTTTTAACGTTTAGTATAGATTTCTCAGAGATCAGATATTTTCCTGCAGTAAAAAGAAACCTATATGTAGACTCGGATGACCAGCTATCATAATACCAAATTTCATCAAAATCCCTTCAGTAGCTTTTCCGTGATGCTGTTACAGACAGACAGACAGACAAAAATTCTAAAAACTATAGACTCGACCTCTGTATCGGGAATAATGTCTATTTCAATAAGATTTTCCAAAAAATATTCTATGTACAGATTCGGCTTAGTTACAATTTTATTATATGTATAGATTTAGACTGGACTGTTTGAACAACAAAAGAGATGTATAACATCTCAAACTTACAAATTACATAACTAAATGAATGAATAAAACTGCAAGTCAGTTAAGACTGGATTTCAGTGCGCAGTCTAGCTTTATTATTCTATGCTAATTAGCACTAGCTCAGACGTTTTGAATTTGCTGAATTGGTTACTTATTCAAAGTACGGTTACTTTTAATGAGGAATATTTATTTTTATAACACGAATGCTCTTTTAGTTTGTTTTTAATCCCCGACGCAAAAAGAGCTTGACGATGATGCTTATTTCCGTGTGTGCGAAATTATTAATATATTTTGCGTGCAATAGAAAACCGCGAAAGAAAACCGCAAGAATACTCGAAAATACGCATTTTCCCAGACATAAGACTAATTTAGATTGATTTTTCCTCCCGATATACTAAATTTCAGCGAAATCGTTAAAACTGTTTCCAAGATTGCCGGTATAAATAAACAAATATATACAAGAATTGCTAGTTTAAATATATTAAATTATACAATCTTGCAAAGTAAATATCAGAATTGAGCTTATGTAATACTATAATTATGGGAAGCATTAAACACGGAGAATATTTTTAAATGTATCTATCGCTTGTAATTTAAAAGATAATATCCTCCTAAGTCGATTCTTACATCTTTTTTAGATATTTTCTCATAATATCTTTTAGTTTTATCACGTCTTATCTAAAAGAGCTGAGATATTTAGAATCAAGTAACCTTTGATAACTTTGAATGTAAAAACTTAAGAACATAGCTTTCGGGTTTTGTTTACACTGACACTGTCAATATTCAAATTCAAGGCGATTTTATCGCTCTTCATATTTAAATATCGACAGTTCACACAATTCTACTACTTTATTTGTTTCGATATTCGCATCTTTGATGTAACAAACTCTCTGTAAATGCAAATCAAGCGTTAAGTCACGCTGTCAGTATGGCATTTCTATGTCGACACATGCGTGGAACAACATTGTAACTTAGTATGGTATCAATTTTATACTTACGTACAATATGTTTTATACTCGCTGCAAGTTTTATCACTTGTATTATTTCTCCAACTGTATAATACTATGTTTCTTCGTTAACTTGTTATCATCTTTATAGTTCGCTTCTTATGAAGTCGGGTTTTTAATTTTATAAAGTATTATTTTGTTCTTTTTTAATTTAACGTCCTTGTAAACTAGCACATCTATGCCTGAAGCTAATCAGTTAAATATGTGCGTTTGCAACATCAAAGTATAACATGTCTACTTTGCTTAAACTTTTGCAACAAAATTGTATTTAAAAAAGATACAGTCTGTATAAGCAATTCTTGTAGATTTATTTATTTATTTGTACCGGCGATCTCGGAAACGGCTCTAACGATTTCGCTGAAATTTGATATGTAGTGGTTTTCGGGAGCGTAAAATAGATCAAGATTAGTCTTATGTCTGGGAAAACGCATGTTTTGAGTTTTTCATGCGGTTTTATTTTGCATTATTCCACGCAAAATATGGTTGCGAATTTCTTATGCTCGGACATAAGCATCGTGGTCAAGCGACCAAGGTGCAAGATTGAATCCCGGTCGGACACAAAGTTTTTACTTTTGTTTTTTTTTTGTATTTATTCAAGTTTTTAGTTTTCATTTTACCTAAAAAGATACCATATAACAAAAAAGAACTCCGAACAAAGTTCGGTTACCCAGGTACAACTAATAATACGTGTTTCAAGAACAAAAAACAATTCAAAAATAAGTTGTTCTATACTTAGTTATATAACAAATCATATTTATCATAAGAAACTTGCAACGTTAACTCTGGAATAGTACAATTATTTCTATAAATGTATACTATTGTCAACGTCTTGATATTGTTAAAATTGTTTGGATGCAAATGTCTGGCGGCGTGAGGCGAGTGACAAAAGAGACCTCTTACCTCGTTTATTATCTAGATGGCGGGCAAACTGCTTTACGTCTTTTGAGCTGAAAATAATGCCTTAATGGCTTTCCTTCAAGTAGCGAAAAATAATAAAACTTTGGTAATTTTTTTATATTTCTTAGCAAAAAGTGGTCATCTACACCTACATGAAGTGATCCATAAAATAAAAGATACTATAAATAAGTATATTTTAAAGGAATACCTAAAAAAACTTCAATAATCTCATTATTAATATTATAATTGCGAATTGAATTGAATGCCATTATTAATAATATAATGCGATGTTTGTTACTCAATCACACCAGAACGGCTGACTGGATCTGGATGTTTGGCACAAGGATAGATTATAGTGTGGAATAGAACAAAAGTTACTTTTTATCTAGAAAAAATGTACGGTTCCAGTGGGATAGATTTGTTTTTGTTTTTCATGAACCCGAGCGAAGCGAGGGTAAGTTGCTAATAAGTGTATAAAGCATGTTCGCTTACAATCACTATTTTAAGTTCATTCTCCCGCTGAATCGCGAGGCCGATTTTGTGGGTACTAATAAACGAACCAATTCACTTGTCACTGTATACTTAATAATTAAATGAAATAATTAATGGTGATGGAAGTGTATGTAAATATTTCTAGTTATTTATAAATTAAGGTAGTATGCTAAAGCGACCCTCAGCATCTCGTTAACGCAAGATTAAAGATCTGTTGGGTTTTTGGTAAATAATAATCTGGCTGTATCTACAGACTGTATAGTGATGGCGGCAACCAAAATAGCAAATTGCCTTAATATTAATCAGATGCAAGTGCCGAAGTCAGGTTCTTTAAGACAATGGTAATTCGTTTATTTTTAAAATATAAATATTGATAGATTACGAAAAGCTAAAACATGTAAACTATAAGGCAATTATATCGCAATGGTAATAAGGCAGTGGTAAACTTGGAAGACTTGGTTCGAGTCCCACTGGGGCATTAATCTGTGTGATGAGCACGAATGTTTATACTCCAGTCATGGGTGTTTATATTTTTTATATGCATGTATTTGGAGTATTTCGCAGTGTATCAACTATCTGGTATCTATAATCAAGCCTCATAGCTTACCATGGAACCAGGTGGTGCTGTGTGTTAATGTCCCAGCGTATTTATTACTAGCGACTTATTCTCGCTTCGCTCGGGTTCGTCCTTAGCTTGCTTTCCAATACAAACTTTCATCTCCATTTTCACCCCTTAAGAGATGATTTCTGGGATAAAAATCCCATGTCCTTCCCAGGGTCTCAAACTATCTTCTTTACAAGTTTCATCTAAATCGGTTTAGTAGATCAGGAAATTATCCCCTACAACCTCACAACCTCACAACCTCACAAACTTACAAAGTCTACCTCTTTATAATATTAGTATAGGTTAATATTTTATTTAAGAAATAGTAGGTACAAGTTAAACAGAACAGACCTTCATTACAAAAATGTCGAGAAAATTTCACGGATAAAGTGTAAAGATAGAATTACAACAATCTCTTGTGTTGCGACTGGCAAGTGAGAAAACGAATGTCAAATAAAAAATCTCATTTCATCTTAGTGGGATATCTAGACACGAATCAAACTACAAAAAAAAATCTCAAAAAAGGGAGGTTTTATAAAAACTTTCATCCCCTATTTTACCTCCTTGTGGAATGCATTTCGAAAAATGCTAAAACACGTATTATTTAATTGTATTGAAGAGCAATAATACCAAGTTTCAATTAATTTAGATTATAAATATTTTTTTGGGTTGTATTATATCAAACGTGTTTTTATGTGGGAATGAGATAATCTCCTGCGGTAAAAAGTAACCTTTGTCACTATTCAGCCCTCCAACTATCTCCACACAAAAATTACACCAATCCTTCACCCTGTTTTAACGAGAAAGAAGGACAAACAAACAAACAATCAAGCAAACAAACAAACACTTTCATATTTATAATATTAGTATGGATTATCTCTCATAAGTCTTCGCATAAGTTATTCCTCTAAAATATTTATTTTCTAATACATAGTATCGATAAACAGCGATTTTATTTAAAATGATTAAACTATTCCAAGATTACACTCCTTAGTACAAAATCCTATTTAAACATTATTGAGAACTTTTTAGTTATTGATTTTTCATAATATTATTATTATTATATTAAAATTGATATAAAAGTTACTAGATGTCTCAGAATAAATAATTATATAGACGGAGCAGGCCAAAAAAATGTCAAAGTCAAAAATAGTAGCGTGCTTGTATGTACATATACAGGGTAATTTTTAAATTACAGAAGATCTTTTGGGAATATACTATTTACATCATAACAACAACATCTGTAAGAAAAAAAAAAATTGCACCTTCTAAACGGTAATAGTCCAGCATTAGCAAAAGAAAGCGTGTGGACGGTGGAGCGGGAGGGGTGGGGGTGGGGGGAGGGTGCAAGAGGCGGCGCTTACTCATTTAAACTTGACCAGATGCTAAGATTATTATCGTTTAGGACGTGCAATAAAAATATTTTTATTTTTGTATGAAAATAAAAATTTAAGAAATATTTTTTTTTTTGTTACAGATGTTGTTGTTATAATCTAAATAGTATATTTCCATAAGGTCTTCAGTAAATTAAAAATGACCCTGTATAAAAATTTTATAATGTGTTTTTTTAATTGCATCAAAATCAGTTAAGCACGAAAACAAATATGAACCACCAAGATAAACTAACTAATAACCCCATCAAACGTTTAATATAGTACATATTGCTTATATTTTTCCCATTTCTCCCAAAATTGCCATTTACGTATTAGGTTCAACATTAATTTGTACTTGCAAAGCGTTAGAGACCGCTGATTGCCACATATCTGAACTCGCAGCTGCACCCTGGGAGTAAAATAAAGGAAGCCATTGTAACATGTATTGTATACTGACAATTGCGTTTGATTACACGTCTATATTGACGAATTTCGTGCAATTTCTATCCATGAGTTCGATACTCGCTAGAGACTACGTAATTTACATATAAAATACGTTAATAATGCAAGTTTTTTTAATAACGTATCATATCTTAACTTAATTTTGACGTTTGCTATAGATTTCTTAGTAAAAAGTATCCTATATGTTGACCAGGATAACCAGCTATCATCGTACCAAATTTCATCAAAATCTGTGCAGCGGTTTTTTCGTGATGCGGTAACAGACAGACAGACGGACATATAAAAATTCTAAAAACTATAGATTCGGCCTCAGTATCGATAATAATGACTATTTCAATAAGATTTTCCAAAAAATATTTAATGTACCGTTTCGACTCAGTTAGGATTTTATTATATGTATAGATCTAATTGTCTGTTACTTATAAGGAAACGTTATCAGTAGACTTTCGATAAATTGTATAAACTATAATTATTATTTTTAACGTGTTGAGGGACGCGGGAACACCGGTGGTTCAGTTAACGATTAATTTCTTAGATATTATCCTGGAGTGGTTAAAATGATTAGATTTGATTAGATCGGAGCAAGCAAGGATGCTGTGTACATTTCTATTTGCCACACAATGTCATGATCAGATTTATAGTGTAAATTGTAATTAAGAATATGTTAATAAGATATGTAATTGTTATTACGGGGGCGACATAATCACCGAGTGATAAAGCTCCTTTAAATAAAGAAATAAAAAAAAAAAACAAAAAAAAAACAATTGTTTTTTATATAGTGTTTCAGTCGACGTACGTTTTGTGTTCATTATATTTTATACGGGTACCGCTACCTAGACGCAAACTTTAATATTAACTTAAGCCTAAGTGTTACTCTAGGTCTAGGTCATAAATTATCTGTGTCCTAAATTTTATCTAACCATCTCAACGTGAAGGAGCAAAAAACATACACTTTTACATTTATAATAGTAATGTCATTTTATAAATAATACTTTTTTAGATATACTTAAATGTTTGAAACTAGCGGCTCACCCTTGCTTTGCTCGGGTTCATCCCTAGGTACGTTTTAACGGATAGTGTGGAATATATTAGACTATATATTATATTACTGCTCCGCTCTCTTGGGTAGTAGCATGATCATGAATAACCTATAGCCCTCCTCAATAAACGGGCTATCTAATGCAAAAATAATTTCTTAAATCGGATTAGTATTTCCTAAGATTATCGCGTTCAAACAAACTCTGCCTCTTTATAATATTATAAATATATTAAGTATACATATTAAATAAAATTCTCTTTGGATTCTTTTACGGTATTATTTAGATTTTTGGCTCTCGATGTTCCGATTAATGTCTCAAAGGTCATCATATAGTTGTTACAGACTATTTAAATTCGCGAAAAAATGCAAAAAATAGTTTTATTAAAATAGATATAAAGATATCCTTCTCAATGAAAACGTATTTGTTTAATATCTAATTCCAGTGCAGTTAAAATATAGTTTAGTGCTAGAAAATCGCTTCAGCTTCTTAGATATATTTCCTACTAGCGACTCACGCTCGCTTCGCTCGCGTTCGTCCCTAGGTACGTTTTTACGGTTAGCTATGTTTATACATAAATAGTAGCTTGCTACTTCTAAAATATTCATTTAATTTAAATTATATAGCGATTTACCCTCGCTTCGCTTGGGTGCGTACGCCGTACGTGGATTTTGTTCACAATTTCATGGGTTTTAATTTTTTCTCGCGGAACCCTGATTCTTTTTCTAAAATAAAAGTAGCCTAACTTACTTAGGTTACTCCTTATAACATCAGCTATCTGCCAGTAAAAGTCCCGTCAAAATCGGTCCATCCGTTTCGGAGATTAGCCGGAACAAACAGATAGACAGACAGACAGACAGCCAAAAATTGTAAAAAATGTTATTTTGGTATATGTACCGTGTATACATTCATATGCATTTAGTAAAAAGCGGTTATTTTAATATTACAAACAGACACTCCGATTTTATTTATCTGTATAGATTGTTCATGATTTTTATGGTTAATACATTGTGAATAGTATTATACAAAACTAAATTTTATATTTAACGTATTATGAATTTCCCATGCAATATTTTTCATAACATTCTTCCCCATTATGTCATTTTTTTAATGAAGTAGTATATAAAAGTAAGAGTTTAGTTAGTCAAGATATAACCGTACAAAAATGTAATATATCTATATTACATTATTGTAATCTTCTAGCCAACCTTACATAGTTAGAGACGTATTTAGTACTAGCGTTTTCTTTCAACTCCCTCTCTTTCCTTTAATTTTATAGAATGACTCTGGAACTACAAGACTGGTTTAGTAGATCGTATTGTGATATATAAAAATCTATGTGTGTATGTATGTTTGACGACACGTTTTTCTCAGTTTGTAGTGACCCCACTTTTTTTGCCCGTGGTCGCGGGTTCGAGTCCCGCTGGGGGCATTCATTAATGTGATGAGCACGAATGTTTGTACTTCAGTCATGGCTGTTTATATTTATAATATATCGAAGTTTTAAAGTACGAGGGACTGGTCCCTTGCTAGTGGCCTCCAACCTCCCCTTATAGCCACCCCGAGCCTCGCTAAACTGGTCACTGTTCTGATTTAGTCAACTGATTTAATTAATTTCACCACACTTATCTCAAACGAAACGTTGGACAGTTCCTAGTGGAGAGGTCTTGATCTCAGCTCTGCTCGAAGGTAAGTGACCGGCCCTCAGCATGCCTCCATTAGCTAGGCTCCGTCGTAACACGAAGTTCGCCGAGTGTTGACGATGTTCCGACGGTGCTGCCATCACTCGGGTGTCGTGCCGCGCTTCGTTTAGCGACTGTATTCATGACCGTCTCCGACAAATATATATGTTTTTAAAGTTATATAGATATATTTAGTGTATCATCGATCTGGTATCCATAAATAATAAATATATTGGGACATTAACACACCATCTAGTTCCATGGTAAGCTACGAGGAATGTGGTATGGATACCATATAGTTGATACACTACACATATATAACTTTCACACACACAAGCTTTCTAGTTTACCATGGAACTAGATGGTGCTTTGTGTAAATATCCCAACATATTCATTTATTTATCCCCTATGGACTCCAAAGCAGCTGGAGGGATTTTGATAAAATTTTCAGGCAATCTTCAAATTAGCCCAACCGTTGATCCCGTGAAGTTTGGTAGCTATCGGAAGTTGGAACGCAAGTACTGCTAATAGGCTATAAAACGCAAAAAAAAACAAATCGGACCAGTGCATACATACACTGCAGTGTATCTAGATATTAGCGCGTTCAAACGAACAAACACTTTAACTTTATATATAAGTATGTATAGATAAATTTTTGAAGACTATTGTGATAGTATAATACACAGTGGTGAGTCAAATAATTAGGAACTTCTTATTTGTTTTTTTTAAATGTTTGGTTGCATTCAAAGGAAATGACAAAAGATAGAGCTCGTACCTCGTTTATTATCTGGATGGCGGACAAACTGCTTTATGTCTTTTGAGCTGAAAATAATGCCTTAATGGCTTTGCGCCGAGAACCAAGATATATTCAATGCGACTTTTACTGAGCAGCGACGTTGTAATAGATTGTGAATAAAAGTTCTATTTAATGGTTACCTCTACATACAAATATGTAACTGTTTTCTGTTTGTTGTTGATTGTTGGGTTTTATTAATTAAATTGAAAATTGCACAAGAATTGATACTAAGGCTGTGTGAGAAATTTATTGAATAAATTTTATTTCAAACTAATGACTTACCCTCGCTTCGCTCAGGTGGATCCCTAAGCTTGAATGATTTGTGAAAGTCGAACGTCGGAAGATAAATTCTTTTTTTTTTGCACCAGAAACCTTCACAGGCATTATACAAATTAACCCAACAGAGTTTCATCACAATCGGATTTATGATTTACAAAGCCATAGAGGACAAACGTACGATCATTATTTTTTATAGATACATTAAAATTTAGCCAATATCTAAAAACTAAATATATTTAAAAATAAAATGGCAATTAAATAACTACTTGCTGCTAACTTTATGAAGTGATAAAGTTGGGAAAAATAATTACATTAGAGTTAAGTTGAATATGCTAGCTAAAATCCTTTCGATATTCACTTTGAATATTTGAACATCTGTTAATTTTATTAAAGCAAGTTCCAAAAACATGGAACATATCTTATGTAAGTAAAATACGCGTAAGACGTGCTTGGCTAGTCACTATATTATGGAATGTCTTATTGGTCTAGTGGTTAGCATGTCCGGTTGCAGATCCAGAAGTCCTGGGTTCACATCCTGAGTCAGGCTTAGTCGAGTTATTGGGTTTTTATGTCAAGAAATTAGCAGTAGAGAACATTATTCGAATTTTGTCCTAGAGTATCGAAGAGTACTTAAAGCGGTTGTCGGTGCTGCGCCGGTCTCTTACCGGTCGTACCGAATTGTCAGATTTTAGTGCGATTTGCCACATAATATAGTCATCTATACATATAATAAAATTCAAACTACTTCGAATCTCTGCATTAAATATTTTTTGGAAAATCTTATTGAAATAGTCATCATTGTCGATACAGAGGCCGAATCTATAGTTTGTAGAATTTTTGTCTGTCTATCTGTCTGTCTGGGAACTCATCACGAGAAAACCACTAGACCGATTTTGATGAAATTAGGTATGATGATAGCTGGTTATCCGGATCAACATATACTTTTTACTGTGGGAAAATGTCTCATATCTAAAAAATCTATACTAACCGTTAAAACGTTAACCAGTCGCTAGTTTATCTTATAAATGTCATAAGATACACTATATTATATCTACGCAAGACATGATTGCATATAATAATCTTCATTCAAGCCAAATCACTTATTGCAGTCTGCAATTTTGATAGTAAATTTCTATAAGTACTTGAGAAACTACAAAGATAAGGCTTTGGAAATTAGAATGGAAGTCAACCGCAAAAGAGTAGCGAAGTTTTTACGACAAATACACATCGAATATCATATTAGAAAAAAACCACGCTGGCAGTAATTATCATTTTATAATATATTTTCTACTTTGACACCAGTTTTCGATTCAGTGGTCAATTGAGCTACAAAGATTTTCACTATAAGATTGCAAAATAAGCGTTTTTTACATTTCGCCGAACTGCATCGATGTGCATCTGATTATTGGAAAAGTGCAATAGAATGCTGTTTCTATACAAATGAGAAATATGCTGTATCCAGCTTCGTAACCGTTTATACTATACTACAGACTCACCCTCGCTTTGCTCGTATTCGTCCCTAGGTATGTTTTTTGGTTAGTATTGAACGGTTAGTATGGAATAGATACTTAAAAAAAATTAAATCATCCCCTATTTTATCTTGATTGGCCATAAATGCCGAAATATTCTTCATTTCTCGAATTTTTTTGCTGGAATCCTATTTATAAATAAGAACATGTTTTCTGAACTTGGCATGGTATTAAAACTACCTTTAACTTGACGACTATCAAAATAGCACCAGTATTTTGGTAAATTATTAGTTAGTAGTTAGCGTAGCCTGTACTTGTTGGAACCACTTATCTCTAGTTAGAGAATGTTAATTTTTAACTAAGCTTCAAAGAATTGGGTATTAGCAGATATATGCAGAATTTGTTGACGACATGGCATTTGCGTTGTAAGTTAGTAGTTGCGAATTCGATTCTCGCCTTGAATAAGCCATCTTATAAGCCTACCATATTATCTATTTATATCGACTTCAAAAGTCTAAAATTATTCCATCTTTAGCGTAGATTTTTTATTTATTTAATTATGTACCACAAAAAAAAATACACATAAAATATATACCATGTGTACAAAGAGTGACTTATCTCTTTAAGAGATCTCTAACATACACCCTCGAGCGTGAGAAAAAAAATAATGAGGTTCCGTGTAGGTACAAACTACAAACATCGATTATTATATAAAGTACCTGGGCGACCGAGCTTCGCTCGGAGTTTTTGGTCAAAAGTACAATTTTCTTAAAAAAAAAAAAACTTAAAACTTGAATAACCCGGACAACTGTGATTGTCAATCTTGCGAAAGAAAACCGCATGAAAACACAAAAACACGTATTTTCCCAGACATAAGATTAATCTTGATCGATTTTTCGTCCCCGAAAACCCCTTCAGACCAAATTTCAGCGAAATCGGTATAGTCGTTTCCGAAATCGCCGGTATAAATAAATAAATAAATATACAAGAATTGCACGTTTAAATGTATTAGATATACAGACATAAATTTTCTAAAAGTAATAGAACCTCCCTTTAGGTATAACCTTCCTTTTTCAAAGTGGATCTAAATAAAAGTTACATAGAAATATAAATTAAAGTACGAGTTGTACTGCTTCAAAATATCATTATTTAAGCATAATTAAAAAAACACGTAAGGGGACACCCGGGTTTGAACCGGGGACCTCTCGATCTGCAGTCGAATGCTCTACCACTGAGCTATATCCCCACTTGACAATATTATGAAAACAATACTATTCTATTAATTATAATATTTTGGTCTAATAAATAAGCTTTAGATCAAAATTCAAAATGTTTAAAGCAAATTAAATTAAAAGCTTCCTGAGTTCTATGAAAGAAAATTCAATCGGTGGCAACCTCAAATATGAAAAACAGACATTACAAAATTCCAATTTTTATTAAAAACAAATAACAAAAGAGATCAAATAAAAATCCTATACAGTGAAATAAATATAAAATTTCTTTATTATTACATACCATAACCAGCGTTTATACAACTTGATGTTAAATTCTGGAAAAAATATATTATTTAAATTAATTTTGCACAAACAACAATTTATAGGCAAACCGAGCCTCAGGCAGAGTGTGTCTGACAAGTGAATAAAACGGTGCGTATCTGCGTAAACAGGTGCCAGTCAATAGCTACCAGATTACCAAATTAATGGGGTAAATATTTATACCCATTAAAAAAGTAATTTATTTAAGAATGAAGGTATAAAAATACTAAATATATATGTAAAAATTAATAAAGTAAAGAAATTCGCTGTTTTAATATGTATACAGTTATTAATTTATACTGGCTACACTGACGACCGAACGCAAAAATTAAGATATTTTTATAAATCAGGCAGTTAAAAATTATTATGTTTTTTTTGGTATTATTATGGTTAAGCCGAAAAAAAATACAATTGAATAATACTTTCTTAGATTTGCGCGAATATTTGATATTTTAAATAAAACTTATAAAAATTATTTCGTGGATTCATTTTGATATATCATGGGTCTCTCCTGTGACCATGGTTGCTGTAAAGCATTCGAAACTTCGGGCGAAATAATCTGAAAAGTTAGTTTTTTAAAATATAATTAAAATTAGAAAGAATGAATAAAGTAAGTAGTGGTTTGTGGGCGGCGAGTTGACACGGGTGGTTGCGATCCGTGATTTTAACTGGAGTAAAAACATAACAAATATCTCAGAATAAGTTTTATCTATTTAATTGTACCTAAGTCTAGTTAAAATGTATAAGTTTTGAAACTTACTAGCTGGCTTTTCTTAAGATGTCCTACACTATAAATGTCATTTAGCTGCTTTCGTACAAAGACAAAGGTGTGAAGGGGGAAAGGATGTATAAATATAACATTGATGCGAAATATCTTTTTTTTTAGTTTTTTTAGTTTCTGATAGAAATTATAAGGAGTCAAAATAATGAAAAGTACCTAACTGAACCAAAAAACTTGATTTAAATGATTTGAAATTATTCTTGATTTGAGGAAAACATATGAATACCAACCTTCAAGTTCTATGTTTTTTATACTTTTTAAGTATTGTTATGGTTTTTCTTAATTATAGTTTTCAATCCGTCTGTCTATTTGATCTTTTAAGACCATTGATAAGAGCTCCTCTGAAACGCCAATACTGTGTATTGTAATGGAACTCCAGAGCTTAAACCCACAAGTAATTTACCAGTGTCTCACTACCGTTTCTAGGGAATAAAATGAAGCAAGTTCATCCTAACATACGCTACGCATTCACAATGGTTCTCATGACAATTGCATTTGATTGCATACTAGCTATTCCTATTTCTGATGGATTTGGACTCGCTTTTGAATTTTGTGTTGAATTTAATGCTGACCTGCATTCAAAAATTGCAGGATTTGCACATCTTTAATGATTTATTGAAATGTAGAAAACAATGAAACTATATTTGATGTTCAAATGTAACAAACTAAAATAATACGAAAATACATGACTGTTTTTAACATATCTATACAGATAAATAAAATTGAAGTGTCTGTTTGTAAAAAAAGAAAAAGGCATGTATTATAATGCGGTATCTATAAGAAAAACACATTTTGACGAATTTTGACTACACGTTTGGCTCAGTTTGCAGTGACCCTACTTGCTGTGCCAGCGGTCGCGGGTTCGAGTCCCACTGGAGGTATTCATCTGTGTTATGAGCACGAATGTTTGTATTCCAGTCATGGGTGTTTATATTTTTAATATGTATGTATTTAAAGTTAAATATGTATGTGTAGTGTATCAACTATTTGGTATCCATAACCCAAGCCTCGTAGCTTATCATGGAACTAGATAGTGATGTGTGTTAATGTCCCAATATATTAACAAAAAATATGTTTAACTGGCTGTCTGTTTGTACATCGTAAAAATTTTACTTTCATAATTTTTACCAAACATCCCAAAAGAAGTATAATGTTAAAAATAGTCTTGTCGAAATGGATATGCTAAATATTCTAACTTCTAAGGGAGCGAGAATTTCTTATTAAGATAGTAATTAAAACGTAAGACAAAGTCCGTAAAGACAAATAATGGTAGTGTATTTCTTTTTTGAAAGCTAATTACTCTAAATGATTATTTGTAATAGATTTAAATTACCCATAGCAAATATCAGATGTATTCGTAGCTGTCTAAAATTAGATGTCTTTTTGTTGCCATATTGGCACATGGAATTATAAACTAAAATACTTTCTTATTTATAATTTTACTATCGAGTTACCTTTGCCATATTCGAGTTCTTTCTTAGGTGCCAAAAAGAGTGAACGAGCAAAAACCATAAACACACGTACATCTCTCATATATATGTATATATATATATATATATATATATATATATATATATATATATATATATATATATATATACATATATATAATAGTTTCATTATATAAAAAATAGCAGTACCCGCGGCTTCGCCCGCGTTCAAACTTCCGACCAATACTAATCTTCACAGAATCATCCGCTGGGCTAATCTGAAGATTGCCTGAAAATTTCATCAAAATCGCTCCAGCCGTTTTGGAGTCCATATGAAAAATACATACACACATCGATTTTTATATATTAATACATTTTCGCTTAAACAAGTTTCAATATCATATACTATTGTACAGCTGAAACCGATTATATCTTTACTACGTTTTTTGCTGTCATTCTTCTTCCACAGCCACGTCCTACATAACAACGTCGGTACCAGGACTGCATTGTGAATCGACAATCGTGTGGATTTACTAACAGCCAGCCGCCTCACGAGAGTAGAAACCGCCGTTTATTTTATTACCACCAGTTATATTTATTTGTATGAACTGCAAAATGGATCTTCTACAAAAGTTAAGATATTTAGTTAAGTATTGAGTAAATTATTATGTTTGATTATAAACAAAATTATATTGAAAAATATGTTTTACTTAATAAAACAAAGCGTTCTTCCAGTCATCGGAATTTGACCATAATATTTTTTTTTTTGATTACACTAAAGCTCAATATCTACTACACAAAAAAAAAAATAGAAAATCGTTGTCAATCAGAGAAGAAAAAGTGCTGAGCTGTTTTGATTTTTCCAATTTATTTATTGACTAGCGATTCACCCTCACTTCGCTCGGGTTCGTGACTAGATGATTCTTTAAATTGACATAACTTTTTTATTTATGAACCGATTGAAGTAAAACATTATATAATAAATACTAATTAATGTTAATTGACGCTTACCACAATACATTATACATTAGCGAAAACCGCACCCAAATCGATTAAGCCGTTTTTGAGATTAGCGCGCACAAACGCAAAGACAACCGATAAAAAATCTAAAAATCATTGTTTTGGGTTCTATTGCGATAAAGACCCCCAATAATAGGTTTCTCGTGATGTGCTCTTAGATAGAAAAACAACATACAAAAAATCTAAAAACAATAGATTCATCCTCTGTATCGATAATAATCTATTTTAATAAGATTTTCCAAAAAATATTTAAATGTACAGATTGGGCTTAGTTATAATTCAATTTTATTATATGTATAGATACAATGTATGAATGTATGTTTACTAGAACTCATGATTATATATATATATATATATATATATATATATATATATATATATATATATATATATATATATATATATATATATATATATATATATATATATGTGTGTGTGTGTGTGTGTGTGTGTGTTTGTTGTTGGTCTTCTTAATAAATAAATTAAAAAAAACATCAGTTATATTATGTACGAGTATCATTTAGACAAAATTTGCTTCAAATGTAGACAAATGTGTGGCGACGCTTAGAAAGTGATAAAAGATAGACCTAGTGCCTCATTTATTATCTTGATAGCCCACAAGCCAATTTGTCTTCTGACCTAAAAATATTACTTTGGAACTACTTACACCAAAATCCTTAATTATGTATAAAATGTATCCTATATCCTTATAAAAATATCCTATATGTTGACCCGGATAACCAGCTATCATCATACAAAATTTCATCAAAATCTCTCCAGTGGTTTTTCCGTAATACGGTAACAGACAGATAGACAAAAATTCTAAAAACTATAGAATCGGCCTCTGTATCGATAATAATGTATATTTCAATAAGATTTTCCAAAAAATGTTTAATGTACAGATTCGTCTTAGTTACAATTTTATTATATTGTATTCAGTCCTTTTTAACGTCTCACTGCTGTGCACGGGTCTTCCTTCAATACGAGGGGGATCAGGCCATAGTCCACCTCGCTGGCCAAGTGCGGGTTGGCGGACTTCACATGTCTTTCGAAAACTTGCTAGGTTCTCTCAGACATGCAGGTTTCCTCACGATGTTTTCCTTCACCGCAAGGCAAGTGGTGGAAAATATCAGAGATGCAAGACCCGGGATTTGAACCCGCTTCACTCGGATACCGAAGCGAGCGAGTTACCATTGGGCTACCACTGCCTATTTTATTATATGTAATGATTTAATCAAAATATGTACTTTATTTAGTAGGTAATTTAAATCTCATGTACTGAATCGCTGAATAATTTAAACTTTAATATTATTTTGAAACTTAATTTAGTTCAGCAAACAAGCTTATGAATGTTTGTCTAAAAATAATAAGAATATGTAAGAGGAGTTATTTCATTTTTTACCATCAGTAAATATTTTAACCAGTAAAAAAATATATTTAATGTATTGACAACTCTAAATACCAGTTTTTGACCGCGGCGTCGCTCGCGTGATAAGTTAGACACGGGTGAGAGGTAGTTTATGTTGGTCTATACTCCCTATTATGTGAAAATTCTTGCCAAACATCAAAATCTATTCAACGGTATAAGTCTATTAAAGTAACAGACAGACAGTCAAAATTTCACATTTATAGTATTAGTATGGATTAGTTTCTATTTATCAATGTTTCTTGCAGATGTCAATATATCTTTACTAGGTACATTAAAAATGGTGATTTCAGTTAGACATTTACTACAATAACATAAATGGAGCAACATCAAAGCAGTTTAAACGTCTATCATCATCAAGGGAGATAAAACCATTTTTTTTAATATTAGGAAATGCATATACACATACCACCTGTAGGTATACAGTCACATCTTACATGAGTAAGACTCACTGGCTAGAAAAACCAGTACTACCCACTAAAACCCAACATAACTTCTCCCGTCTTAACGAGACGCTGCAGGATCGCTGATGCAATCAAGTATGACGCCCCGACGGTAGGTCTGCCAAAGTAAACCAAACCACGGTCCACTCTTTATCAGAGAAGTAGCAAGAGCAACCCGCATGGTACACCGCCTACCTAAATGGGCCACCTCCCTGTACGTTTCTTGGCTTCGCGCGCGGCTGAACTACCGGATGCTAATGAGCTCCACCACGACAAGGTGAACGAACGTTAGGGGGAAGGGAAATCGACCCTGTATGAACCGTAATTGTAGTAAATTCTACAATCTTTTCATATATAAATATTATTAAGTTAGGCAACAACAAAAACCAATTACCCAATACCAACTATTTCCAATTCAATACATAGTGTCCAGAAACTTTGGACATGAACGAATAAAAGAATAATCTTATAACCAATTTCAGACCACGTCTGTTCCTAATTCGGTCTGTGATTGATAGTACGGCCTTAGTGATGTCATGACGGGCGAGGACATTGTTCATATGCTTTTATATTTTATATGATTTATAGTTTCTTAGATGATAAGCTGAAGATCGTTGGTTCGATTTTAGATATTTTATTGAGAGATTTCGAACTCATTTTACACACAAATTTAAAGATAAAATTAAAAATGTTTTATTGGGCAAAGCATATTACACGGTTCATAAGTTTCTTGTTGATGAAAATGTGTGAAATTGAATATTATTGACTCATATGCGGGCTATCTACATGTTATATTAATAAAGTAAATGTAATTTCAATATATAAAAAAACAACTGTTGAGTTTCTCGCCGGCTCTTCTCAGCAGAACTGCTTTCCGAGCCGGTGGTAGCTTCCTCACGGACAGACTTCACTGACGCTTACATTAAATTGACGATTCAAAAGCACTTGTGATAAATCTAATTGAGTAAAGTTTATTTAATTTATTTCATTTCATTTCATTTTTGCTATTTGAATAGATGAGCCTACTAGGTCCAAATAGTACACGTGTACAGACAAATTATGGTAGTAACAAACAGCAAATATTAAAAAAACAAATCTGATTAAGATTTGATCTGATTAAGAAAAAATGTGAAAACGAGTTTAAAGAGTTAAAAAAAGTTATGAAATTTCTGAGTTTATTAATTCTTTTAAAATATATCACTTGACATTATTTATTCATTTTATTAAAAATATATGTATAGAACGAATATTCACATGTCCTTTATATATAAAATTCAAAACCATACTGTACCTAATATCTGTGGCAAACACTAGAACAATATGAAATGGAATAGTTGAACATAAAATAATAAAGTTACAATTTACTTTTCAAACGAAGGAAGGTAAGCAGTAGACAATAGAAACTAGATAGATTTAATTTATCACAATGTTTTTTGTACCAAATTACATATTATGTCTTAGAACTTATAGTTTTTTTATAGTTGAGCTGCATTTACGTATGTCATCTGCTACTAACAAGTGTATGTAGTTATGTGGAGACTTAATACTTAGGTAATACTTGGCATAAGTATTACCCATTATAAGTCCGCCCGAGTAAGGGGTTTTTTTTAACGACCGTGTCTTCCTCCTCCACAACAATCAATGGGTTACTTTTACAATCTGGAAATGATTTTAGTTAGAGTAAAAGTTAGTAACTAGGTCATTCAGGAGTTTTTACTCACAGAAAGGAACAGTCAATTTAGCCCGAAAATAATCCAAAAAACCCATTTTCGCGAACTTTGACCCTGCATAAAAATTTTTACACACATGGGATCGATGGGGACTTTTCATAATTTCATTATAATGGTATCCCAAGGTTCATAGAAATTTTCAGCTTCTTGGGAATTTATGCAAGGGTGAATGTATATTTTGACCGGACTATTAGCTGATACTGTATCAATATTTTTAACAGGGAATATTTGTATTACTTATTCATCCTGCCTGCTTAAGCAAGTTCACTTTCTATAATTGATATCGCTAATTCAAAATTGAATAAGAACTTAGATATTATTTCATTTTCATACAATATCTAGATTTCTATTAACTTTAACGACTCTAAAATGTCGTCTCGAAAGCCTGGTCTAGTTAAAGTTAATCGTTTAGTTAATGTTAGTTCTAGCGTAGCGTATAGTTCCTTCTATATACATAGTATACAACTTAAACACAGAAAGCTCTACTAAGTTAATAAGACTTCCAGTAAGATCTATACGATCTCTAGTAGTAACATGTGCGAGCTTTATAATAGTGCAAATGTTAAATAAATGGTAATTATTTATTAGGATCATTGTCATTGATTGATGGAAACAAAAAAAACTGAAAAAGGCGAACTAAAGATAAGTGGTTTAGTGTAGTAACAATTTAGATAGTTACATATCGAGGCCCTATAACAGCGAAATGTATGTGATTATTTGAGTCTTTCCGTCAAGTACTCGTAAATCTCGTTATCAGTATTGGGAAATCGTGTTATATTCTCAAGAAAAAGTAAAGCTACCGGTAATGATGTCAGCCTGACTTCGTTATTCATATAGGGTTGTTTCCTGTTTTCATTGGAATTTAATGAGATTGACCGCCATAACCGAAATTCTGTTAAAAAGTTGTTCCTAAAAATAGTATATTTTACAGGCACCACTCACATAACTTTTATTATTTTATTTACTTATGGGAAATAAATAGTATTTAACACATTTACAGAAAACACGTAAAAGACAGTACGTATACACCAATAAAGTTTCTACTCATATACATATTATCATGTTTACGAACAGTCAGAAAAGAGGAAAATGCAAGTTTGCATATCAATATTAGTGATTTTAAATAAAACATTTTTTTCGGATTTGTTCGCGGATTTACTTTGATTTTTGGTTCCCTAAATAAATCCGTGAAAAAATCCGAAAAGATAGTTTTATTTAAAACTAGTGGCTCACGCTCGCTTCACTCGCGTTCGTCCCTAGGTACGTTTTAAATAGGTATAAATAGTTATTAGCCAGCGTTAGCCATATAAATTTCAATTTTTTCCCGTGAATTTTTCCGTTTTAATAGTTACTAGCGACTTACCCTCGCTTCGCTCGGGTTCGTCCCTAGGTTGCTTCCCAAAACAAAATTAATTTTTTTTTTCACCCTTTTTTTTTCTAAAATAAAAGTAGCCTACGTTACTTCTTACTATATCAGCTATTTGCCAGTGAAAGTCCCGTCAAAATCGGTCCAACCATTTCAGAGATTAGCCGAAATAAACAGACAGACAGACAGACAGATAGAGAGACAAAAATTGTAAAAAATGTTGTTTTGGTATAATATGTACCGTGTATACATCTATATGTATTTAGTAAAAAGCGGTTATTTTAATATTACAAACAGCCACTCCAATTTTATTTATCTATATAGATTCTGCTATTCGGGGCGGAGACAAATCCAACAAATCAAAGATCATAGAGATCGGTCCAGCCGTTCTTGAGTTATAAATGGTATAACCTAACCCGACTTTGTTTTATTTAAATAGAAGTCAAATATTTGCGTAAATCTAAAAAAGCAATATTAGTGAATTTTTCATTATAATTTTTTTATTTATTTATTTTTTTAATAATTTTTTATTTTATTTGAGAAACACACAGTATTTTATAACATAAGTAGGCACATAACAAATACAATATTACACAAACCAGCAAAGTTTCAGCAAAATTTAAACACACGTACACGTAGAGTAGACAACAAGAAATTTATAAAAGAAAAAAAATAACATTTAAATATAAAAACATCAAATTGTAGAAAAAATAAAAAAAAAACATGTATTTTGAATATATTTAGTTCTAGTTGTATTGTATGTATGTATTGTATTCAGCCCTTTTTTAACGTCCCACTGCTGGGCACGGGCCTCCCTTCAATACGAGAGGAATCAGGTCATAGTCCACCACGCTGGTCAAGTGCGAATTGGCGAACTTCACATGTCTTTCGAAAACTTGCTAGATTTTCTCAGACATGCAGATTTCCTCACGATGTTTTCCTTCACCGTTAGGCAATTGGTAAGCATGTTAGAATTGATTCGCACATGAAAATGTCAGAGGTGCGAGACCCGGGATTTAAACCCGCTTCCCTCGGTTTCCCAAGCGAGCGCGTTACCACTGGGCTACCACTGCCTCTTTTTTCTCATTGGTGGGATATAAAATATTGACTTTACAAAGAAGCATATTATTTGAAAGTCATAAAGTTATTATAACCGATATAAAATATAAACATAAATGTGCAAAGACGTATTTCAGTTCCTAATACGGTCTGTGATTGATGGTAGCGCAAGTGGCCTCCGTGACGTCACTCCATCTGTTCGCGTCGCCTTGTCGTGCTCCTTTGTAGATGCGACGCCCTTTGTTAATGACCTTGATTTATAATATACGTCATTTGCTCTGACCTGAAATTTTTACAAATTTCACCCTTTCTGTGAATTCAGGGAGATAGAAAGGTTTTTTATAAGTCCTTACTTCACGTAGGTATAAAGTAATAATACATATTATATTGTACTCCAAATATAATATTATGTATTTATGTTAAGGTATATAAGAAATATCCTGAATACCTAATACCTATACATCTAATAAAATTCTACCTGAGTCGAATCTGTACATTAAATATATTTTGGAAAATCTTATTGAAATAGTCATTATTATCGATACAGAGGCCGAATCTATAGTTTTTAGAAATTTTGTCTGTCTGTCTGTGACCGCATCACGGAAAAACCACAGGAGGGATTTTGATGAAATTTGATATGGTGATAGCTATTTATCCGAGTCAACATATAGGATATTTTTTACTGTGGGAAAATGTCACATCTCTGAGAAATCTATACTAAACGTTAAAATGTAATTAAGACTAGGGAGGGTAAGTCCCTATTATATATAAATATACGCTTAAGTTGATTCATTGTATTTCAATTCGCGTCATCTATTATCTGCTTATGATGTTATGTCAGAGATCTTCACACCCATAATATCTCACCATTTTTCATAGTAATCAGATGATATGATTATTTATTAGAATCGCTACAAATAAACAGAAAAACAAATAATGTATATACATACTTATATATTGTTTTATGATTTTGCAAAGTTCAAGAAAAGCATCTTTGGAAAAAATAAAGTAGAAGAGGTATAGGAACTTTGCTTACAGTAAAATATAGGAAAAACTTATGAATTACGGTAGATAAAAGATTTTATGATTTTAAAATTAAAACGATCACGATAAGTCAAAAAAATGTAAATTATCTATAAAAATTGAAGTAGCGAAATGTCACTATCTTTTCTTTAAGCTGAGATGATGTAAAATATAGCTTTTTCATATTCTGATATACTTAAAATTCCTCTCATGTTTGGTAAGCAAGGTTAACCCCAAGTTAACCTTGTCTTGAAAGGTATTATATACCATGTCATACCCACCGGCTGGGGCAGAATGGCTACAAGAGTTTTGAAATATGCATCGATATCTAATCGATTTTTCGTCGTTACTGCCAAGTTATTAAAACTTTTTTCACTGGTTTGGAGAGAAAAGAGGTAGATCCTACTAAAATAATTTCATTTGAAATAGTTGGTATGTTTTATTTTAGTAAAATATTCTTAATTAATGTTTCATAGATTTTTTCTATGCATTATCACTATTTTTTACAATAATCAATTGGATACAAATCTAATTGTATTTACAATTTTACTGCGAAAAATATAAAAAGATGAATAAAAACGAAACGACTCCATGACATCGACAGAACAAGGGCAAGATTGCATCTGACAAGCGAATAAACGATGTGCGTCAGAATAGACACTTCTCCTCCATAATATATTATATACGTATTATTATATACATAATATAATATTGCCATATAGGTATTTCAGTGGCTAGATCTGAAATCGATATTTTTTTATTTAATATCGATCCTATGGACTGTTCATTGTAGAGTAGTGAATATTAAGTCCATTACAATAACATAATATTTGTATAAAAATATCGACAAAATACGCCTCGAGCCTTAGAAAAACAGGAGAAATAAACTTAAGCAATGATTTCATCAAAACTTTTATTCATTTGAATTTTATATAATAAAGTTACGTAATACCTGCTAGCGATTCACCCTCGCATCGCGTGAATTCAACCCTAGGTACGTTTTAGATAGACTATATATATAGACTATATATATATATATATATATATATATATATATATATACAAGCACACTTTCACATTTATAATATTAGTCCATACTAATGTCTATTACATTTTCTATTTCATATTGAAATATTCTGGCGTGGAACTTTCTTCGTCATTCTCAAATAATATACTTTCTTTTATTGCCATATTGACACTTCCAATTTTTCTTGACGTGATAAAGTACACATTGATGTGTTAATAATGAATTTATGATTAGTACCTGGGCGACCGAGCTTTGCTCGGAGTTCTTTTTTGTTATATCGTATTTTTATATATATATATATATATATATATATATATATATATATATATATATATATATATATATATATATATATATATAAAAAGCTTGAATAAATACAAAAAAAAAAAACAAAAGTTGAAACTTTATACTCCGACCGGGACAAGATCCCGGGCATATGTGTTGTCTAACTTGCGCCTTGACCGCTTGACCACGATGCTTATTCCCATTCCCGGACATGAGACTAATTTAGATCGATTTTTCACCCCCGAAAGCCCTTACGTACCAAATTTCAGCGAAATCGTTAGAGCCATTTCCGAGATCGCTGGAATAAATAAATAAAGAAATAAAGATATAAATATACAAGAATTGCTCGTTTAAATATATAAGATAAAAATAAGTCGAAAATTCCACCTAACGCGAAAAGCAAAAAAAGCGAAAACTGTAAAGATAAAATTATGTATTGGCCAAAATATATCTATTTATCCATCTAATATATTTAAACGAACAATCCTTGTATAATTATTTATTTCGAAAAAATAGATCTAGATTAGTCTTATGTCTGGGAAAACGCGTATTTTCGAGTTTTCATACGGTTTTCTTTCGCATTGTTCCACGTAAAATATCTTAATAATTTTGCACACTCGTGTTTAAGCATCGTGGTCAAGTGGCCAAGGCACAATCACAATTGTGTTCGAATTCCGGTCGGATACAAAACTTTTATTTATTCATTGTATTTATTTAAGTTTTTAGTTTTTTTTTTTTGTTTTTAAGCCAAATTAAAAAGACAACTGTACTTGTAACCAAAAACTCCAAACGAAGCTCGGTCGCCCAGGTACTATATATAAAATGTATAAAACTATAATGAAAGAAATATAAAACACCTCAACACAGGCAAGTAACTGTCGTTTGAAGGAAATGAAGCTGGTAGAAGCGAGCATTGTATAAGATATTAGATTTAAAACGGCGATAAAATATTTCATTTAGATTTACAGAAATAGTGTATGTGATAAAATAAAGATACTATAGTACAATGGCATTGTGGTCATCTTTCAATTCAAAGATTGGAATTGGAAAATTATAAATGTGAAAGTTTGTGAGTATGGATGTATGGATGTATGGATGTATGTTTGTTATTCTTTCACGCCATAAAGGCTGAAAGGATCTGGATGAAATTTGGCACAGAGATAGATTATAGTCTGAAATAACACATAGGCTACTTTTTATCCCGGAAAAATGTATGGTTCCGGTATTCAGCCCTTTTTTTTTAACGTCCCACTGCTGGGCACGGGCCTCCCTTCAATACGAGGGGGATCAGGCCATAGTCCACCACGCTGGCCAAGTGCGGATTGGCGGACTTCACATGTCTTTCGAAAACTTGCTAGGTTCTCTCAGACTTGCAGGTTTCCTCACGATGTATTTCTTCACCGTAAGGCAAGTGGTAATCAAGTTAGAAATGATTCGCACATGAAAATATCAGAGGTGCGAGACCCGGGATTTGAACCCGCTTCACTCGGTTACCCAAGCGAGCGCGTTACCACTGGGCTACCACTGCCTGTGTGGTTCCGGTAAAATAGATTTATTTCTGTTTTCCTAGAGGCGAACCCGACCAAAGCGAGGGTGAGCCGCTACTAAGTACATATTTCGTTTGGATATATTGGACTAATACAACATTGATATTGGATACATAGCCTGATGAATTACACCAAGGTACCTTAAACAAAATACATATTTAAATAATAAAATGAATTTGTATTGGAACCTGTTTGCTTCAAGTAAGCTTACATTATTTATAATTTTTGCTTGTCTTGACCAACTTATCATCGTGCAAACTAAACCCCTTGTGAGTTAAAATATTAACAGTGACATATATAACAAAAGAGTTTGTTGTCTGGCAGTGGTAGCCCAGTGGCAACGTGCTCGCTTGGAAAACCGAGTAAAGCGGGTTCAAATCCCGGGTCTCGCACCTCTGATATTTTCATGTGCGAATCATTTCTAACATGATTACCACTTGCCTTACGGTGAAAGAAAACATCGTGAGGAAACCTGCATGTCTGAGAGAACTAGCAAGTTTTCGAAAGACATGTGAAGTCCGCCAATCCGCACTTGGCCAGCGTGGTGGACTATGGCCTGATTCCCCTTGTATTGTAGAGAGGCCCGTGCCCAGCAGTGGGACGCTAAAAAAGGGCTGAATACATATAACAAAAGAGGATTTTTTTAAACATCCCTAAATAGGTGAAAAGCTGTGATAAAGTTTGTATTGGATATATTGATTATATTAAAAAAATATTGTAGGTGTATTATGTATTTGAAGATACATTTGGCTCAGTTTTTACTGACTAATACGCAATCTGACGAAATGTTTTGTTTCGACAGCTTACAATCTCGCGAGATAGATTACAATCTACCGGCACTTACAATTTTACGGTGACATATATATAACAAAGGCAAAAGAGTTTTTTTTGTGGATTGAACGCGGGTGAAACCGCGAGTTCTGCTAGTAATCATACATTATTTGGATACTTTTGAAAACTATTACCTTGTTATAGCGGTATTTACAAAGCGTGCCGAGTCATAAAAATAAATTCAAATTTCGCCTCCTTTATGTGTTTTTTATGATAATATCAACTAAGATCATTTCTCATTCATGGACCAAGTTGGGATTTAGCGTCAAAAGATAAATCAATTGTTATCTTTAATATTTGGTCTTTCCTTATTTTTAACCGACCTCGAAGAAGGAAGTGTGATTTTTTTATTTTAAGTTACACAATAACTTTGCCTATTATATATATATATATATATATATATATATATATATATATATATAAATTACTTATGAATACGGTATTCTTGAAGACTATATCATCATCATCTTTCTACCTATTTCCCAATCACTTCGGCCGGTCGGCGCAGTACATATTCCGTACTCCTGATAGAATTTGACAAAAGTTTTACGACCGGCCGCCAGCCTGACATCAACTTCCTTGGGAATTATTTATCACGGACGCCTTGTTATATGCATATTCCATATTGTTTTCCTTTAAAACATTTAATGTAATTTTCTGATATATTTTAAAATAAATTTCAAACACACAATGAACTTTCTTTTGACGTTGTCAAATTTTAGTACGTGTATAGCATTCATAATTTATTTATTTATAAGTTCACAAAACCGACATACAAATGAAATAAACAAGCTTAATTATTATTATTCAAAAGTATACAATCAGACAAGTGATGTCTTCTAAGATGTGAACATCACGTGCATATATGAACAGAACTAAGTATTAATTATAAAAATATAAACTATTTAATAAGGCTAAATTAAATTAAATCTAATTATTAATCTATTATAATATAACATAACAATATAATATAATATAAATATAGTACAATCCGACTTATCTACTTTTGTTTTATGCTACGAAAGTAATATTTAAACAGCTTTTTCTTTAACAAAGGCACAGAGTCACTGAAAATATCTATACCATTTGTTAGGGTGTTTGCTACGGATACCATTCTATAGATAGGACTATGTTGGCCTAAGTTGGTTTTTGTTACTGGTAAAAAGAAGGTTTTGCGATTATGCAATCGAGTTTGTTGGCGGGGTATTGAAAAATGCAAGCGTTCCAGTAATTCAGGGGTATCAATTAAACCTTTAACTAATTTACACAAAAGAGTTAGATCTGCTATTTTTCTTCGTTCTTTTAATGGTAACATATTAAAATGTTCTAGACGAGATTTATACGAATGAATATCTTTACAGTTTCTTTTTAAATATGTTAGATGATACAGAAAACGTTTTTGTACCCGCTCGATCCGGTCTGAATGCACTTTGTATCCTGGATTCCATACTGAACTGCAATATTCCAAGATGCTACGGATTAAACTGTTGTAGACTAAAATTGATAAACTTGGATCGTCAAATCTTTTCATAGTACGCACTACAAATCCAGACAGCTTTGAAGCTTTAGCTATAACGAAATCGATATGAGGACGAAAACTTAACTTAGAGTCTATGATTACACCTAAATCTCTGATTTCATGGACTTCTGTGAGAGCTGTATTATTAATTTTGTAAATGTAATCATTAAAACGGGATTTTTTACGACTAAATTTAATGTAGAAACATTTATCTGTATTTAATGTCATTTTGTTTTCTATACACCACGAATTCAATGAGTTAATATCGTTTTGTAGCGTCGTTATATCATTTAAATTATTTATATTTAGATATATTTTTATATCGTCAGCAAACATTTTAAAATTACATTGTAAACAACTCGCTAGATCATTGATAAAGATTAGAAAGAATGTGGGTCCTAAATGTGACCCTTGTGGAACTCCCGAAGGTATATTATATTCATATGATTTATAAACGTTAAGTGATACAAGTTGAGAGCGATTTTTTAGATAGGATTCACACCAACGCAGTAGTGATCCGTGTATTCCCATATGCTCGATTTTCAATAGAAGCTGGTCATGATTTACTAGGTCAAAAGCTTAAGTATAAAACCATATTAAATAATAAAATATATTTAAACGAGCAATTCTTGTATTTTTATTTATTTATACTGGCGATCTCGGAAACGGCTCTATCGATTTCGCTGGGTATGTGGGGGTTTTCGGGGACGGAAAATTGATCTAGATTAGTCTTATGTCTAGGAAAACGTGTGTTTTCGAGTTTTCATGCGATTTTCTTTCGCATTATTTTCCGCAAAATATGGGCGATAATTTCTTACGCGCAGGAATAAGCATCGTGGTCAAGTGTCCGAGGTGCAAAATTGACATTTACAGGTGGCCGGGTTCAAATTGTGGTTGGATACAAAGATTTTACTTTTGTTTTTTTTTTGTATATATTCCAGGTTTTAGTTTTTTTTATCTAAAAAATACGATATAACAAAAAAGAACTCCAAGCGAAGCTCGGTCGCCCAGGTATTATTTGTTTAAATACCATAGCAATAATTATTTGTTAAGCATTTTTGTATTTTGCAATATCGATAAAATATTATGGTAAGATTGAATGGTTATAAATTTTTTTAATATTTATTTGTTAAAGTAAAATAATTTAGAAATGATTCAACGAAAAAGAGATTATATTTTAATTTACCTAAAAATTATAAATTGCTGTAACATTATTATTTTATGTAAAATAATCTAGCTCCATTTATTGTCCCATGAATAGATTGTGCATGTATTCTGACTAAAATTGCCGTAATTTTGAGGCATGGAATTTGTAATTGGATTCGTTGCCATTAGCGATAGTGTTCGATATCCTATAGTGAATCAGGATATTTTATTATTTTTAAAATTGCTTTATTGCATGGAAATCTAATATTGCCGGTAATTGAAGGTTGAGCGAATGTGTGCATTGACTGCCGACTATCTACACTGTGGTGTTTGTCGGTTAGTTATACATCATTTTTAGGGTTCTGTAACCGAAGGGTGCCAACGGAACCCTATTACCAAGCCTCCACTGTCCGTCCGTCCATTTGTCAGAAGGCTGTACCTCATGAACCGTAAGAGGTAGAGAGTTGAAATTTTCACAGAGTATGTATTTCTACTGCAGCTATATTAACAAATAATAAAAGTAAATAAGAATAAATAAATAAAAGAAACATTTTTTAACGTTCGTAATCGATCTTCGAAGTTAATATACTGCATACATAGAGTAAAAGTCATATTAATGAAAAGTATATATACGATGGTACGGAACCCTTCGTGCGTGAATTCGATACACATGTGATTTTCTATAATCTAGATTATAATTTTTCAGGATAGTTAACACAAAGGAACAGACTTAATTAATTTTTAAGCACTAGTTTAGCACGTGCCTCGTGTGATATTATGTATATGTATGTACGTACATAAAGGAATGTGCTAACTATTTTTTTTTTGTTTCTTTGTACATGCTGACCTCTTTGACATTCAGTCAGATTTAAAGTTCTTTATGCCTTTCTAATAATAATAATAATGAACACTTTAACCTTATCGCTATAAGCGATCTCTTCCAGGCAATCTCCGGGTAGAGGAATCAGTATATAAAATCGTAGGTATACTTGCATACATACATACATACATGCATATATATATATATATATATATATATATATATATATATATATATATATATATATATATATATACCATAAATATATCGAGAGTATATAAATCGAGAGTGATTCCTAGTGGTACCGCAAACCAAGTTTTTTAGATGATTGGAAATCCATGGGCTATAAAATTGAATTAATTCCTAAAGTTAGCATAAAATGTCGAGGGAAAAGATTTTGGCTGTTCAAAAGTGTAGAGTTTTCTGTGTATTTTACGCAATGTCTTGGAATTGGTTTAAATTTTGCTTTTGCTAATGAATAGAATATGTGAATGATTTTATATAATATTCGATAAAAAAAAACCACTTCTTAGGTTATAACATTTGAAGTGTTAATATAAGATATCTACGTTATTATTTTACTTAAAAAGTAAAATATTCTTAGTTTTTAAATTTTTAATACGTTATATTAATTGGGTAATTTGGGTTGATATTATCATAATTCTTAATAATATCTCTTACTCTTCTTTTTTTGTCTCTCCCGTGACCATGTTTGCTGTATAGTACTTTTCTTTTTTTTTATATTTGAGTCTTAATACCCACAGACATACATCCGTGCCTTTTTCTGAGCTATTTTCATGTTTTGTTGTTATTTTTATTTTATTTATCTGAGATGGATTCGTGCGTTTACAATTTTAGAACCAAAAAAATGTTGCGAATAAAAAGAAAATTTGAACAAAGCTTTGGGATCGGGTGGGCTTTAGGAGTCCACCCATATGCCCACACATATGTATATATACCCATGCTGTATATTATTCCAAACATTGGAAACCAAAAATTATAATAATTAATAGTTTAAATATAACTATTAATTACTAGCGACTCACCCTCGCTTCGCTCCGGGTTCGTCCCTAGACGAAAACAAATCTTTCCCGCGGGAATTGTAATTTTTTTCAGGACGATATCCTTCCTCAATAAACGGGCTACCTATAATGCAAAAAGAATTTTTCAAACCCGATTAGTAGTTGAGATTAGCGCGTTCAAACAAACAAACTCTTCCTCTTTATAACATTAGTATAGACGATATAATATTTTCGAATATGTAATATTCACGTAAATTTATGAAAGTGATATTTAATAAAATAATTTACATAAAGCGATCTCATTATAACTATCGTTTGTTTAATTTACACAATTATTTAAATGATAGAAGCAACCACTTGCCCAATTCTAATACTTGCAATACACGATTCAACAACAGATCGATGACTGATAGACCGTTTTCAACCACGAAGCTGTACATGGAGACATTTGGTATTCTAAATAGATGGGCTAATTGATTGGTTGAACTTCAACTATGGACGAATAATTCATGCATGGTTCCATTAAAACTGAAATTACCGGAATTATTTTACACTAATTAAGAGTTTTTACTTAAAAACTTCTTACTTTTTGCTTAAAAGCTTCCCAGTGTTGAGCCTAAAATCAAGCGATAAACCCTATATATATAAAGCCTAAAATCAAGCGATAAACCCTTGTGAAATAAGAATTTTATTAAATAAAAGGACTTTTTTATAAGGTTGAAATTTTTTGATACAGCTCAAGGTAAAGTCGACTAGTTTTTAAAAGGTGATGTAAGAAATTTAAGCTAAAAACTAATTTCCAATAGAATTGATTAACTAAAATCTATTATTGGGTGTACCTCTATGTAGGATATATCATCAAATTTCATTTAGGACAATTTGTGTCAGAAACGTTCGGGATTTCTACAAATTACAACATTTAATTACAGGGTTTTTATATTTAATTTACAGGTAATAGTATAATTTCTATTTCCCAGAAATTCACTGTTTTATACTCTATACATATAATAAAATTCTGAGTCAAATCTGTAATCATAATATAATCTTATTGAAATAGTCATTATTATTGATACAAGGGCCAAATCTATAGTTTTTAGAATTTTTGTCTGTCTGTCCGTTATCGCATCACGGAAAAACCACTGGAGGGATTTTGATGAAATTTGGTATGGTGATAGCTGGTATAATATAAAGTAGATATTGTCATTTTCAGAAAGCTAGCTTTTTCGATGCTAAGCTACATGGAAACTAGTTAAGTGTTTTAACAATAAACCCACAATAAACATTACATTGGTCTTAATATAAAAAATCTAAATATCATAAAAAAAAACCTTTTAATTTATATTATTATTTATTAGTCATTTACATATCTCCTCGTGCTCCTACGATCTACTCTGCTATCAAAGAAGTATTGGCAGCAAAGCAACCCTGCATGGTACACCGCCCACTGAAATAGGCCATCTCACATTATATCTCTTGGCTTTATGGCCAGCTGGATTGCAGGACTCCCCTATACACACAATGACAAGGAAAACATCGGGAAGATAATTGAATTTCCTAATGTAAAGTGAACATTGTTCTTTTTTGGAAATAAATATCTTTAACCCGAAGATAACTAATGGTAGTCTATACTATCCAGATCTATCCGTGTGTTCAATTTCATTCAAATCCATACAGCCGTTTTAGTTTGAAGTAACAAACATACAAACATATACATACAAACTTTTTTATTTATAATTATAGTCCGATAATAGTATTATTTATTCAAAAACCCTTTGTTCCATAAACAAGGATAAACTTATTGTGTCTCAACTACAGCCAATATACGGGCCAAAGGACAAAGTAACGTAAAACATTTGGCGCACTTTAATTGCACCATCGAACACCCTGTATAATTAATGGTCGCAGATAGCAGAAGCCAGCGGGAAATTTGAAATATGGCACATTTACATGCATGTTGTAATATTTGGAGGGTTCTTTTAGGTAAAATTATAAGTTTTATTTGAACCCGCTTTTCCATATAGGAAAAAATCAAATAGAAATTGAATTGAATTATGCATCTTTAAATCATAATCTACATTCTACAAGCCTACGAGTACAAATCGAAAAATTTTCCTTATTTCAAGTGCCACATTCAAACGAACACGATGAAGTGACATTGTTTCGGCGGTTATCATTTTTTGGCATCCTATTTGGTTTATTTAAAAAAGCAAAACTTTTAAGTTTTAAGCTAAAGTTTTAAATAAAAAATGACAAATAGATTTTCTATACATATAATAAAATTTTAACTGAGTCGACTGTGTACATTAAATATGGAAAATCGTAATGAAAATATAGCCATTATTATCGATACAGAGGTCAAATCTACAGTTTTTAGAATTTTCGTCTGTCTGGGAACGCATCACGAAAAACCACTGGAGAGATTTTGATGAAATTAGGTATAATAATAATAGCTGGTTATCCGAGTCAATATACAGGATAATTTTTACTGCGGGAAAATATCTCATCTCTGAGAAATCTATACTAAACGTTACAACGTACACGAATACGAGCGGAGCGAGGTTGAGTTGCTAGTATATTATAATTATTAATTGATATTGCTTAGTGACATCAAAGAATAGGTACCTTTTACTAAAAATAAAAACTGCATTCAAATACACTTTATAAGTAATTATTCCACTTTACGTGTTGATTTTTCTTGAAATTCATTTGAAATAACGATTTATGTATCTCAAAGCTTATCAGTTTCTAATAATATTTTATAGCCCCATTGGGGACACGTTCGCTTTGGAAACAGGGTTCAACTACAAGTTATGAGAAGTGGTAGTTAGATTATTTATATTATTATAACTATTGCTAAAACTTAAATATTGCGTAGGTTTATGTGAAACCTAGCGTTTCCCGTGACTCCGCAAGTGTAGTTCAATGATTATGTATGTACTAGCGACTTACCCTCACTTCGTTCGAGTGCGTCCCTAGATACGTTTTAAGTTTTTTGAGCGAAACAATAATTTTTTTCTAAAATAAAAGTCGCCTAAATTACTCCTTATAATATCAGCTATCTGCCAGTGAAGGTCCTGTTAAAATTTGTCCAGTCCTTTCGGAGATACGCCAGAACAAACAGACAGACTGTCAAAAATTTTAAAAATTCTGTTTTTCTTATAAGTACTGTATATAATTCCATATGCATTTAGTATAAAGTTGTTATTTTGACATTACAAACATACACTCCAATTTTATTTATCTGTATAGATATATCTTAAAAAAATATAATCTATGTACAACTCTGATGTATAAGGTATATTGATGTAAAGTTTCATCAGTTCAGTAGTTTTTGTGTAAAAGAGTAACAAACATCGATTTATCCCACACATCCGTATAAAACTTTCACGTTTATAAAATTACACTATTAATATGTATGTATAATAAGAGATTTAAGCCAAATATTCATTCGTAGGTATAGTAACTTAGCAGCGTTGTTAGCGTATCAACGTATTAAATAGCTCAGAAACAATTAATGATGTATGTATGTATTCAGCCCTTTTTAACGTCCCACTGCTGGGCACGGGCCTCCCTTCATACGAGGGGGATCAGGCCATAGTCCACCGCGCTGACCAAGTGCGGGTTGGCGGACTTCACATGTCTTTCGAAAACTTGCTAGGTTCTCTCAGACATGCAGGTTTCCTCACGATGTTTTCCTTCACCGTAAGGCAAGTGGTAATCATGTTAGAAATGATTCGCACATGAAAATATCAGAGGTGCAAGACCCGGGATTTGATATTTATTAAATTTTTAATAATATTTTATTTATAGACGAGAAAATATATGAAACATTAAAATAAAAATTATCAATGTTCTTATTGATAGTGGGTTATGTGAAGTCACGGGGAAAACTTAACTTAAATTACCGCAGTTTTTCACTTCGATTTGAATTACCTTTTAGGTAAGACAAAATTTATAATCGTGTCACACCTTTAAGTCTATACATATAAAAAATTGTAACTAAGTCGAATCTGTACATTAAATATTTTTTTGGAATATCTTATTGAAATAGACATTAATATCGATACAGAGGCCGAATCTATAGTTTTTGGATTTTTTGTCTGTCTGTTGTCGCATCACGGAAAAACCATTAAAGGGATTTTGATGAAATTTGGTATGATGATAGCTGATTATCCGGGTCAACCTGTATGTAGGATACTTTTTATTGCGGGAAAATATCTCATCTCTGAGAAATCTATACTAAACGTTAAAACGTAAGTAGGGACGAAGCCGAGCGGAGCGAGGGCGAGTCGCTAGAATTTTAATTTTTTAAATTTTAATTTAATTAATTATAAGTATAACTATAACTTAATTCCTTAAAATAATAAATTAGCCCTATTCCTACATAAACATCCTACTATTGAGCACTGGCCTCTCCTTAACACTAAACAGTTAAGTCTAACACGCTACATTGGACAACTATTCACGTCTTTCGACAAATATTCAGGATAAAGATTTTCCTGCGGGAAAGACGATACCTAAAAAAATCATATCGTACATCATATATAACCATACTCATAGATATATACCCCTCCTTTTTGCGCAATCGGGTAAAATATATGTAATTTGTAAACACTTGTGAAATAAGTAAGCATATTCAACCGATTTTCAATACAGAGTATGTCGTTTTTTGAGATAGCGGACGAAGTAAGCAGTCACTTTTCTGTCTACAGGATTTATATTTATTTTATATTGTCTTTATCTACGTAATGTTGATATATCTATGTCTCATCCATATTTTTATTCTTTATTACATTAAAATAAGGCTATTTTGATTCCTACAACAATTGAAGGGAATTTTTAAAGCGATATCCTTAAGACAAAATTTACAACACAGCAACATTATATATAGATACATAATCTATACAGATAAATAAAATTGGAGTGTCTGTTTGTAATATTAAAATAACCGCATTTTACTAAATGCATATGGATGTGTACACGGTACATATACCCAAACAACATCTTTTACAATTTTTGTCTGTCTGTCTGTCTGTTTGTTCCGGCTAATCTCCGAAACGGCTGGTCCGATTTTGCGGGACTTTCACTGTCAGATAGCTGATGTTGTAAGGAGTAACTTAGGCTACTTTTATTTTAGAAAAAGAATCAGGGTTCCGCAAAAAAAATATTAAAACCCATGAAATTGTGAACAAAATCCGCGTACAGCGTACGTAACCGAGCGAAGCGAGAGTGAATCGTTATATAATTTAAATTAATATCTTAGGAGTATCAAGTTACTATTTATGTATAAACATAGCTAACCGTGAAAACGTACCTAGGGACGAACGCGAGCGAAGCGAGCGTCAGTCGCTAGTATAAAAATATAATTAAAAATATAATTAAACTATCCCTTAAAAATAATTCTTCAAAAGCGACATTTACAGTACTAATACAACAAAATAGCAAAGCATTGCGCGTTGTATACACATACATACATATTATATGTACATGTTTTCCCATATCTATGTCATAGTAATAAATCATTTACCATATTAGGAAGAAAAGTGGAAAGAAAAAAAAACATCAATGACATTTATCTAATTACGGTATCGTGATAAGGGGTGTAAAAGGGGAAGGGGCAAATCCCGCAGTCGGTTGGCAGCATTCGTCCACGTCGGACCTGCTCACCCAGTCTCTCCTGACGATCTTACACGGAAATTTTTGAACACTTGGAACTTTTAAAACTAAATGGCTTAGTGCGTGAAAAGTGTAGTGAAATTTTAAGGATATATGATGTGATGACAAGTGATTTTTGCAGTGAAATTTAGTTGTTCAAGATGACTGTTCTTCTTGTTCTCGGACTTTTTGTTGGTGAGTTTTTATATGAATATTTCTAAATATATTTCTTTGTTATTATTAAACGTTTTGAATTATTGTACAGAATAAAAAAATATTATACAACTCAGTGATGAACACACAGAAATGTTATTTTGAATGATGTAATTAAAATTATTTGACTATCGCTTGGTAAATGTCAGGTTTAGTTAGGTTTTCAATTTATGGAGCGGACCAATTACATCTCTAATAAATCAAAGGGGTAAACTTTATTCAGAGCGAGTTACTGATATACATATACAGATTACTTATTAATTTTTTATACATATATAGATAAAAATATATTTTATTTTAATCTTAGTTTTCCAACATTGTTCTAAAGTTTCTTTCGAATCTGAGTTCGTCTTTAATTTTTAAAGTCCTTAATAACGGATTTATATAATTATATAAGTTTTTGACAACATATTTGGCTCAGTTTGTAGTAACTCTCCTAGCTGCACCAGCAGTCGCGGGTTCGACTCTCTCTGGGGGCATTCATTTATGTGATGAGCACGAATGTTTGTACTTCAGTTATGGGTGTTTATATTTATAATACGTATATTGTATGTATTTAAAGTTATATATGTGTAATGTATCAACTATCTGGTATCCATAACATAAGCCTCGTAGCTTACCATGGAACTAGATGGTGTTGTGTGTTAATTTCCCAACATACAGATTCAATATTTCGATTTTATGTATATGAAAATCATTATTATATATCCCTATTTAATTACGACCTTACAAGATTTCTAAAGGAACTTTCACCTTTGACATTTCTATAAATGTTTCCATCGTATTATGCGAGTGATGAATTGCCTTACACGATTGGCAAAGCTAATTTATTCAGTATTTATTTTGCCTTCTAGCATGACGCACTCAGTATTTCTCGATTAATCTAAGAAACAGGCTTAATCTGGTTAAGTGGTTGAAAATACAAATACAGTTCTTTGCGAATTTCAAATTTGCAATCTCGTTTATATTTTGATTGTAAAAGACTGTCTAATCTCGTGGATTCTATATCGTATGAAAATATTTGAATGGTCTCAAAGGAATTTAGCTGTTCAAGGTGACTGTTCTTCTTTTTTTCGATCTTTTTTAACCGACGAAAAAAAGGAGTTTTTAATTTGACACGTTTTTTTACGTTTTTTTTTGTGTTTGACTACGCATAACTTTTTACGATGTAGTCCGATTTCGATGACCTTTTTTTTATTAAATACGGTTAACGGTATACCTCAAAGTTGGTCTCATTTAAATTTGAAAAAAAAACATCCCTAAAAGTAGATAATAGGGGATGATTGATTTTTCACATACTGAATTTTTAAAATACTTTCTTTTTATTTTACTACTATGTACTACGTTTACACTTAAAATAGAAAAAAAATTACGCTTTGATTTGTATCGTCTGGCACAGTTAATGAAAACTCCCATTGACTTATAATTTACTTGTTAGTATTTTTTTTTGAACTCAGTTTTGTTGGTGAGTTTCTCTATAGTAATTTCTAATATAATTTTTTGTTAATGTTAAACATTTTCGATTATTGTTAAAAATAGAAAATCATTATATGTATAACTCAGTGGCGAACTCGCTTAAATAATTGTCAGTACCTGGGCGACCGAGCTTCGCTCTGAGTTTTTGGCCAAAAGTACAATTTTTTTTTTAAATTAAAAACTTGAATAAAAAAAAAAACAAAAGTAAAAACTTTGTATCCGACCAGGATTCGAACGCGGACATCTGTGATTGTTAATTTTGCGCCTTGGCCGATTGACCACGATGCTTATGCCCGAGCGTGCGAAATTACCGACCATATTTTGCGTGGAATTAATGCGAAAGAAAACCGCATGAAAACTCAAAAACACACCTTTTTCCCAGACATAAGGCTAATGTAGATCGAATTTTCACCCTCGAAAACCCCCACATACCAAATTTCAGCGAAATCGTTAGAGCCATTTCCGAGATAGCCGGTTTATATAAATATATAAATAAATAAATATATTAGATTTTTAATAAAATAATTAAAATTATTAGACTCTATCGCTTGGTAAATGTCAGATTTAGTTAAGTTTTCAATTTATGTAGCGAACCGAGTTACATTTCTAATAAATCAAAGGCTTAAATTATATTCAAATCGAGGAGTGGATATAGATATATAGACAGATTACTTACTTTATTGTTTTGTATGTAGCTACATACATAAAAATCTTACTACTATATAAATGCGAAAGTTTGGATGGATGGATGTTTGTTACTCAATTACGCTAGAATGGCATAACGGGCGAAAATTGGCACAGTGATAAATTATAGTCTGGATAGCACATAGGATAATTTTCATCCCGAAAAATGTACGGTTCCCGTGGGATAGATTCGTTTTTGTTTTTCACTAGGGACAATCCCGAGCGAAGTAAGGTGAGCCGCTAGTATTATATTATGTAAGTACTCGTATAATATTGATGAAGGTTATCTAATATCATGCCTTTTAGCAGTGAAGTAGTTATATACAAATAAACTACGCGAGCGGATTCGCGGGTAAAAGAAAGTCAATAAATGTTGGCTTTCTGTAGGCCTTATTTATATAAACTTTAACTACGCCAAAGCTTATACTATTCTGTACATGCAAAATGCTAAAAAAGAGTTCAAAGTTTTCTCTTCACGTATTAATATATAATTTATAGGTATACTTAAGCTCACCCATATATATATATATATATTTGCTTAAACAAACCTTAAAAATTAACTGTCTATTTATGACTTTTGATCTCTGAACTTCTTCCTAAAACCCTTGAAAAGCTCAACGTGTTTTAACGAATTTTATGGCATAATAGGATAAAGGGATTTAAGCAGCAAGAATATATTACTTATTATGCCGAAAAAGGAAAATGATGGGATATAGAGAAGGATAATGACTAAATCGATTTTGATGAGGTTTATACTAGCGGGTTCACTATCTTGAAATTTCGCCGAAGGTTTAAATTTCTGTCGCTAGAAGCAGATGAGATTCATGTGGCAAAGGTAGTACGTTTTTATAAGGTTTTTGTTCCATAAACATTCTTTTTACGTCGTGTACATGTAATGGAAATGTCGACAAAGAAATGAATAAAAATATTGTACTAACACGACTACTTGTCAGACGCTGACTATACATACTGGCTCTCTATTGATTGAAATTGAATGAATTCTTGTAAAAGTGGTATAAAAGCTACATTTCCGGAGATGTGCACTTTTGAACAAACGAACATTTACTCATTTATTTATATAAATTAAATGTTTGCGTTTGGTGTTTGTGCTTATACAAATTGATGAAATTGAATGGTTATGATGCTATAATTATAATATACTAGCGCTTCATCCTCGCTTCGCTCGGGTTCGTCCCTAGATACGTTTTGACGGTTAGTATGGAAAAGATACTACATATTATATATACATAGTTCTGTAATTAAATTTTCCAGCTTTTTTTTTGGGTTTACCAAATTTTTTTTTAAACTACCCCTGGCACACCCCCAACGAAACAAAAAAAGAATTATTCGAATCGATCCAGCCGTTTTTGAGTTTTAGCGAGACTAACGAACAGCAATTGATTTTTATATATATAGATAGGCAGTGGTAGCACAGTGGTAACACGCTCGCTTGGGAAACCGAGTGAAGTGGGTTCAAATCCCGGGTCTCGCACCTCTGATATTTTTATGTTCGAATCATTTACAACATGATTACCACTTGCCTTACAGTGAAGGAAAACATCGTGAGGAAACCTGCATGTCTGAAAAAACTTAGCAGTTTTCGAAAGACATGTGAAGTCCGCCAACCCGCACTTGGGCAACGTGGTGGACTATGGCCTGATCCCCCACGTACTAAAGGGAGGCCCGGCCCCAGCAGTGGGACGTTAAAAAGGGCTGAATACATACATAATATATAGATATCACGTATAAAATTTTAACTACTTTAATTCTGTATAAATTATTCTTGTATGAGTTGATTGGTTAGTAAAAAAATGTATCATTTATAATAAATAGATTCATAGACATTTATAAAAAATAGATAGACTCATTTAAGATAACGCAAACTGTACAACGTACAGGTAAATTCGATGCTCACTTTACCTTTACAATACATTATTCTGTGATATCAAAAATGTTCGACAATTTTATGAAGTGGCTTCGTACGAATGAAAAATAACATTACGTCTAAAATAAAAGTCCATTCCTTCAGAAGCTTTCTTTCAATTTCAAAAATAAATATTTATATCTGTCAAAATGCTGTTGTTAACAACAGTAACTATCATTCTAAATAATATTACGTACTTCGACAAACAATAAAATAGATGTGATTTCTCATTGGCGATATAAACAGAAACTTAAATAAAAATATCAATATTTTTAACTTAAAAATTTAATTCCATAAAAATTCAACCCCTATTCATCAAGGGATGATTTTTAAGTTCTTTATTAGTAGTCGTCGTTGTAAAACATCAAATTGTACTGTTTGACGTTCGCCAAAGTAATAAATTATGACATTTATTATTTTTTTCTTAGATTTACGCGAATATTTGACATCTATTATATATATCTATAAATACATATAATAAAATTGTAACTAAGCCGAATCTGTACAATCAATATTTTTTGGAAAATCTTATCGAAATAGTCATTATTATCGATACAGAGGCTGAATCTTTAGTTTTTAGAATTTTTGTCTGTATGTCTATCTGTTACCGCATCACGAGAAAACACTGGACACATTTTGACGAATTGACATATTTAGTATGATGATCGCAGGTTATCCGGGTCAACATATGGGATATTTTTTACTGCGAGAAAATATCTCATCTCTGAGAAATTTATACTAAATGATAAAACGTAAGTAAAAACGTAAACAAAACTATTATTTTGGGCTCACCAAATGGTTGCTTTGGTTTTTGGGGAACCAAAAATCTAAATAACTCTGTGATAAAATTCGAAAAGACAGTTTCACATAATTAAAAAAAAAATCAAACAAAGAAATTAATAAACAAAATATAAATTGAACGATTCGTCAGAACATTATCCAATGGACTATTAATTATTTGCTATAACAAATTGTGGGGGAAATTTCTTTGAACCGGCGCCAGAATGAAATCGTCTTGGAAATTGGTAGCGGCGATATGGCTTTGGAAACTGGGTTACAGATACATTTGATAACAAACTTTATGCATCCTATGATAGAGCATTAAGTCATAATAAAGAATATGCTGTCCGTTTATTTTTATTAACGTTTACATTAAATATGTTGAATAATGACATTGAATCACAAAATTTTTGCTTCAAGAAATGTGAAATTTTCATATCATTTTACATAGTGATAAAAAACTTATTAGTATACTAGCGACTCACCCTCGCTTTGCTCGGGTTCGTCCCTTGGTGATTCTTTAAATACTTTACATACATAACTTTTTTATTTATGACTCGAGTGAAATACAACCAATACTAAATGTTAAAGCTAACCAAAATACATTGGTGAAAACCGCACCCAAATCGGTTAAGCCGCTTCTGAGATTAGCGTGTACAAACGCACAGACATACAGACAAAAACTTTAAAAATCCGAACGCAAGAGCGCTTGCGGCCGCTCGAAGTAGACGACGGCCGATATTCGAGGTTCGAACATCCATACTGTACTATCTATATAAATAAAAATTAATTGCCGAATGTATGTAAGCAAATTACTTCAGAACGGCTGCTGCTATTTAGCTAATTCTTTTTTTTGTTTTGTTTGTGATCGTCAGGACGAGGTCTGTGAAAAAATGTTTGGAAATTTGTACGGGAAAGTAAAAAATTTGGGTAAAAAAATCTTCTTATAAAAAGTGAGTTGACAGATTGACTAGATTTTTCGCAGTTTTTTTTTCATACTAACCGTTAAATCGTACCCGTAATCGTGAGTCGCTAGTAATATTATAAATGTGAAGTGTGTTTGTTTGTTAGTTTGTTTGTTTATTTGCTTGTCCTTCTTTCACATTAAAACAGAGTGACGGATTGCCGTGGTTTTTTGTATGGAGATAGTTGGAGGGCTGGAGAGTGACATAAGCTATTTATCGCGGGAGATTATCTTATTTCTACGGGAAAACACGTTATAATATAATCGGTATTATATATTATATTATAGATATAACGAACGGTTCCCGTGGGATAGCTTAGTTTTCGTTTTTCATAATTAGTTATAAGATGAAAATTAAATAGTTTATGTTTCGTCTTATTATTATTTGTTTAATATTGTACTCTTTCCCTAAATAAAAATAAATAATATACGTGTAGGAGCAGAGACAAGTGCGAAAGGTAGTATGTATAATTATAATCACAAAGCTTATTATTTTTTATCAGTACATTTATTTATAGCTAACGATGCAAAGTACCTATCACAGTATTCATATACCAAATGGTAAATACGTAATATAAATCTAAATAATTGTTCATTAACCAATTTATTTATTTAATTGGAAATTGAGTCCATATATAAACACATAGTAGCTACGAATATATTGACCAAATGCGCCACAAATAAAATTACATAAATTTTAAAGCACTTTATAAAAAAACTAGCTAGGGTGTTTCCCTATACAAATTTTCATCTCCATATTCACCTCTTTAAGAGATGATTTTCGGGATAAAAACTATCCTATGTCTTTCTCAGGATCTCAAACTATCTTCTTACTAAATTTCATTTAAATTGATTCAGTAGTTTCGGAGCTTGTTCAGTATAAACAAACAAAACATCTTTCGTCCTTATAATATTAGTAGAGATAATATTTACCACGATTTTCCAATGATGTAATTTTCACACTAATGTTTTCACTGTATTTATTTGCGTGCCTAAGAATAACCGATGAAGTAACTCATCGGCCATTTTTTCCAACTTCAAATAAAGTTCTGATGATTTATAACGGAAAACACGTTATATCAGAATAAATAATAAGCTTTAACAGGTAGCGGTAATGTAGCTTAATATTAGTGAAATAATTTAAAAAACTCACTTATTTCTATACTATATCTATTATAATTTACGGTTAGTATGGAAAATATAGTCGATTCTTGCTATGTAAAAAACTAAAACAAATCTATCCCACGGGAACCGTACATTTTTCCGGGATAAAAAGTAACCCGTGTTCTATTCCAGAATTTGTATCTCTGTGCCTTTCATCCAGATCCGTTCAGCCGTTCTGACGTGATTAACAAACATCCATCCGTCCAAACTTCCACATTTATAATATTTATAAGGGTTAATATAAATAATTAATTATTAATTTTACTAATCAGAGATAATATTTAGTATAATTTACCTTTTACCGCATACTTTATGGGCTAGCGAGGAATAAGCTAATATTTATACGTAATTTGGTATTTTAATTGATTGTAGGATATATATGTATAGTATTATTTTAAGGCATAAAATATTATCTACTTCGAGTATAAGTACTCTATAACACTATAAAATAAATGCGAGAATTAGTGAGTGAGTGTATGAGTGTGTCTATGTGTATTTGTTACTTCCTAATGCTGTAACGACAAAACAGTTTTTAACGTTTTATCTAATTAGCGAACGGAGTCACGGGGGCTAAGTTAGTATTGTTCAGAATACTGTCTAGTCTAGTCTAGTCTAGGCTAAACGTCTATATTGTAGGCGACGTTTACCTTGTGGAGAAATCGAACCTGCTATCAACAGTATGGCAAACAATAGGTAAATGTGAAAATTTAAATATGTACTCGTATATGTGTTTGTTTGTTACACCTTAATGCAGAAATGGATGAACGGATTTGGGTGAAACTTTGTACGCTGTTTATTATAAACTATGACCTGGAGTAACACATAGGTCACTGGGCACCTAAGGACGTACCCGAGAATAGCGAGGCTAAGTAATAGGTATACCAAGTATAGAAAGCTCAGACAACACTACGATAATGATGTATTTATTATATTATATGTGTTTTGTATACTAGTTTACGTTTTAATTAACATTTACCGATAATCATTATATTATTTAAAAAAAAAGGTCAGTATCGGACTCATAAGCTAATTCTTATGTATTGCTTTATCTATATATATATAAAAAAATATATACGGTCGAATTGAGAACCTTCTCCTTTTTTTTTGGAGTCGGTTAATTAAATACTAAGTAATTAATTCGAATCTGTACATTAAATATTTTTTTGGAAAACCTTATTGAAATAGACATTTGCTATAGATACAGAGTCCTAATCGCTAGTTATAATAGTTTTTTAGAATTTGTATCTGTCTGTCTTTCTGTCTGGGAACGCATCACGAGAATATCACTGGACAGATTTTAATGAAATTTTGTATGATGGTAGCTGGTTATCCGGGTCAATATATAATATACTTTTTACTGCAGGAAAATGTCTCATCTCTGAGAAATTCATATAAACCGTTAAAACGCACCTAAGGACGAACCCGAGCGGAGCGAGGGTGAGTCGCTAGTATAATATAATACATTATTTTAAAATTTAAATTTTATTGCAATTCTCGGTATGTAAATATAAATTTCTATTTCATTCGTATGGACCACATAATTTGATATGACAAAAGCTGTAAGTAGAAAGAGAAATGCAGCAAGAAATTTGCCAATATATAAAATAAAGTGTTCTGAATATGGCGTAACGAAATATCTAGCTTTGGGAATCCGATAAGAGTGACCTTTTGTAGTACAATTGGCTTTTAGCCTCAACCGTGAGTAGAATACGTAAGCCAAAGTAATAGTTGGTAGAGAAAAGTTTTTTAGAATAATTATTCTTACATTTTTTTTAATATCAATTCATTATTTTGATTTATTTGATTTTATAATAATTTTAGTAGAAGAAATGGCACCTCAAGAAGAAGAATCTACGAAAATGTCGCTTTTATTATAGTAAAAAGGGTGTGGAACACCCTTCCAGCATCCGTGTTTCATGCCACCTATAATATAAGTACCTTCAAGACAAGAGTGAATAGTCATCTCCTAGGCAAGCGCGCTCCAACATAGATCTCACCAGTGCTTTCTAGCGTTGATTGTCGTCAAGCGCAAGCCTATCTAACAATAAAAAAAAAATAAAGCCAAGTTTTTTTAAACGATGTTTTATTGACAAACGGATATATTTGTAGGCCAAATCGTAACTACAATGAATTTAGCTTTCTGTAGATGTGTAGATCTTCATCATCATCAATCATCTTCAGATTATCTTTAAAGTGAAAAGGACAATATTATGTTATACTCATATATTTTTGGCAGACGCCAAGAAAGGAGAAGGGAGTGATTCATTATATATACTACTTACTGATAGCCTTGTGTTCAAAAATCAACCATAACTCATTAACTTTAAACGTTATTTTGGTTCTTTTGTTCTTGGTTCTCGACCTTTCCTCAAACGTTAAAACGAAAATCAAAATAAATCTGCAAACAAAACTCGAAAACATACGTTATTTAAAATACATACATCTTGTTGTATTCTTACAATTATTATTATTATTTCCTTAGTTATTATTCAATATATTTTTTACAAGTATAGTATTTTTTATGCGTTGAATAACGAGGTGTACTCTGTAGAGGACAGTTTTATTTTATTTATGTTGTTATATGTAAGTACATGCCTGTGAACTATAAGAAGGTACATTCGACCGGAATATATGATGTATTTTATCAAATTATAATAGCTTATAAAAAAATAAATTATAAACGATAAAAAAACTCCACTGCGTATAAAGCGAAATAAAAAGACTAAAAAGGAGTAAACATCAAATCGGGTAGGCCAATTTGTGAATACCCCCCGTATTTTTAACATAGGATCGGACATACATACATACAGGTCAAACTACCCTCCTTGGGGCTTCGCCGCAGTCGGGTAATAACATTTAGTATGAAAATTTAATACAGCTTTTGCAAAACATTCATTTTCTCAAGATGAAAGATAAAGTCCGAGAAAAATAAACGAAACAAATTGTAATAAATGCGAATACAGAAGTTGTATCCAAATTAATTCCCAAAGGGAGTTGCAGGAAAATATTTTTCTTTGAATTCACCGTAAAGTACAATATGTTAAAATAATAATAATCACGTCTAAAAAGCTCAAAGTGTTTTATTTTTTTTGTATAATTATTATTAATTATTCTTATTGAATTATTAAAAATTCTATAAATGTTTTTATGATCTTTGAGTTAGTACAAAAAATAAAAATAATATAGAATAAAGACACTTTCAGTTTTAATATATTATAGACTAGCGACTTACCCTCGCTTCGCTCGGGTTCGTCCTTACGTTTTAACGGTTAGTACAGATTAGCATCATAATTAATTTCATTTCGTGATGCGTTCCCAGACAGACAAAAATTTTAAAAACTATAGTTTCAGTCTCTGTATCGATAAAAATGAATATTTTTATAAAATTTTCCAAAAAATATTTAATGTACAGATTCGACTCAGAATTTTATTTATCTAGCGAGACCTCCTAGGTACGTTCACTTGTAATTATTTTTTATTAGGTAAAAAGCTATTTTAAGGAGTACATAGCTGCAAGCTTATCACTTACAAATACCTTAACAGTATTTGTATCGTCTTGCACTCCAAAAATTTTTGGCGTTATAATTTTCCCGAAATTACAAAACATATAGGATACATTTTACTGCGGTAAAATATCTCATTTCTAAGAAATCTATACTAAACGTTACAACGTAAGTAGGGATGAACCCGAGCGAAGCGAGTGTAAGTCGCTAGTTTATATATATGATTAGTTACGTTATACTACTTATACAGACTAACAGTATGTATAAATAGTACATAGTAATACAAAGACAGAAGTTTGTTTATTTCATAGATAGTATTACGAATTCCATGATTAACTCTCGCAGGGATTCTCTTGTAGACCGCACATTAACAATAAGGCTAGCTTGGGCTGAATTAATATCTAGATTATATTATAATAAATTTGACTTAGGACACAATTGCTCTTGTTTCAGTCTATACTTGCTATTGACATGTATTGTGCTCCAAAAATACTTATGAGAGTATTATAGTCCATAATATACCTTGTTCTATTGAAACGATCAAAGATATGTGTATTTTAATTCTTTCTTTATTTTAGTTCGCATCGGTTACATCAAAAAAAAATTGCAAAGGGATTTATCGGAACATAATTTGATAGGGACAAATCGTTTCAAGATTCTATCGAAATATTTTCTAAATATTACAATCTATTACAGTATTTTTTTTTGTACACCAAAATTGGTTAAGTGCTAGTCGAATTTGCTTGAGGAATATATTATTTAACAAAAATAAATTTAGGCACTCATGATTATGCATAATCTATACAGATAAATAATTGGAGTGTCTGTTTGTAATGTCGAAATAACAGATTTATACTAAATCCATATGAATTATAAGAAAAACACAATTTTTAAAATTTTTGTCTGTCTGTGTCAGTCTGTTTGATCCGGCCAATCTCAGAAACGGCTGGACCAATTTTAACGGGACTTCACTGGCAGATAGCTGATATTATAAGGAGTAACTTAGGCTACTTTTACTTTAGAAAATGAATTAGAAAAAAATTAAAATGTACCTAGAGACGAACCGGAGTGCAGCGAGGGTGAATCGCTAGTGTAAAATATGAGCTAAACCTGCTGTTCTTTAGACTTAGTTTCAGAGATGAGGTAAGACTTTCTAGTATTATAAATAAGCTATTTATTTATTTACGGTCTACATCATAATTATGTTAATAAATGTTATACATAGATAAACACATAACTCAGTTATATGTTAACCTGTCATCTTATAAGGTGACATTTTTTTGCACTACATAACACTAAAAACTTTAAATACTTTAAAATTTTCATAGGTATATAGTACTAACATAGTCATCAACACTGTTAATAAGCACAAAAACTAGCACCTGACAAAATTAGCCACGTACGTACGTACGTTGAAACTAGATATAAAAAGTTTTCTCATTACCCAAATACGTTTTTGTTTGAAATTCTGATCAAAATCTTAAGACTACCTTTAGTTCCTTAACTTGCGCCACAATATTTGTTATGCAAAACGCCAGAACACGCTCCTTCATCCAGTAAGCCAGGATTACAACACCATTTGATTAACGTTGGAGTAAGTCAAGTGTACAGAGTGGTTTCCAGAATTGCAAGACGCTATAAATATTCTACGCTTAGAACTTGTGCTTTATTTTAAATTAGCTTTTCCTTGTGGCTTTACAAATGTTTTGTGTAATTAGAGATTATAAAGTTTTTGCTCATTCCACTAAAACAAGTGGCAATCATGTCTGTACATATGCCGCCATCATTAAAGTAAGTATATACTACGTTTATTCCTCACACTTTTACGAAATTTTAGTGTCTGAGTAGTGTCTCTAGATAAATGTACGGGAATTGTGTCCGAGTTGTTCACACTCCTTGCTCCACGTGAAACTCATTTTTAAGTACTATCTTCTACGATGTGCGGTGTATTGAAAATGTCTAGATTGTTCAAAAACTTTTCAACTACATCAGACACTTGGACACAACGTGTTCACACAACCGCTGATATGACAATGATTATTGTGTCGCAATAAACACAATAAGAGACACTCTCGTTCACACAGAGATACTCGATGTATATGTGACAGTCAAAACTACTTTTTAGTCAAAACAACTTTTGACTAAAGAGACTGGTCAAAAGTAATACTTTCTTAGAAAATAGTTTTCTTAGAGGATAGTTTTATTTTAAATGGTCAAAAGTAGTTTTGACTGCAGGCTTTGGTCTATAATAGTTTTGACTGTCATATAGGTAAAAACTCTTAACACCTGGATAATTTCTAAGAAATTAATTGTTTACTGACACGCCGGTGTGTACGCGATCCTTAACGTGTTAAAAAGTTAAGGAGCTTAAAGGTTATTAATAAAAAAATACATTTGGTTTTTTATATAGATAGTTAAATTCTATCCATATATGTATGTTTTCCTCTAATGATTATAGTCGAAATAAATATGAAAACAATGAATATACGCTGTCAGTATTATAAAGTCCACTAAAAACTATAAAAATGTCTAACGGTGGTTCACAATAACCTCTCATTCTGAAGTTTGAAATAAGCTCTATACAAATTAAGTCTTTCTATGGTCAGTAAAGAAAATAGAATATAGATACGTTTTGGATCTGCCGTAAGTCGCAGAGCCGTGAAGGGATAAAATTTTTACGCCGTTTTTGAATGGAATTTTTCGTAGGTTCTTATATAAGTACTTGTTTTGAGTAAACTTAGAAATATATTTTTTACTACCAACTTACCCTGGTTTTGCTCGAAAGCCTCTCCATGCCTTGAAGTATCCTTTTTTACTCCAGGTCATACTCACATTTCACATACTCATACAAACTTTACAATTTATAATAGTATAGTGACCGATATGTAATGACTTACTAAACAGAAACACTTTGGATCCATTTTCTCTGTAAAATCTACATATATAATAAAACTGTAACTAAGCTGAATCTGTACATTAAATATTTTTTAGAAAATCCTATTGAAAAAGATGCATATAAATAAGAGCATATAATTTACATTGAAAATTCAAAAAAGCTTTTTTATATTATATTTTATTTCCGCTGTTTCCCAAAATTTATATAAAAGCCTTATGAATGTTGTTTTTTATGGGAGCACAGTATTAGGTTTAAACACTCGTAAAACTGATTCCAGTTATTATATTTTTAGAGGGAAAAAGCTTTTGTTCATTCATAGTTTGATCATAAAATATTTATAATCCCATTATGTTATACTAATATAAATGTGAAAGTTCGGGGTCTATCTTGCGTTAACCGTTGAACGAATTTGAATGAATCATGGCGTATAGATAGGATATATTCTAGACTAAGGAATTCAAGACGTTATAAGGTAATAATTCAATTATTATAAATGAAGGTACTTTATAACACCGTGCCCAAATGCCCAAAAATACTGCAGAAATTCTTTAACCTGGTAGAGCCACGGGCAAAGCTAGTTTATAATATCAGTAACGTTAATACTGCTATTAAATATATTATTATTTACTGTTGATAAACTAGTATACTGGTTGTCCAGTGGTAACGCGCTCTCTTGGGGAATCGAATGAAGCGGGTTCAAATCCCGGGTTTCGCGCCTCAGATATTTTCATGTGCGAATCACTTACATAAATAGTACTTTTCTTATGGCGAAGAAAAATATCATGAAGAAACCCTGCATACCTGAAAGAGCAAGTTTTCGAAAGACACGTGACACGTGACACGTCAACCCGCACTTGGCTAGCGTGGTAGACCATGGCCTGACCCCCTCGTACTGAAGGGAGGCCCGTGTCCAGCAGTGGGACGTTAAAAAGACCTAAATACAAGCTATCATTAAATTATGTGATCTACGTCATAAGTATAACCCAATTTAATCCTATATACAGAGGCACTATGCAGGCTTTTTATCATGCATTTTATTATCATGCATATTTCAATTCACTAATTTTATTACTAAAGTTAAGAAACAGTTTAATTGATCAGTTCATCTTCTTTTCCGTAAGTAAATGCGTTTTTTTTTCAATTTCATTGTATGGTTCCAAGTCGAATTGAAATCAGATTGGATAGCTTTTCCAATTGCTTTTTAAGAAGACAAGCCGTTACTAGTGATTGACTTTATATGTGTTTTGTTAGCAAAATTTTCAATTTTAGTTCAAGGATTGCCAATTCATGGTATAGATGCTAATATTAAAGCAAAAATTTGTTTGTTTGTCCTTTTTTTTAAGTAGTTACTTTATATTAGAACTGATTTAGACAAAGATATCTAGATAGGTTATGGGTCGGAAAGTGTCGTGGGTGTTTTTAACCCATATACTTCTAGTATTAGTGGACGACACGCTTAGCTCAGTTTATAGTGACCCTTGTTGTGCCAGCGGTGGCGGGTTTGAGTCCCGCTGGGGGCATCCGTTTGTGTGATAGCACGTATGTTTGTACTCCAGTAATGGGTGTTTATATTTATAACTAGCGGCTCACCCTCGCTCTCTTCGACAAACAAAAACAAATCTATCCCACGGGAACTATAAATTTTTCCAGAATAAAACGTAGCCCATTTGTTATTTTGATGTATGAACTATAATATTATTGTAAAGTTTGATTAAAAATCAATCAGTAGTTTTTATGTACTAAGCTGTATAAGTCACTATAGATTTTTAACTATCCCACGAGAACTCTTTAATTTTTCGGGATGAAAAGTGTCTAAAATGTTGACCGGGGATATAAGGTACCACCATGTAAAATTTCATTTAAATTAGTCCAACAGTTTCGGACATTAGCCTGTACAAACACACAAACAGACAGAGACACAATAAATTAAAAAAAAAAACTGGATTTGTTCTATTTCTCTTCTTACATCCTCCTGATTCGGTTTTTAATATTTTTTTTCTATGTACAGACATTCGACCTCTACAGTTTTATTATATGTATGGATTTATTGATTCTATGAGTAAACAGCTTAGAAATGGGTAATGAGTTTTGCGATTGCGGGTCTTGCAGAATTAATTTTACATACAGTGTGGGTTTAGTACATAATATACTAGGATTATAAGGAAGCTGAGAGTGTTTTCGTAGAACAGTTTGTAAAAAAAAAAGTTTCTTTAGGGGATAATACATTACTTAGAGCGTAAAGTCTGCCGTGAGGAAATAGATTGGCTTATTGGACATAACTTTTAAAACTGCTCTTTGGGCCCTTTCCAGTCTCAACTTTAACGTTTTAGCTGATCCATCATAACACGTAATGCAGTATGATATAGCGGATTGACATAGTATACTGTTTTTTGACATTGGAAATCTACCACATTCCTTAACTTCCTGAAAATAAATATGAGCTTTCTCAATCGCAACGCTAATGAGTGGATTTGCTGTCTCCATCTCATATTGTTATCAATTATAACGCCAAGATATTTAAAACTGAAACTTTTTTCTAACACGGAACAGTTACACTCTTTAGTAGTCAGTGAACAGACGCGTGCACGAATTGACAAACAAGGTCAAGCCTGTACTAAAGTAGAGGGAGCTAAGGTAAAATATTTTGTCTTATCTACACTAAGAATAAGCAGATTGCAACCAAGCCAACTTATAATAGCTCTTAGAAAAAAATCTGTGGAATCCTGGGCTTTTTTCCATATTTTACCACTAGGAAGAAGTATAGTGTTTTCTGCTTAGACTAAAAGTTTACTAGGTAGGCTTAGCATGCAGAGCTCATTTATGTATATAAGAAAAAGGGTAGGGCCAAGAACACTTCCTTGAGGGACGCCGAAACTAACCGATTCATCCTTACTTCTGAAATTATCAATGCATACACACTGTAGACGTCTCTCAAGATAGCTTTTGAAAATAAATATATGTAGTTATATTAAAAACTATAAAATAGTCAAAACTTTGCAATTATTTTGCTTATGAATTTAAAGCTCAACAGCTTTTCTTCTATCTATTACCATAAACTTGCGACTTTACAAAAACAAAATTAAATCTATCCCACGGCAGCCATACATTTTCCAGGATAAAAAGCCAAGCCTATGTGCTATTCCAGACTATAATTTCTGTGCCAAATTTCATCCAGATCCGTTCAGCCGTTCTGTCAAGATTGACTAACAGACATCCATCCAAACATACAAATATCTTAACTTTCATATTTATAACATTACTATAGATGAGAAAATTTGTATGTGTGTTTCTGTGTTTGTTGTGTAATTTAGCACACAGATCGACTACGATCTACACACATAGGCTATTATTAGTAAGAAAATTATCCAAAAGAAGGCGCTATGTTAATATAATATTATCATAAATACAAAAGGTTCATACGAAGGTTCATCCAAGCGAATAGAAGGTGAGTCTTTGGTATATTATCGATATATTGATCTCGTTTAAAAATATTTTTGGAAGATTTATTCTTATTAAATAAGATGTAATATTCTGTCAGTTTCTCTATTTACTTTCTTACATGCTATTACATAATCACTAGAGATAAATAAATTAATTTTATTTTGCGGTTTCATTTACATCTATAAAACAATACAGCGCAAACTCGTTTTAAAACTGTCCTGGACTCTTTATAAGCTGTCAGTTCATTTTCCAAACTTCGTTTACCAAGCATAATGCAGCACTTCGCTTAAATTTATTTATTTTTTGATTATACTTAACTGAATTGATGTTGTAATCAACTTATTGTGTATTGTCATTGACTAATATTTTGAGGGGTTAACTATGTATTTTAAACTTTTAACTTATTTAAAAAGATAAAAAAGGCATGCGTCATATTGATTTTGTAACAGTGGTAGCGCAGTGTCACTTGGTAAAATTAGTGAAGCGCATTCAAATCGCGGTTCTCGCAAATATATTTATCGGTCTAAAAATGTCCAAATCATGCCAATATGATTATATCTTGCCTTTTGGTGAAGGAAATTATCGTGAGGAAACCTGCAAGTTTAAGGGAACCTTTTTCTTTCGAAAGACATAGTGAATTCTGCTAACTTGGCCACCGTGGTGGACTATAGCCTAATATTCCTTGCATTAGGGTAAGAGACTGGTGCTTAGCAGTAGAACGTTAAAAAAAGCTAAATCCAAACATGTGATTTTGTTTGTAAGAAATGTAGTCTTTGTTACCCGGACCACAGTGACGAATGGATGGACTCTTTAATAGTTTAGGCATTACAGTGGAAAATATATACATAATTACAAACATATTATATACATAGTCTACTAAAATTATAACCATTCCTTTTGACTTTGCCGCAGTCGGGTAAACAAGAAATATCCATAGTGCTGCAATTTTATTAAAGGTACGCAAACGTTCTTTTATTGCAATCTTTGAAGAAAACTAAAATAAATAGAAAAGTGAAAATGATGCTTGAAAAGATATTTTAATTACTTATAGAATACTAGCGATTCATACTCGCTTCGCTCGGGTTTATCCCTAGGTTGCTTCCACATACAAACTCTCATCCCCATTTTCACCCCCTTAAGGAATGATTTCCGTGATAAAAACTATGTCCTTACCTTTTTTTAACGTGTGGAAACCCCTGTTCCTGGGTACCCGCTGCTTTGGGGAAGCTGACGGGTTATGTGGGGCTCCTGCCGCGAAAAGCGCAGCAGTCTACCCACTAAAACCACACGGTGTTGCACACCTCAGTCGCATACTGAGGGTCTCAAACTATCTTCTTATCAAATTTCATCTAAATCGGTTCAGTACTTTCGGAGCTTATGCGGTACAAGCAAACAAACAAATAAAAAAATCTTCCCTCTTTATAATATTAGTATAGATATAAAGTTGAATAAATGAAAAAAATATTTAAGTGTCAAGCCTTTTCTATCTTCTTAACCAGATGACGTAACTTATGATATGACCTTTGGCTACATCTGTTTGATCTCATGATGATCTTAGTGACTTCTGTTTCAAATTATAATCCTTTGACCGACTTCTAAAACAGAGGTATTAAAGGAGGGTTAGCCGGGTGTAAGTTTTCTTTGTATGTATGTTACGTGATACCTGCGCCTGTTATGAATCGATTTTCATGGTACTTATCTTATTTAATAGGTCTCATATTTGTGGGGGTCTCATATAAATACAATATAAATGGTAACGTGAACATACATAATATTTATCTAAAAGGTGGGTTCCAACGTATATAATATGAAAGCTGTAAAAATTACTGAATCTGATGACTGCTTGGCGTAGTAGCCGAAACTGTTCATGCGGAGGTCGCGTATTCAAATTCCGATTGGAAAAAAGTCTTAGTAAGTATACATTATTAAGTATAGTTCATTAATTATTCATTATTCTATATAATGAGTTATGTACGAGTATATGATCATAATAATGTCCTCAGTTGACTGCACAGGAGATATTATAGTGCACAAGTGTACGTATAGATTTCTAAAAGATGAGATATTTTCCCGCAGTAAAAAGTATCCTATATGTTGACCCGGATATCATCATACCAAATTTCATCAAAATCTGTCCAGTGGTTTTTCTGTGATGCGGTAACAGATAGACAGACAAAAATTCTAAAAACTATAGGTTCGGCTTCTGTATCGATAATAATGACTATTTCAATAAGATTTTCCAAAAAATATTTAATGTACAGATTCAACTCGGCAAGAATTTTATTATATGTATAGCTGATATCTATACAAATATGAAAATAAAATCGAGATACTTGTCTATTTGTAATGTCAAAATACTAGCTTTTTACTAAATGCATATGAAATTATACCTATACGGTACTTATACGATTTTTGACTATCGGTCTGTTTGTCCCGGCTAATCTTCGAAACAGCTAGACTGAATTTAACGAAACATTCACTGGCAGATAGCTGATGTTACGAGGAGTAAATTAAGCTACTACTTTTATTTTATTAAAGAATTAGGGTTACGATCAAAAAAATAAAACGTACCTAAGAACGCACCCGCGCGAAGCGAGTGATAAAATCTCAGAAAACATTTTGTTAGCCATTCACTCAAAGTATTAACAAAAACCTTTTCATTATGGTTAATGAGAAAGGCAAATTAAATAAAATACGAAACCTTTAGTAATGAAAGGTATCACAGTTGAAATCAATGATTGTTTCGTAATCAGTTAAATTTCATTTCACCGGACGGTAATGGTTTAAATACTTTCTGTACATATCGCATTTCAAGTATTATAATAAACTAGTCTCTACCCACGACTACGTCTGTGAATTGTATTGTGTGACCCCTCTATTTGCTGTGCCAGCGGTCGCGGGATCGATTCCCGCTGGGGGCATTCATTTGTGTGATGAGCAAGAATGTTTATATATATTATGTATGTATTTAAAGTTGTGTGTATGTAGTGTATCAACTATCTGGTATTCATAACATAAGCCTCGTACCGTACCATGGAAGTAGATGGAGCTGTGTGTTAATGTCCCAACATAACATAATATTTATTTATTTATTGAGTTCGGAATTAAACCGTTGTTAAAATAATGTAAAAACTTCTATATTTTCTTTCATTAAAAGGTATTTATATAATGTAAATTGTACATAGGTTACATCGAATACTTGAATGACTTACATCGAATTACTATAATAAATGTGAGTTTGTACGTGTGTGTATTCACGCTGAAACGAACGAAATTGAACGCTTGACAGATTTGGATGAAGTTTGACCAGGAGTGACGTATAGGTTACTGTTAGGTACTAAGAGACAGACCTAGACTAAGCAAGAGAAGAGAGTACGTTGCCAGTTGTACAAATCTACACATACAATAAACTTGTAACTAAGCCGAATCTGTACATTAAATATTTTTTGAAAATCTTATTTAAATATACATTATTATCGATACAGAGTCCAGATCTATAGTTTTTAGAATTTTTGTCTGTCTGTGTGTGTGTCTGTCTGCCTGTCTGTCTGTTAACGCATCACGTTTACGTGATGCAATTCAACCATTGAAGGGATTTTGATGAAATTTGGTATGATGATAGTTGGTTATTCGGGTCAAGCAATGGGATACTTTTTACTGCGACAAAATATCTCATCTCTGAAAAACCTATACTAAACATTAAAACGTAAGTGGGGACGAACCCGAGCGGAGCGAGGGTGAGTCGCTAGTAAAATATTTTATTTTTTAGTCCATATCTTATGATATCTATGTGACATGTTTCTAAAAACCTTTACAAAATTTCAGGTGGTAGTTTAAATAGAATTGTCGTAAATATTTCCCGACCGCAGTCTCCGCTGGCGGTCACCGACAAAGATTTAACAAGTGACATCGTAGTTATATTGAGAGAGTTTTGTTATTAATTTCCCTACAATATATTATACTCTCTGACTAAAACACGGAAGCCTTACTAACTTTCTTTGTATGACGACTCATAAGTATTAAGTCTTCATATTGATTCATATAAGGCGTGACTTTATATCCTTTCCTTAAATACAACTGTTTATTACTTGTCACATATTATATACATAGAATGTTAATAAAGTATAAACTTTCATAGTAATTTATAGCCAGTTTCACTAACTACAGTATAATTAAGAATTATGGCATAAACTGTACCCAACTATAATACGATAGCAACAAAGGTACGGTGCAAATGGTAATTGAATTATGTATGTTTATTCTCTAGAAACTAGTTTTAGTCGATGGTTTTATTTGTAAATTATTGTTTTTTATCAGCAAAAAGTAGTGTTAGGCAGTAGTTATACACTGGTAACTCGCTTGGAAGACCGAATGAAGCGGGTTCAAATCCCGGGTCTGATATTTTCATGTGCGAATCATTTCTAACATGATTACCGATTGTCTTAACGATGAAGGAAAATATCGTGAGGAAAACTGCATGTCTGAAAGAACTTAGCAAGTTTTTTATGTGTAGTCTGCCAACCCGCACTTGGCCAGCGTGTCGGACTATGGCCTGATGCCCCTCGTATTGAAGGGAGGCCCGTGCCCAGCAGTGGGACGTTAAAAAGGGCTGAATAGTTAGTATTCGATATGAGATAAACGTTTGAATGAGAGAGAATCGCAGAGTTCCAATGATAGCGAAACGAAAACAATATTACACACAAAAATGGTACTTTAAAAAAATACAATTAAATACATGTGTAGAGGCGGCTTTATTACTATAAGCGATCTCTTGAAGGCAACCGATGGAACAGGATACAAAAGAAAATGAAAAGAGCGGTAAGGTGCATAAAGTGCAAGGTGAATTATATATCTATACTAATATTATAAAGAGGAAAGATTTGATTGTTTGTTTGTTTGTTTGCATCGAATAGGCTCCGAAACTACTGAACCGATTAATATGAAATTTGGTAAAAAGATAATTTGAGACCCTAGGACGGATATATATAGTTTTTATCCCGGAAATCATACCTTTAGGGGGTTAAAATGCGGATGAAAGTTTGTATGGGGAAACAAGCTAGAAGTGAAGCTCCGAGCGAAGCGAGAGTGAGTCGCTAGTGTATGATAAAAGAATTGAGTACATCTTCTTTTTGAAGTCGATGAAAGATGCTTTACTTCGTAAGTAACTAAAAAATGTATAAACGTAGTTAATTACCATTAAAATATTACCTCAATGAATAGGCCTAATTTTATAAAAGTAAAATGATAAAGTCACTTTCTTAAGGAAAATTGAGATCTTTTTTGAAGAAATGGTGGGATGTTCAATCGAGGCGGCCTTAAATACGTCTTATTCCACTAATTACGTGTACGTTCAAAAATTATTATGATATTTAAAGAAAAAGATACCTTTTAGTTGTAATTTATTATTGTTTTTGAGTAGGAGTGTTATTTAAAAATTTATTTTTGTATTCAGCCTAGTTGACGACACGTTTGGCTCAGTTTGTAGTGACCCTTGATGTGCTAACGGTCACGGGTTCGAGTCCCATGACTGGGAGCATTCATTTGTGTGATGAGAACGAATGTTTGTACTCCAGTCATGGGTGTTTATATTTATTATGTGAATGTATTTAAAGTTACATATGTATGTGTAGTGTATCAACTAGATAGTGCTGTGTGTTAATGTCCCAACATATTTATTTAATTATATTAAGGAAGGCTATAAGCTATCTAACATTATGATCAGCCTTTGGAAGTCGAGAAATTATGTATAAATTAACTAGGCGACTAGAGTAGCGTGCAAAGCTTGTGTTTGTACTTGCATTGGATCAAGAATGTAAATGGAATTATTTTTGCGTATGAAGAAATGTAGAATGAAATGAAGATGATAATAGGTTTTTTGGAATAGAACATTTTTAACTGAACTATTTTGCCTAGTGGTCAAAATTCGACCATTATTGAAAGGAAAACATACATATTATATGAATAGAAGAACTTGCTGTTTCCAAAAATTTTATTTATTTTATTGCTAACACTAAATCCCATCAATAACTATTTTGTCTTAGCCTATTTATATATAGACTAGCGACTTACCTTCGTTCTGCTGGGTTCGTCCCTAGTTACGTGTTAAGGTAAAGTATAGATTTCTCAGAGATGAGATATTTTCCCGCAGTAAAAAGTGTCCTATATATTGACCCGGATAAGTAGCTATCATCATACCAAATTTCATCAAAATCTGTTCAGTGGTTTTCTTGTGATGCGGGCACATATAGACAGATAGACAGACAGAGATACAAAAATTCTAAAGTCTATAGATATGGCCTCTGTATCTATAATAATGACTATTTCAATAAGATTTTCCAAAAAATATTTAATGTACAGATTCCACTCAGTTAGAATTTTATTATATGTAGGTCTGATTTTTTGAGTTAAGTGCATTCAAATTTTCTTTTTATATATAAGAAATCAAAAATACAACTCGCGTGCAGATGATATTAAGTAATTACTGAGTACAATAACAAGCGACAGCTGGGGAAAAGGAAAATCGTTAAAAACTCATACAACACTTCCATAGTTTATGACTAAAAGAAGTTATTTAATATCATATTTTTCGTAACTACAGATTTGAATCGATTAGAAAATAAACTTAATTTTTATTTTAAACCTTGATGCAAAAAGAGGGGCGTTATAGATTTTTCGTTTGTATCTGTATGTTTGTCTATGGTATCGTAACACCCAAACGGATGAACTGATTTTAATTTAGTTCGTTGCTTGCAAGGCGACTTTATTGAGAGTGTTCTTAGCTATCTATATTGTATATTATAAAATTGTAACTGAAACAAATCTGTACATTAAACATTTTTTGTCTAATCTTATAGAAATAGTCACTAATATCGATAGAGAGGTCGAATCTATAGTTTTTAGGACTTTTGTTTGTCTGTCTATCTGTCTATCTGGGAACGCATTACGAGAAAACCACGGGACAGATTTTGATAAGATTTAGTATGATAACAGCTGGTAATGTGGGTTAACATACAGGATACTTTTTAGTCCGGGAAAATGTCTCAACTCTAGGAAATCTATGATAAACGTTTAAACGTAACTAGGGACGAACCCGAGCGGAGCGAGCGTTAGTTGCTACTAAATCAATAAAATCAGTTGAACCGTTTGCAGGTTATCAACTCTTTTCTAGACGGTAAAAGGATATGGACAACTTCCAAGATATAATCGATTTGACATTGCAATGATACGGTAACTTTGGCCTGATGCTGCAGTATCACCTAGAACCTACAAATACTTAACTCTACTTAATACTGCATACTAATTTAAATACTGCAGTGATATCATGTTTACGCTTATATATAAATTTATTTTGTTATAACATTTTGGAACAAATATTGTTCTTATATAAGGTTTTACCTTTTAAGTTTATCTATATAGGTATCTAAAAAAAATTTCATTCATTTGACGACAGGTTTGGCTAAGTTTGTAGTGACCCTGCTTGCTGTGCCAGCTGTCGCAGTTCGAGTCCCACTGGGGGCATTCATTTATAATATGTATTTGTGTATCAACTATCTGTTATCCATAACACAAGCCTCGTAGTTTACCATGGAACTAGATGGTGCTGTGTATTATTTTTTTTTTATACCACGACGGTGGCAATCAAGCGTACGGCCCGCCTGATGATAAGCGGTTACCGTAGCCTATGGACGCCTGCAACATCAAGGGCATCACATGCACATTGCCGACCCTTTAAAAACCTATTTACTCCCCTTTTGAAGGGCTAAAGTATGGGGATACTGTAGCCCTCTGGGAAAACCTCAGCAGGAAGTTCATTCCACAGCGGGATGGTCCGTGGGAGGAAATTTCTCTGAAATCGAACTGTACGGGACCATTTGGGATGCAGTGTGTGGGCATGAACTCCCTGTCGATGGCGAGCGATGGGGTGCGGCATTATGTCAAACAATTCTTCGAAACACAACCGATACAGACGATAGAGCACACATAGGGATGCAAAATCTCTCCTTAGACTTAGGGGCTCTATATCGCTTGTGAGTATTGGATTGTCGACAATTCTCACAGTTCTCCTTTGAACCGAGTCAAAAGGCCCAAGCTGGTATGCCGGCACTCCCGCCCAGAGATGAGAGCAGTACTACATATGGGGACGGACTTGCGATTTATATAAAAGCAGTCTTTGCCCTGGCGTGAAGTACCGCTTCGCTCTATTAAGCACCCCAAGTATTTTGGATGCCAGCTTGACCTTTTCTTCCAGGTGTCCCAACATATTTATTTATATCTTTTGCGAAAAACGCCAAGCAAAGCTCGGTCGCCCAGGTTGTTTTTAATTTAAGAGTTATCATTATAACGCTACAATCTGCTCTAACATGCACCTGGTAGTAGTAGCTGTAAAGTTACATTATTTTTTGTTCTTTCATTATATTGATTCAAATACGTTTATCTAGAATCAAGTTTTAACGAATAACGTCCGTTAAAAGCGTAGTATTGCGTTACACTCGTATCTGAGAGGAAGTTTTATAAAGTTTGTATTAAGCACAACATTTAATCGGAAATATGTATTTTGCATTTCATTTTACTTCCACTTTATCTATAGTTTTCATAAAAAAATAATTTATTCCTGTAATATTAGGTAATGGATGAAATATTTTAAGTCATCTAGAAATATAATTTATTACTGTATTGGCAATATAAATAATAATCGTGTTTCTAAATACATTCTGATTTTTTTTAATTTTTATTAATATTATAATAGGTGCTTATGTATGCCGAAATGCTAACAAACCAACAAACAGTTGGCTTGTCTTTCTTTCATACAGCATAGGAACACCTAACTGATGTGATTTTTATATCGATATGGTTTAGAGGTTGGTTAATATTTTTATTGTGGGGTTTGTGGGTGGATGAGAATGATTTTTGACAATACTAAAATCATTAGGAATAATGGTAATGTAATGTATGCAAGAGATATAATACTATTTTATAATATTGTCTTATATTATTCAATCCGCCGTACGCGGATTTTGTTCACAATTTCATGGGTTTTAATTTTATTTCGCGGATCCCTTATTTTTTTTTTCTAAAATAAAAGTAGCCTAAGTTACTCCTTACAACAGCAGCTATCTGCCAGTGAAAAATGATGTTTTGGTATGTGTACCGTGTATCCGTATGCATTTAAGTAAAAAGCGGTTATTTTAATATTACAAACAGACGCTCCAATTTTATTTATCTGTATAGATTAGCAGAATCCGCGGCGTCGCGCTTCGCGATCGCGTTCAATCTACAAAAAAAAAAAAAAAACTCTTTTGCTTTATGTTATACAGCTACTCAACCTCGCGTTGCTCGGGTTCATCCCTATGTATTTATATAATATTATGTCATTTGGATATCGTTCATACAAAAATACTAAAATCACGTTTAAAAAATGGGGGATGGGGATAGGAGGATGAAAAATACTTTACGACCTATTCTCATACCTACCAAAATACAAAAAAAAACATTAAAAACGGTCGAGACGTTTCGTAGGAGTGCGACCACTAACACCGTGACACGAGATATTTATATTAGAAGATTAATATTGAATACTAAGAAATAATATTATTGATAAATCTATACTACTTAACTAGCATTTTGAAAAGGAGCTTAAAAGGAAAATATACTAATGCTGAGTGACATATGAAAAGCTTTATCATTTTGAGTAGGTATCCTACTGTCTTAAATCAGGGCTTTTTTTAGTTTTTGCGTCACGAAAATCTTAAAACTACTGGCTATTACACTTCAAACATCCCCAAAGGCATGGTTTTCAAACTGTTAAATGTATATATCAAAGTTATAAACTATGATAATATGTAAACAGCAATATCGTTATGTCACTAGATTACCAATATCCCTTGTTAAGACGTGTAAGTCCCAATGGACAAGAGAATCGGCCGTATCTAAATTAATGTAAATCAAGCTATAAGACAAGTATCCGCTCTACATTTATTTAGGTACATATAAACTAGCGACTCACCCTCGCTCCGTTCGGGTTCGTCCCTACGTTATGTTACGTTTGATTGTTTAGTATAGATTTCTCAGAGATGAGATATTTTCCTGAAATAAAAAGTATATTATATGTTGACCCGCATAACCATGTATCAGCATACCAAATTTCATCAAAATCTGTCCAGTGGTTTTCTGGTTAGGCATACCTCAGACATACAGACAAAAATACTAAAAACTATAGAATCGGCTTCTGCATCGATAATAATTTATGACTATTTCAAGAAGATTTTCCAAAAAATATTCAATGTACAAACTTGGCTCAGTTAGAATTTAATTATATGTATAGATTTTAGAATAGTATTTATATACTAGCAAACCATTCTATGTCCAGGTATCATAATACGCGAGCCACTTAAGTTAATGAAACTATGTTAAACCTTTCCTGTTATGAATACAATTCGCTAAAGTTTCATCGTAATGGAATGAGCCCATGAATACATATACAAACAGATAAACATCTTCTTACTCGACTGCGCCAGAGGGAGGCTATGTTTTTCGAGTGTATATATGTATATATGTATGTACTGTAATATACACACACGCAGCTACTATATAACATAAAAACGTACCTATGTATGTACGTTTCAACTATAACTTGTTTTCATCTTTTTAGTTCGCTTTTTACGCAGTCAGTTTTTTTTTATTTTTGTAAATAAAAATTTTATTGCCCAATTCTTCAGTCAGTTTTACTCTCAACAAAGTAAGGTTAAAACATAAATTAAAATAAATATTGTAACCAGAGTGCTCAATAATAAGTTACTAATTAATAAAATGTACACCGATTCAGATACTTTAATTGTACCTTTAGAAGTGAAATTGTTTCCAACCATCCTTAAAGTATAATCTTTTTATTAATTTAAATGTAAAAATAAAAAACCCGACTGCGTAAAAAATGAATTAAAAAGAAGAAAACAAGTTGTCCAAGGAACATACATAGTATAATGCAGTCGAAGACATACGTGTTTCATCCTTACAGTGAGACGTTTGTACAAGTCAAACACATAAACCTTTTTGGGTTTTGCCGCAGTCGGGTTTACAATTGCCGAAGATATCATCAATTCGACCGTATTTGTTTTCGTTTGTACATTACAAAAACATACATACAAAAAATGAATTGAACATTCAAATAGAATACTCCTATTTATTCAAAGTCGGTCGAAGAGATTGTTAGAGTACAATTAAAATATCACTTCCGGAAATTACTTTTCCTATGAAACATGATATTATTTCAGCCAACGTCCTAAGGGAAATAAGACGCTTAATCGCTCTAAATACTGGGTAGGTATTTCCCCATTTTATTATCAAAAAATAGAATAAGTAAGAGCGCATCTTAATTGACTGGCACCTCTTGTTGATTATATGGTTTAGTTCCAAGGAAATCTACCAATTTGTTAGACAAAGTATTCACCAACACGCGTCGCCTTAGTGCTTATTTGTTCAAATCGCCCATACTTGTTATACTTTATAGTAGAGAGTTATTTCTTCTATTTTAAGAACAAGGCTTTATAAAATAAATTAAAAACAATTCAAATTTATTAAATTCAATCTAATAACTAATTTTAAAAGAAAGCATTAAATAAGTATGAGAATGTCTTGCAAAAATAACGTTGTTTTAATCAACGAATGACCACAGTCTTTTAAACATACCAGAATCTTAGGTTCAAGTCAAAGAGGTAATTTGAATGCAAATGTTTATTTATCTTCTAGAATCTAGAATCTAGACTTCCATTATATTTTACGCGGTTTGTAATTGTTGTTAAAATGTTAATTTGGCATTTAAGTTTTAAATAAACCTAGCCGATACTGAAATACCGGGAATTAGGTTAGATATGACTGATCTCATTTAGTCCACAAACTCTAGATATAGCATTAGCCTTATAAAAAAGATCTAAATACAAGACAATCATATACTTCTCGATCTTATTCATTTACTTAACTCAGTTCATTCTGAGATTATGAGTTATTAACAGACAGACAAATAAGCAATTCAATTCTCTTATTAATGGCTTCAAAGCGTCCCAGTTGAGCACAGATTACTTCACCAATGTCAGGTAGAATGGAGAAAACACGAAGAAGATTGGTTGGTAAAATAAGATTATTAATAAATAAGCAATTATTCTAAAATTTGTTAATATAACATAAATTAATAAAAAAGTAAAAAATAACAAAACGGGGGTTTTCATTTAGAATAGATACTTAATCAGATTTTTTCTAAGTCGGTGTGCTTTGATTTGTATTGGCCGGCACCGACTTCGAAAAAATCTGATTAAGTATCTATTCTAAATGAAAACCCCCGTTTTGTTATTTTTTACTTTTCAGTGCCTGGAATTCGGTTTTTTTTAAGTTTTTATTATTCCATTTTTAGTGTAGACGTATCACCAATACAAATTAATCAAGCCCAAACACCAGGTAATTGCTGTAAATCGTCAAAGAGTTCCCTCGACTGTCTTTCGGGTCCATCATCAGATCGACTCCAGACCTTCATAAATACTAGTGCTTTAAAATACCTAATGAAAATGTTAACAAAGGCACTAGTCGCCGCTACAATTTTCGAAAGTTCCCCTCGATTTCTCTGGGATCCCATCATCAGATCCTGGTTTCCTTATCATGGAACCACTCTTGGGATATCTCCTTCTCAATAGAAAAAGAATTATTAAAATCAGTTCATAAACGACGAAAAAATCCACGAACAAACATTAAAAAAAATATATATACGGTCGAATTGAGAACCTCCTCTTTCTTTTTGGAAGTCGGTTAAAAATAAGTATATTTATTAGCACATAATACATATTAGTTTTAAATTAAACTATCTTTTCATCAGTTGCAGACATATGTATGTACATACGAGTATGTACATCTCGCGTCTATGTCTCCGACTGCATAATACTATATTCCTTCGTGAACTTGTTTTCATCTTTTTAGGTAGTTTTTATTTTATATTAGTCGGGTTTTTTTATTTTTATAAATATTTATTTATTTACAGCTTTTTAAGTATTTTTAAGTAGGAAAATTACCAACTTTAAATCATTATATATCCTATACTGTTACTTAAAATGATGAAAGAAACCTAAAAATAATTTTTAAATACCTATACAACGATAGACCACTTGACATAATTCGTCGATCTCCATTTTTTTCTTTTTCACATTATGACGTCCAAAATCGGCCATTTTGTTTTTTCCAAATTTGTATGCTTTTTATAACATTTGCACCGTCGCGTCATGACGAATCAAACGACGTGTCATTTATCAAAATCGGCCCACGCGTTTGGTCTAAATAGTGTCACAAAGGTACAAACCCACATATACATATAGATAGGCTGATAAACATACTACCCTCCTTTACGTCGCGTAAAGTAAAAGTCGGGTAGGTCGGGTAAAAAGCGTTTTTTAATTCCCGACGCAAAAAGATCAAAAAGGGTGTTATAAGTTTGACGTCGATGTCTGTCTGCCTGTCTGTCTGTATGTCTAGCTGTGGCATCGTAGCTCTCAAACGGATGGACCGATTTCGATGCGGTTTTTTTCATTTGAAAACCAGTTTCCTTGCGGTTGTTCTTAGCTATGTTTGGTTAATATCGGTCCAGCAGTGTAAGAGTATCAGCTCTTTTCCAAAATTTTTTTAATGCATATGGATGTATACACGGTACATATACCAAAACAACTTTTTTTTTATTGTTGACCTTACCTAAGCGGCAAGAACGTGTCGCTAGAGTTTCATATTAAGCAAATAACATTATTATATATATATATATATATATATATATATATATATATATATATATATATATATATATATATATATATATATATATATATATATATAATACATGTGAATATATATATTCACATGTCGATAGACTATATTATAATAATCAGTTTGCCAATAAACAAAATATTTCATACCCTTTTCCTTTTTCAGTAAGAAGCTAATATATCAGAGTTTAGCAAAGTTTATATCATATATTCTATAAAATATGAATAACGAATCAATTACTCAAGAACAAAGTTACTTGTACGTAATAAATAATAAAACGTTCTACGTACGAGTAAAAGGTATTTGCTAGCTGAAATAATGCTGTATAATATATACTTGCTTTGACATTTTGTTCGGAATATTCAAATACATTGTTCGTATAGTTTCAGGGTCAGTACTAGTCGAACGTTGTAACTAAACTCAGGTTAATATTAAGCATCTACTCTACTTTTACTACATGTTTAACCACCCCATTGATAGTACGTTTAGCATATACGGCTGCAAACCCAGAGGTTTTGGGTTCGAGTCCCAGGTAGCCAAGTAAAGCTATTGGAGTTTTCTGTCATGAACTTCTTAGAAACAGCCCTGAGTTAAGAAGTAAGATGGCACCTATAGGCCTCGGAGACCAAATAAATTTATTTTTTTGAACAAAAGCATCACTATTGTAATAGTTATCGATTTTATATTCTAAACTAAGTAGAATCAAATATAACGTAAACTAATTAGGTATAATGAATTCCAATTAAATTTCAAACAAAGGTAACCTCTGCACATTTTTTTTCTCATTGCCGAGATCAGATCTTCAAGATCATACCGGCAGAATGTGCTAAGAATCAAAGTTTTGATAATAAATATTTTGCTTAAAACCTAGTGTCTACTAACTACTAATGTAGAAATAAATATATTATATTATAAAAAAGAAAGTTTTTGTTTGTTTATTTGTTCCGAAAGGGCTCCGAAACTACTGAACCGATTTAGGTGAAGTTTGGTAAGAAGAGTTTGCTTGAGACTCTAGAAAGGACATAGGATAGTTTTTATCCCGAAAATCATGCCTTAAAGGGGTGAAAATGGGTATGAAAGTTTGTATGGGTAAGTAACCTTGGTACGAACCCAAGCGAAACGAGAGTGAGCCGCTAGTGTAGAAATAAATAAACCATGAGCCCGATGGGATTTCCCATCGCTTTCTTCCCAAAAGCCAATATTCACTTTTCTAACTTCAAAAATAGCAAAGTTTCTGATAATCCCAACAATTTAACTTCTTCAGGGAATTATTTTTCTTATTTAGTGTTTACATATAATCCAACTAGTTTTCGAAAGACATTTAGCTAATGTGGGCCTGGTCTTGGGAAGTTTCGTGTCCTGCATTAAGACATCAAAAAGATCTGTTAAAAAAATAAATGTACATATGTAATCAATTTATATTTTGTTTACATTAATTATATTAGCACTAAAATAACCTTTTTTTACTAGGTTTCATTGAGGCCTTGTTAAAATATTACACAATTGAAGTTTATGGGGTTTCTGCATAAGAATAATTAAAAACGTAAACATATTAAATTTTCATTTAATACTAGTGAATTATTCGTATGTACGTCAGTACATGCCTTTTATATATAAATATAAAAGGCATGTACTGATGTACATATGATATTATAATATATTACTAGCGACATAACCTCGCTTCGCTCGGGTGCATTCCTAGGTATGTTTTAAATATGTAAATAGTTGTGAGCCAGCGTTAGCCATGTAAATAATATTTTTTCGTCAATTTTTCCAATGTTTTAATAGTTATTCTGCTATTCGGGGGAAATAAATCCGCCAAATCAATCCTCATAAAAATCGGTCCAGCCGTTCTTGAGTTGTAAATGGTTTACTAACTAACTCAACTACACCTTTTGGCCAATTATGTTACTAATAGTATCCTATCTCTACTTCATCTGTTTAGTTAGTTTCATCCAAATCCGTCTAGCCGTCTATGAAGGAACAAACATACAGATATAAAAACTTTCGTATTTATAATATTGACATTTTGCAATCACATGCCATAAGTATATGTCGGTGCGTGGCCAAAAATCTCTCAGATTCCTGACAAAGATCTGACGAAACAACCTTACTATTCAAAAACCAATAAAATTATGGTATCACACTAAACTAATTTAACAAATTAACCACAATATCCATTGTTTATGGATATTATATGGATTGCAAGATTATTTTACCACTTGTTAGAAATATAATTTATATTTAAATAACAAAAAATATCCTACTAATATTATAAAGGCGAAACATTGTGAGTATGGATGTTTGTTACTCTTTCACGCCAGAACGGCTGAACGGATCTGGATAAAATTGGGCAAAGAGATAGATTAAAGTATGGAAAAATATATAGGCTACTTTTTATCCCGGAAAAATGTACGGTTCCCGTGGTATACTATACAAATGCAAAAGTTTGAATGGATGGATTTTTGTTACTCAATCACGCTAGAACGGCTTAACATATCTGGATGAAGCTTAGCACAGTGATAGCCTGAAATAGCGCATAGGCTTCTTTTTATTGCGGAAAAATTGAGGGTTCCCGTGGGATAGATTTATCTTTGTTTTTCATTATGGCAAACCCAAACGAAACGAGGGTGAGCTGTTAATATTGATATATTTTGTTACATATATTTTAAACTAGACGGCAGAATAAACGCGCTCCCATATTATATACAAATGAAGTTATACATATGGAGCTTCGGCAAAAGTCTAGAACACCGCTGCAATTGTTTTGGAACGAAATTGTATGTTTACATTAACAGTTAGTAGTTTGTGAAAACACTTTAAGCTGTTTACAAATTTTATATTACTCGAATGCGATGATTAAATTAGTTTTGCGAGAAAGTTTTTGCCCCGCATGTATTCGTAGCCGAAAATTGAAGTTCACTCATTAATATGCTATGAAGCTTGGCAGACCAGTTTGAAATTTTACATATTTTAGTTGATGTTGTGTCGTTATATTTACTAAATTTTCCTACTAATTAATGGATTGTGGTAAAAAGAAAGTTTTTACCACAATCCATTAATTAGTAGGAAAATTTAGTACTCCTAACTCCTTTTCACTGTGAAAATTTTTTGGCTTCACCATAAAAAAAAAACTGTTACAAATCCTCTGCCCAATTTCAAATTTGAAATTTGAAATGAAAAACTAAAAACGTGTATGAGTTCTCGAACAAAATGTTGACAACTGTTGAATACAAACTTGGCTAGGCACGAAAGGGGAGCTCGTCCGTGAAAGCAATTTGGACGGTTAGGCTAATTTCTTTCTAGTTACTCGTACACAGTTTAAATATGTAATACCATTTCTTGTATTATTAGTTTTTTGTATATTTTTATGCTGGTATCAATATGGGCTGGTAAGAGAGAAAAAGGGAGAGAAATGAAGAGGGAGGCAGAAAGAGAGAGATAGAGAGAGAAAGTTAAATAACCGTTGCCGTCATAAAAAGGCCCTTAATAAGCCGGGACAAAAAACTATAGAAATATATATAGGCAAAAACAAAACAATTCAGTACCGTTTTCTGATCTGTTTGTCAATCAGAGTTCCTTTTTTTTTATGGATATTGACGTCTTATAAATATTGCCTATTGGGTTAGATGTCGTTAGATTAATTTCTGCACGGGTATAAAATCTTATTTCTACAAAGCACTTCGTTAGATCCCACCACTCTATTTGCAATTCAAATAAAAAAAAAGCTTTCTGCAATGCTGCTGTAAAAACGTATGCATTTTCCATGAAAAGTGTTACTAAATATACATAACTAAGTTATAGTATTGTAAGTTTGTTCTTGTTTCTAGTATTAATGTTAGTATCTAGGCCGAGACCGAGATTCGTTCGGTGTTTTTCGGAAAATATATAAAATTTAGTTTTTTTTAGAAAAGACACCTACATAAATAAACTTAAAAATCTAAACCTTATCTAACAGAGTTAATTCAAATCGTTAGAACCGTTTACGAGTTACATGAAATAAAATTATATAAGAATTGTTCATTTAATATTATAAGATAACAAGTATATAATTACGCATTTTGTAAAAAATAAAATAAAATTATATTTTAAAACGTACATAACATTCATCACATCTTAAGATAGTGACTCACCCTCGTTTCGCTTCGGGTTCGTCCCAAGACAAAAACAAATCTATCCCACGGGAACCGTACATTTTTCCGGGATGATATATAGCCTAGAGCCTTCCTCAGTTAACGGGCTATCTAATGCAAAAAGAATTTTTCAAATCAGATTAGTAGTTCCTGAGATTAGCGCGTTCAGCCAAACAAACAAACAAACAAACTCTTCAGCTTTATAATATTAGTATAGATTATTGAAAAGTGAAAAACTTTTGTAGGTGTATAAATTGTTTAATAATTTTCATTATCAACGGTCCGCTCTATCCTTCTTCTCTACCTTGCTTTTTTATCAGGAATATGTGTAGCCCAGTGGTAACGCGCTCGCTTGGGAAACCGAGTGAAGCGGGTTCAAATCCCTGGTCTCGCACCTCTGATATTTTCATGTGCGAATCATTTCCAACATGATTACCACTTGCCTTACGGTGAACGAAAACATCGTGAGGAAAACTGCATGTCTGAGAGAACCTAGCAAGTTTTCGAAAGACATGTGAAGTCCGCCAACCCGCACTTGGCCAGTGTGGTGGACTATGGCCTGATCCCCCTCGTATTGAAGGGATGCCCGTGCCTAGCAGTGGAACGTTAAAAAGGGTTCATACAATGTGACACAAACAAGATAATTACCATTTATTATCGCAATTTCCATACAGATCGTTGATTTTCTTTAAATCAGGGAAATTTTATATATGTATAAGTTTAATATACAATTTTTAAGAGTAAAATATGAATAATAAAAATAATACTATATATAACATTTTGTGTTAAAGCATATCTTCTTTTCCCCTTAAAAGAAAGTATGAGAGATAGTATTTAATATTAGTTTTTTTTCTTCTTTATTAACATTTATTTAGTTATCACTCAGTATGAAAATTATCATTTGAATACTGTTTCAAAATTTGTAGATTATTTTAAAATATTACTGTTTGGCTTCATTTTTGTTCTATGATTCGCTGTTTATATTATTCCTTAGAGCATTTATACTGATACGGTCAATATCAATATTTATCGAAATAAATATTGTTATTGGCCGTAAACGTATAGTACCAACGACTTTCATTGACAGTCTCTTATGCCAGGAACTGAACTACACTATATATGTATATATAACATATACATTAACTAAGTATCATCATACCAAATTTCATCAAAATCTGTCCAGTGGTTTTCTCATGATGCGTTCCCAGACAGACAGACAGACAGATAAAATTCTAAAAACTATAGATTCGGCCTCTGTATCGATAATAATGCCTATTTCAATAAGATTTTCCAATAAATATTTAATGTGTAGATTCGACTCAGTTAGAATTTTATTACATGTCTCTATAGATGATACACAAAATAAAAAATATAAAGAAAAGTTTTATCCTTATATCATTGAAAGATAATTTTTTAGGGCTCTCATGAAATTATATTATACAGACTACTACTTGCGATATATTATAATTCGTTGCGTCTAATTATTATTCATTTCAAACATTATTTCTATATATTTTTTTAAATTAACCGTGTATAATATTTCACTAATATATAAAAAAAATGAAAGTTTGTGAGTAGACTACTTCTACTAACCTATAGTAGATAAGCGAAGACGTGGGCAAAAATTAGTATAGTATAATAAGTATAGATACGTTTTTATATGTAAGGAGTATTTTCGTAGAGATGTAATTGGAAAGCAATTTAAAAATATAATTTTAATACTAATTCCAAAAAAATCTACCTGTAGGTACGTAAAAAAATGGTAATTAATTAAATATTCTTTGTCTTTGTCCAGTGATAGCAATCGCACACAACATCACATATTTAGAAGTACCACAGTATGGAGACCCACGACACGATGCCCACCTCGTCTGTCACTACGTCAGTGAAAAAGGTGACCCGCCACTCCATTCAGTCAAGTGGTATAGAGATAACAATGAAATATTCCGATACACGCCAGAACAACAGGTAAGCACAATGTACCTACTGCCAAATAAATTAATATTAAAAAACTTTTTTAAAAACAATCTTTTATATCATATAAATTGTGTAATGTAATAAATGGGTTTGATTCATTTTTTTTTGTTTTCATTTTTTTTTTTTCATAAAACTTTTTATTTACAATAAAGAATATTACAAATATACTTGATTTATTATTTATTTTAAGTTTATTTGTAAGGTATTTATTCGTATTCTTCTTAGCAAATATTTTCATTTGATATCCATATCATGAGATAAAATCATAAAAAATGTCCACATGAAATACTACGCTATTTCCCCTATTCTCTCTATGTCATATATAAATATTTCGTCTTTTAATTATTTTCACCCATGACTTCTGATACCTACCATAAACAAATCTTTATAAGAGAATCTATGGGATATCTATGGGAAATTATGGGAAATTAAATCTATGGGAATATCTATGGGAAATTAAGGTTTTTATATGTGTATATTTTTATAGCCACCTACGAGAACATTCAACACGACTGCAGGAGGTGTATCCAGAGGTTTCTGCAACGTACATAGTTGCTCAATTAGCGTTGTACTGCCAAAAAGATATAACACTAGGATTTCCTTCACTTGTGAAGTGTCGACGGAAGGTCCAAGATTCGCGGTTGTCAATCAAACAAAATACTTGACAGTTGCTGGTAAGTTTATTTATAACCACACAAGTACCTAATTGATAATTGCACGGTGTAGAGGCTAATATCTACGATAGATCTGAAAGTCCTGGGTTCTAGTCCCGGGTCGGGCCAAGTTGAGTTATTGAGTATTTCTGTCAAGAAACTCTCGGTAACAACCGGAGTTGAGAAATTGGCGGTGTTTCACCCCCGTGCCTCTGAGAGCACTCACTGTTCGTGTGGAGTAGTCACCCCACCGGAGTATGAGAGTGACAGGAATAGAGATTGCATTTGTGTTTATGCCCATACTTGTGCACTATAATATATCCAGCAACGAAATCACTTGAAAGGACAGTAATAAATAATAATTGTAATTGAGACAAAGTTACATGAAATATACATAACGTATTATAACTTTATATATATACTAGCGACCCACCCTCGCTCCGCTTGGGTTTGTCCCTACTTACGTTTTAACGTTTAGTATAGATTTCTCAGAAATGAGATATTTCCCCCCAGTAAAAAGTATCCTATATGTTGACCCGGATAACCAGCTATCATCATATCAAATTTCATCAAAATTCGTCCAGTGGTATTTCCGTGATGCGGTAATAGACAGACAGATAGACAGACAGACACAAATTCTAAAAACTATAGATTCGGCCTCTGTATCGATACTAATGTCTATTTCAATAAGAATTTCAAAAAAATATTTAATGTACAGGTTCGGCTTAGTTAGAAATGTTTAAATATATATATATATATATATATATATATATATATATATATATATATATATATATATATATATATATATATTTGAAACATTTCTATTCAAAGAACTTTTGAGATGTAGGAGAAGCACTCTAAAATTTTGATCTGCTTATTTTGCGCGCTTCACTTTACGCACAAGTGGGATCATTTTTAGGGATCGAGTATTGAATATAGAGACGTGCACAGTTCTGTTAGCAGTAAATAATTGACAATAAAGTACATGGATGACAAGAGCTTACTAATATTCGATTGAATTAATAATGCAAAGGGTTTTTCTTTCATTTTATAGTTAGAGTGCTAATAAAGTAGATGATTTAATTTAGTCTATGCTCTCCTTTTTCCCCCTTTCCATAAAGATAATTCAGTGCTATTTAATTAATAATATTTATTTTTCTCTTAGTAACCATGAAAGAAGACCCCGTGATAACTGGAGTTCCGGGAAGTGTGCAGTTGGGTGAAGATGTCTTGCTAAATTGCACGACTAAACCATCAATGCCAGCTGCTAACATCTTGTGGTATATCGACGGAAGACAAGAAAAGGTATATTATATTATTATTAATCCAGGACCATTTGATACACATACCTATAGTTATGATGGTTTTATTATGTTGAGAGCACTAGATTAGGGACTGCCAAAAATGAGGAGTAATTTTTGGATGAAAAAAGAATGTTTGATAGTTTTTTATTCTTTTACGCAGCATAAGATTAACGTATCAATGTTATTATTTGTATCTATGTATTTACTTTATTTACTGAAGAGTGATAAAGTATAATAATGACCACTTGTTATGTGATGACTCATCGGCAAGATAAGTTAATACTCTAAAACCCAACGGAACCTTCTCCATGGGTTTCTGTAGGATTATTTTTGTATTTAACCATAACAGTCACGGCTGAACTATTGAAGTTGAGTTTCTCCCGAACTAATATTAGAGCCGGTTTCTTTTAAAAGATTGTTTAAGGAGTACCAAAAGCCACCATGGTAAACTTCCCTATACTCACCAAAGTAGACTATCTCCTTACTTGGCAGCTCGTCTGAATGAAGTTAATTAGAAAATGCATTTTTTTATATATTGAAATATATTTCATTGATTTTCTTTATATTATTAAAACTATTAAAACATACTTAAAAATATCTGTTATTTAAAAATGTCTGTTATGTAACAATCTATTAATAAATAGTGACAAAATCAAATTATATCTTAGTCAACGTCAGATTGTAATTAACTTTATAACAGCACATCGGAAGGACATCCTTTGAAACAAAAGGGAAGAGAAAATAGTCCTTAAAACTCATATATTTATTAAAGTTTGGCTGAAATTTCCTGAAATTACTTCAGAAGAATTATCAAAATTCACATAAGAAATAGAATTAACGTTATTAATAACTAACGGCTCACCCTCGCTTCGCTCGGGTTCGCCTCTAGACAAACAAAAACAAATCTGCCCCACGGGAATCTTAGATTTTTCTGGAATAAAAAGTAGCCTATTTGTTATTTTGATGTATGAACTATATTATTGCAAAGTTTAATTAAAATCCAATCTGTAGTTTTTGTGTACTAAGCTGTATAAGTTACTATAGTTTTTTAACTATGCCACGGGAACTCTTTAATTTCCCGGGATAAAAAGTATCTAAGATGTTGACCGGGGATATAAGGTACCGCCATGCAAAATTTCATTTAAATCAGTCTGTTTCGGAGATTAGCCCGTATAAACAGACAAACAGATAGAGAAACAAAAAAATTGAAAAAATCTGGATTTATTCTATTTACATCCCCCTGACTCGGTTTTTAGCATTTTTTTCTATGTACAGACATTCGACCTCTTCAGTTTTATTATATGTATAGATTTCGCAATAAGGTCCCTATTGCTTTATGGGCAAATTATCAGTTATTGGTCTGAAAATTGCTTGGTAGTGACATTTCGATAAGAATCTACGCCCAACTAGGTCGCCTCAACTATACTCTAGTCTGTAACTCAATATATGAAGTTATTGAACTTCTTTTACTTTGCAAAATGAACAATTCAACTAGTCTTACGAATTAGGTAACTGTTGATAGTTTAATTTCTTATTCACATTTGTAAGAAAAGTAGTTCAATAAGTGTTATTTTATCATTATTTTAATAATAATACTTACGCAATTAGATTTACGAGAATATTTGATTTTAAATAAAACTACCTTTTTAGATTTTTTTGCGGATTTATGATTAAGTTGTAAAGCATTCGAAACGTCGCGCGTCGGGAATAAAAATTCTAAATAAATCCGTGAAAAAATCCAAATTAAATTAGTTTTATTTTCATCAAAATTTTCATTTTCACTTTTATTCGCCCAAAAATATTTTCAAAATATACGTATAACAAGCGACTCACCTTCGCTTCGCTCGAGTTCGTCCATCGGTACGTTTTCATTTTTTTAAGCGGAACTCTAATCTTTTTCTAAAATTAAATAGAGATGAATTATAATAGAGATGAATTATAATAGAGTAGCCTAAGTTACTCCTTATAACATCAGCTATCTGCCAATGAAAGTCCCGTAAAAATCGGTTCAGCCGTTTCAGAGATTAGCCGGAACAAACAGACAGACAGACAAAAAATTTAAAAATTGTGTTTTTCTTATATGTACCGTATATACTTTCACATGCATTTAGTAAAAAGTTGTTATTTTGACATTACAAACAGACACTTCAACTTTATTTATCTGTATAGATATCTAAAAATTAAAATAATTTTTAAGTATCTTACCAGTTTTGACAAGATCGTGTTTGATTAGTTAACATATAAAATAAAACACATTTTACTATATTTAGTAATATAATTTAAAAAAATATGATAATACAAGAATCTTATATACAATTTCGCTTTTAAATTCGAGACAAATCGGAATTATTCTGACGTTTCAAGAATCGTTGAGATGTTGCGATCTTCAAATATATTGAATTTAGTATAAACTATAATGTATAAATAGATGTGACATTCGTGTTATACAATCTAATATTAACTTATACATTATTATAATATCTTATTATAGAAATAGAACTTTTTTTACATATCATTATTAGTAAATAGTAAATAATTTTAACAATCCGATAGTCTTGGAGTGAACAGCGGTGACGCACAAACATACGTATATGACGAAATTTTAAGGGTTCAGTTTTAGCTATTTGGATACGGAACCTTAAAAACGATCTTAAGAGAGTTGCTTTATTTAACTGAGCACAGATTTTTACACTTCCGCTACCCCAATTTTTCTTAAGTAGTAATTTAAAGTGGACACTATCACTACAGTAAAAGGTTTTTATAAATGGAATCAGTAGTTCCATAGCTTACCTTTTACAAACATACGTACAAAAAAACAAATAATTTTTACTCTTTCTAATAGGTGTTACAGTGGACCTGAGTAACAAAATACCTCTCTGACAGTTAAAGCAATTAATGTTCGGGAATCGAACGCCAATCAAATACATTCCACATGCCACGATCTTATTACCATTATTAAAATTGGATATTTCAAAGAAAATGAAAATGTGTGTTTCCTAATATTTATAATTATAATGGGCACAATTTTTACAATATAATTCTACATAATTTGTTATAAGTATTATATAACATTTTTTAGGTACAGGTCTCTTATTTATATAGTGAACTAGCGACTCGCCCTTGCTCCGCTCGGGTTCATCCCTTGGTACGTTTTAACGTACGTACGTAGTATAGGTAGATTTTTCAGAGATGAGATATTTTCCCGCAGTAAAAAGTATCCTATATATTGATTCGGATAGCCAGCTATTATCATACCACATCAAAATCTGTCCAGTGGTTATCTCATGATGCGTCTCCAGCCAAACAGACAGACAGACAGAACGACAAAAACTCTAAAACCTATAGATTCGGCCTCTATATCGATAATAATGATTATTTCAATAAGATTTTTCGTTATGTTAAAATATTATTATTATGTATAGACTAGATAACACTATTGTAGTATCTAATACGAAACCCTAATTAACAGAAGAAGAAGTTTTAATTTACAATAATTAATAAATAAAGCTTAAGAGTGTTTATTTGTTTGAACGCCCTGATCTCTAAAACAAGAAATCCAATTAAAAAAGTATTTTTAAAAATTTAAGTCTACGACATGTAGAAGCAAAATAATTATATGAAATAAATAATGTCGGCAAAACCATGAGCTAATGCTAGTTATTTCAAAATTCTTCAATTATTCACATTATTATCATTATTGGCAGATAACACCGAGTAGGTATACCACTTGGTCTAGAAGCATGGACAGTATACACTGTGCACTAAAGACAACATTTTTTTAAACACTCTTTTCCCTAATACTGTACGGACCTCTTAATTACCTATTTTATTATTTCAATTATTATAGTACATTATATCTTGAATTTTTTTTGACAGGGCGAGCCTTGGTTGGATAGTGGCAACACAGAAGTATCTGCTCCTGATGAGTTCGGTCTTCGCTCGAGTTGGCGCGCCCATCGCGTCCGGGTGACCACCGGAAAGGGTTCTATATCGGTCCGGTGTGAAGCGAACCAGCCCGCCCGACCACCGTATATCAGATCCACAAATACGACTATTGTTGTTGCTCGGTCGCCCCATCTATCTATGTATACAGCATCTGGTACGTAATATAATGTCTTGAAATCATTAAATATTCATACTAACGAGGATATTTCTTGTGAATTCATATAAATTGATTTAAAAGTCCAAGAACTATACTCCAAGCTAAATCTTTTTGGTTTTTTCTCGGATTTATTTTGTTTTATATTTCACAATGTTTCGAATGCTTTACAGCACATATGATCATGGAAGATACTAAGATTTTAGATGTCTTAAAGGCCATGTTATAGTTGTTACAGACAACACCCACAAAATTATATAATGTATTGTTTTGAATTCTTTTTTGCGTTTTTTTAATTATTATACACTTAAACAAACGAGGGTATTTCTTATGGATTTATCTAAAATAATTGAACGTTCATTTTTTCAGAGATAAAAGTTCAAAATATGCTTCAAACAACATGATGCCTTTAGATATAGCGCGGTTATCAGCGATTTACGAACACATTTTACCTACATTTTATAATAGCTAAAAACTTTTTCTCTTACGAAAAAAATTAACAAATGATTAATTACTTTTATCATCTGTATAAATATTACAGTGTATTATAATATATCTATCTTACATTGCATTTTGACATCGAGACATGGCATTTAAAATTATAAATTTGTATGCACGAATACGTACGTACCTATCGATTTCTTTCATTTGACTTCATATCGTTTGTATTTGAACTTTATTTAATTCACATTTTCTATATATAATAAAAAACATCATGATGAGTTTTACTGACTGACTTACTGCTTTATAAATAAATATGTTGGGACATTAACACAAAGCACCATCTAGTTCCATGGTAAGCTACGAGGCCTGTGTTATGGATACCAGATAGTTGATAAACTACACATATATAACTTTAAATACATACATATTATAAATATAAACACCCATGACTGGAGTACAAACATTCGTGCTCATCACACAAATTAATGCCCCCAGCGGGACTCGAACCCGCGACCGCTGACACAGTAAGTAGAGTCACTACAAACTGAGCCAAACGTGTCGTCAAAACATCCTTCATGGGTTTTAGTTTGACGAGAATTTAGTATGCTATTGAAATAGCCTAACAATAAGCATTACCAGATTTACTGTTCCCTCAATATTTGTAATATGCGTAAATTATATGGAGTGATATTCAATACGTCATATTATATAGGACACAGGTAAAATAAATATAAAACGAAATTTAATTTACACGCATTTAGAGTTTTTATAAACTACTCGTATGTGTGGTATACGTTTATTAAAATTAAAAAAATAAATAAATTAAAATGTAGGTAATTAAAATGTGAAATATATTCAATAGAAATATTTTTATTTAACGCTTTAATAAATAAGTAAATATGTTGGGTTATTAATACAGCACTATCTACCTAGTTCCATGGTAAGCGAGGCCTGTGTCATGGATACCACATAGCTGATACACTACACATGTATGTATGTATTGTATTCAGCCCTTTTTTAACGTCCCACTGCTGGGCACGGGCCTCCCTCAATACGAGGGGAATCAGGCCATAGTCCACCACGCTGGCCAAGTGCGGATTGGCGGACTTCACATGTCTTTCGAAAACTTGCTAGGTTTTCTCAGACATGCAGGTTTCCTCACGATGTTTTCCTTCACCGTAAGGCAAGTGGTAATCATGTTAGAAATGATTCGCACATGAAAATATCAGAGGTGCGAGACCCGGGATTTGAACCCGCTTCACTCGGTTGTCCAAGCGAGCGCGTTACCACTGGGCTACCACTGCCTTTTTCACACTACACATATATAACTTTAAATACATACATATTATAAATATAAACACCCATGAGAGTACAAACATTCATGCTCATCACACAAATGAATGCCCCCAGTGGGACTCGAACCCGCGACCACTGGCGCAGAAAGTAGGGTCACTACAAACTGAGCCAAACGTGCCGTCATTTATATCAACTGTTAATTCCTGTAGATTTGCTAAACGTAAATTATGCATGTTTAATAGCTTGTATGTAATGAATCAAAATTAAATTCAAATTATTTATTAATACATTTGCGATATATTTGTATGTTATTTGAAATGATTTGGTATTTAGAATACGAGTACATAATTCCCTTTGAAATTATAATTAATTAATAAATAAGTCTTGTTAGTACATAGCAATTATAGAAATACAAAACACGATCTCTGTTGGAAAATAATCATTTCACAGTATATTTTGATAAATAGTTTAACAATGTACAGAAATTTTATCTCGGTATAAGAAGAAAATAAGGCAGTGGTCGTCCAGTGGTAATGCGCTCACTTGGGAAACCGAGTTAAGCGGGTTAAAATCCCGGATCTCGCACCTCTGATATTTTCATGTGCGAATCATTTCTAACATGATTACCACTTGCCGTACGGTGAAGGAAAATATCGTGAGGAAACCTGCATGTCTGAGAGAACCTAGCATGTTTTCGAAAGACATGTGAAGACCGCCAACCCGCACTTGGCCAGCGTGGTGGACGTATTGAAGGGAGGCCCGTGCCCAGCAGTGGGACGTTAAAAAGTTTACTATAGGAAAATATTTAATTCCCACGCGAAAACACTATAATAGGTTTTTTAGAGTCGTTCTTAGAAATTTACATGGCTAACGCTGGCTAAACCTCAAAAGTCACATCAAAACAATGTACTAGGAAATTGTAAATCTTAAAAAGGCCTACAGAAAAGTCTACAATAGCATATGTCTATCTCCTAAGGTACACTAACTATTTTTATCTACTTAAAACGTACTTATAGACGCACCCGAGTAAAGCGAGTGTAAGTCACTAGTTAATAATGTGTACCAATATTACTTTAAGTACAGGTCTGCTAAGTAATTACTTTGTTCACAGGTTCGAGTTCTGCCAAGACAGCAGTAATTCTGGCGTCGTGCATCTCATTACATATAATATTTTCTAAATACAGTGCCTTGAGACAAGTGTAATGGATAGCAGTTTGTAAATGTAAAAACGAATAGGTATAGTTAGGTAATCCTTCCACCCATACTGTGCTCTAATTTATTGTTATTTCATTTAATAATGTAATTATAAGTAAAATTTTGCATTCGCTATTTTTTCATTAGGATACACGTATTACCTACATTATGATATATGTGTGTATATGAAAATGGAAAGCATTTATCAATTAATAATAAAATAACATAGTTATTGTAAAGGAACGTGCATATTTTACTTATGACAGTAACACGGGGTACTATATGTAGATATGGGGGCAGACAAATTGTTAGCCACTAAGTGACGGTAAAAACCTTGTATAACATAACTAAAGTTTAAGCTTAAAGCTTTAAAAGTTTTAGTTTCAAATTTCTATTTTAAAACGTTTTATTCAAGCGATTTTACATTCTCTTTTAACTGTAGCTTTTTATTGCTATCTTAAAGGCTTTGTTCTGTCCCCGGCTGGTGCAGACAAAGGGTCTATTAAACACGAACTCGATACAAATGATGTCACTTTCGAGCGTAAATAATTCTTTTCAACTCTGTGACTTTGCTTAATTTTATAATTTACTATCGGTCATGCTTTTAGTTTTTATTCTATGGGGCAGTTATGTGCAACTTCCTTTGTCGCATCGTCAATTTTCTTTAGTTCTTTTGTTATTTAATTATAATTTATTGAGTATAATAATGATTAATTTTGATATAATAATTAATGACTACGCTGTATTTTTATCTATAATATAATTATTGTATAAGGTAAGTAAACTTTCACAACTAAAGTAAGGCTTCATTGATCATGTAAATAGCACTTTGTATATTATTTTTAAAAAAATTTTAGCTCAGTATGGGTGGAAATATATTCGAATGTCAGAAAAAAATATATTGAAAAAAAAACTAAATTATTCTATAAATATAGCAAGCACTGAATTTCGATGTTTTATTACACGTAAATAAAAAAAAATTGTAATTATATTTACATATGTTGCAACAGAGCTGGAAATGACGGAATCTGTAAAATAAAATTAAAATGTGTTGATTAGAATGTGTTGGCGTTAGATTTGGGGGCATTTCCTTCTAACGTCTATGCAAATAAGAAAAATTTTGCTTTGCAACGAAATGAACTATCGACTCTTTAAGGGCCTCATTATGTTAGCATTTAATACTTGCCTTTTTATATTTTTTTGTATATATTTCATATATAAGAAATTTGCTCATTTCTATCGAATGTAATTTTTTTAAGTCAGTAACTTTAGTTTCACTAGTATATCTAGTTCTACATTTAATACTGCCTTTAATTAAATTAAGTGTCGTAATATCCAACCTATTTTATTATTCTTAACTATAAAATATTCATCTTAAGATTAGATGTGAGTAATCGGTCCATTTTTCACAAATAGTATGTTAAATAATTTCTTTAAATTGTTAAGTGTTTGTTTTACATCTTTGTATGATCATAATAGCTAATTTTCTATATGTTTGTATAATATGTAATCTTTAGTAAAGCCAAATTAATTTTATTTATTAAATAACTAGCAGAACACGTGGCTTCGCTCGCGCTAAAACTACAAAAAATTTTTTTTTGAAAAGGTAGGTTTCATACAAACTTTCATCCCTTATTTTACGCTTTTAGGGGCTGAATTTTGGTAAACGCTGAAATACGTAACTTATTAGTTTTGCCGTACTCAATTCATACGAAATTTCATGCAAATATGTCCAAGGAATGAAACGTTTCATACAAACTTTTATCCTCTATTTCATCCCCCTGCGGATTGAATTTTCAAAAATCCCTCCTTAGTGGATGCCTGCGTCATATGAGGAATACGTGTGCGAAATTTGGGTATGGCCTGTGCTTTGATACACCAGTCAATCACTTTTGCCTTTTATATATATATAGATAACTATTTATCGTATATCTGACTTCTAAAACTATATACGTAATTTATAGTGATTTTTTTAATGAAAAATATCTGAGTCTGTTTATTTAGGTCAAAGTTAAGATATCTTCAGAACTCTTTATTGTAATTAAACATGAAACATCCGAAATAAAGGTCAATGTCATTTGAAATACTACCATTTACTATGATGAGAGAAAATTTACGAATAAAATTAAAACAGTTTGAATGTAACATATTTTTCCAATAAGATAATAAATTTATATAATAAAATTATAGAACTAAAGGCCCACTGAGTTTTTTTTCAGCAGTTATTTTTATCATTCACTATTTTTTTCATACTGCTTGTAGAGATTTTGACAAACAACAAGTTTATTTTTAATAAATATCAATATTGAATAAAGAAATTAAATTTTATTTTGTAACTTAAAGAAACTAAAATATACATGACTTGTTTTAAAAATATTTTGTTTCATGGAATACCCATTTTATGAGATATGAATTTGTAAAGAAAAAATATTCTTTACAAAAAAATTACCATTATCATAAAATAATAAGTCATAAAAAAGCTTTGCTAACTTATTGTGCTAGAATGTACATAGTTTCGAAAAATATATGTACATCATTTTGAATAGCGCAAATGATGATGAAGACAAAACCGCTGACAGAGGCTAGTATTGATAGAGCAAAAAAAACATGTGTATAGAATACCAGCGACTCACCCCCGCTTCGCTCGGGTTCGTCCCTCGGCATGTTTTCATTTTTTAAAGTAGAACCCTAATTCGTTTCTAAAATTAAAGTGGCCTAACTTACTCCTTATAACATCAGCTATCTTCCAGTGAAAGTCCCGTGAAAATCGGACCAGCCGTTTCGAAGATTAGCCGGAACAAAGAGACAGGCAGACAGTCAGACAGACAGACAGGCAAAAAAAATATAAATTGTGTTTTTCTTATATGTACCATATATACTTTCATATGCATTTAGTAAAAAGTTATTACTTTAACATTACAAACAGACACTTCAGTTTTATTTATCTGTATATATTATTAACGCTCTTTGGTAATCAGGCTGGGGTAAAACTAAATAATTCTACAGCCATTTGCTCATATGTAATTCTAAAAGATCTTCAGAATAATAATTTCAGAAGAATAAATAAATAAATATGTTGCGACATCAACACACAGCACCATCTAGTTTCATAGTAAATTACGAGGCATGTGTTATGGATACCAGATAGTTGATACATTACACATATACAACTTTAAATACATACATATTATAAATATAAACACCCATGACTGGAGTACAAACATTCGTTTCATCACACAAATGGATGCCCCCAGCGGGACTCGAACCCGCGATCGCTGGCACAGCAAGTAGGGCCACTACAAACTGAGCCAAACGGGTCGTCAGAATATAGATAAATATTAATGAAAATATCTCAAATATAAATAAAAAATGTGGTTTTTAGGTCAGTACATTCTGAATTTGTACAACACATGCAACGGTGAGCAAACAGCGAACGAAAATTGTATACCTTGTGAATAACATCGCTCTATTGTATTACAGTGTAATATTAACGCATACTGCTTTACTTTGGAATTTCAATGAGAATGAGGCAAAATATCTTTTGTTTGTATAAAAGAAAGTTTAAATATCTATAGACCCGCGGATTTTGACTCGTTCGTTTTTAGATTTGGGCATTATTCTTAACCGGAATTCTGTGAAATAATTTAACTGTGATCTTAAAGGGAAATTTTGAGAAATTATGTGATGTCTTAGGATTGTTCGGGTCTTCTCGATTTGCGTGACATTGGCAAATTAAGTTGTGCTTAATTGATACGTCTGAAAACCCTAACACAAAAAAATAATTGAATAGAACCATATAATACCCTTTTATGGTGTAAGTAATGGAGTTACTTAACATAGATTTATTGAAGTGAAAACTTCTATAGGCATGTTTGGATGGGGAGTAAATTCATGTAAGTCGTCATCGACATGGTCACGTGACGTGTTAACGCTAACACTCAGAGTGCTGATAGATGTCAAAACCAGATAAACGTAAACAGTTTTAATTTACACATTTAATTTTAAGATCAAACAATTGATTTAAATATTCAAAAATAACAAATGTTTGTTTATAGTTTTAAGTTTTCACTTCTGTCGGCAGCCCTCATGACTGCTTTTTTATACTTATATGTTTAAAGGCTATTACAATAAAAACATAACATTGAGGATCGTCCATCATGTATCATTCAAAAGAACTAAAAATTGAATGAAACCACACTCAAATCATTATTTTGTCTAGATATCTCTGTTCACTTGTTATTATCCCAAGTTTATTTTCATCACAAAGCTGTGAAACATGGACCGAAAAGCATTGTCGTGCCAAATTCTATACATAACGCTAAATTACTGTAAATATATGTATTTATTTATATAATGAAATAGATACTAAATATCTAAATTAATGTAAGGATCTGTTTGTTTGGTTTGATTGTAGGTGATTAAGAGGTATATTACTAAAACAACTATGTATTACTACTTATGTATATGTATATTCCTATTAAATTAAACAGGTTTTGCTGATGGAGGCTTTATTTTAAAAATTTGAAATATAAATAGGAATGTCCTAATTTTGTCAATGTCAAATATTATAATTTTACATAGAAAATATAAGGGATTACTCTAAAATGTCTATGTAATAATATGGAAGTGAGAAAATAAGATATATGAAGTATATAGATTAGTAAATGAAGACGAAATTTTGCTTTGAAACCATTAACAAGAAAATTGAATTGAATTGAATATTTTTTTAAAGAAGAAGAACAAGAAAATTCAATTCAATTAAAATGTGCATTTTTAATAGTTTACAATACAATTCTTTTTTTCAATGGTTTTTAAGTGTTTGTTTTGGGACTATTTACTTTGCCAATGTCGCGTAGAATGGAGAAAACAACTTATACATATACCTACAGTATAACCGAAAACAGGAGAAAAAATACTAGGAATACTAGATCTAATTATATGTAGTATCGTGATTCGTTGTTATTTTATAATTATTTTTATTCTACGTGACATTGGCGATGTAATCTGTCCATCAATTTTATTTATTGTGCTTGTTACACCATATACGGCATGGACATTGTACAGCGATGGGGAGTGTGGTAATAGGGTTTAAATGGCTAATTATGATACCATGTCAGGTTTCAATCGATATCTTCTAAATGCTCCACCTCTAAGTTATCTTATTTTTTTACTCTCAGTTTATGTCTATATGACAAATACTTTCTTAGATTTACGCGAATATTCGACATTTTAAATAAAACTATGTTTTCGGATTATTTCACGGATTTATTTTGATTTTTGGTTCCCGACATTTCAAATGTTTTACAGCAATCACGGTCACGGGAGAGACTAAAGGCATTATATACTTGTTACAGACAGTGCCAACCCACAATTTTACAAATATGATTTCATAAATTCAAAAATGAATGAACCAAAGGAAGAAATGGAACTAAAAATCAGAATAAATCCGCGAAATAATTTGAAAAGATAGTTTTATTTAAAATTTATTTGACAATTCCTCTTTTAAAAACAAAAGTAGGAACAATACGAAAACTCCCGCGGGATAATATGAATAGTCGGACATACAATTAAAATATTACATGTAAATACATTTAATAAAAAAATTAGAGGGAGTACGCTCAAATTTAAAAAAAATATACTGTTTTAGTAATATATTTCATATATGTATGTATTGATTTTGTGTCGTTTAGTTAATTGTGATCGTCCACCTTTGAAGTATAGTCAATTTCTAGCACTATCAAATTGTTCTGTGATACATGTGTTTGTTAGTTTGTACATTATATAATTATATATGTCATTGGGTGTCAAGTTCTTAATGGCGGCAAATAAACGTACATATGATTATGTAGTTTTATTATTGCAACATTTTTCATTTACAGAAGAAAATTTAAGGGTATAAATTACAGCTTTATTCCCAACTAGCAGTACCCGCCTTCCTTTCCTTTTTAAAACTGTCATTTTCATTTATAATAATTATTTTTCATTCATATTATAGATTTCTCAGAAATGAGATATTTTCCCGCAGTAAAAAGTATCCTCTATGTTGACTCGGATAACCAGATATTATCATACTAAATTTCATCAAAATCTGTCTAGTGGTTTCCTCGTGATGCGTTCCCAGACAGACAGACAGACAGACAAACATTCTAAAACTATAGATCCGGCCTCTGTTTCGATAATAATGAATATTTTAATAAGATTTTCCAAAAAATATCTAACGTACAGATTCGACTCGGTTAGAATTTTATTATATGTATAGGTTAAATACTTTTAATGTGTCCAATAATTAGAAATTTTTTCGAAATACCTTTATAACTCCATTCAAAAGTAAGATAAAACTAAACGATTTTTTAAACGGTTAGATTTAACGAAATGAAGCATTCTCATAGATTGTATCTGTTCCAGGCCGCTGCGGGTAGACGCTATTACAGGAGGAGATAGCGATTAAAGTTCCAACGTTAATAAAACTAGGGATCGTGGTTACTAAAACATTTTAATAGCTTATTTTTATTTACATATATACATATAATAAAATTCTAACTGAGTCGAATCTGTATCTTAAATATTTTTTGGAAAATCTTATTGAAACAGACTTTATTATCGATACAGAGACCGAATCTATAGTTTTTAGAATTTTTGTCTGTCTGTCTGTTACCGCATCATAGAAAAACCACTGGAGGGATTTTGATAAAATTTGGTATGATGATAGCTGGATATTCAAGTCAACATATAGAATACTTTTTAGCGCGGGAGATTATCTCATTCCCACGGGAATACACGTTATAACACAACCCAAAAAATATTTATGATCAGAATTTCTTGAAACTTATATTACAGAATGCAATCATTATTACTATTATTAGATTACATGATGCAATATTCATAAGATTGCATCCTGTATTCGGAGTTAGGCTACCCTTGAACCCCACCCCGCTTATTACGCGAGCGAAGCTGTGGCCAAAAACTAGTTCAAAATAAAAAAAACCTAGCATAGAAAATCTAAAAAAAATCCCAAGTACCTTAATTACTAGATTAGCTACAATCTAGCTGCTAGATGATATTAACTTAGTGTATAATTATTAGTAGTATTAATACGATGGTGATATATATCCCTCTTATCTCAATATGGTACACTCGCTAACTAAATTGATGTTTTAATATTGAAGATAATTGGAGGATTGGCGATGTATGCCGTAATATAGACCTAGTACGGTATCAGAGGTAGCAATATTATTTTGTAGTGCTAACAGCTTAAACTATGTATTTTTGTCAAACCAAATTGTATTGACTTACTCGTATGTTTCCAACTATATTATAACAGTCAAGTTTTGACACAAATCAATTTCGAAATGAGGAAAAAGAAAGGAAAAATTTCATACTCTACAGCTTTTATAGTAAACTAGCAACTCACTCTGGCTTCGCTCGGTTTCATTCCTATTGAAAAACAAAAACAAATCTACCCCACGCGAATCATATATTTTTCTGAGATAAAAGTAACCTATGTGCTATTACAGACTATAACCAATCTCTGTGCCAAATTTCATCCAGGTCCGTTAAGCCGTTCTAGCGTGATTAACAAAAACATCCATCCATCCATTTAAACTTTCGCAACCTAGCGACTCACCCTCGCTTCGCTCGGGTTCGTCCCTAGGTTGGTTACTCATACAACTTTCATCCCGATTTTCACCCACTTAAGGAATGATTTCCGGAATAAAAATCCTATATCCTTCTCAGGGTCTCAAACTATCTCCATACCAAATTTCGTCTAAATCGGTTCAGCGGATTAAGCGTGAAAAGGAGACGGACAGACAGTGTTAACTATTTCAATAAGATTTTCCAAGAAATATTTAATATACAGATTCGACTCAGAATTTTAATATATGTAAAGATAATGTACATTGTTATTTAAAAAAAATATCTGCAATATATGATACCTTACGTTATAAGTTTCTTATTTCTTAACCTAATTTTTTACTTTCTTAAAAGGAATATGAAGCACAAAAAATTTGGGAGCTATAAAATTATATATATATATATATACATATATATATATATATATATACGCTTTATATAAAAATAGAATAACTTGAGCGACGCTTCGCGTTTTCTTAATAAAATGTCCTTTATTCAGAGCTCCTATTACTTTATACTCCCATGGTACTTCAGCCGGAGTGAAATGACGTAGGTCTTCTTTTACTTCTTTGTTTGGCTTTTTAATGGCGTTTGAATAATTATTAAAATATCTATATTGTAATATTAAATGAGCAATCCTTGTATGTGTAGGTACAAATTTGTTTTGTGTATCTCGGAAACGGTTCTAATGATGTCGATCAAATGTATTTACATAAGATTCTGTTTTTTATGTTTATCAATACAGGAAAAAAATTAAATGTATGTTATTTATGAAAAAACACAATTTTTTTTTTATATCCTTTCCTCAGTTTGATCACGTGCGACCAAAGCTGCCTCCTTAACCTTCTACGCAAAAAGAGGGGATTTATATGTTTAAGTTATGTATTAGTGTAATTGTATGTAGCATTGTAGCGCCCAAACGGATGAACCGATTTTAATTTAGTTTCTTTTTTGTTTAAAAGGTGACTTGATAGAAATGGTTCTTAGTTGTAAATCAAGAAAATCTGTTCTGTCATTAGCACGCTATCAGCTCTTTTTTAGACCGTAAAAGGATACGAACATCTTCCACAGATTTGATTTGAAACTTTCTATCCCGTTACTTTAATGACATTCTTATTGATATGATAATCTTGGCCAGATGCTGCAGCGTCATCTGGAATCTGCAAGATACTAAACTTTTTACTATAATACTGCAGAGACATCGTGTTGGTAGTATTTTTAATGTTTAATTTAAGTGTTAGAACATATAAACAGGTAATATTATAAACAGGTGCAGCTTTTTTCAATATTTATTACCTATATTCATCAAAATCGGTCCCCCCATTTTGGTGTGAAGTAACAAACAAAAAAACGAAAAAACATCTACATACTTTCGTGTTTGTAAAAGTAGTGTACTTTTTAAAGAATTTTAGTTGTATATTGATTGTTTTTGTTAAAACTATAAACTATGCTGTAGAAGCCAATTCGACAAATATTATAATATGGATTTTTTGTTATATCCGCATCACTTGAAAATATTTGGACGGACTTCATAGGTGTTTATTGCTTTAGGTTTAATAATAAATAAAGTTGAATTGAATGTTTATGGTAGCTCAGTGGTAACGCGCTCGGTTGGGAAACAAAGTGAATCGGGTTCAAATTCCGGGGCTTGCACCTCTGATATATAATATTACCACTTGTCTTACGATGAGAATATCATAACTTTTTGCTTTACTACTATCATTATAAATGAGAAAATTTGTATGTGTATGTATGTTTGTTACTCATACACGCTGAATTGGCTGGACCAATTTGGATGAAATAAGTGAAAATAGACTCAGACCTGGAGTAACACATAGGGTATTGTTAGATACCCGGTGACGCGTGGGTGAAACCAGGGTAAACCACTGCTATGCTCTATATAACTTAACGACAGAAAAAAGAAGGTTTTCTCACGAGAACTCTCAATAAAATACCTTTTTGCATATCTATAACTTTCATGGGACTTGTCAGTTATCTATATATCTTAGTAAGGAAATTCACAGATTGAAAAGTATTGGATTCTACTGTTAGTGCTTGAGTATATTCATTTTTAATATGAATTAATATCCAGACCTATTGTGAATTGAATTGTTAATGTCTAAGGAATTCTCTTTTTTATATCGAAAAGTACATAAGATAGATGAGAAATGAAATTATATAATTATTGCTTTTATTAAAAAACTAGCGACTCACCCTCATTTCGCTCGGGTTCGTCCCTAGGTTGCTTCCCCATACAAATTTTCACCCCCATTTTCACCCCCCTTAAAGGATGATTTCCAGGATAAAGACTCTCCTATGTCCTTGCCAGGGTCTCTTCTTACCAAATTTCATCTAAGTCGGTTCAGTAGTTTCCGAGCCTATTCGATACAAACATACAAACAAAAAAATTTTTTTTCTGTTTATAATATTAGGACAGATAAAACAAACCATAATATTATGATGGTAAAATAACTTTTACATACAAGTTACTTTGTTTATTTTTATTTTGCATTATATTATACTATATAATATTAAAAAAAATACTATATAAAAATACTATACTACGTACAAACAAGTTTCATAATTGTTTAATTTAAAAGAATCATGAAAATCTGACAAATTGCATCGAACTCTGCATATCTTGCCAATTACGTTTGACACTCAGTACTCGTGAACATGCTGTACTTATACGAGAATTTAAAAAATAACATCAGCAAAAAGCGCCGGTTGCTTTTGCCTGTTACTTCCATACATATTTACATAGTAAAAATTATAATTTCTAGAAGAACACATAATGTTGCTTTGGAAAATTGAAATTACTTAGTATTTGTGTCTATTGGTAGCAAACTTACTTTAAAAACAGATTGAAGCGGTGCACCAAATGTAATGAGTGATTTTCATTTTTAACCACTTGAAAATATGTCATGGCGTATGGAACACGTCGTTTAGAAATCTACATATTTTAAAGGATTCTAATACCGTTTGGTTATCTTTTTCTTGTACTTAGTGCAAACTTCAAAGTCAGAATCGTTCTTCAAAAGTGTTCTTCCATCAACATCCTACTTCCAACTTGTCGTTACTTTTATCAAATTGCCCCTATTCATATTTATTTATTATTGCTGATATTTTTTACATAACGAATAGCAGCTTGCTGTAGTACTTTTTACCTCTAATTTAAAACAAAGAATAAATAAAATGTAAGCTTATTTATAATTTTGAAGGAAAAACTATTTTTTTCTTTGGGACATTAACACACAGCACCATCTAGTTCCATGGTAAGCTACGAGGCCTGTGTTATGGATACCAGATAGTTGATACACTCCACATATATAACTTAAATACATACATATTATAAATATAAACACCCATGACTGGAGTACAAACATTCATGCTCATCATTCTTATGGATACCAGATAGTTGATACACTACACATATATTACTTTAAATATATACATAATATTATACATATAAACATTCATGACCGGAGTACGAACATTCGTACTCATCACACAAATGGATGCCCTCAATGGGACTCGAATCCGCAACCACTGGCACAGCAAGTAGGGTCACTACAAAATGAGCCAAACGTATCGTTGTAACGTGTACTCACTAAAATCGAACTACACTATTATTCTTCCTTCGTGAGGCACTTGTATTCAACGCTGCGGTTAGCAAATCACGGAGGAGAAAGGAGTAAGTGAGCTATGAAGCTACTGAAGCGAAGCGTGTGTATGTATAAGATTTGTCGAAATATAATATAAACAATATCTTGTGATCGTGTGGGGTCCATTGGACCTCGCGCGACTAAGTAAGGGTTGTAGAACTTAACAAGTTTTCGATAGATATTCATAAGTCAGTCAATTGCAACTATGGCATTATCATGCATGTAACTTGTCTAATGGCCATCAGCCTAGAAGCTCGTGAGTTACAACTTAAGATGCAAGAAATGAGGGGGAATAGGTGTAAAGTATAGATGTAATAGAATTCTAACTAAGTCGAATCTGTATTGATTTGATTTTTTTAATTAAAACAGTCTAAGTCACGACCACCTGACATTTATGTGACAGAAAAAACCTCTTTAAAATTTGACAAGTTTCATAGATCATCATCAAACAAAATCGTTTCATTTCATAGACCAACATTTTCAATACCAATTTTTAATTTTTGGATTCATATTAGATATATATAGATAGATATTATGCTCAAAAACAAAGCGTGACTTCACGTTGCTTTCCTTGTATTCAGGCCTTTTTAACGTCCCACTGCTGGGAACGAGTCTCCTTTCAATGCGAAGGGATCACGCCGTAGCCCACCACGCTGGCCAAGTACAGGTTGGCTGATTTCAAATGTCTTTTGAAAATTTGCCAGTATTCTCAGACATGCAGTTTTCTCACAACGTTTTCCTTCACCGTTAAAACAAGTGGTAATCACGTTGGAAATTATTCACACATGTAAAAAACAGAGGCGCGAGACCCGAGATTTGAACCCACTTCACTCGGTTTCCCAAGCGAGCGCGTTACCACGGAGCTACCGCTGCTTGTGTTTATTGTTGCTTTCTTTATAACAATGAAAATATTCTTTGCTTATACTTCTCTTCACAACTAATACTTCATTTGATAAGAAATATAAATCTAAATTTTATTGTAAAACAATCCGAGCTTTACTTCTTATATGAACTCGATATAAATGTTAACAAATTTACGTAGAAATATGCAATAGAGTTCTATACCTAGCACGTAACTACATGCATTTTTAAATTTATAGCTAACGGCTGCAGTACGTCTTATACCTTCATATGTAAGACTTTATGCGCATATTCTGTAAAGGAAATACGATGTTATTATTAGATAGGTAAAATAATAAAAAATAACATACGCAGTATTTACGTATTCCATAGATACTTTTACAACAACGCGCGACAAAGAATCGGATGTTCATTTTCTTAAATATTATGTATGAGGAAAGATGTCGTTGTCAATAGTTAAATATTAAATATATGTGTTTACATTATATTAAACCAGGACAAGCGACTCACTCTCGCTTCGCTTGGGTTCGTCCCTAGGTTGATTCCCCATACAAACTTTCATCCCCATTTTCGCCCCCTTAAGGGATGATTTTCGGAATAAAAATATCCTATGTCTTTCCCAGGTCTCAAACAATCTTCTTAGCAAATATCTAAATCGGTTTAGTAGATCCAGAGATTACCCCCCTACAACTTTACAAACTCACAAACTTACAAACTTTACCTCTTTATAATATTAGTATAGATTACACATGTACCTATTGATAGTAGGAAAATTGTTTTATAAAACCATATTTGAAACAACTTTCACTCGAAGATAATCATGTCATATATTAGAGCAGCCATATAATAATAATATTCTCCTAACCGATTTCGGTTATGGCAGCCAAACTCAGAAAGACTAACAAAAAGCGTAGTACATATTGCAGTGCACAAGTGTATACGCTGTCACCAGTGCAATTTCTATTACTTAAACACTTATCCTGATGGAAAAAAGTATAAGAGGTAAGTTGCAGGACCCACAGCTTAACGCGCTCTCTGAGACAATGAAGTATTCTTCGACAACTTCTTCCTCCGCAAATATTCGGTATATTTTGTGACAAATAAAAACCAGTAACTTATTTAAGCCCAATCCTGGACTTGAACCCATGATCTCTTGGTCTGTACTAGCCATATCATGCTGAACACAAAACCAACGAGGCAGCCATAGGAAGCAAACAAAAAAGAATATTTCATTATCGACACGCAGCGTACATCTAACCTGGTTGGCTACAACCAAACTCCAACCGAAACAAAAAATTGATAATAATAAGAAAAAAAAATTATAAGTCAGAGTAATCAACATACAAATTCAAGCTATGTAACTGCGATTGATCTCGAATAGTACCGCAACATTAATATAATATGACATCTCGCACGGCCCCGAAGACCGGCTACAGGCGAGTTGGCACGTTTTCGATTCTATTTAAAATCGCTGAATTGTTAATAAATAGATCCTTTAACACGCATGACAAGATATCTACAGACTATCGGACACGGTTATGATACTTTGGTTGTGTATACTTTACGATATTCTGTATAGTGTATAGTGAAACAAATTATAAAAATTCTAATAAATTATATTGCATACCTAGGTATCTTTTTACCATACATTTTATTTTATTTTTTTTCATTTTTTTTTTTTTTTTTTTTTATGGTACTCCGTGATAAACGAGCAGACAGGCCCACCTGATGGAAAGCGATACCTGTCACCCATAACACCTACGGTTCATACACTTTTACGTAACAAAACTGCAGAACCGCCGGTACGTTATCACTGTGAGGACTAAGATGATATGCCTCTTGCCTGTAATTGTGCTGGCTACCTTATCCTTCAAACCGGAACACAACAATGCAATCATTGTTGCTTGGCGGCAGAAATAGATAAGGGGGTGGTACCCATCCAGTCGGACTCCTCAGGCTTGACAGAGTCCTACCACCGGTAAAGTATTATTAAATTAAAGTAGTATTTTAAATCGTTTAGCCGTTTTGAAGCAAAAAGATATACATACGTGAGTAAAAACAAGCATATACATAAGTATATGATAAATTCAATGAAGATATAGTGTCATTTGTAGAAATTATCTATAGGTACATCTATACAGACAAATAAAATTGGAGTGTCTGTTTGTAATATTAAAATAACCGCTTTTTACTAAATGCATATGGATGTATACACGGTACATATACCAAAACAACATTTTTTACAACTTTTGTCTGTCTGTACTTTTATTTTAGTTCAGTTTTATTTTAATTCAATGAAAGTGATAGAAATCGAAGGAAATTTACAGAAAAATATAACGAAAACCTATTAAACATTATTTAAATTATATTGTTAATAAATAATAATAATAATAAAAATATTATTAAATAATATTGTTTTTGACCCCCGACGCAAAAAGAGGGATGTTATAAGTTTGACGTCGATGCCTCGACTGCCTGTCTGTCTGTGTATGTGTATGTGTGTGTGTGTGTGTATCTGTCTATGGCATCGTAGCTCTCAAATGGATGGACCGATTTCGATGCGGTTTTTTCATTTGAAAATCAGTTTCCTTGCGGTAGTTCTTAGCTATGTTTGGTTAATATCGGTCCAGCAGTGTAAGAGTATTTTTTTAGGGGTTTTTAAATATATTTTTTAATACGGAATTCATTATCACAAAATGTAGAAAAACCTTCACGCAAGCCATCGGGCCCGCACTTGACTACTTCTCCTCTTAAGTTTTATTTAATATATAATATTTAAAACAAAAAAAAAACGTATTTTATATGTTAATACAGCGGTCGGAACTTATCCATTTCAAATCTAAAGTGTATCCTGACCATTAATAGTAGAGCGAAGTATCGGCGAAATTTCCTCACAACATTACATATGCTCAAGTCTTCCTTTTAACCCGTCGAATAGCCTATTAACTTTAATGTCCGCTGAACCATTGTTTTGGGAAATTGTGTTTTACTTTATTTTCACGCAGCGTTTTTGTATTGAAAAAACGAATTTATTTAAAAGTTTACTAATATATTATTTCACCCCCTTAAGGGATGATTTCCGAGATAAAAACTATCTTATGCCCTTTCCAGGAACTCAAAGTATCTTTTTATCAAATTTTATCTAAATCGGTCCAGTAGTTTTGGAGCTTATTTGGTACAAACAAGCAAAGAAACAAACAAAAAAATCTTTCTTCTTTTATAATATTAGTTAGCATAATACGTTAGTAGTAGTGTATACGTTAGATTGGACTGCCTCGTTGGTCTGATGGCTGCAGATCCGAAGGTTTTGGGTTCGAATATCTATACTAATATTATAAAGCTGAAGGGTTTGTTTGTTTGTTTGGTTAAACGCGCTAATCTCAGGAAATACAGCTCCGATTTGAAAAACTCTTTTTGGATTAGATAGCCCGTTAACTGAAGAAGGCTATAGGCTATATATCATCCCGGAAAAATGTACGGTTCCCGTGGGATAGATTTGTTTGTGTCTAGGGACGAACCCGAAGCGAAGCGAGGGTGAGTCGCTAGTTATATAATAAAGTTATTTAATTTTTTAAAGAAATCCTAAGTAGCAATCCGCAGTAGAGAAGTCTGCGCCTGGTGCCTCAGGGAGCACGTAAAACGACGGCTTTAAGAACAGCAATGCGCTTGATCTCTCACCGGTCGAGTTAAAGTGTCGTCCCATCGGATTTTGGAGTGTATGGAATCGAGAGTGCACTTTTGTTTGCACACATACTTAAGTTCTATAAAATCTATTGCGAGGTTTAAATATCTAAGTGAGATACTTATGTGTACTTATGTGTAGTGAGATATTTTCATTCATTCACATCAATATTATTACACTACACGGTATACAATTAACATTATATGAATCATTTTTTATTTATTTATTTATTTGATTATTATAGTACTACTAATACAGCATTTTACATAAGTGGACCCACAAAACCGTTTGCACAGTTTGTCTGTGGGATCAGAGTCTTACAATTATTATTAGACTTAGGTTATAATATTATGTAATATAAGGTTTAATTATGTTAAATACTTATATTTGTAACATAAAGAAATGCAGTATATGAGTTTGTATACAGAAGATAAACTCCGATACTTGTGATAAGATTCTAAAATTTTTTGACTAATAGAAACTTTAATTAACTTAGTGAGGCATTAGTGTTTAGCACTGGCAAGTAAAGTGCTTTCTGCAAATAAAAAAATTCTGCTACCGAAGGACATGTATAGTATAGTTAAGATATAAGGAAGATAAGATGAGCTAAATTAAATGATTTAAGTTTACACGCATTTAAGAGCTTGCTTGTAACCTAATCTATACATATAATAAAATTGTAACTAAGCCGAATCTGTACATTAAATATTTTATTGAAATAGACATTATTATCGATATAGAGGCCGAATCTATAGTTTTTGAAGTTATAATTCTTTGGCATATTTGGAAAAAAAAATTACAGTAAAATTTATACGATGCTCGCGCACACTGACATCCAAAAAGAGACATAATGGAGTTAGGTGAAGGCGACATGATGAAGTTAGCTGCATTTCTTTTACAAACAGAGAGTTGTGATTTATGTGGTTTTTGTTCTATTACGCCAAAGAAATATGACTTCTTACTTGCATACAAAAGTACATACACACGTTTTTTTAGAATTTTTGTCTGTCTGTCTAACTGTCTGTCTGTGATCGCATCACGGAAAAACCACTGGAGATGTTTTGATGAAATTTGATATGATGGTAGCTGGTTATCCGGTTCAACATATAGGAAAATATACATAAGTATACAAATATACTTGTTACTGCGGGAAAATATCTCCTATCTACGAAATCTATACTAAACATTAAAACGTAAGCAGGGACGAACTCGAGTGGAGCGAGGGTAAGTCGCTAGTCTTACTAATATTATAAATGTAAAAGTTTAGATTTTTGGATTGATGTTTGTTACTCAATCACGCCAAAACAACTGAACGGATCTGGATGAAATTTGGCACAGAGATAGATTATACTTTATCTTTTACTCGTATTCTACGTTTGACGTAACTATGTAAGATTTGAACGACAATATCTGATGATAAAATAAAGAGCTGGATAGTGGAATTCCTCAATGGCAACTATAAAACCTTCAGGGTTCATTGGGTTCATTTTGATGAAACCCATAGAGAACTGATTATATAGTCTTACTATTATATTTAAAATATCTTAAATTGTACATCATTTATTACAAGTTCTATAAAGAGATTATTCAAATGAATTACAATTTTCCTTTAGAAACAAGGCATGAATTGAATGCATGTGCGAGTATACAAACCCGTTCATTTCAATACCGACGCTTTGATCAAAGGTCTATGGGAAATGTCTTTTGTGGCGTGTCAAAGTGCCAAATTTGTATTGACCCCAAATTGAATTAGTCTTCCTTATTGGGTGTTATTAACTCGCAAATATTTAGATAGCTACCTTTTATCTATGTCTTTGTCTTTATATTTCTATATCCGGTAGAAATAAAAAAACTGATACTTTAAAATAGCAGAATATATTCAATGCGAGTGTAGGTATAATTATTTTTAAATTTAAGGCAGAAAATTTAAGGCTGCAAAACTTTTATAGTCATTTGAAACTATCATAAATCTTATAACTTAGAATTTTACTTAAATGAAAACGTTACTTTCATTCATCTTACCGATACCTTGTACATACTGATTTTCTTCAATTACAAATGTATAGAACATTAACCCTATTAATTTATTATACACTAGTGACTCAGGGTAGTGACCTAGGGTACGTTTTAACGGTTAGTATAGAATTCTCATAGATGACATATGTTTTCGCAGTAAAAAGTATTTGTGTTGACCCAGACAACCAACTATCATCATACCAAATTTCATCAAAATCTGTCCAGTATTTTTCTAGTGATGCGTTCCCAGACAGACAGACAAAAAATCTAAAAACTATAGATTCGACCTCTGTATCGATAATAATGACCATTTCAATAAGATTTTCCAAAAAAATATTTAATGTACAGATTCGACTCAGAATTTCATTATATGTATGGATTATTTGACTACACCATTATATAACAGTTCAAATGCGACCTATCTTGCAAATTCTGGCGGACATGACGAAATTACAAGGGTCGGAATTTTATGAATACAACCAAACATTAATTTGGGTTTCTACAACACATAAAAAAAGTATATATTTCATCCCATTTGCTATCTTGTGTTCGGCGTCTTGACACGTCGCACAATAGAACAGAGTCCTTGAAATTTTTAGGTTTTAGATAACTCGAAGGTTCTCACAATAGAAGTTTGGTGGCAATGCTGAATTCTAATGACGTACAAGAGCAAAATTTCATTTTATACGTACTCTAAATTAAAAATGGACCCAACAACATGTAATATACTTTACTTAGTATGCAAATTGCCTGTGTTTGAAATCTGATTTTCTTAGATATTCCTTCAGAGGATATTAAAAATTTTTTTATTTATTTTCTTATGGAATTAATCAGCAATTTTACTCTCGTTCACAAACCATTTTATTTAGTTCGCAGCCATCAGATTCCCATTCTGGGACCTCATAGTTCGGAATGCTAAAGAAACTTTATATCTGCTTTACTAATAGTAATGAAAGTTAGCATTTTGAATATGTATATAAAATGACTAATTTTAACTGTTGTGGAAAATTATAATAAAAACCTTTATTATAATTTCTCGAGTTATATACAACCTAGCGGCGCACGCTCGCTTTGCTCGGGTTTACCTCTAGAAAAACATAAACCGGAACCGTACATTTTTCCAGAATAAGAAGTAATCTATGAACTGTTCCAGACTATAATCTATCTCTAAGTCAAATTTCATCTGTTGAGTTTCTCGCCGGCTCTTCTCAGCAGAACTGCCTTCCGAGCCGGTGGTAGCTTCCTCACGGACGTACATACTGATGTTTAATTTAAATTTAAAATGTAAAATTGACGATTCAAAAGTGCTTGTAAAAGCCTATTTGAATAAAGTATATTTTGATTTGATTTGATTCATCCAGATCCGTTTAGTCGTTCTGGCGTAATTGAGCAACAAACATCCACCCAAATATCCAAATATCCAAACATCTATACTTTCACATTTATAATATTAGTAAGATTATCTATACTAATAATATAAAGAGGTAAATTTTGTAAGTTTGTATATCGAGGGTAATCTCAGCAACTACTGATCCAATTCTGAAAATCCTTACACTATTGGAAAGCTACATTACTTCCAATGCTATAGGCTAATATTATATACTTCAATTGAAGTGGGAGAGTAAGGCGCTAGTAATATTATATACAGTACAATTTACATGAGCCAAATTCCTAAAACTTCCACCTTACTGTTTAAAGTGATTTGAAAGTCAGTGACGTTTATTTAAAAGACAAATATTCTTTTTTTCAAAAGAAGCACACCGAGATACTATCAAAATATTATCTCTTAATTCTTTCATATAATAGCCTAGCGCGAGTATCGACTCATCTTCGCTCCGCTCGGGTTCGTCCCTATTTACGTTTTGACGTTTAGTATAGATTTCTCAGAGATGAAATATTTTTACGCGTTAAAAAGTATCCTATATGTTGACCCGGATAACCAGCTACGACCATACCAAATTTCATCAAAATCCCTCCAGTTGTTTTTTTGTGATGCGGTAACAGACAGACAAAAATTCTAAAAACTATAGATTCGGCCTTTGTATCGATAATATCTATCTATAATCTATTTCAATATGATTTTCAATAAAATATTTAATGTATAGATTAGACTTAGTTACAATTTTATTATAATATGTATAGATTGCGTAAAAATTAACCAAAGAATTCACTTGCTTTATAGTTCTATCCAAAACCAATTAACTTAATAAGTCTGTACCAGAATAGCCATGACACGATTTAGGTTTCAAACATACTACTCGTAATTTATAACGTGCAGGTATTCAGTAGAGCGATTTACAGCCCCACTTCATATAGCATTAATCTTCGTAATCCAAGTACGCGAAACATACGTTAAATTTTGACGCGAATTAATTTTGGTTTAAAATCAGAAATCAGAATTGAGTTAGCAAGTTGTAAAATCATTATTTCAATGTGTACATTATTTTCATGCATTTTATAAATAATATAAATATGTTGGGACATTAACACACAGCACCATCTAGTTCCATGGTAAGCTACGAGGCTTGTGTTATGGATACCAGGTAATTGATAAACTACACATATATAACTTTAAATACATACATATTTTAAATATAAACACCCATGACTGGAGTACAAACATTCGTGCTCATTACACAAATGAATGCCCCCAGCGGGACTCGAACCCGCAACCGTTGGCACAGAAAGTACACTTCAAACTGAGCAAAACATGCCGTTTTGATCGAGTTTTAGAACACAAAATCTGGTTTTTTTAAGGTATATTTGTACAATCATTACAATGTATTCAGGACATAGTCCACCGAGCTGACCAAGTACGGGTTGGCAGACTTCACATATATTTCGAGCTTCCTAGGTTCTCTCAGACATGCAAGTTTCCTCACGATATATTTCTTCACGGTAAGACTGTTGGAAATGATTCGTACATGAAAATATCAGAGGTGCGAGACTCGGGATTTGATCCCGCTTCACTTAGTTTTCCAAGCGAGCGCATTACCACTAGGCTACTTCTGCCTTAATTCATTACAATTAAGTTAGGTCTTAATTCATTACAATACATTTTAGGTCAAACTTTTAGGTCACCTAATTGCTATTTATGAACAATCATCATATACCTAAGTCTAACATAAAATTTGGGATCGAAAACTTCGTTTTTATGAGCCTTCACATCTAATTATACCTATATTTATACGAAATTTTAAACGATGGTCCTCTTAATCTCACTTTGCAAACATTACAGTTTATTACGAATGACATGCAAAGACAAGAATATAGTTACTTTTGTATAATTATTATTTATTGATATATTGTAGATAAATCGATATATAATATTAAGTTTATACCTTTTATGTTGTCAATATACTGTACCTACACTACTAAATTAACTAATAAAATAAGTTTCTGGAAGAAATCTCTTAAAGAGATAAGTTATCCTTTGTCCACATTCTTTTCCTTTATTTTCCTAAAACATATATTTTATGTTACATAAATAATTAATAAAGGATATATTTCATTTAGGCTTCTGTTCACCCGATGTACAATTAAAAATTTTATAGAAGCACTAGCGACTCACCCTCGCTTCGCTTCGGGTTCGTCCCTAGAAAAAAACAAATCTATCCCACGGGAACCGTACATTTTTCCGGGATGCTATATAGTCTATAGCCTTCCTCAGTTAACTGGCTATCTAATGCAAAAAGAATTTTTCAAATCGGATCAGTAGTTCCTGAGATTAGAGCGTTCAACCAAACAAACAAACAAACAAACTTTTCAGCTTTATAATATTAGTATAGATTCGTGTTTACAGCTTTTTATCAAAATACACCTTTACAAGTACTAATTATTCTATATTAATATTAATTTCATTTCGTTTTACATTTATAAAGTATTAACGTACTTGCATACACCTGGACGGAGTTATTATTATTGACCATCTATTCATTTCCCTATGACACGACATTCATAAGCACATTAAGTGATATGGGTAATCACTACTGTTTATTCGACTGTTGTTTATTATTTCAGACTTATGTACCTGTCTTATGTATTTTTCCTTATACAAACAGCGAATATAACATTTTAATTTCTCTTGCTTGAACATGCTACTCTAATTATAAAATCTTAATTCTCCATATGTGTTAAATTTAGTTTATGAGAATATTGCGTGTGTATTTTGCAACAATTGCCTTCAAATTGCAATAAGATTGGATAAAAATCTGAAAAATCAAATACCAAAATTTATTCAACAAACCAGCGCGCATAAACTTACGTTTTAACGTGTTACAAACAAACAATCTCGCATAATAGAGGACTCTTAGCAAAAATCGAAATAGTCAAAGCTAATGAATATTGCAGTCGATGGAAATTCGGAGACTGGAACGTACGCCTTAATTAAACACTCCTTTTGGAAACAGTTCGGGTTAATTGGCCTCGAACGTCGAAAAATTCGCCTAATTTTACACGATGAACGAAATACACCATTATTCTTTGAGCAGTAGTGTTGATTTTTCAATTTTTCTAATGGAATAACTTTGTTTCGGTAAACAATAGAATGAAATCTCGGTTTATGAGAAAAACTTTAGGAAAACTTAGCATAACACACAAGTATACATTTAGAAAAACATGCCCTAATTGGTTGATTTTTATGCCCTAATTGGTTGATAGCCTGTTAATACCAAATTACTCTACTACTTTTTTCTTTCTTTCCCTCTCGTAGTCCATTCGGAGGGTAATTTAAAACGACAGGAGCGAGATCAGGGCAGGAGTGACGGCTTTATGTGATCTCCGCAACACAGTTTTCGTTCCAACTACTTAGTTGAAACCAGGATTACAGAATCCAAGAATCTTGTACATGATAGCAACTAGAAGAACAAAACGACGAAACAGTAGTAGTACGAGCTAGTCTTTACATATAGTAAAATTCAAACTGAGTCGATTCTGTACATTAAATATTTTTTGTAAAATCTTATTGAAATAGTCATTATTATCAATGTAGAGGCCGAACCTATAGTTTTTAAAATTTTTGTCTGTCTGTCTTGGAACGCATCACTAGAAAACCACTGGACAGATTTTTATGAAATTTGATATAATCATAACTGGTTATCCGGGTCAACATTTAGGATACTTTTTACTGCAGGAAAATATCTCATCTCTGAGAAATCTCTATTAACCTTTAAACGTATGAAATAATAGTCATTTTAAAAGGTTCCTCTACACATCCTCTACATCCATAATCAGAACAGTTCGTTGGTTACAAATTATTGTATTGCCATCTTGAAGTCAAGAACATAGTTCCATGAGTAATAAATGCGAACAAAAGACGCTAAATATCACTTTCAAAGCTGGTATTCAACATGGCTTATGGCAGTCAATAAGTTAATCCCAGAAGTGAACATTGTAACTGTCCCAATTAAAATGTTAAGCAGAATAAAACTACAAGGTTTAATAGGATTAAGTAGGGTAATGCTGGATTAGTGCGTAGTACCTGTGTAGGATTACAAGCAAAAAACATGTATGAAGCATTATATACTAGTGCAATAAAGCAGGAGAACTTGTTTTTTTGTTAGTTGTGAATCGCAAAACTTTTCAATTTAAAAAAAATCTGTTACAATGTTGTAACTTATCTGTAACTTATCATGCAACGTCCTTCATCCTTTGGAGAGGAAAAGTTTTTCACACATCAACTAAATGGGCGAAGACACGGCTAAATCTTAGTATAATTACTAATATAGTATTATGTTATCTGTGATATAATATAATAAATCGATAGGTTCTGAATATTTAACTTGAATACTTGATTTGGCAGATTTGATTTGGAGTCTTAGAAGATTGATGTTCACATATTACAAGTATTTACATTAAATATTTACAATAAGTTACTAAATAATTAATCAATTAACTAATTAATGAATTAATTGGTTAGTTCTTATTTTTAAAATATGCGTTTGGTTCAAAATTCCGGTTTAACATAGAATATCTATAGTACATGGTATAAGCTAATTATTTCTTTAAGAATATGTATATGTATATATAAAGATCGATGTGTTTATGTATGTTCCCTATGGACTCCAAAACGGCTGAAGCGATTTGGATGAAATTTCAGGCAATCTTCAGATTAGTCCAGCGGTTGATCCTGTGAAGTTTGATAGCGATCGGAAGTAGCGTTAGTAGCTTATAATTCTGAGTATTGGTCAATAGATATTCTTAAAGAACTTACAACATAAATTCAAATTGCATCTTTATACAAATTGGTTAATACATAAAAAAACGCTATCATCACTTTAAAATACAAGATATTTACCACGCATAAGGAGATATACATATATGTTAGCCATAGTAGTTGATTACAAAATAATAATATTGATGTTTTTAAATACTAAATATATATAAAAATCTTATTTTAGTGTACAATTCCTGCTAAACTGTATTTTGACTTATTGCAAAAAAAATTTTTTATTAGAATTCCAATATTTTACCAAACTAACGTATAGAATTAAGATATTTGTTGATAACCTAAAAAGGTGTTACACTCTATACAGTTCTGAGCGAAGTGGCTGAGTGGGTAATACTCTCTAAGCTTGCATGGTATAGTCGATATTTCGAGTACATAAACTTAAACTGTTGAGCGTATCTATACATTTAGACTCTTTCATTATAACAGCGCAGCTGTAGTCCAGTGGTAATGCGCTCGCTTGTGAAACCGAGTGAAGCGGGTTCAAGTCCCGGGTCTCGCACCTCTGATATTTTGATGTGCAAATCATTTCCAACGTGATTACCACTTGTCTTACGGTGAAGGAAAACATCTTGAGGAAACCTGCATGTTTGAGAGAACCTACCAAGATATCAGAAGACATTTCGCCAACCCGCACTTGACAAGCGTGGTGGACTAGGACCAGATTCCCCTTGTAATATAGGGATGTCCGTGCCCAGCTGTGAGACGTTAAAAAAGGGCTGAATACGTAATAAAGGTTTATTGATTTTCTTTTATAATAAGTTGCTAGCTCAAAGGATTGTAAGTAATAGGTGATAATTGGCAAGAACGTGGTAAATTTCTGTTCGACCTATATTAATATCTAGCTGGAGGGTCTCGCCATCGGTAATCTCTCGTTAACACCGCTGCTAATTGAATATACTGACGTTACGTACATAGAGTAAAAATAGTAGTTAAGCAAAGTTCCTTTTATACTCAATTGATAGCAAAACCTGTGGGAAAAATAATGATATTTATCTATACGTAAATTAGAATGAAATGAAAATCAAGTAAAAGAAATTTGGTTAGTTTCAAATTAAGAATTGTTTTGTCTAGTTTCAGATATGAATTATTTTTTTACTAATTATATCATAAAACCTGAATTATTTTAGTTAGTTTGTAGCTTTAGTTAAGTTATAGTCAGAGTAAATGGAAAGTTAAAAGATGAAAGTGATTGATGCAATGCCTGTTTCCTTAGATTTTAAATATTCAAAAAAAATAGACGTTTATAAATATTATGATTAACGTGTTTAATTTCTTAAAATTACTATTCAAATTAGTTATTTTATTTGATTTTTTTTTATCTTTCTAGTAAAATATATACTATAAAACTTTTAAATAGTTTAAGTTAATATTAATTATATGTTACATGGTATACTGTATTGTTTACACTGTGGCAGTTGTGACGTTCCCGCTACTTATTTATCACAACACTTATTTAGCACTATATAAGATACATATATACAATTAGGGCTACTATAGATAGGTATTATAAAATAGAACTCGTAACTGATTGACAATGTCGCACACGTCCGCTCTCTGTGGTAGTTGAAGTCCAAGTGTCAAATGATAACACTTTTTCTTATTACCTAAGATCGGTGTGTGCAACTACCTTTATTATAAAATATAAATCATCACATCTCTTCCTTTTTATATTTGTTTTTATTTTAATCTTTTAATTATTATAACTGCACATCAAAATCACATTTATTAAATTTGTTAAATTAATATTATTTTATTTTAATTATAAATCTTTACAACTACTACATCCACATCTTTAGCACTTTCTTTTCTACGACAAACTCTCCACTGGCCTTCTATTCTTTTCAAGTATATGATATTCCTCCGAAGCTCTTGTCAAGTTTCATCACTTCTTACATTAAATTCATATCCTCTGACACTTGTTACTGTATGTGATATTGGATTAAATGTTGTATATCATTTACTTCCTTTTATCATGTTCTTAACATATGCTTTTTCTCCTATTCCTTTGTCACATGGTGTTACTCTCCTTTCCCTATGTTCATAATCTTTTTCCTTTTCTTTCATTATTTTATCATTATTCCTTACATCTGTGTCTGCTGAATATGTATTAATGATAGTAATTTATCTCTGAATTTCCTCCCATAAAACAGCTCTGATGATGTTTTTCCAGTAGTGGAATGGAGTGTATTATTATACATAGCAAGATATAATTGAAGATCATTATTACAAGCAGATCTTTGACTCTGGCTTATCCAGTACTTGTAGTATTTGCCGCTCCACTTCGCCATTTTGTTAGGTTGAATATGGTGTAGTACTATAAATTGTAATTCCCAATTCTTCACTGAATTTTAAATAAAAATAACTTTTTAATTTTTCGCGGATTTATTTTGATTTTTTGATTCCCGACGATTCGAATGCCTCACAGCAATCATGGTCACGGAAGAGACCAAGGTGTTAGACGTCTCGAGGTATTATATAGTTGTTACAGACAATTTACCCACAAAATAACAAAATTAAATCAAACATTGAAAAATGGCACTATGGCACCTCACAACATTTGTTAATTTTAATTCTAACATTTTAATAGTTTTAATTAGTTTTATAATTGAATATGAAATATTACTTTTTTTAATTTTAGCTGTTATTATTATAATTATTACAATTTTTTACAGAACGTCATGAGTCTACTACCAGTTCGGAAAGAAGAAACCTCAGACCTGAGAAGAACTGGCGAAAGAAACTCAGCGGGACTAATATTTTTTTAATAAATTATAATGTACAATATTTCTATAAAGTCGAAGTAGCCTGGAGGTGATCACTCCATTCCCAAGGCGTGCTATCGTCTATAAAATTATTTATTGTATAATAAGCCTTTAGCACACAAACGTTCTTTAACAATTTTTTTTTTTTTTTTTTTTTTTGAATTTATCGATAGAAGCTTTTTTGAATATCATATTTTTTAAATTTAGCGATTGAAGCTTTTTGAATATCCACTTATTTACATAGTTAATTAATCCATATAAACTCTGAACCTCTACAATAGTTTTTTGGTTCTCTAAAATTTTCTTCCACTTTTATATATTTATCTAAAGGCTACACCTGTGACCTAAGAAAATAATACTCGTATTTGTTTTGGTTTAAAAGCATATTATATATATAAATGTTCTGGGGCACATGCAATACCGAATATTAATCGTTTGTACCGATAAAGTCCTTGGTTTGTAATGAAAGTGGTTATATCCCTAGATTCCTTGCTTATCTCGATTTGGTGGAAAGCATCCTTTATCTCTAACTTTGAAAATATTCGTGCTTTGTTAAATTTAGGAAGAAGTTGATCCATAGTGGGCAAAGGATGATTTTCGCGAATAATTGCTTTATTAGCACAACGCATATCTACACAAATTCTGACTGTACCATCGCTTTTTAATACCGGTACTAACGGAGAAACCCAACCGGATGGTTTATCTACTGGTTCTATAATATCTAAATTTATTAATTCTTCAATTTTTTTGTTTATTTTTTTTTTTTTTGCCCTAATGGTATTGGAATTCTACGGCACGGCTGAGAAATTGGTTTAACTGTTTTGTCTATTGCAATATTTAGTCTAACATCAGTAATCTTAGGAAATTTATTTTTATCTATAGAATTTATGTCGAAACCTAATTTAAGAACTTGTAAAGATATTGCGGTATCTTTACCTAATAAGTTGCGAGTACCATTCTCAATAACATAAAAGGAATCGGTTTTTTTATTTGAACCAGCTTGAATTTCACTCTGAAATGACCCAATAACCTTTAAAGGTTTGTTGCTACCATAAGCCATAAATGTCCTGTCCGGTCTTAATATTTGATTATGAACATTGACATGATTTCTTTTCAAATATTCCCAAGTATTATCGCTTAAAATGTTGCATTTGCTACCAGAGTCTATAATCATTTCAACTTTTACACCACCAATTACGCAATTCAATGTTGTGTCATCATCAATATGAAATATATAATTAACATTAGTACTTTTAGATACAGACTTGTCACTTTTTTGTTGATCTTCATGGCCTTCCCTATATTTTGGTTTTTTGTTTTTAATATCTGATAAGCTGTTAATCTTCCGCTTCCTAATACTAGTTTTGCATTGAGGCCTAAAATGACCAATATATCCACATTTAAGACATTTTTTAAATTTAGCCGGACAGGTATCACTATCACTATTATGATTCCTATTCCCACATCGCGAACACTGTTCATTCTCAAATTTACCGCGCTTAATATCAATTTTATTAACACTTGTAGAAGATGCCTGCGAACCATGGTTATAATCATGTAATTGTCGCTCCACTGCCTCTAAAGCATTGGCTTCTGCAATGATTTGATCAAGGGATATTGCGTCTCCAATTATAAGTATTTTCTTCCTTAATTCATTTGAGTTGCATTTCTCAACAATTTGATCTATTAAATTTTCTTCCTCACTCATAAATTTACATTTACTACTTTGATGACGCAGCCGAACTAAGAATTTTTCAAATTTTTCACCAGGTTCTTGTTTTAATAATCTAAACAAATGCCTTTCGTATACCCTGCTCTGCTTAGGTGAGAAATAGTCATTAAGTTTTTTTATTGCAATAGCATATGAATCAGAATTAGTATCATTACTTCTGTCTGTATCGGGAATATTGTGATATATTTCTTGTAATGACAAACCGCCTAAATGTAACAACAGAGCTCTTTTTTTCTCAGCATCAGTGACACCTAATGTAATTAAGTATATTTCAAAACCTCTCTTCCATTTTTCCCATCGCAAGCCTACGGATGCATGGTCACCTTCGCACTCAAACGCTCCGAGTGGTTGAATTTGAGACATTATGGTTATGACATATAGATTATATACCCAATAAAACCGATTTGATATGTCCCTGCAACATCCACAATCATTAGTACCAATCAACAGAACCACTGTCAATTTACTACTTTTACACATATCACGATTTTATATCGTTAACATTTTTAGTAATAATAATGTTCTCCTGACCGATTCCGGCCACGGCGGCCACCCTCATCAAGACTAGCCAACTGCGCAGGAGACATTATAGTGCACAAGTGTACGCGCAGACACAAGTGCACCCTCTATTCCTGTCACTCTCATACTCCGGTGGGACGACTACTCGACACGACCGGTGAGAGTTAAAGCGCAGGACCGACGGCTTTACGTGCTCTCCGAGGCACGGGGGTGAAACACCGCCAACTTCCCAACTCCGGGCTGTTACTGAGACTTACTATACAGAAAGACTCAATAACCAAACTTGGCCCGACCTGGGACTCGAACCCAGGACCTCAGGATGTGCAGCCGTACATGCCAGCCACCACACCACCGAGGCAGTTAACATTTTTAGTACCAACTGAATAACTCAGTTTACTATTTAACTAGTACCAGACATTATAATATGCCTTACTAATTTAATATCGTTAGTACCAATCGACTTTTCGGTCGATTTACTACTTAATTTGTCTAGTACCAATCGACTTTTAGTCGATTTACTACTTAATTTGTTTAGTACCAATCGACTTTTCAGTCGATTTACTACTTAATTTGTTTAGTACCAATCGACTTTTCAGTCGATTTACTATTTAATTTGATTAGTACCAATCGACTTTTCAGTCGATTTACTACTTAATTTGTTTAGTACCAATCGACTTTTCAGTCGATTTACTATTTAATTTGTTTAGTACCAATCGACTTTTCAGTCGATTTACTACTTAATTTGTTTAGTACCAATCGACTTTTTGGTCGATTTACTACTTCTTTTTGTATTCAGCCCTTTTTAACGTCCCACTTCTGGGCACGGGCCTCCCCTCAATACGAGGGGAATCAGGCCATAGTCCACCACGCTGGCCAAGTGCGGGTTGACGGACTTCACATGTCTTTCGAAAACTCGCTAGGTTATCTCAGACATGCAGGTTTCCTCACGATGTTTTCCTTCACCGTAAGGCGAGTGGTAATCAAGTTACAAAATGATTCGCACATGAAAATATCAGAGGTGCGAGACCCGGGATTCGAACCCTTTTTTTTTTTTTTTTTTTTTTTTTTTTTGACATTCAATGACAAACGAGCAGACAGGCCACCTGATGGAAAGCAGCACCTGTCGCCCATAACACCTACGGTTCATGCACTTAGGTTTTAAGTAACAAAAATGCTGAACCACCGGCGCGTTGTCACTGTGAGGACTAAGATGATGTTCCTCTCACCTGTAATTGCGCTGGCTACCTTATCCTTTGTACCGCACACAACAATGCAATCATTGTTGCTTGGCGGTCCACTTCACTTGATTTCCCAAGCGAACGCGTTACTACTGGGCTTCTTTTTATTTTCATGTATTTATTTTTTTTTTTTTATACACAGTAATCAAAATACACATTTAGAGACGATTAAAATTATCTTTCATGTAAAATTTATTTAAAGAAAAATGCTTTAAAATTATTATTAAAATAAAAAAAATGCCACATAAAAAGTATATTAAAAATGTAGCGTAAATGTAGCGTATATTCAGAAATTTGTTACTTTATAATAACCAATAATATTATTTTATTATAAGAAATAAAATATAGAATAATAGAATAGCATCATTAAAATCCTTTGTTATAAAAATAATAGAATTGTAGATTTATAGAACATGAACATGATTCATGACAGTTATTTTATGATTATACCGACAATTTATTCAAATTATGTTTACTAAACTTTAATTTTGATATCATTTTGAAATATAATAGTCATGTAAAAATTTGTTAGACTAGATATATGAAATCTAAAGGCATTTTATATTACTGTGTATTTATAAATTTGTCTCATTATATTCCCTTTTTCCATAAAAACATGCATGATTTCACTTACCCTTAGACTCGTCGCCACTTGTGACGTTCCCGCTACCTTTATTATAAAATATAAATCATCACAGCAGTGTCCACGTAAATCCAGTATACACGGCGGGTAATGGCGACGTTTGCGAACGGCAGCTCAATCAGAAACTATAGGTTTCTATTTCAAGTGTTACATGAGTGTTGCCAAAATAAACGATATTGTTAGTGACAATAATTGTTTATGTTATTAAGAAGTAATATGTTACTACAATGGAAATAATATGGTAAAAGATAAGTGAAAATGAGAAAAAATAATAATATTCTTTTATAGAATTTCGCATGAAGAGTTTAGCATTCGTCTGTCTGTCGTTCCAATGTTTAGAAGGCCTAACTTTTGAACTGTGCCTTTTGTATTAATAATAGGTCAGCTGGTTTTTTTTTATATATATAGTGATATTTACTTACAAATATTAAAAAAAAATATAAGAGATGTCAAAAACTAACTAGGGTGAAGGTTCCCAACCGTAACAGATTTTTAGGTTTTTTATTATTTTTAAGTTCAATACATTAATAATGATTTCATTTTTTTTTCACGACTAACGTAAGAATTTTTTGTGATTTTCAAATCGGTGTAACTTTCTAGATAAAAAAATATTATTTATATAGGTATAGGTATTTTTTTAAGAATATATTCGATAAGCGTACTGATATTTTTAATAAATTAACCTCGTTTAGTGGAGAATAACCCTTATATAACGTGAAGATCGATGGAATGCTGCAAAAAGCTTAACTTGTTGTCGCTTAAGATTAAGAGCTACGCTTTCCAATTAGGGATTACCCAGTGAACGCCATTCTGTTCACCTGTTATTATATCGAATTTCTACAAATATTTGTATAATTCCATTATGTCCATCTATACATATAATAAAATTCTAACTGAGTCGAATCCGTACATTAGGTATTATTTGGAAAATCTTATTGAAATAGACATTATTATATACTTTTTAGAATTTTTGTCTGTCTGTCTGGCGGTCTGGGAAAGCGTCACGAGAAAACTACTGGACAGATTTTAATGAAATTTGGTATGATGATAGCTAGTTATTCGAGGTACTCGTATATAGGATAATTTTTACTGTGGGAAAATATCTCATCTCTGAGAAATGTACGCTAATCTTAAATCTTACACTTATCTATATACATATTACTAAATAAATAAGTCAAGTAAATGAATATGTATACAGATAAGTATATCTACTATAGAATAATTGTCTGTTCATCTTACAAACATATGTTAGTGTCAATAATAATTTCATAAATACTTTACTAGGTATGGTTGCAATTTGAAATCGTCTATTATTAATCCCTCGTTTACAGAGATTAATTTACACATAATCTGTACTGATGAGTTCATTCAATGTGGGGTTATTGATAAATATTAATATTAGAGGCAGTGGTAGCCCAGTGGTAATGCGCTCGCTTGGAAAACCTTCTCGCACCTCTGATATTTTCATGCGCGAATTATTTCTAACATGATTACCACTTGCCTTATGGTGAAAGAAAACATCGTGAGGAAACCTGCATCATGCATGTCTGAGAAAACCCAGCAAGTTTTCGAAGGACGTGTGAAGTCCGCCAATCCGCACTTGGTCAGCGTGGTGGACTATGGCCTGATCCCCCTCGTATTAAAGGGAGGCCCGTATCCAGCAGTGGGACGTTAAAAAGAGCTGAATACAAATCCAATACTATCCCCCTGAGATAATGGAATATTTCTGACTTGCAATATCTCTTACATTGGACACAGGTTTGAGTTTGGTATTAGTATAATAGCTCTCTAAAAAAATATATATATATATATATATATATATATATATATATATATATATATATATATATATATATATATATATATATATATATATTTAGCTAAAAAAATCTAAACTAAAGAAAATAATATTTAATTTAATACTACAAGTAACAAATGTATAGTAACTAAGATACAGATTTTCAACTTTTGTACAATCCAACTTTATATAAAGGAAGTTATGTTGACAACTAGTTAACTGAATTGAACTTAAAAATAAAAACGCAAACAAATCCGCATGTAAAAGCTAGCGAGCAATAAATAACATATATATTCTATAGGGAAAGGAAAAACTCAATCGCCAAAAGCATGCAATAAAAATAAATAAATTGCTTTCAATTTTGTAAACAGCATGCAAGCCCAAGCAAAAGTTTGGAAATAAATCGGCATGTTATGTTACTTTCAAAACAATGCATTTGTTTGAAAACTTTAAACGTATATTAAACTCGCATACGAACTCGCGTCTTCCATTACATTGGGAACGTCTGAGTTGGCGGAAGGCCTATGTAGGTCGCTTTTCCAGTGGAGAGATTATACTATATAATACTATATATAAGAATGATATAATGGGTAGGTACTGCCTGTAACAACTATATAATGTTTGAGATGTATAAAACCTCAACCTCTCCCGTAACCATGATGTAAGGCATTTAAAACGTCGGGAACCAAATGTCAAAATAAATTTGCGAAACAATCCGAAAAAATAGTTTTATTTAAAACTTTTGTGTGCTGCTAAAATTAGATAAACAACATTTTAAGTTTATACATAAATATTATTTACTTTTAAAATCTAATATCTGTAATTAACGAAAAAATTAACTAAAAGACTAAAGACAATATAGACTACTTACTAGATGATAGATCGTTATATAAACCTAGCGACTCGCTCTCACTTCCTTTTGGCTTCGTCCGTAGATGAAAACAAATTCATCCCACGGGAACCGTATATGTATATGTAGAAAGAGAAATAATTTTATATAATATACAAGCGGATCAACCTTTGCTCGGGTTCGCCTAGATGATTCTTTAAACTGATGTAACGTTTTTATTTAGGAATAGATTGAAATAAAACAAATACTAAACTAAATACTAAACTACAATATATTAGTGAAAACCGCACCCAAATCGGTTAAGCCGTTTCTAAGATTAGCGCGCACAAACGCACAGACAAACAGACATACCGATAAACAGACAAAAAAACTAAAAATCATTGTTTTGGGTTCTATTACGTTAATAAAGATCCCCAATAATAGTTTTTCTCAAATATCTTCCATGTACGGACAGCGATCAGTTACAATTTTATTATATGTATAAATAAAGCTTATTTATCAAATATTATTTATTATTAAAATATAATATCTGTCACTAACGAAAAAATGAACTAATAGATTAAAGACAATATAAACTACTTAGGTTAATATATAAAACTAAAAGATATACTTTTTTTACATCTCTCTCACTAGAAAGAGATTTTTTTAAATAAAACTATCTTCGGAGTTTTACGCGGATTTATTTAGATTTATGGTTGGTGGTTTGTTTGATACTTTAGCGCCATTTTTCAAGTTTTTTAAATTCATTTTGTTATTTTGTGGGTAACAACTATATTATAATACCTTTGAGACATCTAACACCTTAAACTCTCCAGTGACCATGATTGCTGTAAAGCATTCGAAACGTCGAGAACCAAAAATCAAAATAAATCCGCGAAAAAATCCGAAAAGATAGCTTTATTTAAAATGTCAAATATTCGCGTAAATCTAAGAAAGTGTTATTATTATAAGAGAGAAAAATTTTAGTTAAAGCTACACATTTTCAACTACTTTGTGAAATGCGTATTTCATTAATTTAATGTCTGAGCAGATTTCGATAAAAGGCAAGGACAAAGATTGCATCCAGTGGATGGATATTAAGCTACCTGTCAACCCTGACCCAGTTACCAAGCGAGTGAAGCCGCGGACAAAAACTAGTTTTAGATAAATTCTTTAACCATGCTATACTATAATTATATATAAAAAATATGCATGATTGCCTGTGTGTTTGTGATGTATGCATTTTCATAGCTAATTAGCTTTAATTAGTTGATGTACGTTTGTATCTGTTATATCAACCCACTCAACTCAACCTCGCTTCGCTCAGGATCGTCTTTAGTTATGTTTTAACGTTTAGTATAGATTTCTCAGAGATAAGACAATTCCACGCTGTAATAACTATCTTATATGTTTACCCGGATAACCAGCTATCATCATACCCATCAAAATCTATCTAGTGGTGCCTTCCCAGACAGAAAGACAGACAGACAAAAAATCTCAAAACTATAGATTCGGTCTCTGTTTTGATAATAGTGACTATTTCAATAAGATTTTCCAAAGAATATTTAATGTACAGATTCGTCTCACAATCAGTTATAATTTTATGACATGTATAGTTAGTTTTTTGACTGAATTCAATAGATAGTGCTAGTAATTTAATCCTGTACATAATATTATATTTTAATCTTTTATGGCACTTTTCAAATGGATTCCAAGTAATTTATAAAAATTATATGATAAATCTGTTTACGATAGAAACTGAGGGATAATGAAAACAAGAGTTCCAATATAATAATTAGAGTGTATGCTCTCTGTAGTAAAACCTCATTTTTTAAGGATTTGATCATACATTTTTTTGTCCAGTTTCAACAAAAAATCATTTTACATTTAATTATTCCATAGGACAACAGCCTTAACCAGCTAGTCCAAAAGAGGGTAATGTCTTTTCCCTTACACTGCCAGGGGCTAATTTTTCAAGGCTGTCATAACCACGCTTATAATTTGGGCCATATAATACACCACGCCTGTATGTGCAAAGTTGCCTTGTGTTTTTAATATTTTGTCATACAAAGTCTCATAAAAAATTGCCTCTTTAGGACCTTTGCCAGGCTTTGTAGAGTAACATAAAAAAGTGTCCATATACACTGTAAATATGCATATTCGCTATTTTTTGCTGTACATAGATAGTAAGAATTATTTTATTTAGCGCTCCACTTTTATAGGGAAAATGCGCTGGAACGATTTTTAAAGCGTTTGGTACAACGCTGTAATCGAAACATCAACAGAAACATATACTAATATTATAAAAAGGTAAAGTTTGTGAGTTTGTGAGTAATCTCTGGATCTACTGGACCGATTTAGACGAAATTTAGTAAGAAGATAGTTTGAGACCGTAAGAAGAACAAAAGATACTTTTATCCCGGATAACATACCTTAAGGGAGTGAAAATGGGGATAAAAGATTGTATGGAGAATAAACTTAGGGATGAACCCGAGCGAAGCGAGGGTGAGTCGCTAGTATATTATAATGTAAGAAAATATATTTAAATACTACTTGACCCGACGATGAACTACGTCTGTTCTTTCAACACATGTCATACAAAAATCTTATTGTTATTAATAAAAAACTTCCAGCTTTCCCTGATGTTCCCAATTTTCCGGTATTTTTTTCTCCGAAAACTCTGAAAGAACTATATCCCATCAATACCTTCGATATATAAGGCATCTAGATAAACTATACCACTTATAAGGATTACGTTAGATAAATTTATAATTTCAACCTTAATAGGTCATTTCATTTACTTATATTTTTTCTTTTGCCACCATTAAAAAAAGGTAGGAAAAAACATATCCGTGGGTCTTCTCACAATCTCCTCAAAGAGAGTGGGGTAACGGTATCAGGGCATAGCGCTCTGGCTTTGGGATTTTCCGCCGCTCACTAATATATGCGCCTCCTTGTGGAGCCCTTGCAGGACTCTTCAGGCATCGGAGAAGAGTAGGCATTGCTCTGCCGATCAGCCCAGCCGATTGAGACCTTTAGTGACCCTGAGAGATGCCCACCTAGATCATCAGCGATTGTTGACGGTAGCTACTCCGACGTCTTCGTAAAAAAATATACAATATACATATTACTCGAATTGCGTATATTCTCATTTTTAACCAAAAAAACCAAAATTATTTTAAAAAGAATTGTACAAATAAAACCTTCAATTTTTATCCCTTGTACATATTGGGTATTATTGTTATTGTATTATGCAATTAAAATATACCTACTAAAAATACATATTCTCTCTAAAATAAATATTTGTTATTTTAGTTTTTAGAATGGCCTAACTTCCATTGAATTGTTATTGAGCATTTAAACAGATTATATATACATACTAGCGGTTCTCCTTTGCTTTGTTCTTATTATATTTACTCTTATTGTATCTAGACGAAGTAATCATAACCATTAATTTCTTAGGACCGCTTGTTCTTTCTGTTAAAAAAATGGGAGCCAGTTGACAAAGGAATATAATATTCTTAGGTAGGTCTTGTCATATGTATGTATGTCTGTAACATACATACTGATAGGAGAAGGGTTACTTTGAAATTCGCCGCAGTCAGGTAAAAAGTTAGTACCGATTTAATAACTTTACCTAAAAAAAAATGAACAAAATTTATACTAATATTATAAATAGGCAGAGTTTGTTTGAACGCGCTAATCTCAGGAACTACTAATCCAATTTGAAACATTCTTTTTGCATTAAATAGCCCGTTTATTGAGGAAGGCTATATATCATATATGATCTATCTTTTCCATAGTAAACTTTCAAACGTATCTAGAGGCGAACCCAAGTGAAGCGAGGATGATTCACTGGATAAAATATAAAATGAAGAACAAAATATATAAGAACAAACAAAACCCAGTTACCACACATAGTTATTAAGCGACAGTACATTTTAGTGCTATCATAAAATCAGTAAGCATCCATGAAGTATGGTCTGCATATTTAATTACGAATAAGTTGTAACTCCACAGAGTTGCGATGTAAGCAGCTGCAAAACCAAATTGTGAACTCATGTTACAATTTCTAGTTTTAAAGTTAAATTATACAGCGATCGTTCCTGGTTTCTGTTAAGCTTTAAAAACAAGGCTTGGCTAAACTTGTTGACCTATTTGCAACGATTTCGATTGGATTGTAGATAAAATGGGTGAATTTATTTTGTCTGACTGAAAATAGCTATTTTTATTGTGCTCGCGGTTTAAGTGTAGATTTTGTTTGACTCGAACGCTAATATTTGATGATTCTGAGTGTATTTTTTTATTTTGACACGACTTTGTACTGGGAATATTTGGTTTTGATATTTTATAACAATTTTAATTTAAGGTGTCTTTAAAGGCTCTGCATTTGTTTAAATGTTTTAAATACAATGATAGGTTTTAAATACAATCTTGATGACACGTTTGGCTCAGTATGTAGTGACACTACTAGCTGTGCTAGCGGTCACGAGTTCGAGTCTCGCTGTGGGCATTCATTTATGTGATGAGCATGAATATTTGTACTCCAGTCATGGGTGCTTATATTTAGAATATGTACATATTTTAAGTTATATATGTAGTGTATCACCTATCTGGTATTCATAATACAGGTCTCGTAACTTACCATGGAACTAGATGGTGCTGTGTATTTTCCCAACATATTTATTTATTAATTTATATTTTATAATTGGTCAGTTCGTACTAATTAATTACAAAATTACGAAAAACCTCCACTAAACTAAATAACTAGACTTTAAATAATAGTAAAAAAAATATAAGAATATTGGGTTATTTTAACCATGTGTTGTTACGTATTTTTATTGGAATCCTTAGTCTTATTTAACCATATTATATTTAAAAAAAAACTATTAATAGTTTTAAGAGAAAATTGTCTAATCGAAATGAGCAACAGACTCAAATATAGCTAAAAATCTTGGAATTGGAAGGTACACATACAAGTAAGAAGATAAGGAATATTGTCAAATCTATATCTATACATATAATAAAATTCTAAATCGAATCTGTACCTTAAATATTTTTTGGAAAATCTTATTGAAATAGACGTTATTATCGATACAGAGGCCAAATCTATAGTTTTTAGATTTTTTGTCTGTCTGTCTGTCTGTCTGTTACCGCATCACAGAAAAACTATTCGAGGGATTTTGATGAAACTTGGTATGATTATAGCTGGTTATCCGGGTCAACATATAGGATACTATTTACCGCGGGAAAATGTCTCATTTCTGAAAAAAAATACAAAAACTGGTTGGAATGAATCCACGATTATACTATAAATGTAAACAATTTAGCAAGGTAGCTTACTAAATATAGTAAAAACTATTAAAAGTAGCTTATCTTGAAAATCAAATTATCAATAGCGCTATTTTATCCATTAAATAGTTATTTTAATTAATATATATTTATGTGTTATTTAGATATTCGACAATAGATGTCGCCATGTGTTTTTAAAACACAGTTTTAATTCCAAAAAAAAGGAATTTACAGATATGAACTTTCTACGATGTTATTAGAATTACTACTAAACTACACGCGGCTCCCGCTCGTGTTCAAATTTTCAGTAAAGCAAACTTTCTGGCTGTTGTAAAGAAAATATCTCATTTCTGAGAAAAAATACAAAAACTGGTTAAAATAAAAGCACGATGATACTATTAACATTTTAGCAAGGTAACTTTTATATGTTAAAACTATTAAAAAAAGCTTATCTTAAAAGAAATATCAATAGCGCTATATTCATTAAAATAGTTATTTAAATAAAAAAATATTTATGTGTTATTTAGATTTTTGACAATAGATGTCGCCATGTGTTTTTAAAATACGTAGTTTTAATCCAAAAAAAAATGAACAGAAGAGTCATCTTTCTATGACTATCATCTATGACTTTATTAGAATTACTACCAAATTACCCGCGGCCTCGCCCGTATTTAATTTTTTTGAGCAAAACCCTAATTCTTTTTCTAAAAAAAAGTAGCCTAAGTTACTCCTTATAATATCAGCTATCTGCCAGTGAAAGCCCCGTCAAAATTGGTCTAGCCGTTTCGGAGAATACAGACAGACAAAATTAAAAAAAAATATGTTATTCTTATAAGCACCGTATATAATTTCATATGCATTTAGTAAAAAGCAATTATTCTGACATTCCAAAAAGGCATTTCAATTTTTTATCTGTATAGATTACAGTAATTAAGGTACCAAATAAAAAACGCTTTTCTCTTTGGTTCTAATTTGAAAAACATAACCAACTTATTTTAAGTGTGAAATTACAACAATTAAAATAAATTTAGTTAATATAGTCAACAGCATTCGACTTTAGTAGCTTCAATGTATCAAGTTGATGGTATAACACGTCCATAACTCGCAACTATCGTTTGCGGGACTCGTTTATCACTGAATCCCAACAACCGACCAACTTAAGTGGGGAACTAATCCCGGGACCGGGATTCACTGAATTTACGTTACATTTAAATGGAAATATTAGTTAAACGATTATCAATGCTATATATAAAGAGTTAAGGTTTAAATTCTAATGACGATTAATATAGGGACGTAAAACAGCTGGCAAAATTACAAAGAAATTATGAAAGAAGGAAAAAGGAACAAGAGAGATTCTATTCGTGTTGCTGTTCTGTATTGTTTGCATAAATGGTAATTAAGTGAACTCATTATAGTAAAGAATTTATTTTTTGAAGTAGAAATATATTTAATTTGCTATACTTAATGATAGTATGACGACACATTTGGCTCAGTTTGTAATGATCCTACTTGCTGTGCCAGCTGTCGCGTGTTCGAGTTCCGCTGGGGGCATTCATTTGTGTTATGAACACGAATGTTTGTCCAGTCATGGGTGTTTATATTTATAATATGAATGTAGTTAAAAATTATATGTGTGTAGTGTATCAATTATCTGGTATCCATAACACAGGCCTCGTAGCTTACCATGGAACTAGATGGTGCTGTGTGTTAATGTCCCAACATATTTATTTGAAGTTGTGAGTTCGATTTAACGACGTTAGTGTATATGAATAGTGTGTTGTGTCATGAAAGTAAACGCAATTGTTTAAAACTTATGTCATGCATCCTCAGACTAAAGGATTATATAGAAGAACCCGCCATAAAAAATGTCAAGGTCAAAAATTATAGCGTAACTTCAATGTTTATGCTACTATTCTCGATTTTGCCACACAGATTGTAAACTTTTTTTAAAGGCAATTTTATATAGGCGTTAGTCGTAATTTACAATTTTTGAGAAGAAAATATAAATAATGAAAGAATAATTATAATAATACTTCAGTTCCGTTTTGAAAGATAGATAGCATAATACAAGCATAATTATTTTAATTTCATTGTATGTATTCAGCCCTTTTTAACGTCCCACTGCTAGGCACGGGCCTCCCTTCAATACGAAGGGAATCAGGCCATAGTCCACCGCGCTGGCCAAGTGCGGGTTGGCGGACTTCACATGTCTTTCGAAAACTTGCTAGGTTCTCTCAGACATGCAGGTTTCCTCACGATGTTTTCCTTCACCGTAAGGCAAGTGGTAATCAAGTTAGAAAATGATTCGCACATGAAAATATATTTATTTCATTATTATAGTAAAATTCGTTAGCTATTTTATTTATTAATATTTTTTAACTTATCGCAATAATATTCTTATAATATTTGTATATTATTTTAATAATTATTTGTTTTCATTTTTAGTTCTATGATACTCAGTCTATATTATTTCTAAGTCTGAGCGTGCAACCAATAAACAAATGAGATTCTTGTCGTAATTGACTGAGTTTTAATTGAGAATTGAAATGTATTCTTTAAATAACCAACATTTATATAATAAAGTGTGGACACACCTACAATGCACATACATATGTACAAATAAATATAATTATATTTCTTGAAGTATGTCTATGTAATATGTATGTACTAGTATGTAATGTACGTATGTATGTGTGTTAATGTATATATTTATATAATAAATTGTAAATGTTGTAGTTTGTACACTCGAGGGTTTCTGGTAGAGATCTCTTAAAGAGATAAATCGTCCTTCGTACACATGGTATATGTTTTTTATGGTTTTTTTCTTGGTACATAAATAAATAAATAAATAAATCCTTTTTATATTCATTTAATCTTATAATTTGAAATTTTTATACTTCTAATATATGTATACTATACTCGTAGGACAATAAATCTCGTGTTTCCCATCTTACTTCTTAAAAAAAAAAGAACTTGTTATTAATAATTAATAATAATAATATAATAATTATAATAATAATAATATATTATAAAGCTGAAGAGTTTGTTTGTTTGTTTGGTTGAACTCGCTAATCTCAGGAACTACTAATCCGATTTGAAAAATTCTTTTTGCATTAGATAGCCCGTTAACTGAGGAAGGCTATAGGCTATATATCATCCCGGAAAAATGTGTGGTTCCCGTGGGATAGATTTGTTTTTGTCTAGGGACGAACACGAAGCGAAGCGAGGGTGAGTCGCTAGTTAATAATATAAATTAATATCCGAGCGTAGGACAGAGAAATCCTAAAATTTTATTTGCAGGACGATTTGATCATTCAATTATTCATATTTTTAATAATAACTACTATTAAAACCCGCCGGTTATTAATAGATTTTATGGTGTTGCTATTTTAACATGTTCGGAGATCGGGTCAACATTTTTTTCTAGTTTTATGTTGGATTATTTCAAAATTCAATTACGAAACAACCTGTTAATGATAAATTTTAGACAGTGTCCATTTCGATATGTTTCGTATCAATCCATTATTGTATCTACCACAGTCAAATTTTCGTAGAAAAAAAAAGTTGGGCGTCTCGTCAAAATGAAGCTACTCGTAAAATTTAAGTTATTATGAATCATTAAGACTGTAGACTATAACTCTTATCTATACATATAATAAAATTCTAACTGAGTCGAATCTGTACCTTACATATTTTTCGGAAAATCTTATTGAAATAGACTTTATTATCGATACAGAGACCGAATATATAGTTTTTAGAATTTTTGTCTGTCTGTCTGTTACCGCATCACAGAAAAACCACTGGAGGGATTTTGATGAAATTTGGTCAACATATAGGATACTTTTTACCGCGGAAAATTATCTCATTCCTACGGGAATACACGTTATAACACAACCCAAAAAATATTTATGATCAGAATTTCTTGAAACTTGGTATTAGTGATCTTCAATACAATTAAATAAATAGGTGTTTTAGCGTTTTTTGAAATACATCCCATAAGGAGATAAAATAAGGGATGAAAATTTGTATGAAACCTAGCTTTTTAAAGTTTTTTGTTGTAGTTTTAGCGCGAGCGAAGCCGCGGGTTTTGCTAGTGTTACATATAAAAATGTTTAGCTAAATTAAGATTTTTTTGACTTGCTTCCCATAATAATTACAGTAAACCTTTTTCTACAAGTTTACATCTAGGAGATTTCCACAGCTTCTTCAACGCTCATTATCTCAAGCATATTTTACAAATGTTTAATATTTCGCGAAAAGAAGCCAATGTTGATCATCTTACATAAGGCTTCAAACTTTCCCCTTAAAGTTTGACGAGTTCTTGAAACTTTAAATTTGCCTAGTTTGTTTAACGTTGTTAATGAGGTGTTACAAGTTTTCAAGATAGTTCTAGTACAGTTATCTTATTTTACGCTTTTTATAATTTTTTATTGTGAAAAATATTTGCATAGCGATCTAGGAAGCTTGACGGTTTCATCCGGTGGCAAGATGATACATGTATTCAGCACTTTTTAACGTCCCACTGCTGGGCATGGGTCTCCCTTTTCCTCAAAGAGGATCAAACCATAGTCCACAACACTGGCCCAGTATGAATATTAAAGGTGCGAGACCCGGGATTTGAACTCGCTTCACTCGGTTTCTCAAGCGAGCACGTCACGACTGGGTTACCACAGCCTTTTAAATTGATACACATGATTAAATTCCTTACTTACATATTTAGACTAGTAAATCTCACACTGTGCGAAGCATACCACGTACCACCTTATAATAGTATTTTAAAAATCTCCGCCAGCGTGAGCACGATAGTTACATTATAATCGAAAACATGGTATAGCAAACCATACGTTATAAACAAACACAACAAAAGACAAAATACACAATAATTTTTTATACACATTTATCTGATAACTTCTTAAATGTTTCTATTTTGATGCCACTTAAACATTCGAATTTACGATCACATATTAAATTGTTAGCAAAAGCTATAATATAAATAAAAGATGACATGTTCCCTATAAAAGGTAATCGTTAAATTTATGGCAACCCTGTCACTATTCGTTTTATTTTCATCCTTATACTGTTTTCATAAGGTTGAAATTACTTTAAACTTCCTACATTAGACACCTAAAGGTACGTACATCATAACAGCTACAGTTACGTTTAAAATAATAATAATAATGGGATTACCTCTGCGGTGTTATTCTGGGATCTTCGCTGCACTTAATCCAGAAATAATTGAGTCGGCGGAGTTGGAAGCCGTTTTACGATACACTTGGCGGTGCTGTAAAGCATGAATGCTGACATTAATCTGATATCTAAAACCTCGTTACTATATATTTATATAGTATTTTTAAAGTTAATTTCTTGGTAATTTAATATACTTAGTAAGTAACTTCCCCTTGATTCGCTTGGGTGCATCCGTAGATGGCTTTTGTACCTATTGTTAATATATAAAATTCAAAGTCCTGACTGACTGACAGATATCAACGCACAGTCTAAACTGCTGGTCCTAGAGATATGAAATTGTGAGAGTGTATTTTTGTGAAGTGAGAAAAGGTTTTTTGAATTTTTTCTCCTAAGAGGGTGAAATGGGGGGGTTAAACTTTCTGTGAAACTTCTTATACTCTGCGTAGATTGACTCGAAAATTGGTACACATATTCATCAATTAAAATTATGACACAGGTATATTACAGTTTTTTCAAAATCATCCACAAACAGAGCCAAATAGAGCTTCGAAAATCATACACGGCATGGTAGACAGCATAATATGGCGTGCAGAGTGGCGCACGGCGTGCGGGGGAGCGGAAGTGTTTCTGCATTAATTACTTATAACATAAAGTCAAAGAATTTGTTTTTTTATAGTTTTAACGTGAGCGAAGCCGCGGGTTCTACTAGTTGATATTAATATTATGTACCTACAGTCATTTTGCAGCAAATTATATTATTTTAGTAGTATATTTAAGGCAGTGGTAGCCCAGTGGTAACGCGCTCGCTTGGGAAACCGAGTGAAGCGGGTTCAAATCCCGGGTCTCGCACCTCTGATATTTTCATGTGCGAATCATTTTCGAACTTGATTACCACTTGCCTTACAGTGAATGAAAACATCGTGAGGAAACCTGCATGTCTGAGAGCACCTAACAAGTTTTCGAAAGATATGTGAAGTCCGCCAATCCGTACTTGGCCAGCGTGGTGGACTATGGCCTGATTCCCCTCGTATTGAAGGGAGGCCCGTGCCCAGCAGTGAGACGTTAAAAAGGGCTGAATACAAGTAGTATATTTGTTATACCAGGAGTCATCTGTACACAAAATTTAATCTAAATACGTCCAGCCGTTTACGATGAAAGATCAACAAACATACACATATATACATATAACATTTCGGTTTCGGATCTAAGATTATCATTATTCATTACTATGTCCTGAGTTTCATTTCACTATACCACGAGAAAACATTCCTTTTCCTAGGATCTAATTTGGCCTCCATTTCTTTTATTTACATTCAAAATACGTATAATTTAATTTAAAAAAAAGGACTTTTAAGACATGCAACAAGAAAAAAAAACCGGCCAAGTGCGAGTCGGACTCGCGCACGAAGGGTACTAAATATTTATTTAATTCTCTTTTTAGCATTTGTTGTTATAGCGGCAACCAAAATACATAATCTGTGAAAATTTCAACTGTCTAACTATCACAGTTCATGAGATACAGCCTGGTGACAGACGGACAGACAGACAGAAGAACGGACAGCGGAGTCTTAGTAATAGGGTTCCGTTTTACCCTTTGCGTACGGAACCCTAAAAAACAATGGTTGTTTTACATAATACTTTCTTAGGTTTACGCGAATATTAGACATTTAAATAAAACTCTCTCTCTTACATTGGACAAACAAAGCGATCCATAAGAACTCGGGTCAAAGAACACATAGCTGATGTGAAGCACCGCCGTAATACAGCATCTGCTGTCTGCAAACATAGTCAGGATCGCCCAAGCCATTATATTCGCTTCGATAGACCCCAAATCCTCGCGAAAGAAAATCGATATCGCCCTAGAATGATTCGGGAAGCCATAGAAATTAAAAAACATCCAAATTTCAATAGGGAAGATGGCTGGGTACTACCATCGTCGTGGGATCCTGTTATTAATATTATAAAATCTAATAATAAAATTAAACATAACAGACAGTTAGATGTAGTAAGTTCTTACTGTGTAGATCAAAATAACAGTACTTCAAATTAATATTTTACATTTGTAAATGTAATTCTTAATTAATTTTAATTTTCTAAAGTAGACATAGCACAATAATGTGGCTTAAATAATTAATATTTTATCTACCTTTATGTTTATAAATATAATAATGGTAACACTAAAAATATAGATTATTAAACAATAATGCAATAATAGGTTTTCTAAAAAATTGAAATGATAATAGCTAAAATTATATAAATAATACTCCTTATTTCAAGTATAAAATTAAAATTATAAAAATGTTTAAAATTAAAATTTACAAATATTGTAAGGTACTTTGATGCCAATTTTCAATATTTTGAATTCATTTTTGTTAATTGTGGGTAGGCTGTCTGTAACAACTGTATAATGCTTTTGAGACATCTGACACCTTAGTCTCTCCCGTGACTATGATTGCTGTAAAGCAATCGAAACGTCGGGAAACAAAAATCAAAATAAATCCGCGAAAAAATCCGAAAAGATAGTTTTATTTAAATGGTTGTTTTCTTAAAATTTTCAACTTTATCATAATTCATTGTATTTTATTTTGTACTTTCATTTTGAAGTCAGTTTGAGGCTGAATGTAATGACTTTTGACTAATAAAAAACAACAGATAAGCCACACACGTAATGAATTTTGCAATTTTCACAACACGTTTATTTATTTCAGTTGCCAAATCAGACCAAAGTTAAAAGGATTCTCATGTAGTTCGAATCAATTCTGTCAACCATTGTATAATAAATCGTTGATTAATATTGTTAGTGTCACTGCAACAATTAAGTACAGTACAATTTTAAAAAAAGGAATAAAAATTGTTAGGTTATCTTGGTAATAGAATAAAAAATTGTATTTAAAATTTTATTTACAACTATGAAAAATACGAACTATGAAAAACACGAAATTTCATGCAAATATGTCCAAGGAATAAAAAGTTTCATACAAACTTTTATCTCCTATTTCACCCCCTTGGGGGTTGAATTTTGAAAAATTCTTCCTTAGTGAATGCCTTCGTTATATGAGGAATACGTACGCGAAATTCATTTTTCTAGCCTTAAGGGTTTGGCCTGTGCGTTGATACATCAGTCAATCACTTTTTTGTATATAAAGATAAAGAAAATTACAAATATACTTAATTATATATACATATATATAAATATACTTAATTATTACTGTACATGTCTGCGAGGAATTGTGACAAGAATGCTAGCCGCGTTCCACCGATGAATGTCAATGCCGATTCTTTGGTCAAAAAATGAGTCAGCTCTTCTGTCACCAGTTACGTGTTATGTCACAAGGACAAGTGTTATATCTTTTACGAAGCGCTAAGGGTTTCTACAGCAAACATGTATCTACGCAACTTGAATACTATAGTAATTTATACTAATATATAGACTATATATATTTTTTTTCATTGTGCTAATCTCTAGAAATGCCTTTGCGATTTGAATAATTACTAAGCTACTTCCGACTCTACATAAATAAAATACGCAGATGGAGCCGCAGGCAACGCTAGTCTTTACATATAATAAAATTCTAACTGAGTCGAATCTGTACATTAAATATTTTCTGGAAAATCTTATTGAAATAGTCATCATTATCGATACAGAGGCCGAATTTTATAGTTTTTAGATATTTTTTTCTGTCTGTATGTCTGTCTATCACGAGACAACTACTGGACAGACCCTTGCTTCGCTCGGGTTTGGCTCTAGAAAAACAAAAACAAATCTATGCCACGAGAACCGTACATTTTTCCGGGATAAAAACTACTTACATATTATTCTGATGTATGAGCTATATTATTGTAAAGTTTCATTAAATCCATTCAGTAGTTTATGCGTAAAGAGGGAGCAAACATCCATACATCTATACATCCAGACATCCTCACAAGTCACAAACTTTCGCATTCATAATATTAGCAATATTATTTATATTTTTAAGGCTTTTTAATTGTTCAATTTTTTTTTTAAGTTATTTATATTTTAAAAAATATTTTAATTTTTAGCTATCTAAAAAATCCAAAATTATTAATTAATATCGATATTTCAGATATACACTCATCGTTATCTAGTAGTAGTTCAAGAAAAACCACTTAAACCCCTAGAAGAACTGCTTAAAGAAACTCATAACTATGTACATATCAGAAATATAGTTGAGCTCATACACGTATGTACATAAAATGTCCCATTAAAATTACTAAACTTCAGTTAAGAAACTTGGCAAAATATTATCAAAGTAAACACTGTAATATAATTAAAAGCATTAACCTATTATAAGCCTAAATACATTAGTATAAGGGCAAAAATCGCTAAGCACTCTTCGACCGTTTGTTGGATTAGGAGCCAAGTTCTTACCTGCTATTGTTGCGACAATATGCAATTAACATACTGAGATTTGCATAATTATTATATTGCGCTCTGCATCTCGGATTCGGACTTCAAGATGGGACTTAGACATCGTTTATTTATTTTAATAGACTGCAACGGAGTCTTCAGCCATAAAGCTAATAAGATTTACACTTATGAATGTACCAAATCCTATGGTATCTACTAGTGTCTAAGCATGTCTTAAACTTTTGTACCAGGTCATGCCATGGGAATAACTTGAGTTAGTGGGATAATTAAAAATTAAAAAAGAAACCCCTACGCAAAAAATACTTATAGTTTAAGGAACAACCCTTTAAAAGTAAATAATTTTGGAAAAGAGCTGATACTCTTATACTGCTGGACCGACATTAACTAAAAACTAGCTTTCAAATGAAAAAAACCGCATCTTAATCGGTCCATCCGTTTGAGAGCTACGATGCCACAGCAGACACACACACAGACAGACATCAACGTCAAACTTATAAATAACACCCCTCTTTTTGTATCGAGGGTTAAAAAGAAGCCTATCACTCAGTGGCTCATAGAATCTGAATGCATAAAACCAAATCGTTACTTTGTTGCAGGACTGCTAACAAAAAAAAACAAGAATATTTTCAAATAGCGACTCACCTTCGCTTCGCTCGCATTTGTCCCTAGGTAAATTTTATCGACATAAGAAGTAACCTATATCTATATATCTATCTATATATCTATCTCTGTGCCAAATTTCATCCAGATCCATTCAGCAGTTTTGGCATGATCGTGTAACAAACATCCATCCATCCAAACTTTCGTATTTATAATATTTATTATTATTACGGGATAAAAAGTATTACCTCGCATTTACTCATGTATATATCTCTAAACAATTACATATGAAGAAGTATATACAACTTTTTAGACATAATAAATATACATGCAATAAATCCGCATAGTGATGTATAGAAAAATGGCAATCAAGTTTTATTTTAACGATTCTAATTAACGTTTTTGGATAATTACTTTAGTATAGGTTATAATATTATTAAGTTCAGAAAGGCGAGACCCGGTATTTGAACCCACTTCACTCGATTTTCCAAGCGATCGCGTTACCACTGGGCTATCACTGCTTCAAATAAAAAGATAAGAGAAGAAAGATACACCGAATTCAAAATCGCTGTACCGGTGGTAGGACTCTGTCAAGCCTGAGGAGTCCGACTGGATGGGTACCCCCCTTATCTATTTCTGCCGCCAAGCAACAATGATTGCATTGTTGTGTTCTGGTTTGAAGGATAAGGTAGCCAGCGCAATTACAGGCGAGAGGCATATCATCTTAGTCCTCACAGTGATAACGTACCGGCGGTTCTGCAGTTTTGTTACATAAAACCTAAGTGCATGAACCATAGGTATTATGGGCGACAGGTATCGCTTTCCATCAAGTGGGCTGTCTGATCTTTTATCACTGAGTACCATAAAAAAAAGCAATTATTCTTTAGGACTGATTGTTAACTTAAAATCCATATCCATTTTCCTTTTTCCTTGAGATATATATAACCTTTATTCAATCATTATAAAATAATTATCATTAAAATTTGTCTGGCAAACATATCGCGTTACATACACCATAAAAATAAACATTCCAATAGAATTTCTCGTAATACTTTCTTAGATTTACGCGAATATCACATGACATCTATATGTACATAAAATAAAATTTTGAATAGAATCTGTACTGTAAATATTTTTTTGGAAATTCTTATTAAAATAGTTATTATTATCAATACAGAAGCCAAATGTAACGTTTTTAGAATTTTTGTCTGTCTGTTTTTCTGTCTGTCTGGAAACGCATTAGGAGAGAACCACTGGGCAGATTTTGATGAAATTTTGTATGATAATAGCTGGTTATCCTGGTCAACACATAGGATACTTTTTACTGCAGGAAAATACTTCATCTCTGAGAAATCTTTGCTAAACGTTAAAACGTAATTAGGGACGAACCCGAGTGGAGTAAGTCGCTAGTACAAAGTTAATTTATATATATTACTAAAGAATTGCTCATTTAACATTATAAGATTGTTGTTCTATCGGCATGTAGAAAATATAAAGGCCAATTCCGAAGCATATGTTGCCTTAATTTTGTCAACATGCAACACCTTATACATGGTGTATAACAAGAATAGTGACAGTCCTTTAGTGTACCGACCTCGGTATTTCTCTCATGCTATCTAGTACAACAGTCGTAGCTTGTACCTGAAACTATGTAACTTCATCGTGTTCAGTTTAGTTTGTTGAGCGCTAGAATAATATGACCCTTTATACTTTGGGTTTGTAAAAGGTATATAATATATTACATCTGTTTATTTCTCCTGTTTATCATTGACCGGGTTTTTTTTGTTTAGTAGCTATTGACGAGCTTTAGTGTTGTCAAGAAAAAAAATGTAATGGTCAAATTTCGACCACTGGACGAACACTAGTATATATAAAAGAGAGACATCTAGACATAATTTTGAAAAAATAAATGAATAAAATACACTAAGTATAACAACAAAAAAGTTGAAATAATAACTATGAAAACATACAGATATTTGTTATTACTAGTGATCGCCGCGTGGTTGAAAATCAAGCATAATTCGTTCAGTTACTTATATATTTATTGTCTTGCGTATATTACAATATTAAACTATTCTCAATTTGACCACAGACTTTAACAATAAACAAAAGAGTATACTCGTATATGCGTGTGTATGTCAAATACATGGTGTTTTTTGTAATGTTTTTTTATTGATTTAATGTATTTTATAAGCATAATTATATATATATATATATATATATATATATATATATATATATATATATATATATATATATATATATATATATAAATTTTAAGCGTGGATAATTTCATCCTCAGTCCGCGCAATTTTCTTAAAAAGGGGTACAAAGTTTTTGTTTTACGTATTAATATATAGATTTATTCTATGTAAATATGGTTTTTATGGGAATATCTCATAAAACATTTTTAACACAATATATATTAGCAAATGTTCACAAAATGATTTACTGGAAAAGTCCCGCTTAATTTCGGGCTATTTAAAAGATACACTGCTCGATAAATGTGTATATTATTCATACTGTTAATTTGCCACAAAGTATGAGCGCTCGTTTCCATGGAAGTATGGTCACAGGTTACTGTAGAGTTATATTTTACAGGAATATAAAATAACTTTTTAATGTACCTACATCGTTATCAAGTCTTTATGACGCCATTAAAAGTTATATTAATATCTATGTAGGAATATTATAAAAATGTTTGCTTCTGTAACTCACTCTTCTATTAATTATAAAAGAACTAGCGGCTCACCCTTGCTTCGCTCGGGTTTGCCCCTAGATTTATCTAAAACAAGTCTATCAAACGGGAACCGTACTTTTTCCGGGATAAAAAGTAGCCTGTCTTATTCTGATGTATGAGCTTTATGAAATAAAATACACTTTATTCAATTAGACTTATTACAAGTGCTTTTGAATCGTCAATTTATTATAAGCGTCAGTGTGGTCAGACCCTGAGGAAGCTACCACCGGCTCGGAATGCAGTTCTGCTGAGAAGAGCACAAGAGAAACTCAACAGTAGCTCTTTTAAATATCGAAGTTACATTTATTTTATTAACATAACAATACATAGCCCGCATATGAGTCAATACTCAATTGCACACATTTTCAACAACAAGAAACTTTAATAATTAATTAATTCTAATACGCTTTGCGCAATAAAATATTTTTAATTTTATTTTTAAATTTTACAATATTTAAATTTAACAAGTTTATTTCTATTCCTAGTGTTTATTGCGTGTCTATCACTATTTTTTACATAATTATTAAAAATTGTACGAACAAGTAATATATTAGATAGTATATATTGTGATGCAATCGTAAGTATATCAATTTTTGAAGTTAAACTTCTTTACGCAAGCTTGACTTGGGGAGTAAGCTGGTGAATGAGTGACGAGAGCGTTACGAAAAGTGAGCTCGGGCGAGGCGAACGTTTGTTACCATGGTAACCGTTGTTATTGTCTGACAAATGTTATATGAAATTATATTCTTTCCTGAAATGATATTTTATAAATATATAATTGTAATATGCCTAATATGCCTTATTTAATTATTTTTTTAGTAACTCACGTATCCTAATTATTAAAAACATAAATTGAATTTCATAAAGAGTACCGATAACCTACAGAAGTTTTACTTTTTACGCGTATACAAATTCATACACGCACTCTTTAATTTTTTTCTGAAAACATCTCGCAGGGAATCACGAGCTCTTAGATCATAAATAGCCCGTACTCCTTTTTTTTGAAGAATAAATATCGAATTAATTGCCGCGGCACTGCCCCAAAGAAGTATTCTGTAATATAAAATACTATGAAAATAACTTAAATATACAAGTCGGGCAGTGTTAATATCCGTTAAATTTTTAACTTTCCTCACTGCATAGGCGGCGGAGCTGAGTTTACCTGCAAGTGTTGAGAGATGGGGGTCCGAAGTTTGGAGTTTAATATTATACCTAAAAATACCGCTGATTCAGTTATTTCCAGTTTCATTATTCATAATCAGTTTAAAATTCTGCTTTTCTACGTTAGGCAATGTAAATTCGACACATTTTGTTTTTTTTTTTTTGCATTTATTACTAGGTAATATAATTCAAACCAGCGAAATATATGCGACAATGCACTGTTTACTTCTTCTTAATTAGATTTACTACGCTCAACTTTAAAAATTAAGGAGGTATCATCAGCTAAGAGTACTATATCGCATTATTTATTTATGTAGAAAGGTAAATCATTAATGTATGAATAAAAAGGGGCCAAGAATAGGTCCTCGTGGAACGCTCATTTTTAAAAGAGATCCAGAAGATTTTATATCATTTATATCAACCCTCTGGATTCTCTGATTGAGGTACGAAGCAACAAGATCAAGCGCAGCACCCTGAATTCCATAATAATTTAGTTTGAATAAAAGTGCTTGATGATCTACACGTAAATATTGTGTCTATGAAGCGTAGCATCCGCGTTAGTTGTAGATTTACCTTCAGTGAAGCCATACTGTTCACTCTGCATAAATTTTTTATAATTAAAGAAATTATTTAATTGGTTTAAAATTATTTTTTCAAATATTTTGCTTGATGCTGGTAGTATTGAAATAGTCCTATAATTTCCAGGTTTAAACCTATCACAACTTTTAAACAAAGGTATTATCCCACTACGTTTCATTAAGTCGGAGAATATACCCCTAAACATTTATTAAAAATAGAAATTAAATATGGAGCAATATTTATAATAATATGACTCAGCAATTTTACCGATATACCCCTTACATAACCGGTCTTTTTTTGGTATATAAGGTTTTAAATATTTTCACAATGTTCTCTTATGAAACATGTTTAAATGCGAAGAAATTCTTAATTTTTAATGTAACAATACATTTTATTATTTTAATTACCTCTGATGGATATGATTTTAATAATCGCGTTACGGCCAAAGTCTTTCCGAGAAAAAAAATTCTAAACTATTTGCCAATTTACGATCCGAAGTTATACTAATATTATTCTTATTAATATTTAAGCAAATGGGTTTTTTAAGATGTTTAGATTTCCCTGTACTGTCAGCAATTACGTCCCAGGTTGCTAATTTTATTATCGGAATTTGTGATTTTGTTTCTTACAAATATTGACTTCGCGTGGGAACATACTTTTTTTTTTAATTTTTGAAAAATTTCTTACTTTACCAAGTAACACTGGATCATGATTCCATTGCTTCATACCATACAACTCATATAATGTTTCCCTACATATTCCAATGGTTGCGCAATCACTAAATTCAATTTTAAATGTTTAAGAATTATTTTTGTTTTAAAAATATCAATAAAATTATTTAAAATTAAATTAAAAAACTTTGAATAGGTATAAGTTATCTGGGTTTTCATCTATTAAATCTATATCTAAGACTTTTTGAGCAAAATTACTCTTAAAGAAATTTATTTTATTAAGTGTCATAGGTCTGCAGAAAATCTTTTCTGATTTTTGAATATTATTATCAATTATGGAAATTTTTTGACCGCAGTGTTCTGAACTTCAATTATTAATTACTGATTTTTCTAAAATATCACAGTGACAGAACACATTGTCTATGCAAGTCACAGACCCGCTGGTGACATCGTGTAGGTTCGGAAAAAGCGTTAAGCATATTAAAACATTTCAACACACTGAGAAAAGTAACCTGTAATATATATACATACTCACATACTCACCCTCGCTTCGCTTCGGGTACGTCCCTAGACAAAAACAAATCTACCCCACGGGACCCGTACACTTTTCCGGGATAATATATAGCCTATAGCCTTCCTCAGTTAACGGGCTATCAAATGCAAAAAGAATTTTTCAAATCGGATCAATAGTTCCTGAGATTAGCGCGTTCAACCAAACAAACAAACAAACAAACTCTTCAGCTTTATATATTAGTAATAGATTAAAATCACCACAAACTACTACCACTTACTTCTACTACTATTGCATAAGTCTTGTCTTCCATTCCAGCTTCAAAATCATCAAAGTTACCGGATGGAGGTCGGTATACGCATACAATAATGCTGGGCACAGACCTCCCTTCAATACGAGGGGGATGAGGTCATAATCCATATGTAATACAAAGTTCACCACCAATATGAAACTAAAGATACACATTTCAATTTCCATTAATAAGTACACATTATATTCATAAATATCTATACATATAATAATATTCTGAGTTGAATCTGTACATTAAATATTTTTTGGAAAAACTTATTGAAAATAGTCATTATTATCGATACAGAGGCCGCATCTATATTTTTTAGAATTTTTGTCTGTCTGTCTGCCTATCAGTCTGTTTGTTTGTTCACGCATCACGAGAAAACTACTGGACAGATTTTAATGAAATTTGATTTTCCGGAGTAACATTTACTTTACCTTTTACTGCGGAAAATATCTCATCTCTGAGAAATCTGTACCAAGCGTAAAACGTATCTAGGGACGAACGCGAACATAGCGAGGGTGAGTCGCTAGTATAACTATACATATAAAATTCAAGAACTAAGACATTTTATTAAGGTTACTTTTATTGGAGTGTCAAATAAATTTTTTATTATTGTGAACTGTCAACCGGATACCTACTTCATTACATTTCTATCTATGGAAATTGTTTCCTCCCGTAAAAGGGTAAATGTACATACATATATACATTGTACATAAAAGCTGACTCAGTAGGCAGAAGATAAATTCTGAATTTCGATAACAGCAACATCTACTGAATCCAAACATGGCTAAGAATCATCAAATCAACCATTATAGAAGGAGAAGATTTATGAATATACTAGCGATTCACCCTCGCTCCGCTCGAGTTCGTCCCTAGTTACGTTTTAATATTTAGTATAGATTACTCAGAGATGAGTATTTTCCCCCAGTAAAAAGTATCCTCTATGTTGACCCGGATAACCAGCTATCATCATACCAAATTTCATCAAAATCCCTCCAGTGGTTTTTCTGTGATGCGCTAACAGACAGACAAAAATTCTAAAAACTATTGATTTGGACTCTGTGTCGATAATAATGTCTATTTCAATAAGATTTTCCAAAAAATATTTATTTTGCAGATTCGTCTCAGTTAGAATGTTATTATAGGTATAGATTTTGAAATTAATATTTTATATAAATAATATAGCCTATGTATGATCCATTCATGTTGTTTTGATCATACTATTATTATTTGCATGTAATATATTATGGTAAAGGTTTCAATTCAATTCAATTTTCTTGTCAATAGCTTAAAAGTGTGCGTAAAAAAGGTTTAATAAAATGGTAAAATTATAAAAGTAGTACCTAGGCGACCGAGCTTCGCTTGGAGTTCTTTTTTGTTGTATCGTATTTTTTGGAAAAAAAAACTAAAAATTTAAATAAATACAAAAAAAAAACAAAAGTGAAAACTTTGCATTCCGACCGAGACTCGATCCCGGGCATACGTGTTGTCTATCTTGCGCCTTGACCGCTTGTCCACGATGCTTTTATCCGAGTGTAAGAAATTATCGACCATATTCTGCGTAAAATAATGCAAAAGAAAACCGCATGAAAACTCGAAAACACGCGTTTTCTCAGACATGAGACTAATCTAGATCGATTTTTCGTCTCTGAGAGTCCCCATATACCAAATTTCAGCGAAATCGTTGGAGCCGTTTCCGAGATCGCTGGTATAAATAAATAAAGAAATAATGATATAAATATACAAGAATTGCTTGTTTAAATATATTAGATAAACTAGTTGGTAAATAAAATAAATTATTATAGCTTTAGGCTTTAATATATTGCTTAGTAACTGTTACTTGAAGATAGATTGATAATTCATAAAGAGTTAGAGAGATTTTGCCAAAAACTTAATTATAATAAGCTTTTTGTTATTTATTATAAAGAAATATCCGTATTATTATTTCAAAGTACTAGTATTTTGAAGAAAGTGACTCAATACTCACTATACTAATATTATAAAGAGGAAGAGTTTGTTTGTTTGAACACACTAATCTCACGAACTATTAAACCGATTTGAAAACTTATTGTTGTAGGAGATAGCCCGTTTATTAACAAAGCCTATAAGTTATATACCATATAATATATAGCATATCTATTCGATAGTAACAGTTAAAACGTACCTACCTCGGGATGAACCCGAGCGAAGCAAGGGTGAGTCGCTAGTGTTACGATATAAATAAAGTTTACACTTTAACTTTAACCTAAATCTCTAATGTTTTATATTTGCAGTAAGTACCTAAAACGATTTTTCATACAATTTTTTTATACGATATCATCCCTTAATGTTTGTTTTAATCAAGTTTAGGGGTTGATATCTTAATAGTTACTTTTAACTAATAATGTACACTTTTAAATCAGTTTAAAAGTATTGTTACTTTAAGTTTATAGGACCTGGGCGGACACAGCTTCGATTTGCCTTTTGTAAAATCGTGTTTTACTAAAAGTAAAAATTGCCTTTTTTACAGAAAGACCTATACAGTAGAACTTAAAAAGCAAAAGTTTATTTAAATACAAAATTTGATACAAATCACTAGAGCCGTTTCTGAGATATACGAAATAAATGTATGTAGGATAAATACAAGAAGCGCTCATTAAATATTATAAGATATGATTATTTTTGGTAATAATATATTAATTAAAAAACGAATTTAATCACATAAAGATATATTTTTCTTTAACCTGTACAGCTTCGTATTCTCTCAAGCCTACCTGTTCAGTTTAACTATACAAGCTGCACAGGCAATAGAATGTATGGTCAACTATATAGTTAATTTCATAGCGTTGCTGTCTTGCGATGCTTACATAAGAGTTATTAATTATTAGCCTCGGCGTGACATCACTTTGATAGCGGTTTTAATAACGTCGCTCAAGTTGTACGAGTATATGACACTGCGGTATAAGCAGAAGTTAATTAAACAAATATGTTAACTTTATTAAACTATTGTATATTGTATAATTAAGAACTTCAAATAAAAGAGAACAAATGATTGTATTTTTCTAGTGCAAGGTGAACGAACTTAAGTCTAATTTTTAGGGTTCCGTACCAATGGAACTTTATTACTAAGCCTACGCTGTCCGTCCCTCCGTCTATCAGAAGGCTGTATATCATGAACCGTAATAGGTTGTAGTTGAAATTTTCACAGAGTATGTATTTCTATTGCCACTATAATAAAATTACAAGAAAAAAATGTTAACATTCATAATCGATAATCGAACTTAATATACTGCATACATAGAGTAAAAGTCATATTAATAAAAAGTACATGTACAATAGTACGAATACTTCGTGATGCGATTCGACTCGCACTTGACCGATTTTTTAATCAGTTACCTATATTGATAAAAAAAGTCCAAAATGTGTATAAAGTATAATTAAAAATAACTAATATAGCTAGCTACTTCTTTATGATAAATTTTGGCAACGAAGCCCATGACATGGTAATGCGATAGGCTTTTTCATCTTGATATACATATTTAAATTGATATTTTTCCCATGAGATAGCTAACACCCGATATTCTATTAAATTCTAATCGACTTTCAAAAATTTGGTTTTCACTGAAGTAATTTTTTTTTAATATTTTACCCTATATATATATAACTTTTTTAACATAGAAACCTTTTTTATACGGTTCCATATTAAATTACATAAGAATAAATTCATTTTAAACACTTCTAATATATTACTTTGAGGATTACTTTCAGTTTTCAGAATATAATATGACATTAAATAAGCACTAAATCCTTTTTATTAGTCTTCTTTTCTTTCGTGTGACTAAAAGCCTATCGTAAAAACGTTGAAAAGAACTCGGAATAAGATTTTCGTTATAATAATATAGCGTTTTATTACATTTGACTTTATATAAAAAAGGTTTATTTGTTATAGGAGATATGATTGGTTTTTTTTTATTTATCTAAAACTAGGTACGTTTTAACGGTGAGTATGAAAAAAATAAAAAGATAAAAGGCTGGGATAGGATGTGCTATTTCAGACTATTTATAATTTATAATCTACCGGTGGTAGGACTCTGTCTTAGTCCTCACAGTGACAATGCACCTGTGGTTCTGCATTTTTGTTACCTAAAACCTAAGTGCATGAACTGTAGGTGTTATGGGCGACAGGTGCTGCTTTCCATCAGGTGGTCTGTCTGCTCGTTTGTCACTGAATCTCAAAAAAAAAAAATTATAATCTGTCTCTGTGCCACATTTCATTATTCGTGGCGTGATTGAGCAACAAACATCCATCCAATGTAACCCAAAGTAGCAAAATTTTGTTTATAAAATTAATTGTTTGGCGCGCGCTGAGAAAACTATTGATGAAGAAAATATATGGTCTATCTATTCGATAGTAACCGTTAAAACGTACTTAGGGACGTAGTGTGAGCCGGTATTGTTATAGAAATGAAAAGTTGTAATGCTATGCTATTATTTATTTTAATTATATGTAATATTCCGAATAAGGTTTTTAAGAGAAAAAGTTGAAAATGTTTCCTGAAAAATTGGATGATTCGGGAAAAACCGAATGTGCTTTCCTATATTTTTATATAGAAATACATGTTGGTAATAATAAATATAGTATTACTAGACTTTATTTTAGAAATTACTGATGCAGTATCGTATTACTTACAAACGTTACTGCTTTATATTATAAAAAATATAATTTTGTTTTAGATACATTTTAACGGTTAGTATACAGGATGGATTTTTGAAACGGGACAGTAAGGGCAGGAACTTTAACTGTTATAGTTACAGGAAAACGTTCCTAGGAGACCATCCATAACTTTTTGAGATATTCTGAACTGCATTCACAGATTTTGGAAAAAATGTACAGTTAGTGAAAATAATGCTAAAACACCAAATTATTTTTTTTATGTCAATCGATCCTATTTCATGTATCGATCAAAAGGCTCTATGGGACCATTTAAGGTATGAGTACTAAAAATGACAGAAATCACCAAAAAAAATTCGCATATATTTTGTACGTATTAAGATTAATTAACTCGAAATATTCTTTGTTACCAAACGGTCCTATTTTTAATGTGATCAAAAGACCCTTTGTGGCCAACTTGAGGCTGAACAAGCCGGTCTCATGGCATACTGTACCTAGAAGCATGAGTTGCATCGACAAATAAAAATAAAGATTTTCAAAAAAATATTTAATGTACAGATTCGATTCAGAATTTTATTATAATATGTTTAGATAACTCTGAATGTCACATTGACATAAATATTACACCTGTTATTTTACGCTCTTCAAACCGTTACCACACCACTATTGTGGTTTGTACGTATTCTGTTTTAAATTACCACCATTGTTATACATTTAAATTAATAAGTTTTCATCTACACTAATATTATAAAGAGACAGAGTTTGTTTGTTTGTTTTTTCGTTCTTTCGTTTGTTTGTTTGAATGCGCTTATCATCAGATCAGTAATCATAAATATTAACAAATTGGGCAGACTTTTATGGAAAACTGATATCGGAAGATTGAACGCAAGCGAAGCCGCAGGTACTGCTAGTAAATAACATTAATTATTATTATTATTTAAAATTATGGTTATCACTATTATATTAATAGTAAGGCAAAGAAGCATTCATTAGTTTGGACTCATATACAAGATATCAGTAGGTGTGAGCCTTAATAAACAAAAAAAATGTATGCGTTTCTTTGTTTGTCACTAATCGGTAGTATAACTTAACCAATTTTAATAGGTATCTCACTAGCACATCGAAAAGGATGAAATAAATGTATAATTTTTGTCGCGGCAAGGCAATTCCATCGTTAAAGGTCGCAGATTTCGTGAATTATACAGGATCATAACTCTTAAGCTAAAGTATTGACTAAAGAAAGGGTCTCGTTAGTTTAAAATCAGCAACAATATTGCGTTTTATTCACAGAGAAATCCTTTTTTAAATTTACGCAAATAATTGGCATCTATACTAATATTATAAAGCTGAAGAGCTTGTTTGTTTGTTTTTTTGGTTGAACGCGCTAATCTCAACAACTACTTATTCGATTTGAAAAATTCTGTTTGCATTAGATAGCCCGTTAGCTGAGGAAGGCTATATATCATCCCGGAAAAATGTACGTCCCGTGGGATAGATTTGTTTTTGTCTAGAGACGAACCCGAAGCGAAGCGAGGGTGAATCGCTAGTCTTAAATAAAATCTATATTTTCGATTTTTTTTTTGCTGTATTTTGGTTCCCAACGTTTCGAATACTTCACAACAACTGTGGTTAAGGAAAAGACGAAACAAGCGAAACTCATACTACTACTGTACAATACAAGAATATACAAAGTTATTATATTCACGTACGAGTACGAATATGTGTCGATGCATTTCTCTGATTTTAACAGAATCAAGCTATAATTGCTCTCTAACCATATCCGGTTATTATCGGTTTGCTGACATCACAATGATTTGATCCCTTGTGCTTGAAACCAAATTGCATACAGAAATGGAATATTTCATTTACCAATGTATCGTTATGAATATTTAAGTATCGTTTTAATGTTAACGGTGCATTAATAGATGTTATGTCATTGAATAAGGCCGTAGGTTTGATTTTGTTAAGGGAATAAATGTTTATTATTAAAATATTGTAGTTTATGTATGTTTATAAAAATATTTCAATCAATTTTTATAAACTTTAATGAAACAGCCCTTTTTAACGTCCCACTGCTGAGCAAAGTCCTCCTTTTAATACGAGGGGGATCAGGCCATAGTCCACCACGCTGGCCCAGTGAGGGTTTAGCAAACTTCCTAGGTTCTCTCAGACATGCAGGTTTCCTCACGATGTTTTCCTTCACCATATTAATTATGGTATTTATTTGGAAATGGTTCGCATATAAAAATATTAGAGGTGCGAGATTTTTAAATAATTTACTCGAAGCTACGACAGTGTATCCTACAGTTATTTCTAATCATTCGTCGTTCGTCAACGTTTTATTGACTGAATGGTAAATCTAATTTTCTTCAAGAATCATAAAAGTAATTTACTAATTTGTTAAGCGGCTTCCTGGTAATCACTGACGCGACCAACTCCTATAATTAACAAGGTTTTCCCCCGAGTAAAGGTTAGTTGATACAGTGTAAGTAGTATGAAACTTTTATTTATATTATAGAAAACTAGCGATAGCTGATTATTTTAATTGATTCATTTTTTTAAGCCGATCGAAATAAATCAAATACTTAATGCTAAGTGAAGCTTACCAAAATACATTAGTGAAAACCGTATCCAAATCGGTTGAGGCGTTTATAAGATTAGAGTGCACAAGCAAACAGACAAAAATTCTAAAAATCATCGTTTTGGTTTCAATTGCGTTAATAAAGACCCTCAATAATAGTTTTTCTCAAATGTCTTCCATCTACAGACATTATAATATCTAAGTTTGACAATTTAGACCTTACATATAGTAAAATTCTAACTAGTTTTTAGAATTTTTGTCTGTCTGTCTGTCTCTCTGTTACCGTATCACAGAAAAACCACTGGAGGGATTTTGATGAAATTTGGTATGATGATAGCTGAATATCCGGGTCAACATATAGGATACGTTTTACCGCGGGAAATTATCTCATACCAACGGGAGTACACGTTATAACACAAACCAAAAAATATTTATGATCAGAATTTCTTGAAACTTGGTATTAATGATCTTCAATACAATTAAATAAATACGTGTTTTAGCGTTTTTTGAAATTCATCCCATAAGGAGATAAAATAAGGGATGAAAATTTGTATGAAACCTAACTTTTTAAAGTTTTTTTGTTGTAGTTTTAGCGCGAGCGAAGCCGCGGGTTTTGCTAGTATTAAATATTTGTTGAAATTTTGTTATTTACGATACTTAGAAATTAACAAATAAAAAATCTACTAAGCTTCACTTGTTATTAACTGTGTTATGAAATCTTGGAACTCGATTTTAAACTTACTATTTTCAACGATTTTAAATATCAAAAATTTGTCTGGCATTTATTTTTCAGGTTGTACTTAGAATTTCACAGAAACCAAAGCGGACCAGACTTCTATGAAAAATATTAATAACACAGCCATATTAGATTATTTAGGATTCCCTACCTCAAAAGGTAAAAAAGGAACCCTTATAAGATCCCTCTCTTATCCGTCTGTCCGTCTATCCATCTATCTGTCCGTGTGTCAACACCGATTTTCTCAGGAACGGGTGAATCTTGCAAGTTGAGATTTATACCAGATACTGAGTCCCTATTAGGTGTGTAAAACTCAAGATCCTGAGTCAACACGATAAAAAGATATGGGCAAATTTAGATTTTCGCAAAAACTTGTAAGTACCAAAATTTACCTTAATTTTCAATTTTTTTATTTTCAGAATTTTCCCTTTAATCAAAATTGACAATTTTAGGTCAACCGAAAGTACCCTATAGGTTTTGGGTGAAAAACCTATAAGGTAGTTCCCGTTGACCTAGAATCACCAAATTTGGCGAAAAGCAAGATCTTACAGCACAAATAAAGAAAAAAATCCAAAAATTAAAAAAAGTTGAAAATTAAAGTTCAACAAATTTCCTACAAATTTGTACAGAACCCTTGGTAGGCGAGTCCGACTCGCACTTGTCCGGAGTTTTTTAGTAAAAATTCATATTTTAATGAAATATAAAAAATGTTTTTAAAGTACTTGTTATTATTTACCCTCATAACGGTACGGCAGAAACGATCCGTATAAGGAAAATAAAAATATTACTTTTACAAAATTTTTGCAAATTCCATTATTTTGTGCTAAAAACAGCAATTTAAACAAATTAGTTCTTAACTAACATGTTATATATATACTTTAAAATCACATTAATCAAGCAACTATTATACCGTCATGACTAGATTTTATCTTTCTTAAATATTTCATGAAAAAGCCTTTGACATCGGAAAAAATCATTAAAATTTGACTAAAATAGCACAACATACAAAAGCATACATTTTTGAAATTAATAAAGGGAAAAACCAACGTTTATTGACTAATATCAGAATAATAAAACTGAAACATAATTAAAAACGAAAACTCCAGGCATTCACACTAATAACGTCACAACATGCAATCTTTGCAGCTAATTTTTTACAGACTCATATATCCAGAGTAATGAAAATTAAAATTTCCCTCACATTTCCTGCCTCATATTTTAGTCAGCTAACACACTTGGCGAAACGAAGAAGACAGATAAGTAATAAGCGCACATAAGCCAGATTTCCCAGGCGGCACCAAACGTGTGACCTCTACTAAATTGCTAGGTACCATCCACGTACTAGTTCACTCAGGTGCTTCATCCTACTTTAAAATAGTTTCGTGTAGCTTTGTAGATGAGTTCGAAACTTTTACTATGACAGAATTAGTTGATATTATGTTTTAGAACATGTCTTCAAATTGCTCTTCTAATGTTTTAGGAGTCATCAAGTTAATTGAAACATGTATGGGGTTGTCTTGACCGACTTCAAAGAAGGTACACGTTCAAGGGTATGTTTTTTCGTGTCTTGTTACGCCATATATCTACCAATTGTTGACTGATTTTAGTGATTTGTTATTTAATAAATATTTACTTTAGGGGTACTCCTAAATCCTATTTATTTTTATAGATAAAATGATTTTTTATAGAAAATAAATATATTGCGGATAAAATATCATCGTACAGAATCGTTTTATACAAAATGTGAAGTTTCCTACGCGACATTGGAGACGTAACACAGTTCAACTGACTTGCCTAAAAGCCACAAAAAATAAATAAGGTAAGATAAAGTACAAGATTCGATAGATTTTGTTTCTTGTTATACGTTAGGCATTCGTAGCTGAGTGGCTTCAAAACTTGCTTTACCATAACCATATAACAACTACATCTGTACTATCAATATAAACATTAACTCCACACGGGAATTAACCATACACTCAATACACATCCTTATACAGCTTCAAATAAAAGAAATAATATTGATCGGAGATATCAGATTATCAGTAACTGTAGTTACGAAGAAGCGCTGTCCATAATTGTCTTCAAACTCCTAACTTCTGAAGTGCATCAGAACTTAAAGCTCTTGAATAGGTACACTCCATTATCTAAGCTAGTGCTTCTCAAAGGTAAAGCATTCAAGTGTAAGAAGATCATAAGATTATAGCTATTTGAATAAAATATAATATAAGCCCATTAAATTTAAACTTGTATATGTAGAAACAGAATATTTTTCTATATTATATACTAGCGATTTTGCAAATGCCTTTTGTATCTATACATATAATAAAACTGTAGAGGTCGAATGTCTGTACATAGAAAACTAATGCTAAAAACCGAGTCAGGGGGATGTAAGAAGAAAATAGAACAAGTCCAGATTTTTTTCTATTTATTTGTTTCTCTGTCTGTTTGTCTGTTTGGACGGGCTAATCTCCGAAACTGTTGGACCGGTTTAATTAAAATTCTGCATGGTGGTATCTTATATCCCCGGTCAACATTTTAGATACTTTTTATCTCAGAAAATTAAAGAGTTCCCGTGGGATAGTTAGAAAACTATAAATACTTATACAGCTTAGTACACAACCAATGCACCTAATTTAGTGAAATTTGGCCTGCTGATACCTTAATACCACAAAAATGTACGTTTCCCGTGGAATAGATTTGTTTTCCTAGAGGCGAACCCGAGCGAAGCGAGGGTGAGCCACTAGTTTAAAGTATTATATATACATTATATAGGTAATGTAATCTTTTGGAAAAAATATTACTACTATGTGTTAATCCCGGTTATAATTTATCTGTGCACTAAATTTCACTTAAATCTGCCCAGCCGTTTTAACATGAAATAGTAACCTAAATAAATAAAATAAAATAAATAAATAAATAATATGTTGATACATTAACACAGAGCACCATCTAGTTCCATGGTAAGCTACGTGGCTTGTGTTATGGATACCAGATAGTTGATACATCTATATAACCATATAGTTGATATATCTATCTAATATATTTAAACGAGCAATTCTTGTATATTTATATCTTTATTTATTTATACCAGCGATTTCGGCTCTAACGAGTTTGCTGAAATTTGGTATGTAGGGGCTTTCGGGTGCGAAAAATCGATCTAGATTAGTCTTATGTCTGGGAAAACGCGTGTTTTCGAGTTTTCATGCGTTTTTTTTTGCATTATTCTACGCAGAATATGGTCGATAATTTGTTATACTCGGATGTAAGCATCGTGATCCAGCGATCAAGGCGCAAGTTAGACAATATATATGCCCGGGATCGAGTCCCAGTCGGAATACAAAGAATTTAGGTACTTTTTTTTGTATTTATTCAAGTTTTTGATTTTTTTATATAACAAAAAAGAACGCCGAGCGAAACTCGGTCGCCCAGGTACTAAATATAAACAGCCATGACTGGAGTATAAATATTCGTGCTTATCACATAAATTAATGCCCCCAGCGGAACTCGAACCCGCGACCGCTGACACAGCAAGTAGCACTACAAACTGAGTCAAACGTGTCGTCAAACATTCACATCATATAGACTCAGATTACATATTTTCGCATGAATAATAATAGTGTGAAAAACATGTGACATGAATAATCGAAAATCGCTCGAAAAGTCCGGCTCGAAATAATTTAAATGTAAAACTGAGTTAACACCATTAAAAAGTAACATAATTAAGAGTTATTTAATATCAAAAAGATGCAGCTTTAAAATTTGTTTTGTAAATAATGTATCCTTTGTAAAATCCTTATAATATTTAAATGAATTAATTGGGTAGAACAAATTCAGATAAGTAACTTTAGTATTAACATAATTAGAAGTTGTCTAAGTTATTTAATATGAGATATGCATGTTTGAGAGACACTGGCCTGAGGTAAAGTTTACCGACAAACCAACAGCTGCCATCCAAACGTTGTCATATTGCCTCGATAAATGTATTTATTGGTTACAGCATTATATTCTAACTAGTTCAGTTTGAATACTTTATTAAAACACTAGTACTAGTACGAATCAGCGACTCACCCTCGCAGCTCGCTTCGCTCAGGTTCATCCCTAGGTACGTAGGAAATGCATTTACGCTTACCACTTGTACACAGGTTATGTGGGACTCACCGGCTAGAAAAACTATATATATACATATATATATATATATATATATATATATATATATATATATATATGTATAATCTTATATATATATATATATATATATAAGATTATGATCGAATTTCGATCAGTGGATGAAAAAAAATTTTATTAAAAAGGAAATTTAATGCAGAAGCAATTTTCGCCAGAATCAATAGCTTTATTTATGAAAAAGTATATTTTTTGTACCTAGCAAAGAGATTATTACTTCGAGTGATATTTAAGCTCCTAGAGTATTTAATAGGGAATTTATAAAATTCATAGGCTTTCATTTGATACGCTCATTTTTAATATCAACACTCTTTTTATAGGAGTCAAAACCCTATATATTAATAATTCTGGCAAAATGGTAATTTGGGGTATTTTAAAATTTAATAAAGGCTTAAACTCAGTTCTTAAAAAAAGTGAATGTATAATTTGTCCGTAAAGGACTTTCCTTGTTAGCCAAAAACAAAGAAATGTTATGTAAAAAACTATCATGCGATAATATGAACATACAAAAAGTTAGGAAATTGCGGATCCGCTCAAGTGATTTATGCCACTCCGAACAGCTGTTATTTTAAACTAAATTATAAATAGTCTACGCTAGAGGAAATTCTACTAAAATTCGATGACATCTATTCCATATATATGAGATACATAGCTATTCTATATCTGCAACTACTTGTATTCAGCCCTTTTTAACGTCCCACTGCTGAGCACGGGCCTCCCTTCAATACGAGGGGCATCAGGCCATAGGTGGAGTTCACATGTCTTTCGAAAACTTGCTAGGTTCTCTGAGACATGCAGGTTTCCTCACGATGTTTTCCTTCACCGTAAGGCAAGTAGTAATCATGTTAGAAAATGATTCGCACATGAAAATATCAGAGGTGCAAGACCCAGGATTTGAACCCGCTACACTCGGTTTCCCAAGTGAGCGCGTTACCACTGGGCTACCACTGCCTTATTACTACTTGCTTAGTTATAAATGAACAAACCCAGGCTTAACGAAGACAATATAAAAGATAAACGGTAGTAAATTTTAATATTAATTAAATAAGCTGTCGGCGTAGTTTGTGGAACATAATCACAATTAGTGAAATATATATAACAAGAATAGCTGTGATAACGAATTTGCACAGTCGCGACTAGTGAGTTACTTTTGTTATGTTTAAGTTAAAAGCTTTGAGCTATCCAGATATCTTATTATCTGCTCAGGATTACCTTGTGATGAATAAAGTTATATGATTTTTGAGTACATGTAAATTCAAACTCAAATTTTTTTATTCAATGTTTAAATTATGACAATTTACGTCGTCGTACGTCTTGATCCTATCACCAGTTTGGAAAAAAAATCCGATATAAGCTAGCGAAAGAAAGTCATGGGCTCATAATTTTTATTGTATTTTTTTAATTGTAAATATTAATAAGTAGGTTTTTTTTTTAATTTAGCAATAGAAGAAACTTTTTGAACCTTTTCTGGGATCCTATTCCCAAAAATACAAATTATCCATAAAAAATTTATATAGAGATATAGAGCCTTGGTGACCTTAGAGAATTGCTGGTGATTTAATTAGATAAGTAACCATATCACAGGCTATTACAGTTTAGTGTTAGTCTCCAAAATTAATATTATTCATGTAATATTTCTTGAGAAAATTAGTATTTTTTCGACCATGCAACAAAGAAAAAGTTATCTATATCTGATAAAGGCCAAACTCTTATCTAACTTTTATTACTTACAAGTCAAATGCTTCCTAGCAGGCAGTGTTTGAAAATTTCATGACTGAAAAATCCATCAAATATTTTTTCGACACAAAAACATGATTTTATGATTCTTAGATGTTAGACTTTACATTAAAAAAAAAACTATATATCAAAAAAATCTTCGTATAAAAATCGAATCTAGAATCTTTAGAATTGCTCAATGCATTATGCGTCCTAGCAAAATAATATTATCTTCAACGATTATGAGGGACATAAATAATACAGAAAAAAAAATAGTATACTAACTAAAACTTAGCTTTTAGCCTAACTAAATTTAATAGTTTAGTAGGCTCTTTAGACCTGTACTCTACTATTTTTTGTGTGTATGTATGTTTGTGCTATATACATATGTATATATGTATATACATATGTATATATTAACTTATATGTTTATTTAGATGCAGGTGCAGAATTTTAAAGCCATCCTATTGCCTACAATTTTGTCACCCATAACTTCTAATCACGGTCACCTAGAACCGTTCCCTTCTAAGCTGCCTTCTAATAAGTATCTAATGCATCATTCTTATTGCATACAATAAAGTATTTTTAAAAACCTTAAAACCTTACTCTCATCCGTGATCATGGTTGCTGTAAAGCATTCGAAACATCGAGAACCAAAAATCAAAATAAATCCGCGAAACAATCCGAAAAGATAGTTTTATTTTATTTAACCTTAGGTACGAGTGTATAGGCTCTCATGAAGTAATCTATATCCTTGTCGCTTTATAGAAATCTAGTCAGTCGCTTTAGTGAAAATAAGGTATTAAACAGACAGACTTTAAACAACTTTTTCAATTATCACATTCCATTTCTTGTACGTTTGTCGTATTTTATAAATTAACGGCTTACGTACTAATATAAACATCAGATCCGTTTTCTTCAACATATAATATTATAGTTGACTAGCAACTCACCCTCGCTCCGCTCGGGTTCGTCCCTACTTACGTTTTAAAGTTTAATAAAGATTTCTCAGAGATATTTTCACGCAGTAAAAAGTATCCTATATGTTGTCCCAGATAAACAGCTATCATCAAACGAAATTTCGTCAAAATCCTCCAGTAGTTTTTCCGTGATGCGATCACATACAGACAAAAATTAAAAAAAAACTATAGATTCGGCTTATGTTTTTATAATATGTCTATTTCAATAAGATTTTCCCAAAAATATTTTATATACAAATTCGGTTTAGTTACAATTTTATTATATATATAGATGTCAAATATTTGCCCAAATCTAAGAAAGTATTAAATAAAGTGTCCATCAATGTATCCGCTACTCCATATATCTTGGACACTTCTCGCTTGTGGTGCCGACTATTTAGCAAGTCTAGGAGAGTTCGTTACTCGATTAGGCGACTGTTAATCAGCGCCTAGCAGCAAACAGAATGTATTCAGAATTATTAATTCCTCGCAACCACCGTTTGAATTTCCTTCTTCATTGTAACATATTTTTTTCATTTTAGTTAGTTTTTCTTCTAAAGTAAAGTTTAGTTTTTAGTTAAAAAGGTACAAATAGGTATATTCTAAATATTAAAAGAGTAATTTTAAATTTGATAATACACCATTGTGGATTTGAATTGAATGAGTTCCCATGGCTTAGAAGTGGTGTTTCAATTATTAGATTTTCTAAGGAAATTTATTCTTATCGGCGCAGCAACCTGCAAATTTTTATTGTTTGCAAACCAAACACTTTTGGTGTCAAATATAGTTATCAGTTACTTTTTCTTTCCATTAAAAAAATAATATATAGCTTAAATGTATCTTTTATAAATATTAGAAGCCTACAAAATCAGAGAGATATCAATCCCAAATCTGACAGCAAGAGAATGTATCTCTTCGATTTCGAAATAAAATGAGTTCTATAAAAATAAGCATTATTATTATTTAAATTTCATTATTTTTAAGTAACTTCTTGGTCCATGGTCCATGGTCCTTGGTCATCCTTTAACTCAGGCTTTCAAAGTTAATCCCCAACCCATGTTCATTGACCATGTCGTGGTCGGGGTCATTAGCTTCCGGCACTTCATCTGGGTGCGAAACCAAGAAACGCACTGGGAGGTGGCCAACCTTGATAAGCGGTATGCCATGCGAGCTGCACCTGGTACTTCTCTGATAATAGAGTGGACTGTTAGAGTAACCCCGTGGTTGTTGTAGTCTACTTCGGCAGAACTATTGTCGTGCCAGTCCCCATTAAGACGAGAAAGGTTCCGTGTATTTCCGTAGTAGTTTCCGTTCCATGTATGCAGGTGGTATGCCTAAATGCTTTTCCTATTGTCTACAAAAATAATAAAAAAGGTCTTCAAAATTAATAAAAAATATTCTACTGGAATATATTTTAAATATTTAATTTTTAGATCATACATACATATTTTAATCTTATTTCATTCAAATTTAAGTAAACGAAAATTATTTCAAAAACACGAATAAAAGATTTTATTAAATTTTAGTTTAAAATAAAATACGGTTAGACGTAAAAGCAGTCTTCACGGATTAGTCGAATACAAAACGTCTCCAATGGTCCATCAAAATTCAAACAAGAATAATCGCCTGGATCCGCCCGCCCTGCGGCGAATGCTACCGATTACAGATTAACATAACAATGCGACAGTTTAGTGAAAACATACGAAGCTTAACTCTGTAAGAAACGTTACAGTTATGGTCTAGACTTCGTATATTTGCAATAGGGTTTCGATCGTAAAAGACTATATTTTTAGAATATTATGGGATACAAAAGTTACGATTTAAGGGGTTTCCTTATTCGTGATTATTATTAGGCTGTATTTATCTTCAATCAACTTTTTTTTACACTTGTCTTACACAAATCGTTAAAAATACCCCTAAAAATACATACATACTCTATTACAATTAGAAATCAGATATCCCCGTTCGCTAATAAATTTATAAAAATACGGTAATTTATTGCTGTTGCTATATTGTCAAATTATTATTTTATACAGATGTCGTATGTTAACTATGCTAATATTATAAAGAGAAAAGATTTTTTTTGTTTGTTTGCACCGAATAGGTTAAGGATCCATTAAACCGATTTAGATAAAATTTGGTAAGAAGATATTTTGAAACCCTGAAAAGGACATAGAAATCATTCCTTAAAGCGATAAAATGAGGATGAAAATTTTGTATAGGAAACGAACGCGAGCAAAGCAAGGGTAATTCACTAGTGTTGATACAAAAATATGCTAGTAATAAAGCATCTTAATCGGTAAAAAGTTTATATATACTCGACGTAATAAAATAATACAATTTTAAAAACGTCCAAGTATCAATTAAAATTCTGTATAATTCAAACTCAAAGTAAAGCTATACAAAGGCGAGGCAAGATTCAGGCATGAAATCTACAATGGTATTTTAATCTGAACAAAAAGTTTTGCGGTATCGAGGCTCAGGTGGAGACGCATAACATTAAATTAGCTATAATGGGCGAAGTTAAGTTAAAAATATAATTTTTCTTTATAATGTCAGGCTATTTTTATGATCCGATCCTCTGAAGGAAGGTAACGCATTTTCTATGTCAAATAAAAGATATGCATTTTTTCACCTTTCTGTACTCTTGCTGGGTTAGGAAGAGAAGGCATAGTGATTTTGTTTCGTGATCTACTTTCCACTACAATAAAGACATTATCTGTTGGTTAACAAATTTAATACCATCTAATAAAAATCAGTAAATTCTAAATAAGTGATCCACTCACATGCGAAGTGCTTTTTGTGGTACAGAAAAATGTACTGTCAAGCATCATGCCGCATAAACTCGGTTATAATTTTAATATTCATATTGTATAAATAAAACAATCATTTACGGATTTTTTCGTAGATTTATTTTGATTTTTGCTGTAAAGCAAAGTTCGGAACATTGGGAACCTCAAACGTCAAAATTTATTTCAAACTAACGCCTCACCCTCGTTCCGCTTCCGCTCAGGGCTCGTCCCGAGTTACGTTTTAACGTTTAGTGTAAATTTCTCAGAGATGAGATATTTTCCCGCAATAAAAAGTATCCTATATGTTGACCCGGATAACCAACTATCATCATACCAAATTGCATCAAAATCTATCCAGTAGTTTTCCCGTGAAGCGATAATAGACAGACAGAGAGACAGACAGACAAAAATTCTAAAAACTTTACATTCGGCCTCTGCATCGATAATATAGTCTATTTCAATAAAATTTTCCAAAAAATATTTAATACGTACGGTTTAGTTACAATTTTATTATATGTATAGATATGTTTAAATTAAAAAATCAAGTTTCTTAACACCTTTTACTTAGTCTTTAATGTCGATAAATCCAGGCGATTCTAACGTAAGCTTTAAGCATTTTTATAGGTCAGGTAACTTTCTGAGCTTCACTCCGGCCTTTTGACGGTTCTTCGATTTTTCATAGTTAGCAAATTCTGAATTGTAAAAACGTTACTTTGCCAGGTCTTTTTAAAATTACGTAGCATATGAATAAATTAATCTGCTTTAGTCTAAAAATAGATTTCGTTCTAGAATTTAATGGATATTGAAGTCAGGCTGAAATTGTGTGTAGAATTCATTTATTTTGTAAATAGTTTTTGCCCGGAAGTAACCATAAAAAGGAAGAGGTACTGAATTTATTGTTGTTTTTTTATGTTTTTATTACTATTACTGTTATTGTTATTTCTATATATAATATACATATTAACAAAATTATATAAATATGCTATATTTTAAATTAGTCGTTAATAATCTATACTAATATTGTAAAAAGGAAAGATTTTTTGTTTATTTGTTTGTACCGAATAGGCTACGGAAATATTCAACTAATTTAGATAAATATTGATAAAAATATAGTTTGAGTCCTTGAAATATAGAATGGTGACAGTTGTTATTATCTAACAAATGATATATATTATTATATTCATTCCTTAAATGATTTTTCTATAAATATATGATTGTAATATGCCTAATATGCGTTATTTAATTATTTTAATAATTTATCGTTCCTTTTACAAACAGATAGTTGTAACATACGGAACGAAATCTTTAGCTATTTTTGTTCTGTTACGCCAAAGAAGTATAGCTTCTTACGTACGTACATATGTACATACACACGTTTTTTTAGAAGTAAAAATGAACATAAACCTAAAATCTTAAAATATGAAAATTTCTAGATGTATCTCTTACTAGTGTAGTTTTAAAGATTTAATTAGATATACTTTCGGTTATGCATTGGGCTACTAGAACTGGTCAGCACGCTCATTAAATAAATAAATAAATATAAATATGTTGGGACATTAACACACAGCGCCATCTAGTTCCATCGTAAGCTACGAGGCTTGTGTTATGGATACCAGATAGTTGATACACTACATATATATAACTTTAAATACATACATATTATAAATATAAACATCCATGACTGGAGTACAAACACTTGTGCTCATCACACAAATGAATGCCCCCAGCGGGACTCGAACCCGCGACCGCTGGCGCAGCAAGTAGGTTCACTGCAAACTGAGCCAAGTGTGTCGTCGTTCATTACACATAATATATGCACATTTTAATGGGAAATTAATAAGTCACGTTAATTCAGGAGATGACAATTTCGGTCTGCATTTAATTAATGCATGTTACCCTTTGCTATGCCAGTAGACATTTTGACGAATATTGTAACCAAATATAGTTTACAGACTCAGGGTTTTATGATGGAATTATGTACCAGTTGTAGATGTTTATTGAACGCATAGTTTATTCGGAAATCAATAAAATGGAATTTTACATGACTTTGGTACTTTATATTTACTAACTATTAATTATTATATAAACTATAGCGCGTTTCAACTTCGCTTTGTTTGGACCTCATATCTCGTGGGAACCTTTGTCTATCCCTAGATAAAAAGTAGCTTCAAATCACATTTGAGGTCCAAATTTCTTACTCAATCGAAGTAAGAAAATGAAAACCCACAATATAGAAACTCTTTATTTAAATCTACTGATCGTGGCTTGATACAAAAAATGATTTGGCCACATTTGAACAGTAGTCAGATCATTACTTTTAGCGTCAACCACCTGCATCTTAGTAATTTAAAAATGGCTGTATTGTAAATCATCTGGGCGCGGAAAAACAGTGCATAAATATTAAACTGGATTCTAAAGATATGAAACCTTACAAATTATACACTTAAGACTTTAATTACTATTTAAGGGTCATTGGTCAGATTAAAAATACATATGGCATCCCTTAAGATGTATATAACATTATAAGGAAACGTGGAAAATCAACTTGGCTAGGCTCTCTCTTTATATAGAAAAGTAAAACTTTTGAAGTGGAACATTAATAACAATGATCCTTACATTTAGCAAACCGGATATTTTAAACTTCTAACAAAGTATTATTTTAAGTTGAAGTTGTCTGTTTTTCAGATATTGTAAAACATTTATGAATACAAATACACGAAATAAAAGACTGAAGACATCTAAAGAAAAAACTTTAAAGTATAAAAATAAAGTACCTGGGCGACGAAGGTTCGTTCGGAGTTTTTGGCCAAAAGTATAATTTTATTTAAAAAAAAACTAAACACTTGAATAAATACAAAAATAACAAAAGTAAAAACTTAGTATCTGACCGGGATTCGAATACGGACACTTGTGAGTGTTAAGATGTAAGAAGAGCAATAGAATAAATCCTGATTTTTTTCATATTGTTTCTCTGTCTATTTATCTGTTTGTATTTTTATCTGTGTGTCTGTTTGTCTGTTTGTATGGGCTAATCTCCGAAGTTGCTGGACCGATTTAAATAAAATTTTACAGTGTGGTACCTTATATCCCAGGTCAACATTTAGGATACTTTTTATCCCGGAAAATCAAAGAGTTTCCTTGGGATAGTTAAAAACTAAAGTAACTTATACAGCTTAGTACACAAAAACTACTGATTGGATTTGGATGAAACTTTACAATAATGTAGTTCATACATTAGAATAACAAATAGGCTACTTTTTAATAGGCTAACTTTGCATTGTGTTTCTTTTTTACTTGTGACAACTGTTTTGGCTAATGTATTTGTTATTAATTCTATTAATATGTAATATAAAAGCTGTATATTTTCCTGAATAAACAAATAAATAAATAACTAGCGACTTACCCTCGCTTCGCTCGGTTTCGTCCCTATGTACGTTTTAACGGTTAGTATGGAATAAATAGACTATATATTATATGATAGCCTATAGTCTTTTTCAATAACCGGGCTATCTAATAGAAAAAGAATATTTCAAATTGGGTTAGTAGTTCCTGAGATTAGCGCGTTCAAACAAACAAACTCAGCCCCTATATAATATTAGTATAGAAGACTTATAAGTAAAACATTATTTAATATTACATATATCTATACATATAATAAAATTCTAACTAAGTTGAATCTGTACATTAATATTTTTTACAAAATCTTATTGAAATAGACATTATTATCGATACGGAGTCCAAATCTATAGTTTTTAGAATTTTAGTCTTTCTGTCTGTCTGTCTGTTACCGTATCACGGAAAAACCACTGGACGGATTTTGATGAAATTTAGTATGGTGACAGCATTTTCAGCAGTGACAGTTTAACCGGGTCAACATATAGGATACTTTTTACCGCGGGAAAATATATCATTACTGATAAAAAAATACAAAAACTGGTGAGACTAAAACCACGATGATACTATAAACATTTTAGCAAGTTAACTTACAAAATATGGCAAAAAGTACTAAAAATTGCTTTCTTGAAAAAAAATTTATCAGTATATCGTTATTTTATTAATTAAAATAACTCCATAAATATTTATTTACATTCTATTTAGATATTCGACACTAGATGTCGCCACGTGTTTTTAAAATACGTAGTTTTATTTCTAACCCGCGGCACCGCCTATGTTCAAAATATCAAGAAAACAAACTTTTTGACTTTATAAACTAGTAACATATTAGTAATATTTTGCTGGCCAAAACAATTTTCGAATGAAAATATTTGTAATTTTTTTATTGTTTTTAATGATGTTAATATTTGTAAATCTTTTAATGTAAAAATTCGGCTAATGCAAGTCCAACTCGCGCGTTATAGCTTCCGTATAGCTAAATACTGTGTTTTTCTTCTTACTTACGTATTTTGCTAGGTTAACATTAAAATAAATATGAATAATATTTACGTGTTCACAATATCGATTCATTTTATCAACCGTAAAAATAAGTTCGTTTCATATTATTGTTTAACATTTTATGGAAAACAAGTTTATGGTTGTTAAACTGACAAAGAGGGTAACTAAAAATATTCCATATATCATAAACTACGAAACGTATATTCTGCCTCAACTTTTTCAGATTTTTTTGACACAATTTCTTGAAAGGTGGAAAAGGCTTGAAGAACGCAATAAAATGATTACTTTAATCATATTAGCCGAGCCATATGAAATAATAAAAAGTATTTGCTAAGAATTATTTACTTATTTACCTTAATTAAGTATTTCTGGAACTTTTTCTTTTTTTGAAAATCATTTCGGAAAAGATTACTAACAAGCGCTAACCCAACAGTGTTTTACAACAAATTAACATCAAGAAAAGTTATGATTATGTAATTTAAATAATCTGCTAAATATAAATTAATCAATAGTTTATAAGTAAATAAATAACTAAAATTAATTCAGTAGTTTGAGAGTTTATCGCCCAAAACTAAAAAAACAAACAAACAGAAGTATGTATAGATATACTATAAATGTTATTGTTAAAACAAAAAGTGCAATATTACTAAATTAAATATGAAATTAACGGAGGAACCTTTGTAACATCGTCAATCGCCGCCATTATTTACCAATCATGCGGTGCGCAATGAAATTGTTATATGTATTGATATCATCTGAACGCGAGCGGAGCCGCGGGCAATGCTAGTAATAAATATTTTAAATAGCTTCTGCCTTCACTTTACGTAATGCACGTCAGCGCCGACATTATTAAATTCGCGATGAAAGCGACACAACCGCACCTAATTAACAATACGCCGTTATAACGGCTCTTTACGGAATAATATGTAATATAGTTATACATATGTACATAATATGTAAACCAAACAACTCCGTTATATAGTAAATTATAAGGTGTATGGAATAATAAAACTTAGTAACCAAAAGTAACCTTTTGTAAGTATCAAAAGGAGCATACATATATTATATTCACCTTATGGTCATTGAAGTTTAAACTTTTTACAAATCTTGAAAAAAAATATCATAAAATTAAAATAAAGCTCAATAAAGGCACGGAAAAATGTATGTCGTATTCCCATGGTGTGTATTCATCCCTTTTTATCATCCCACTGCTAAGCACGGGCCAACCTTCAATATGAGGGGGATCATGCATACACCACGCTGGTCAAGTGCTGGTTGGCGGACTTCACAGCCTTTTAAAAACTTGCCAGGTTTTCTCAGACATGCAGGTTTTCTTATGATATTTTCCTTTCCCGTAAGGCAAGTGTTAATCATGTTAGAAATGATTCGAGATTGCGAGACCCGGGGTTTGAACCCGCTTCACACGTTTTTCCAAGCGATCGCGTTACCACTGGGCTACCAGTGACTGTCTTCATTGGGCTACCACTGCCTTCAACCTTGAAACTTCCCAAGGTAATTTAATAAAAAAAATAGTTTAAATATGAAAGATTTTTATCTACTGCTTAATTACTGCTTGAGATAAAGACAAACAAACAAACAATGAAGCACTTTTGCATTTGTAAACCGCTATAGAACAACGCTTTAACTACCTAGTGTCCCGCATCTAAATATCCTGTAGATTCAATCTTGATTCCTTTAAAATCAAAGCACGAAGCTAAAGAACGCGAAACACGATTTATCTTATACAGCAGAGAGGTGATTTACTTAGCCCTCTGAAATATATTATCTCTATAATCTATATTATAATATGATAAAGCTGAAAAGTTTGTTTGTTTGGTTGAACGCGCTAATCTCAGGAACTACTAATCCGATTTGAAAAATTCTTTTTGCATTAGATAGCCCGTTAACTGAGGAAAACTATAGGTTATATAATATCATCCCGGAAAAATATACGGTTGCCGTGGGATAGATTTGTTTTTGTCTAGAGACGAACCCGAAGCGAAGCGAGGGCGAGTCACTAGTATCTTATAAGAATGTTATATGGACAATTTTAGATGGATTTTAATACTCATAAAAAGTCTTGTTCATTTAATTTAATAATGCTAGCATGTACGGTTGCAGATCCTGAGTTTCTGGGTTCGATTCCCGGTACGGGCCAATCTTAGCTATTGAGTTTCTGTTAAGACAGTCTCAGTAACAGCCTGGGGTTGAGAAGCGTTTGTTCTCTCATCGGTCATTTCTAATTGAGCAAAAGGAATAGAGAGTGCACTTGTGTTTGCGCGTACACTTGTGCACTATAATATCTCCTGCAAAGTTGGCTAGTTTCAGTGAGATAGACTGCCGTGGCCAAAATCGATCAAGAAGTCATCATAGGCTTATCTTTACTACAATAAATTAATAACTTAGCGAAATCTATAAATAAAATATTTTTTTAAAACAGACTGTAACGTATTATATACACAATATAGATCCCAAAACAATTGCTATTAAAGTTTTTGTCTGTTTCACGCAAAAAATGATGAACCGATTTCAGCGAGGTGAAGTAATAACTTATTACTCGGGTCAACATTTAGGATACCTTTTACTTCAGGAAAATCTTTCTTTCCCACGGGAAAACACAATAACTGGTTAATTAATAAATATCGTTTCGATCGTTAAAATTCGACCTATACCTAGAAAACTAGAGATAATTTAAAAAAAATACTACTTTATTCAATTCTCTAAGCTATACATAGAATAAGGTTTTTTTTTAATACAAAAAAGACCCATATAATAGTAAATTTGACAGTTGTTGAGATTACAGCGATAATAAAATTAATTTGATAGCTTCAATGGTTGTGGTTTCAACCGTACTAATCGGCAAAAGTTATTTTATAGTTTGTTAATGGTCCACGAATATAAGAAGTTACGGGACGTCCGATATAGAAAGGTGTTAAGTACAACTTACTTTATGTTTATGCATTACGAGGTTTTACCCGCGATTCTGCTCGTTTATTCTATACATATAATAAAATTGTAACTAAGCTAAATCTGAACATTAAATATTTTTTGGAAAGTCTGTCTATCTGTCTGTTTATGACCGCAACATTGATGTATAATTGCTAGGTTCTTAACGCCTGACGGTCAGACATAAAATGTTTTATCTAGCGACTCACCCTCGCTTCGCTCGGGTTTGTCCATAGGTACATTGTAAGGTTAGTATGGAATAGGTTTTCTATATATTATGTACAAGTACATAGGTATGATGAGTTGTTGTGTGTTGTATTATAACGTGTTTTCCCGTGGGCATTAGTAAATCTTCCGCAGTAAGAAGTAGCCTATGTCAGTCTCCAGCCAACTCCAACTATCTCCACACAAAAAATCACGCCAATCTGTCACTCTGTTTCGACGTGAAAGAAGGACAAACAAATAAACAAACACAGTTTCACATTTATAATATTAATTAGTATATAAGTATGGATAAAATCTAAGAAAATTCTATATAAGAAATAAATATAAGATCATATTAGTCAATAATCTTAATGGATAAATAACAACGACTGGTAGTTTTAGAGATAAGCGCATTCAAACAAACCAAAACCAAACTCTTCAGCAGTATATTACATATTAAAATGATGAAATATTTTTTAAAATACTTTTTAACATTCAAAAACACGCGTGACAATTAATTTAATGCAACGGTTAAAATATTTTTACCAAATATTTTGAGAGGTAGTGTCATAACGACCTGTTCATAACTAGTAAACGAGCGCCCGTACTTTGTGGTAAATTAACAAAATAAAGGACTCATTTTATATTCAACATTTTAAATAATGAAGTCATAATATTTTATTTTTATTGACTCAATAGAACTAAGACTAAGGCTACAGCGATAATTATTATCAATAGTAAATGTTCAACTTTTATTCTTTCTATAGCGACTACATTATAGACTAACAAGAGAGAGTGTAGTATCTCCATTCTCCATTTTTACTTACTCCATTTTTACTGAGATAGTGGGCGATTTACATATATCGAAATATGTGTGTCTAATATAAATTTAACCCTCCTCCCTCCACCCTCTTCCTCGCCCCCCCCCCCCCTTCCACTCCCTTCTTAACCTCTCCCCCCATACATACTTAAGCCATCATTATCATAGTTAACGTCCTGGCAAGTATCATAAAGGTCTCATCAATTGCAATTTAGCGCTTTGCACATCGTTAATAAATTAATAACATTGTAGCAGTACACTAACGTATTTTACAGAGTGAGTATTGCACGCAAAATCTCTGCATTACTTGACCTGATAGTACGGTCCGCAGCGCTAAAAAGTATCGATTTTTGTTTATATTATTAGACTGGCTATGTTTACGACACTGTCTATATGAATAATTCTGTTCAATATAATGTAATGTGGCAGTGGTAGCCCAGTGGTAACGCGCTCGCTTGACACTGAGTGGAGCAGGTTCAAATCCCGAGTCTCGCACCTATGATATTCTCATGCGCTAATCATTTCTCACATGATTACCGCCGATGAAGGAAAACATCGTGAGGAAACCTGCATGTCTGAGAGAACTAAGCAAGTTTTCGATAGACGTGTGAAGTCCGCCAATCTGTGCTTGACCAGCTTGTTGAACCAATAATAGTTTTTTTTGTTTAGTAGCTATTGACGTTTAACGTTTAACGTTGAAAATATTTTTCAAGTAAATTTTATTCATATACGTTTTCCTCAAATTTTAATAATGATTGTAGCCATAATACTTTCAACCACTGGGCGAAAAGTATGTATGTATGTATGTATTCAGCCCTTTTTAACGTCCCACTGCTGGGCACGGGCCTCCCTTCAAGACGAGGGGGATCAGGCCCCATAGTCCACCACGCTGGCCAAGTGCGGATTGGCGGACTTCACATGTCTTTCGAAAACTTGCTAGGTTCTCTCAGACATGCAGGTTTCCTCACGATGTTTTCCTTCACCGTAAGGCAAGTGGTAATCAAGTTAGAAAATGATTCGCACATGAAAATATCAGAGGTGCGAGACCCGGGATTTGAACCCGCTTCACTCGGTTTCCCAAGCGAGCGCGTTACCACTGGGCTACCACTGTAGTCCAGTGGTAACGGTATGAATAAATTTAAATGAAAAATATATTTTATTCTTAAATACTTATTAACTTGCCATCGGTACTTAATTCTAATAAACAGAATTGCACAAAATGGCAATGTTGTTCCCGATGGTCGGTTTAAGTTCATTTATTGCACCTTTAAAAGCCGTGGTTTTGAGTCTATTAACTGTTGGATTAACCCATCTGTATTGGAACATTTGGGAAATGTACATCCAAGTCCATGTCGTTTGAGCTTGAGTGAGCAAAGCTTTATGCAAATAAAAGCTGCTTAACTTTGTAAGTATTGCTAGTATTTGGCTCAGTTTATAGTGACCCTACTTGCTGTGCTAGCGGTCGCAGGTTCGAGTCCAGCTGGGTGTATTCATTTGTGTGATGAGCACAAATGTTTGTACTCCAGTCATGGGTGTTTTTTCGCGGATTTATTTTGATTTTGAAAATTTGAATTCATTTTGTTATTTTGTGGGTAGGCTATCTGTAAAACTATATAATACCTTTGAGACATCTAACACCTTAGTCTCTCCCATGACCATAATTGCTGTAAAGCAATCGAAACGTCGGGAACCAAAAATCAAAATAAATCCACGAAAAAATCTGAAAAGATAGTTTTATTTAAAAGTCAAATAAACACGTAAATCTAAGAAAGTATAGTAAGTAAATCTAAGTAGAAAGTAAATCTAAGTAAGTAAGTAAATTATATATGTATTTCAACTATCTGGTATCCATAACACAAGCCTCGTAGCGTACCATGGGACTAGAGTGTGTTGTGTGTTAATGTCCTTACATATTTATTTATTTATATAATAATCTACCCTTTCTAACTTTCCACTGTTGAGCTTGGGCCTTCTTTTAATTTAAACGAACTAACACACACACAACTGACTTATGTTCCTATGTCCCTTAGGTGACGCAGAGGGCGTCCACAGTGCATCGCCATCCCGTTCGTTCTTGAGCTACGCGTTTGATCGGGTTTTACAGGTTTTCCCGATGGCCTTCGCTTCGCCAATGATAGTCCGCCACCAAGTTTGTTTTGGACGGCCACATTGGCGTTTTCCTTGGGGATCCCAGTCTAAGGCTTGCCTCGGTATGCAGTTTGAATCCCTTTGGAGAGTGTGACCTATCCAGCTCCATTTTCGGCGTTTGATCTGCTGGGCGATCGGGACTTCATTACAGCTTTCCCAAATATACTTGTTGGAAAACACCCCGGTACATACCGAGAATTTTGCGAAGATATCGGTTCCACATCTCACATCCGTATAGCAGTACATTCTTCACGTTATTATATTATATTAACATAGATGAAATAATAAAAAGAATTTTTTTCTTCAATATTAACAAAACAAAAAAAAAACAAAAAAGAAAATCGGTTGAATATCAAAAGAGAAAAATGTACTGAACCGTTTTATATAAAATAAAGATAAGGATATATGTATGGCAACATATATATATACTACATATATATATACTTCCTATCCTAGTAAAAGACTTATAAAAATCGATTCTCAATTTGCGAATATATCGCGTAACATATAGTACAATAGACACAAAAATATATAACCGAATCTAGTAGCTTCACTCCTTATTATTGAAGTCGGACTTACATAATCACTATGCCGTATATATTTTACAAATATATAATTTAGCCCTTTTTTATATAACAGGTTTGTTTTGATAAGCAAACAAAAAAAATACACTAAAAACAGTAATTTCCTAAAAGCATCATGACAATTTGCCGATCAAAATTATATTGCAATTTTAAAATAACGTCCATACAAAATATTAAAATACATGTATAAAACATGTGAAATATAAATAATTATAGTTTATTTAAATGAAATTATAGCAAGAAATATAAAATTAAATACAACATGAGTGTTGAATATAGATTTTTGGGTGTTTCATTTTGAAGGCGATTAAATATTTAACGTACATATATCAATAAATAACTGTTTACATTAGTAATTGTATGAAAAGCATCAAAGAGTCGAATAAATTTAAATGTATTTATATATAATATATTTAAATATTTTTAAAAGTTTTTATTTAACTTGTAAAAAATATCTATACTAATATTATAAAGCTGAAGAGTTTGTTTCTTTGTTTGTTTGTTTGTTTGTTTGGTTGAACGCGCTAATATCAGAAACTACTAATCTGTTTAAAAATTCTTTTTGCATTAGATAGCCCGTTAACTGACGAAGGTTATAGGCTATATATCATCCCGGAAAAATGTACGGTTCCCGTGGGATAGATTTGTTTTTGTCTAGGGACGAACCCGAAGCGAAGCGAGGGTGAGTCGCTAGTATAATTATATAATGTAATAAATATACAAATAAATTATGTATGTATGTTTGTTCAGGTCTGCAACTGAATTTTAAAGCAGTTATCCTCATCCGATTGAGCTGAAATTTTGCGCATACGTTTAGTTTAGACGACAATGCATGGTTAGATAAGTGACGTCATTCTAAATCCAACATGGTGGACTCCCAACGATGGTGGACTATGTTTTTTATGCACCCCCATGATATGGATATCAAGTGAATGGGTTTGCTAAGAAGAATATGATAAGTATCCAAAAAAAAACTATAAATTAAATCGATTTGATTTCTTTATTTATTACATTACACAATTTATATGACATAGGTACAAGCTTGTTTTTTTTTATTAAAATAAGTATTAATCTATACATATAATAAAATTGTAACTAAGCCGAATCTGTACATCAATTATTATTTTTTTTTTTGAAAATCTTATTTAAATAGATATTCTTATCGATACAGAGGCCGAATCTATAGTTTTTAGAATTTTTGTCTGTCTGTCTGTTTGTGAAATTTTGTCTGTCTGTCTATCTGGGAACGTAGCGCAAAAAAATCACTAGACAGATTTTGATAAAATTTGGTATGATGATAGCAGGTTATCCAGGTCAACATATAGAATACTTTTTATTGCGGGAAAATGTATCTTTCTAAAAATTCTACCTAACCGTTAAAACGTACCCAGGGATGAACCCGAGTGGAGCAAAGGCGAGTCGCTAATTTGAATATATACAAATTATTATAACTAGTAGTTTTTCATTCGTTCGTGTTTTTTTTTTTTTTTTTAAAATGACACCTATATACATAGATAAACTTAAGAAACAAAACCTTATCTAAATACAAAATTTGATTCAAATATTAACAGCCGTTCTGAATTAAATTATACATATTATGTATACAATAATTGCACATTTAATATTATAAGATATGTGTTAAATTAAATAGTTATATATAAAAAGTCGACGTAAGTACCAAAAAGTTCAGTCAATGCAATGTACACACGTAGGGTAACGCGAGATTTCGGTGGGATCAGCTCTGAAAAGCAAATGTTTGTTCTGGCCAAATGAACGACAAACAGAACACAGCATGTGTTTTTCCAAAGCTTTTCTGCAACGATCAAGTTAACAAGATTGATAAATATGTACTAGATGTAAAAATGTTTAAATATTAAGGTAAATTTCTGAAAACGGTAACACTACTAAAATATTCAGCACATATTAGTTGATTAAAAAGGTTCTTATATTAGAACACTAGCGACTCACCCTCGCTTCGCTCGGGTTCGTCCCTAGGTATATTTTACTTTTTTGAACGAAACCTTAATTCTTTTTTTAAAATAAAAGTAGCCTAAGTTACTCCTTAGCTGATTATCTGCTAGTGAAAATCTCTTTAAAATTGGTCCAGCCGTTTCGGAGATTGGCCGGAGTAAAAACACAGACAGACAGAGAGAAATTTTTAAAAATGTGTGTTTTCTTGTACCGTTTATAATTCCATATGCATTTAGTGTAAAGCTGTTATTTGGACAAACAGACACTTCAATTTTATTTATTTGTATAGATATACATAGAGCATAAAGACCACGTTTTCTCTATAAGCCCTAATAAATTTATACAAATACAAATAAATAAAATTGAAGTGTCTTTTTGTGATGTCAAAATAACAGCTTTTAACTAAATACATACGAAAGTATATAGGATATTTATAGGAAAAAAACAACAATTATTAAAATGTTTGAATGTCTGTCTGTTTGTTGCGGCTAATCTCCGAAACGGCGGGACTAATTTTGATGAGACTTACTTGGCAGATAGCTGATTTTATTAGGAGTAACTTAGGCTACTTTTGTTGTAGAAAAAGAATTAGGGCTCCGTAGAAAAAAAAATTAAGCCCATGAAATTTTAGACAATATCCACGTACCGAATAAAGAAGCAAGTACAGGGACGTACTTGAGCGAAGCGAGGTTAAGTCGCTAGTTATAAATATATAAAGCTAAATATTAATCAAAACATTCACAACTTCTCAAACTTTTATTAATTTCCACAAGTCGCGAATTAATCACATTTTAGACTGGTTCCATTGTGGAGCACACAAAGGATGCGTTCAGCATTTCGAAGATCCTTTCATCGCTGATAAATTGCAAGAGAGGCATCCAGGACGGAAACAATACGAAAAAAGCACATCTTGAAACTTTAAGATTTATTCTTCAGCGGTGGCTTTTTACTATTGAATTGATTTTAGAAGAGTTAAAGGTTGTTGATTTGAGTTTCATTTGTGAATATAGAGCTTTCTTAAGGTTAAACTAATGATTTGTTGTTTTTTCATAATCATATTTTATACTGATATGGCTGAGTTTTGATTTAATTTATAGGGTTCTGTACTCAAAGGGTGCCAACGGGACCCCATTATTTTCTGTTATAATATACAACCTCTATGCAAAAATTACTTCAAATAATTATTTCGCACGGATAATATTTCAATGCACCATCATTGCGATTGAACGGCGAAATGCAGCTGACATAGCAGCCTCAATTTCATACAGACATGTATTGTAATTATTAAGTGTATATTCATTTTGTATGTTATATTTAAGTACCAAAATAGTTTTAGTCTCATTTTTTTCTTAGTTAGACTTAAAATTATTATGATATTCTTGGGCCAAATATTATTTATCCATGGGCCTTTTTTTCAATGTTGGGAAATTTACGCATACTACCTGTCGACAAACAGGTGGTTATGTGGGACTCACCGGCTAGAAAAGCCAGTACTAGCCACTAAAACTCAACAAAACCTCCCCGTCTTAATGGGACATCGCAGGATCGCTTACGCACTCAATGGTCTGCCGAAGCAGACCACGACAACCATGGGGCTGCTCCACAGTCCATTCTGCTATCAGAGAAGTAGCAGGAGCAACCCGCATGGTACACCACCCACCGAAGTGGGCCACCTCCCTGTGCATTTCTTGGCTTCGCACCCGGCTGAACTGCTGGACGTTGCTGAGCCCCCCACCACGACAAGGCGAATGATTTATTCATAGGCCTGCTATATATCCCATATTGTATAAGCAATATCGATTATATTTAAAGCTAAAAAGCTTTTCTAGCTTACAGGATAATTTGGACATAAGATGTAGCTAAATAATGCAAAGCAGAAGCAGGCTCATACAACTTTACACGTAAAAAATAACTAAGTCATTTCATTTAAGAATGAAAACGTGGGGAAATATTCCTCGCAATATTAAGTTATAATTAAAATCGTTTTGTAATTATTTGTTTACTTCGAAATGTTGCTGGAATATTAAATTTCTTCTTCTGTTAGATCATCATCTAGTCTTTTGAGGCTAAATTTCTCGTTGTATTTGTCTTCAAGTACGCCATTTTGTTTGCTATCCACCGATATTAATGTCCAGGCTGTTATTAAACAAGTAATAAACTTTTTTTTAAAAGGTAGTTAATTTATTTTTATTTTATGTTATATTACTTTAAATAATTTAATTAAAAAAAAGTAATCATTCATTCATCCATGGTGAAATCTATGTTTTTGCTAAATTTCATCGAAATCGGCCCAACAATTTAAATATGAAAAGTAACAAACAGAGAGTTTTTAACTTTTATATAACTGGTATGAATTGCTATATTTATATTTTTAATCAAAATTATATAAATGAAATGAAATTAAAACTTCAGATACATACAATTTAAATTGCTAGCTACTTTGTTAAATAAATAAATTTAAAGGTGTCTTTATAAACTAAATGCTTGTTTGTTTCCTAACTGTGCGTAGCGCTTGTGTTATCTTTTATGTCATCGGTAAAAAGTAATGTTGGGTTCCGTACGCAAAATAAATAATTATACAAGATACAAGAAGTCTTACTCAATTCTATTGAAATATAGTTATAATCGAACATACTACAAATTATTTGGTACAACACTATTATATGACAAACTAACAATATAGAACACACTATACTTGTTAAAAAGAAATCAATGAACTTTATATGTTTCAGTCGTTTGAGAAAAAATAAAATTCTCTTGTTTGATTGAATAGGCCAGGATCGAGGTACAGAGATTTTACGCTGCCAACTTACTAAATTGAACTAAGAATTTCTTGACAAAAACCCCTATAACCATTTTTGTCCAGATCAAAGAATCAAACCCAGAACCAGCGATTCTGTAGCGGGAGATGCTAGCATCTAGACCTAAGGCAATCATAATATTAATATGATATTTTCATATGAACATACATACACTAATTGTGTTTAAGTGGATGTTTCTATTTATAATATGTATGTATTTAAAGTTATAACTGCCTCGGTGGTGTAGTGGCTAGCATGTACGGCTGCACATCCTGAGGTCCTGGGTTCGAGTCCCGGGTCGGGCCAAGTTTAGTTATTGAGTCTTTCTGTATAGTAAGCCTCAGTAACAGCCCGGAGTTGGGAAGTTGGCGGTGTTTCACCCCCGTGCCTCGGAGAGCACGTAAAGCCGTCGGTCCTGCGCCTTAACTCTCACCGGTCTTGTCGAGTAGTCGTCCCACTGGAGTATGAGAGTGACAGGAATAGAGAGTGCACTTGTGTCTGCGCGTAAACTTGTGCACTATAATATCTCCTGCGCAGTTGGCTAGTCTCAATGAGATTGGCCGCCGTGGCCGGAATCGGTCAGGAGAACATCATCATTTAAAGTTATATATGTGAAGTGTATCAACTACATATCTGGTACCTATAACACAAGCCTCGTAGCTTACCATGGAACTAGATGGTGCTGTGTGTTAATGTCCCAACATATTTATTATATTTATTATTATTACTAAGATGAAAAAAAAAGTTATTGTAAACAGTCTTAAGCCACTCAACTTACCAGTTCAGTTAGTTATTCTTTCTTTATTACGCTAAAAGGGTCTGTAAACGCACTTTATAAAACCCATTTTATCTAACTTCTGAATTTTATATGAAAGACGAAAGTATGACAATTTATCGTATTACGTTAGGGAAAGTTTAAAGTGAAATTATTCATAATATTATAATGTTTCTTTGTATATAGTAACTAGTAACCACTCCCGACTCTTGTTAGCTTTATATAAATAGGTAAAGATAAAACTTTAAATAAAACTATCTTTTCGGATTATTTCGCGAATTTATTTTGATTTTTGGTTCCCGACATTTCAAATGCTTTACAGCGATCATGGTCACGGGAGAGACTAAGGTTTTAGACGCCTCAAATGCGTTATATACTGGTTATTGACAGCGCCTTCTCACAGTTTTACAAAATGATTTTAAAAATTCAAAATTGGCACCAAAATACCTTACAATATTTGTCGATTTTAATTCTAAGCATTTCAAAATTGTAATAATCTTAACCGTCTTAATGGAGCGTCGCAAGATCGCTTACGCACTCAACCACGAAGCCCCCATGGCAGGTCTGCCGAAGCAGACCACAACAACCATGGGAACAACCCACGGTCAACTCTGCCGTCAGATAAGTATCAGGAGAAACCCGTATGATACACTGCTCACAGAAATGGGCCACCTCCCACAAGAAACAGTGCATTTCCTGTCTTCGCGCTCGGCGGAACTGTCGGACGCTAATGAGCCCCCCCCCCCCACTATGACAAGATGAACGCACATTGGGGGAGGAGGGGGGTTGGCTCTGTACAACCCTATCCGCGTAAAAATATATTGTCATATTGGTAATACGACAAAGAGTTCTTGATGAATAAATAAAAACAACACATACATATATCATCGGCTGTCGAAATCCTGCCAACCTCATTGTCTTCTGAGTCACGAAAAGTATGAAATCAGAAAGATTGCCGTCATACTAACATATAGCTGTGTATTTAATCGCAATGTACTATTAGTATTCGAAACAACAATGCAATATATTGGAACCCGTCTGTACACCAATCAGGCGAAAAAGTAACTTATCTAATATTAGTTGGGGGTGCTATTTCGAAAGTGAGTGATAAAATATCACTCACCTTCAAAATAACACATGATATTGATAGTGTAAGCAGTTTTTTTACAATGTATGTATAAGCATGTATTTGACAGAACTACCGAATGAACTAGAAGCAGCAGATTCGAGTTCCGTATAAAGCGAATATTTTAATTCTCTTTCTCGTATCGGGAAAGTAATCGATAGTTAAGCTAGTTATTCTGGTGGAAAATAAAGTATATTAAAACTCTAAAATTAAGATAGCAGTATTTATTAATAATCTATACTAATATTATAAAGGAGAAAGATTTTTTTGTTTATTTGTTTGGACCGAATAAGCTCCGAAACAAATGAACCGATTTAGATGAAATTTGCTAAGAAGATTGCTTTAGACCCTGAGAAGGTGAGTCGCTACTTATTAATATAGATATTTTATAATCAAATAAAGTCATTTTTTAAAATAAATACTAAAAAAATAAATTTATTTGATTAGAAAACATTTTTATATTAATGAATCATTTCTTATTTAAAAATTTTAAATACCTTTGAGTGCTCCAAGTAAAACCATTCAAAGAAGGCTACGTTTTAAAACAAATTAACTAAGTTTATTCTTGTTTTAAATTGATAATTAGTGCCGAAATTGAAATTTCTGAAGCATTATATAATAAAGTAAAGCTATTATAAAATGTTTCTTAAAAAATCTCACTTCTGTGCAATAAGGTGATTAAATAGTATATCGAATAATGTCATAATAAATCCAGAAATCGTTCATTCGTATGCAGTGCGCGACGTCGTTTCGATAGAATCCGTATCTTACGTTATTAATATCATTTTTATTTTTTCATTAAATCCCTTCTTCTTTCTTTGTAGCATTCATATTTTATTATATTCTTATTTGGTAACAGAAAGTAGGTTTGCGTTACACAAACTTTCTGTAAATTTCAATCAAAAATGATATGATTGCTGTTGTATTTACTTTAATTAAAATTACTTCTAAGTAGTCGCCAAGTTTTCTGACTACCTCCAACTGAAACTATATAATAAATAATAATATAAGGGAGATGAAGTAGGAAAATAATATGATATTATCAATTTCAACAATAAGACTTATGAAAAATATAAAAGTTGTTTAAAATTAAAGAAACTAGGTACTTTGATGCCATTTTTGTATTTTTGAAAATCATTGTATAATTTTATGGGTAGGTACTGTCTGTAACGACTACATAATGACTTTGAAACCGTATAAAACCTTAGTTTCTTCCGTGATCATTATTGCTGTAAAGCATTGGAAATACATACCTATGTACGTACATACATATACATTCGTTACACCGAAACATACAACAAGATACAACCGTCTCTAATATTTCTATGATAATTTTTTTTTATCATATGTATTAATAGGATTTTTTTATTTATTAGGAAATAAATTTTATATTTATTCTAATATTATAAAGAGGAAAAAATTGTGTTTTAGTTTGTTTGTTTGTATCGAATAGGCTCCGAAACTACTGAACTGATTTAGATGAAAATTTGGTAAAAAGATAGTTTGAGGCCCTGGGAAGGACATAAGATAGTTTTTAACTTGTCTTAGATTTTATTTATTAAATCACCCTTAAAGGGGTAAAATAAGAGTGAAAGTTTGTATAGGGAAGCAACCTAGAGACGAACCCGAGCAAAGCGAGGGCGAGTATAGTAAATTTTATGATTATAATTTAATACTATTAAAGTATATTATGTAAAATATTGAAATAAGTCTGAAAAGTCCAGCAATAATTACCAGCAGGATTGAAACCGTAATATAAAATTCCCGCAACACCAAAGAAACAAGCGAAGGTCCGACGTCAACAGATCCTAAACTAACAGTAACTTACTTTGCCACGTTTCGGCGAAACGATCGGAATCGAACCTTATATCCCTGAAATAGCGTCTTGCTACCCGATCGGGTGTAATAAAGAGGGTTTCCTTATGTGTTCTGAAGTCTATTTCAATTTGCGCTTCGTTACCCCCGTTCGCCGCATTTCACAAGTTGTTTTTACTTTTACACAATCTTGTTTAGGGTTCGCGATTTTATTTTGTTTGCACGAAATTGATATTTTGGTGTTTCTTAGTAAGTGAATGATGGTGAATAGTTTGTTATGTTATATCGTTTTTATTTTTATAAATAAGCAAGAAGTCAAGAAATCTATACAATCATGAGGCAGATGTCATAAAAATAATAAATAAATAAATATGTTGGGACATTCAGAAACACAGAACCATCTAGTTCCATGGTAAGCTACGAGGCTTGTGTGATGGATACCAGATAGTTGATATAATACACATTATATATCACTTTAAATATATACATATTATAAATATAAACAATCATGGCTGGAGTACAAACATTCGTGCTCGTCACACAAGTAAATGCCCCCCGCGGCACTCGAACCCGGGACCGTTGGCACGGCAAGAATGGTCACTACAAACGTATCGTCAAAAACTGTTTGTATGTCATACCTTATAATCAAACAAACTCAAGTTTATTGAACCATTCTACCTCATATTTACTAATAGCGGCTCACCCTCGCTTCGCTCGGATTCGCCTCTAGGCAAAAAAAAAAAAAAAACAAATCTATCCTACGGGAACCGTACATTTTTCCCAAATAATTTCAAAAATAGCCTATTTGTTATTCTAATGTATGAAGTATATTATTATACAGTTTCATCAAATTCCAATCAGTAGTTTTTGTGTGCTAAGCTGTATAAGTTACTACAGTTTTTTTAACTATCACATAGGAACTCTTAAATTTTCCAGGATGAAAAGTTTCTACAATATTGACCGGAGATATAAGGTTGCCATGCAAAATTTCATTTAAATCAGTCCAAAATTTTCAAAGACTACATCCCATGCCTATACAAACAGACAGAGAAACAAAATAATTGAAAAAAATCTGGATTGGTTCTATCAATCTTCTTACATATTTTTTGAAAAACTTATTGAAATAGTCATTAATATCGATACAGATCTATAGTTTTTAGAATTTTGGTCTATCTGTCTATTTGTCTGTCTGTAACGCATCATGAGAAAACTACTGGACAGATTTTGACGTGTTATGATGATATCTTGTTATTCGTGTCAACATATAGGATACTTTTACTGTGAGAAAATATCTCATCTCTGAGAAATCTATACTAACCGTTAATTCTAATTTATAGTCTGTATTTTATATGCATTGAACGCTACCATATTGAATTCAAACAGTGTTGTTCACAAATATTTGAATTGAAGAAACAATAATGAAGATTTTACATTACTAAACTAACTTTATGTAAGAAGAATGATCTCATTTTAATTTCTTTGATCACCGCTGTACAGATAAAGCCGCAGGCTTTTAGTAATTATATTAACTAAAATAAATACTAGCGACGTAGATTTAGAGTAAAAGTAGGCCAACAATATTTCTGACTAACATAATATTATTTTGTTGAGAAACATTTACTTTCTAAGTAAAGATTTTGTGTCAACATATTTTTATGAAACAAAACTATGATTTCTTTATTATTTTATATATTTTCAAACTATTGTACGGTAAATCACCCACTCGTTCTGACATTTCTTTTTCAATAATTGTAATAGAACATGATAAGAAATATAGAAGTAATTTTTGAAGTTACTTATCTATACATATAATAAAATTCTGAGTCGAATCTGTACATTTTTTTTTGGAAAATTTTATTAAAATTCATCATTATCGATACAAAGGCCGAATCTATAGTTTTTAGAATTTCTGTCTGTCTTCAATATTTAAGATTTATCCCATTAATATTATAAATTGGATGGATGGATGTTTATTACTCAATCTGATCTGGATAAAATTTGGCACAGACATAGATTATAGTCTGGAATAGCACATAGGTTACTTTTTATGACGTAAAATTATAGGTACGGTTTCAATGAGATAGATTTGTTTTTGCTTTATTTTATATTATCCTGTCCATTGGACCAAATTTAAAATTTCTAAAAGTGAGTATGTTGAATTTTTGTTTTCCAAGTGTTCTACATTATCTTTATTTAAAATATAGGCTTCTTTTTTCAGACGTATCTTGTAACTGGTCAAGCAATAGTATATTAATACTAAGAGTATACTTAGTATAATACTAAGAGCTCAAGGAATCTAAAAAGAGCTAAACAAAGCAAATACGTGCCAATTACTATGATATTTTATTGTACTATGTATATATTTATTTTAAGTAATTACTTTTTTAGATTTACAAGAATACTAGACATTTTAAATAAAACTATCTTTTCGGATTTTTTCGCGCATTTATTTAGATTTTTGGTTCCCGACGTTTCGAATGCTTTACAGCAAACATGGTCACGGGAGAAGTCTCTCCGTGAAATGACAGTTTTATTTAAAATTATATAAAGTTTTTATTTAATTTTAAGAAATCTGTTATGTACTACTAAATAAATGTTAACATCTATACTATAATATTATAAAGCTGAAGAGTTTGTTTGTTTGTTTGGTTGTACGCGCTAATCTCAGCAACTACTTATCCGATTTGAAAAATTCTTTTTGCATTAGATAGCGCGTTAACTGAGGAAGGCTATATATGATCCCGGAAAAATGTACGGTTCCCGTGGGATAGATTTGTTTTTGTCTAGGGACGGACCCGAAGGGATGCGAGGGTTAGTCGCTAGTTAGAAATATAGTTTTTTCTCACAATAAACATTTTATAAAGAACAGGAAATACTCAAAATCATTTTGCGTGCAAACCGTCCCTTTGAGAACAATGTCATAATCCACTTAAACGGTTGGAATAATTTTTACCGCGTCAGGACGAACGTCGAGAGACCCTTGGATTTTTTTTCAAGTGGAAGAATTTCATTTTGTAATAAGATCTGGGCATATAACGATGTGTATTGATATATAGGTCGCTTTAGATGTATTTTTAATAACATTAAATGTATTTACGTTCCAGCCCTTTTTAACGTCTCACTGCTGGGCACGGACCTCCCTTCAATACAATCAGGATCAGGCCATAGTCCATACCATTAAATGCATAGTGACTAATTTATTATAATATTAGTTTAGATATAACATTCGAACCTTTTTACAAATTTTCACATTTATATACTAATATTATAAAGACGAAAGATTTGTTTGTTTGTTTGTACCAAATAAGCTTTGAAACTACTGAACCGATTTAGATGAAATTTGTTAAGAAGACAGTTTAAGACCCTGGGAAGGATATAGGATAGTTTTTATCCCGGAATGATCTTAACGGGGTGAAAATGGTGATGGAAGTGTGTACCTATGGGGAAGCAACCTAGTGATATATAAATTAATAGTTACTAAGAGGGTATAATAATACTATATCCAACCCATTACACATTTCAAATGTTATAAAATGAAAGTTGTGCTTTAATTACTTCGTAAATCATCTCTTTAATGAATGGGGTAGGGTAGACATTAAAAGATTAATTCAAGAAAGAATCTCGAGGGACTTTTTGTATAGAAAATCTTATTTACTTCAAGTGAGTGCTTCTGTATGGTCTAATAGATGATTGAAAAGTTTTTATTTTAAAGATGAAGGAAGTTGTTCCTTTAATTTTAAGAATGTCCAATGAAATAGAGAAGACTATTTATAATGTTAATTGAATGTAAACAGAAAAATCATGAAAAATTATTGCTATTATCAAAAAATGCCTTTACTGGACTCCTAACCTCTTTCCTACCTCTGGCGTAAATTAGGCCACTTCAAGAGATGATCGTTACAAAATGAAATCGTTTTATTCTCTCATGTTATTTTTAAATTATTATTCTTATATTTTATTCTTATATCTTATTATTATAATCTTATTATTCTTATATTTTTTAGATTTTTTTTCTGTCCTGGAAGAGTAGGTATACAAGTTATTCTATCGCACTCGCTTATAGAAAACTTAAGAAAATGACATGACATATCCAAGCAATTCTTGATTTGATAGAAAATTAGCGATACCTATCATAGAAATTAAAATTATTTAAGAAGAGTGGTTTGCATTATTTTGTTTGAAAATCTAAATAGAAGGTAGAAAGCGGTAAAAGAACTATTTTTCTATCTTTACCACGATTTCTCTCTGTCTGAATTATAAAATCTAAATTCATAACGGAACATATTCTTGACCTAGAATTTTAAAATATTAGATCGTGGCCGTGTGTAATAAACTCTTAACCTATTTTTTAATGTCAAGGCGTATTAAGCTAAGTAGACACTACGCAGTACCACTCGCCCATTTTTGGAGGATGAGTTCTGGGTATTCCCCTTATTAACACTCGTCAAGCACTTAGAGACAAGGGATGAAAAAATTATAATTAACAAGCTATTTATCCTCACTTCACTTTTATATTTACTATATTATGCGTCATTAGCTCCTTCTATGCCATTTTACTACTATAACCCCCATTGCCATTTTACTACTGTAATTCCTGGGTCGGGCCAAGTTTAGTTATTGAGTCTTTCTGTCACAGCCCGGAGTTGAGAAGTTGGCGGTGTTTCACCCCCGTGCCTCGGAGAGCACGTAAAGCCGTCGGCCCTGCGCCTTAACTCTCACCGGTCGTGTCGAGTAGTCGTCCCACCGGAGTATGAGAGTGACAGGAATAGAGAGTGCACTTGTGTCTGCGCGTACACTTGTGCACTATAATACCTCCTGCGCAGTTGGCTAGTCTCAATGAGATTGGCCGCCGTGGCCGGAATCGGTCGGGAGAACATTATTATGTTAATTCAAATAAGTCATAGGTTATCTGTGTTGTTATGTATATACAAATGTGACTATGTATATTGAAAAACTATCGAAAACTATCGAAACGTCGAAAACTAAAAATCATCATAAAACAAATTTGCCAAAAAATCCGAAAAGATAGATTTATTTCAAATGTCAATAGCCTAGTCGGGTTAGCATTGAACCCCGAAAAGATTCTAGGCAAAAATTAAATAACACCAGCCTTTACCATTTTAACCAACCAAGCCCCCCCCCCCCCCCTCCCCCTCTGGATTACTGGGAGTGTAACTTTAAAAATTTAAAATCGCGACCAATTTTGAGCGGTACATTAGCCGCCATCTTGATTTTCAGGGGGAATCTTTCTCCGCAATATCTCGGCTATTTTCAACTTTTTAAGAAAAATCATAAGGAATTTCTGCTCATCTTTTCGTCCTATCGATATTATCCGAGTTAAGAGCGAGAAACTGGGGACATGTAGTTATTGAATTATCTCGTTTATTATTGACTTTAGTAACTAAATGTACTGGAACAAAGTTGTGTGGAATTAAAATTCCTTAGAATTTTTTCGGGGTTTTGGGGGGTTCTAAGATAATATTAGCTACGATCGCTTATGAACAGAAATATTAAAATTTGTTTTGAGATGACTTCAAGCTTTATCAGAGAATCATAATACAATACTTATGTTGTTCCCACATTATATTTTTCGATCCGGATTGTAGAAAAATATCTTGTCTTATCGGAAATATGTTTGCTTGAAATAAGTAGATCATAATTTACATACAATAACATAATATGTTCATATTAACTACTCCTCTCCTCCTTTTGTGAGACTCCTCGATATTTAACAAGAATTTAATTTCCTTTTTTAAATTCTACTACATACTAGCGACTCACGCTCGATTCGCTCGCGTTCGTCCCTAGGTACGTTTTCACGGTTAGCTATATTTAGTTATACATAAATAGTAGCTTGCTACTCCTAAGATATTAATTTAAAACATATAGCGATTTACCCTCGTTTTCCTCGGGTGTGTATGCCGTACGCGGATTTTGTCCACAATTTCATGAGTTTTAAATTTTTTTTCGCGGAACCCTGATTCTTTTTCTAAAATAAAAGTAGCCTGAGTTATCCCTTATAACATCAGCTATCTGTCAGTGAAAGTCTCGTTAAAATCGGTCTAGTCGTTTCGGAGATTAGCCGGAACAATGTCTGTTTTTTCCGGCTAATCTCCGAACATCCGACACGAACGAATCTCCGACAGACAAAAATTGTAAAAAATGTAATTTTGGTATATGTACCGTGTATACATCCATATGCATTTAGTAAAAAGCGGGTATTTTAATATTACAAACAGACACTTCAATTTTATTTATCTGTATAGATGATTATGAGACTAACATTTATTTCTACAAACATATAATTTGTTAAAAAACTTACTAATAATCAGCAAATATGTTGTGTGAAATAACTCTATTATTCGATTATGGAATCAGTAACAGACGTGTCTACAATTATTATATATAGCACAAGCTTTTGCTTATGGCTCCGCTTGCGAATTTACATATATATATATATATATATATATATATATATATATATATATATATATATATATATATATATATTACTATGTACTCGTATCACCACGATCATCGCGAAGAACTCAAGCAAAGCGAGGGTAAGTCATTAGTAAATAATAAAATATGTATTTATTCATTTTTTGGCAAATGATCTATCACAAAGATATTTGAGATATTTTGGAAGTTAAGCTTTTTTAGAATCGGTATGATTTGAAACTCGATGAAACGAGAATGCGACATTAAAAAGAGACAAACACATAAATGTATAGGATTGAGCCGGCGAGAGAATGAGATAGAATATATTACCATGGTACCATGGCAACCGTTGTTATTGTATGACAAATATATATGTAGTATTATATTTTTTCCGTATATGATATTCTATAAATGTATGATTGTAATACGCATTATTTAATTATTTGAGATAGAATTCATTGCACAGGAAGTGAAAAATAATAAAATTAATCACTTAATAATATGGAATGTATATTTATGTCAAATAAAATGTAAAGTAACTTTTAAACTTGATAAAAATATTATAAAAAAAAATAAACTTTGTAATTATCCTACTCCTGATACTCTATATTCATCTCATTTACTTTTTTGACGTTTCACTTCTACCATGTGTGAATTGCACACACACGCACTTTTTATTTTCACTAATAGCCTATGTGGTACTCCAAGTTATAGTCTATCTCAAGTGGTCAATTTCATCACAATTCGTTCAGCCGTGTCACCTTGAAGGAAATACAGACATATATATACACACATACTAATTTTCGTATTTATAATTATTGTATTTTTGTTTGTTAATGAAAAGTTTTGAAATTTAAAATAGAAATCGCTAACACCCATGACTTGTAGGCAAGTAAGAGAAGCGCATTTGATCGTGCTACCGAGCTGGACATTCTGTAGTTGATTCCTATTGAAGGCGGGATTGGGACTGCCTATTTTCTTATTTCACTAAAAATTTCTATTAAATTTTACAATTTTATATAACTTCATAATATTTTATTTTTCATTAATTTTGATATTTCTGGAATCTTAGAAATTGTAATTATTATAATTATATTAGTAAAATTTTATTGTAAGGGCAAGTTAATGTATCATTTAGTACCTACTAGTTTTTGCCTATGCCTCCACTCGCTTAGGGCCCTTACGTACGAGTGTTAGGCCCTCATGAAGTAATCTATAAACTTGTCGTTTTATAGAAATCCTGGTCAGTTGCTTTAGTGAAAGAAGGTGATAAACAGACAGACAGAGTTAATTTCTAATACATAATGTTATTATGAATTAAACATCTTATTCAATTATCACAACGCATTTCTTGCGTACTTTGTAATTTAACGGCTGACGTACTGAAATAAACATTGAATCCATTTTATTTAACATATAGTATTATAGTGAATAAACTTGAGGGTAGATAATCAAAGCAAGTGTCATAACATTTTCTATTCTGTTTTATTATTTCCCATTTTCGTCATGGGACTCCGCTTCTATAAGCGATGGTAATTCAACATATAAATTATGTCAGCTGCTTTCACTCATCAAACACATTTTATTATAGGTACGTTAAAGAATAAAAAAGTAAAAAACTCATTCCCTCACAAATTTATTTATTTTGTTAGTTTAATAAAAATTAAGCTACTCTAGAACTTACTCTTAACATTTATGTAAACAAAGAGTGAATCTTATTTACCATTACTTTGAACTTCCTCATACTATAACAAACCTTTTCCATTTGAGCATACGACATTATTATTTTAAAACAAAATAGCTCCCCACGTAAAGGAGGATGACGCCCGGGGGTGTATTTCTGAAACAACATGTCTGAGTGACGTGCTACCGTCAAATTCGTAAAAGTTCAGTGCGTGGGCCACAAACTTAGCTTCCGGATGTATAGCTAATAATATATTTAAAAAACCAATAAAAATTAAAAAAAAAATGCTTGAAAAAACATTTCGTTATTTCGACGGTAGTTATTCAATGAGAAACTCCTACAAAATTTCAAATAATGTCAGTTATACATAATCGCCTTAAAATAACAAAATCGCATCACACGAAAATAGTACAAGCTCTTATTAAGTCTTTACTATCTTAGATATTAATCTCTTAAGATTATATCACATAAGTTGTTTCTATGTAATTCAATATAGTTGTAAGTCAATCTATAGAAACATCGTAAGCTCCTTAATCAATTCGCTTTCATGGAAAGCGATCACGAAGATCATGTTTCACATTTTATGCACGATCACATATAAATCTATATACGCGCATAACTTCCGATCGACTGCACCAAATTGGATAATTCTTTTTTTTTGTGTTTGTTATCGTCAAGACAAATTTTGTATAGAAGTAAATTAAAAGGAAAAAATACTAAAATAAGTTTTGTTTTAAATCTCATGATACGAAAAGTGAGTGAGTGAAATAGTTTTCGATTCCGGAAATCATCCCTCAAGGGGGTGAGAATGGTGATGAAAGTCTGTATGGGAAGCAACTAGTATCATATAAAATAATTATTTTCTTATTATAATAAGACAATAACTAAAACCGAAATCAGAATAACATTTTTAGGATATATATCATACTAGCGATTTACCCACGCTTCGCTCAAATATACAGCTGGGTACTTATTAATTACATTTATGGAGTTCATAATCTATCTGTGTACTAAGTTTCATCCAAATCTGTTTAGCAATTGAGCATGAAGAAATATGGTCCGATTACTATTACTATATAATTTAAAGTATATAACAAGAACAGGAAAAGATTACGAACAAATACTTCTAGGTTTTTTTTTTTAAATTATAAATTAAAGTAAAAAATTAAATAAATTAAAATTAGGAAAGTAATTTAAAAAAAATAAACAAATAAATAAATAAATATGTTGGGACATTTATATATTAACAATTAAATACATAAATTAATAATTAAAATATTAAATAATATTTATTTTATATAATATTCATGCCTCAGGTTTCGTGGCCGTACAGGTAAAAGTTTAAAAGCGTCCAGAGAGATTGTCCGTACAAACGGGATGATAACGCGCGAAACCCGAGTGACATTAAGCCGTAACGACTGCGGGGACACTTCTTGCCTCGTCCACATTAGATGTAACTTTGTTTTTAGTTACCTGTTGCGTTTTGAAATCAGCAGGTAATGGTGGTTTTTTCAATGCTGTACATATGATTTTATATCAGATTTAAAAAGATTCTTAGTATTTATTACGATTGAATGTTTAAGATGGAATAAAACTGAAATCTTTAAAGATAAAATGAAAATACAGCAACGTTAACAAACATTTTTAGTCAACTTAACGAATCATGTGATTTTGAATGCATTTAGAATACATAATAATTGGTTGCGAGTTAACAGATAAATTAAGATTTTCTCTAATAAATGATTATAACAAAAAAAGCTTATTAAATATAGCTTATATATATATTCAGGTGACTGTAAGTACATAAAAATATCAAAATCGATCAAGCAAGAGGAAGAATTACAAACACATGCACACTGGAATTCTATATTATTTGTAATTGTTATTTTAATAAAAAGTCAAAGTATTGTACATAAATAGTTTAATATATGTATCTATACTAATACATAAAGCAAAAGTTTTCTTTGTTTTTTACAGTAATCTCTTGGAGTTCTAATCTTATTTGTTAAAAGATATTTGCGTTTTGTAGTCAAATTTATGCAGAACGTTTCAGGCTATGAAAAGCACACATATCGACGCCAAATTCCTATCGTCGACCCTATTTCCTTTAGCATAAGGCACTTTATTATGTTTATTATATCGAGTCATACACTGAACCAATCAAACTATTCAAATAAAACTTCGTCACTTACTACGTCAATCATACAACTGGCAACTCTCAAATCTTTCTTTTGTTCTTTGCGAAAAATACATGTATTCAGCCCTTTTTAACGTCCCACTGCTGGGCACGGGCCTCCCTTCAATACGAGGGGGATCAGGACATAGTCCACCACGCTGGCCAAGTGCGGATTGGCGGACTTCACATGTCTTTCGAAAACTTACTAAGTTCTCTCAGACATGCAGGTTTCCTCACGATGTTTTCCTTCACCGTAAGGCAAGTGGTAATCACGTTAGAAATGAATTCGCACATGAAAATATGAGAGGTGCGAGACCCGGGATTTGAACCCGCTTCACTTGGTTTCCCAAGCGAGCGCGTTACCACTGGGCTAATACATATAAATACTTATCTTATGTAGTGTCGCTCGACATTACATAAGCGAAGCTGCAGGCAAAAGCTACTTATAAAATAGAATAATTTGCACGACATTCTTTATATTATTATAAAACACAGGACGTCTATTATCAAGGAAGCCTGGGTGGTTCTCCATACCGCCGCACTAAACCCCGCCAGTGGCACTAAATAAGAATTAATTCGTACAACGTCGTTCGTTGGCTGTATTTCAGCTTGTTTCTTAACAACGTAGCTACTTATTTAAAAGGATTTTTGTAATGTTACAAAAAATCTTAACACAGCCCAGAGGGGGATATAGGTTACTCTTTATATTGGTACTGTATATGTTTTTTGCTCATAAATCTATTAATTATATATTTAATGAACATAAAATTACCTCTACATTTTTCATATATAACAAATTCATTTAAAGGCCCTACAAATTCTAATCACGCCACTATTCCTTTCTGTTCAGACAGAAACAACAGTAGTACATCTTGATTTAATATATTTAATTTTAAACTACAAAGGAAAATTTATTGTGGACAAGAGTGTGGCTCAAGGGATAGCCTCCAACCTTTAATGAAACTATTTCAACTGTTACGTATATTTGCTTAAAATTAGTTTATGTGAAATTATGAACTTTATAAATAATTGGCGAAATGGGAGTTGTAAAATTATATATAAAACTAGCGGCTCACTCTCGCTTCGCTCGGGTTAGTCGCTAGTGAAAAATAAAACAGATCTATCCCACGAGAACCGTACATTTTTCCGGGACGAGAAGTAGCCTATGTGCCAGACTATAATCTATATCTGTGCCAAATTTCATCCAAATCTGTTCAGCTGTTCTGTGATTGAGTAACAGACATCCGTCCAAACTTTCGCATTTATATAGTAGTAGGAATGAATTTCTAGCTGATAATTCTTTTCTTATAAACAATAAAAAATCAGTCTATACATTCATAGATTTTTTTTAGAGATTCTATAATTCAAACTCAACTTCATAGGTATTTATTTATTGATACCCAACAATCGTATCGTAATCGTTTGATATGTATTCTGCAAAGAAGACACTATTGCATTTTCCTATCACCATCGATTAGTCAGACGATTCGAATTTTAATCAAAGCGATTTAAAAAGTTGGATCAAATATATGTATTTACATATACATACTACCAATTGTGTGAATTGGCGATAATTTCTAGACTAAAATATTCAGAAGTTATACATAACTGATATTTAATCCACTATATGTCATATTAAATATTTTTAATCAAATTAGATGTAAACATCTTCTAAAAAGCCATAATACTATAAAACCACCATTATACCCAACTTAATTACCATAAAACCCAATAAATAAGACACATTCAATAACAATAATATATAGCGAAACAAAAACTTGACGGCTCGTAATAAAATGTCACCAACATACCCGTTCAGTATGAAACAAATATCGCGTCCAGGGTTTGGGAAGGGCCAAAAAAGTGTCATCCCGAGAGATAGTTTAAACACGGCTGGCACTCTTCCAAAAGAAGATATTAACTATTTACATACAGTTACGTCACTATGCCATTGGGTTAGTGCCGTTTTATTACCGGATGTATTTTGAAATGATATAGTTATAGCAAATTTCGTTTCATTTTAAGCTTTATATATACAATTAAATAGTTTGACGTTGAATTTTTGAGTTAATATAGGAAGGATATTTTTTTTAAATACCTCTTAAGTTTATAGCAAAATGTGGAGTGATCATCCTCCTGAGATTTTCCCTGAGCACTATAACGTGGGGTTCTTTAAGAGTTGTGTCTTCAGGTCCCTTAAAGGCTGTAATGCATTCGCAACTCCTCTTTGCAGATGTCTATGAGCGATGATTTTTTTCAAAAATCATCTGCATGCCATTCGAAATAGAATGACACCTCGTTCATATTTTTCCGAAACTGTTAAAAAAGGTGACTAAAAAGGCACTTGTTGACTAAACTATTTTCTGAAGCCATATTTTCCTTATCAAATTAAGAATTACTTCAGATGTAAGACTAATACAACAATAGCCTTGCACAAAAAAAAACTCACTTCTAATTAAATTTCAACACCATTATCTATATATATGTATAATAATAATATATGTATATATATATATATATATATATATATATATATATATATATATATATATATATATATATATATATATATATATATATATATATATATATATATATATATATATATATATATATTAATTCCTTTGTACACATGTTTACTGTTTTCTATTTTATATGTATTTTTTTTGGTACATGAATAAATAAATAAATAATGAAATTCTGAGTCGAATCTGTACATTAAATATTTTTTGGAATATCTTATTGAAATAGTAATTATAATTATCAATCCAGAGGCCGAATACCATATAGTTTTTGGAATTTTTGTTTGGCTGTATGTCTTTTGGTCTGTGAACGCATCACGAGAAAATTACCTTTACCTTTATTACCTTTATTATTTTGTATAATGATAGCTGGTTATCTAGATCAACATAGGATCCTTTTTACTGCGAGAAAATATCTCATCTCTGAGAAATCTATACTAACCGTTAAAGTGTATTTATGGACGAACCCGAGCGGAGCGAGAGAGAGTCGCTAATATAATATAATTGGTAAATCAGTACTTTTAATAGTCAAGAGGTTAAATTTTGATAAAACGAAACTCGAATTGTAGAAAAACAGCAAAAATAATAGTTTTTACTATGTATTCAACCTTATTAACGTCCCACTGCTGGTCACTCCCTTCAATACGAGGTTTTTTTTTTTAAATGTTATGCCTATATTACATTTGCGAGTTAGACTAACGTACAGGAAAGATATATAATGTTTGTTTTAATAATTAAAGTTTTGTGTAACAATTATAATAAGAAATATTTAGGAAATTCTTTAAAAATAATATAAATTTCAACAAATAAAGACAAGGATACACTCCTAACATAACTTGCTAATTAAAATACAATTAGTTTCTACAAGGAAAAGCTGCTACAACACAAAATGCAAGATTTGCTCGTTTCTCACCACCCAAGAACCCTCGTTGCGACCGAGATAACGAAGTGTGAGTATGACATACCCACTATACAGAGCAAGATATCTTCCTACTTGTATAGATTGCTGCAAAAAATATAAAGCCAGCTTCTTATGAAAAATATATGTCAATGGTCATTTTTAATATTCTAACACAACTTAAAAAAATATTAGTTAACTAGCGACTCAGCCTAACTTCGCTCAGTTTCATCCCTAGGTTGATTCCTCATACAAACTTTCATCCCCATTTTCACCCCCTTATGGGATGACTTTCAGAATAAAAAATATCCTGTGTCCTTCCCAGAGTCTCAAACTATCTTCTAACCAAATTTCATTTAAATCGGTCCAGTAATTTTTGAGCTTATTCGTTTCAAACATACAAAAATGCAAATCTTTTCTCTTTATAATATTAGTTGTAGATGTAGTGTAGATAAAGTTCATATGAAATTAGTTAAAACATGTATAGATTAGACGTTTGTTGTAGCTTCTTCTATAATTATTACTAAGACTTATTGTTCCAAATAAAGCCATAATATATAATTTGAATTTTAGTCATATATTTTAAAGACATCATAAAATTCATAAGAAACACTGGTAGGTATATAAAAGTGTAAGGATCCGCAGATTTACTCGTTTTCTTTGCAAACAAAAATCGTCGAGCGAAAGCCGTGTAACGAAGCGTAAGTGAGACCTCTCCGCGAATGCAGAGCATCGTCCCCTTTACAGAGTATGATGAATACAGAGTTTCTCTACCATAAACAAGTTATGAAACAAACAATTAACAAAGGAAAAATGTAACTTAGTACTTTAAGTTACGTAATTTACCTCTTTTTTCACATAAGGTAGATTAGGATTAATTCTTAGTATAGTAATACTTATATATTATATATTATGTACGATAAAGCGTATTCTTATGTTATAGATATATTAAGATTTTTGAAGAATCCATAATGGGCTTCCATATTACTTTCAATAATGAAGCCATGTTTTGTACTATGTTCTTTAAAATGTCGATCCTATAAGAGTTAAAAAATGTTACTGATAAAGTCATCACGAAGAGCAAATTTCTGATTTCAAGGATTCTTATATTAAAAATAATACTACATATTATAATATTTAATATGTAAAGCGATAATTGTTTCATCTTAGAATATTATCAGTCTTTGTATTTTTTGGTATTGTTAATGGTCCGAGAATAAATTAGTTGGTTGTTGCAAGCATCTTGCAATTTTTTTTTTAAATTAGTGTACAATTTTTCATATAGAATGATACGATAAGAATGTCCTCCTGACCGATTATGGCCACGGTGGCCAATTCCATTGAAATTAGTCATCTTGGCAAAATATACATTATACTATAGTATACTACAGATGGCTTTATGTGATCTACTAGGCAGGTAGTGAAGAAATTCAAGCCAGGAGCAAATTTTTGGTGATTTTTGTTAAAAAATATATTTCGCCGGAAAACGAGTGAGGGGTCCCCCAAATTGATCGGGATCTTAGACTATTAGTTTTTCACGCTGAAACACGTTTGAAACAACTAGACGAAGTTGAATGTAGTTTGGCAAATAAGTGGACTATGATTACCTATATATAATAGTATACTAACACATAGGGCACGACTACGAATCTGGAGCAGTGGCCAGTTTTTTTTTTAGTTTTATTGAGATGTACATACATATGAAAATTTTTTCATTAATCTAATTATTTAGAAAATATTTTTTTATTTTAATTAAAAAAAAATGTTTGCGGGCTTATACTATAGATACATGAGAAGCAATATTTTAGCTTCTGGGCAAAATCCAATAATAAAATTTAAACCACCTTACGTTCTTCTACTCTGTGATATCATATAAAACTGAGTGTACGACGTTTCTTGCACTGTCTGCTCTCAAGGATGCTATGTAAACAACGCCTATATGTAGTTATACGGCCACATCCACATTACCTCTTTAAAAATGTAATTTCATATGAAATATTGTGCATTTTTCTAAGCGTAGTGTTTTCTGAGCTCTCAACTTTTACCTCTTTTTCCTCTCTTCCCATTGGACGGTTAATATTAATATGTGTTCCTCGTAAAAGTACAATAACAATGGTATGTAAGAGTACAATATAACATGAGTACAGTATATAATGAAATTTAATTTTTTTTGCAGTTAACGCTATTTTTGGCTACAAAGATTCTTCAACGATCCTTTTATGAATTCTTCGATTATAAAAAAAATATACTTAAACGTTATTGCATTATTGTATTGCTGTTTAGTAAGTATGTGTCTCATGTTAATTGTTTGACTTCTGCAATCATATTTTAAAAAAATATTCAATGGGGTAGCACTCCATACATGTAACCATGGGCTGAAATAAATGTAGTCCACATAAACCTGTGGAGTATTTCTGAATATATTTTAAAAATTAGGATAGATGTTTCTAAGTATTTTTTGTTCTGGTCAATAGGTATCACAAGTATTGTGTCTCTTCCCTCTTTTGAGTGCGGGTCGGAAAATTTCGAAAACATTAGAGATAATAGATTTCCGAAAATAGTTTCAACAAAAATATTATTTAAGGAAGATACACTGAATAGTTTTCGAGATACGAGATATTTTCCGTTTCATGACAAAATTAACTTTGTTTCTCATTGGAGTAATGTGGAGTACAAACTAATTTATGCCATAAATAATAGAAGTACCGTAGATGACTTAATATTTTACTTTAATTTTACATATCTAATTAGTATATTAAAATTAAACATTTTAATGTTTCCTGCTACCACAGATCATATAATACTATACTAGTGTGCTACGAAACCGTTACTTTACGCGTCAGCTTTGTCACTGGAACTAACAACCTGATTAATATATATTTTTGTGTTTTATATCCTATTTATTAACCGACTTCCAAAAAAAGGAGGAGGTTCTCAATTCGACCGTATATATATACAGGGTGAATTTTTCAAGTGGGTATGTATGGCTAAATCCGGAACTATGAGGAATAGCGAAAAGTACTCAAAGGAGTCTCGGGCTCAATTTTCATGAAAACTAAAACTGCATCATTGGATTTCTGAAAAATCAATTTTCCTAGCCAGGAATCGAACCTGTTGATTTTGAAAAAAAAAACACATACTGTATAATTACACCATTCGATAGTGTTGCTAATAAGGAATGCATTCTGGGAAGTCATGACATACGGCAAACTTACGGAAAGAGCTCATTTTCAACAAAATGTTTTTTTATTGTTCTTTGTTATTTACTTATTAAACCTAAACAGATCAATTGTTCAAAATGATAGCCGTTGTTTTCAATACATAGCTGGATTGGACGTTTTAAGGATTGTACTGCATTTAGCATTACAATATTATTGATTCCGTTTAGAATATTTCCAAAGACCGTTTCAAGTCATTAATTACATTATATGTGTCTTTATAGATTTCGTTTTTTACAGATAAAATAATCTAAAAGTGTCTTTTGAATATTATTATATCTTAGTCTTTCCCGCGACCATGATTGCTGTAAAGTATTCGACACGTCGGGGATCCAAAAATCAAAATAAGAAATCCGAAAAGGTACTTTATTTAAAATATCAAATATTCGCGTAAAACTAAGGAAGTATTATGAAATTTTGAATATTCATACATTCCAATCCTTGAGGGCGGAGTAAATTCATATGTAAAAGGCGTGGGCAAAGCTAGTTGAAACATCTATAAAATATGTAAAAAAAACAACGACTTATGTAGGAAGCTTTTTATCCATGCACTTTTAGCTAATTCAGTATGAAACGTTAAACGATACTTCAAACTGTAATAAGTAATGAGTGCCAGTCTTTGTGTTATCGGAAAAATCTTGGAGGCGTGACTGTGTTTATGTATACTGGATATGGAAAAATAAACTTTATTTGCGGTGTTTAAAGTTGATTTTATAAAAACGAAAAGTTATTTATATTTGTTGCATGTCTTGATTCTCTGAGGTGCACGCTTCATTTGTATTCTAAGAAAACCTGGACCTCTGGAGATACTCATCTAACATTCCTTTTACAGGTATTCGAAGATAACTTTTACAGCATATTCCTAGAAACATCGCGCTCTCCGAAAACTTTGTAGGTTAAAAATGTAAATTCCTTCAAGGCGATTTGGTTACCAATGCAAAGTGCTTATAGAGCAAATGTAGTACATGCTCTAAGCCGCGTTAAACAAGGATACCGAATAAATTTTTAAATAAAAGACAGTCTTCGCAATATGTTTTAACTTTATTAACTCACCCTCGCTGCTCTCGGGTTCGGCCCTAAGTACATTTTAACGGTTAATATAGATTTCTCAGAGATGAGATATTTTCCCGCAGTTAAATGTATCTTATACGTTGACCCGGATAACCAGCTATCATCACAACAAATTTCGTCAAAATTTGTCCAGTGGTTTTCTCGTAATGCGTTCCCAGACAGATAGACAGATAAAAATCTAAAAACTATAGATTTGGCCTCTGTATCGATAATAATGGCTATTTCAATGAGATTTTCCAAAAAATATTTAATATACAGATTAGACTCAGAATTTTTATATGAGCATAGATTTACATATCTAAAATAAAATTCTCTAAATAAAATTGGAATGTCTATTTGTAATATTAAAATAACCGCTTTTTACTAAATGCATATGGATGTATACACGATACATATACCAAAACAACATTTTTTACAATTTTTGTCTGTCTGTTTGTTCCGGCTAATCTCCGAAACGGCTGGACTGATTTTGACAGGACTTTCACTGGCAGATAGCTACTGTTATAAGAAGTAACTTAGACTACTTTTATTTTAGAAAAAGAATCAGGGTTCCGCGAAAAAAAATTAAAACCCATGGAATTGTGAACAAAATCCGCGTACGGCGTACGCAATAACGTACGTACGTAACGTAAATAGTTATATAATTTAAATAAATATCTTAGAAGTAGCAAGCTACTATTTATGTATAAACATAGCTAATCGTGAAAAAATGTACCTAGGGATGAACGCGAGCGAAGCGAGCGTGAGTCGCTAGTTTTTATGTAAAATGGCAAAGCGACTTCCAAATCAATTAAGATTATTTTACTTTTAGAGGCTATTTCTTAAATTTTATATTAAACTACTATTAAAGTACCATATTCTAAGTAATCATTGATATCCATTTGACGATTGGTAGCATTATCGTATACACAAAAACATGAACCCAAATAGAGTGCCTCATCCTTTCATAAGATTGATCAATAACTTAGATTTTTTTTGTAACAGAAAAGCTATTTGATAATAATCTTAATCTGTTGCTGTATCTATAATAAGATTATCTCTTTATCTGTATATTTATAATATGTACTTAAAACATTTCGTAGTAATATAAAAAACTAAAATCAAGTATAAATGTGCAAAGTAATATCAATTGGGCAAATTGTATTTTTTTTTTTTTTTTGTAATTATTTGACTCTTGGCACTCTTATGTTAAAACCATCTTTTGCCGGTAGCCGGAGAGATGTTAAAAGCAGAGCTCTTAAAATTTATTATTTAACCCTGTTTTTTTAGTTGAGTATATGAAAACCACAGATATTTCTCGCTTAGTTTTATTATATGGGATTTTATTTTTTTGTTTTAATAATTAAGGTTATAATTTCACGGTTAAACGGTTTCAGTTTTGTGAAAATATAGATTAGGCTGGATGAGCCCTCATGGCTACTGCTTAGAGCTTTAAGAGCAGTGGTATAAATTAGTGATGCGCTCTGAGGTATTCTTTGTGTGGGATGCTGCCATTTTTGATGTAGGATTCCAAACGCCCTGGAGTGGCAGGCGTGTAAATAGCCGTGCCCTCTTTTGCGGTGTGGGAACAAAATTACGATCCAGCGCGTGGAGGACGCGTGGACCCAACACTGTCCATAAAAATCCTTAAAAATGAATTTAGCGGATGATGCAATAACATTAACTATTAAAGCGGGTCGCTTACCTGGTGCAGCTCGCTGATCTTCTTGGTGGCCACCTTGACAGCTCACTAGCACTTCACAATATAGCGGGCGAATAGGCACGTAAAAAAAAGAAAGAGGTCCGCCGTGTCATTGCGCGCCCTTATATACCTTATGAGCCGCACGTGCCGGCGACAGCCAATCAGAATTGCGCTACAAGCAGCGCCCCCTGCGGGATCGCGACCGCAACTCGCAAGTCGAATGCTATAGATCATCCTTACCAAACACATTAAGAAAGACAAACCAAGGCCAGTGTTGGCCACACCATACTCCCCCCCTTGAAAGGTCCAGAGCTTTCAAAAAGAATATATAATACCCCATAAAGAGCTACTTAGGTAAGTATAGATGATCTAAGCTAATAAATGCGGTAATCTGAAGATATCAAGAAATCAACAGCAGCGTTTGAAACAATAATATATTATAGTGTATGAAATTAATTAATATATTTCAAAGAATTATATTGCGGTTTGATCATTATTATAGTATAAAGATAAATAGAAGTTTGAATCAAGTTATAATAACAAGATCACATATTAATGTATTAAGTTTACTATATGTAATTAAATATATATAAATATACTAAATAAGGTTTAAATAAATAGCGTATTATTGGGTTGGCAATGGATATAGCTTAGTGACAGGACGTTTATATTCACCTGATGCGGTTTTTACTAAAGCCACTCGAACTACCCCATCCGTTCCCGGGAAAACCTCAGTAATAATTCCTAGAGGCCACGTTAAAGGCGGCACGTTATCCTGTCCCAAGAGAACGACTGTACCTATCTGTATGGGGTGCTCGGGTGTACACCATTTATGCCTAACCTGCAATGTATGTAAGTATTCAACTCGCCATTTTTTCCAATAAGATAATACAAGCTGATCTAAGAGTTTTTTACGGTTCGTTAAGTTCCTATTTTCTTCTGTAAGTTCAGAAGAAGGCAAATATTTAAGCGGACTGGACATTAAAAAATGCGCAGGCGTAAGCACGTCTGGATGCGGGTCCGATGAGATTACACTAAGCGGTCGAGAATTTAAAAGACTTTCTATTTGGATCAATACGGTTAAGAGTTCCTCATAAGTGAGCAACTGTTTCCCTATGACGCGATATAAGTGGGTCTTGACGCTTTTTATGTTAGACTCCCAGATGCCTCCAAAGTGAGGGGCGCGAGGCGGTATCATGTTCCACTCAATACGATTTTTGAGAAGCTCCTGCTTAACGTCGTTTTGAAGAGAAGAAGTTAACAAGAAATCGTAAATTTCGCCAAGCTGAGCTTTAGCCCCGATAAAGTTGGTTCCATTATCTGAATATATAACAGACACTGGACCGCGGCGAGCAATAAATCTTTTGAAAGCTGAAAGAAAAGCATCTGATGTAAGATCCGACACAAGTTCGATATGTACGGCTTTGGTAACCATACATACGAACAAACATATGTACGCCTTTTGTGAGCGTTGACCTCTACGTCTGACAGGTACGTATGGGAAGGGTCCGGCGAAGTCTACTCCAGTATGCGTAAAAGCTTTAGCATCGCGTACACGATATCCCGGCAGCTCAGCCATTTTAGGGTTAGAGTGCGTAGGATTGGAATGGAAACAAACATTGCACTTGCGGCAGCGGGAACGAATGACAGTTCTACCATCTAAAATCCAAAACCGCTGTCTTATAATAGACATTAACAGACCGGGTCCCGTATGGCAATAAGTATTGTGGTAGTAATCAATAATTAAATCAACCACGCGATCATGCTTGGGTAAAAGAGCGGGATGTTTAGCTTCGTAAGGCAGGTCCGACCTAGACAGTCTGCCACCTATGCGTAAGATACCGTCATCATCAACAAAGATAGATAAGCTACGTAACTTCTTAGGCAGAAGCAAACCTGTTTTAATTAAATTTAGTTCTTTAGAAAAATGAATATTCTGCACTATACGAATAACAAATTTTTCGGCGTTTTGAATACTTTTAATAGAGCCAATATCACTGCCATATTTTTTACTTGCAAATTTAATAATGTACGTGAATATGCGTAATAGTTTATACCAAGAAGAAACGCGATTTACAATGCTTTCAAATATATGCGGTTCAGAATTTATAGATTTAACAACAAAGATCTTTGATTTAAATTCAGGCAAAGTTTCAGATTCTGTAGGAGTAAACTTTAAAGGCCATTTACACCTAGACTGATGGAGCCATGCGGGGCCCTCCCACCATAAAGTGTGTCTAATTAAATCCGAGGGCAACATACCGCGTGAAAGACAATCGCTAGGATTTTCCTTTCCTGATACGTGATAAAAGCAAGCGGCTGGTAAATTTTCGTGTATTTTAGCGATACGGTTACTAACAAAAATAGACCACCTATGAGGGGAAGAGTGGATCCATGACAATGCTATGGTAGAATCTGAAAAAGCGTAAACACCTGTGACATGTATGCGAGCGGAAATTTTCTCATTGACCAAGCGGACAAGTTTAGACAGAAGTAGCGCGGCGACTAGTTCTAAACGAGCCAGTGTTGTTATTTTGGCAGGGGAAACCTTTGCCTTAGCACATAAAAGTCGAACCGTTATATTACCTTCAGGGTCAGTGATGTGTAAATAAATACAACAGCCATATCCACTAAAGCTAGCGTCGCAGAACGCCACGATATTCACAGCAGCCTCTCTGAAGGCGCCGATATGTCGCGGAACTCTCAGAGAAGCGAGTGATGGGAGATCGTGCGTAAATGCTGAAAAGCGACTGATTATAGGTTCCGGAGGAACCTCATCCCAGTCTATCTTAGCTAGCCACAGTTCTTTAATAAGAATTTTGGCGTAGAGCACAACGGGAGCCACTAGGCCAAGTACATCGAATAAGCGAGCAACCAGCGATAGAATCGCACGCTTCGTGCATTTATGGTCTACCGGGACAGTAGTTAAAGAGAATAAATCATCAGCGGGATCCCATGATAAACCTAAAATTTTAAAATTATTGATTTCGTTATTCATACCAGAAAAATTTACTGGTAGGCGGTGGGATTCGGGAAGAACCTCCAATAGAGCGGGTGAATTAGTGGCCCACTTGACAAGGTCAAAAGAGCCTAATTTTAATAAATTTATTAAGTCGCGAGACAATTGCGACGCAACCTGTTCATCAGGAACCGAATAGACGAAGTCGTCCATAAAGAATTGAGTTTCTACCAATTTAGAAGCCTCAGGAAAGCGGTCGCTATGCTCACACGCTAAGTTACGTAATGTGCGCATAGCTAAGTATGGGCTCGGTTTTAAACCGAAAGGAACGCGGTTGAAATGATACGTGCGTATGGGTTCATTAGTATCAAAACGAAATAAAATTCGTAAGTACTTTCGATGTCGTTCATTTACTCCTATTCGCAAAAACATTTGCTTTATGTCCGCAGTCATTGCAACGGGAAATATGCGAAAGTCAAGTATTAACGAAAACAAGTCAGCCTGCAAGTTAGGACCCACATGTAAAATGTCATTGAGTGACAGCCCCGTATGCGTCTTAGCACTAGCGTCCAAAACGACCCGGATGTTGTCCTTATCAGGCCTAACCACGGCGTGATGCGGTATATAATAACCCTCCTCTGTTAATTCAGAGTCAAGTACTTCGCTTAAATATCCCTGAGAAATATAATCCGATATAGTTCTATTATAACTCTCGCGCAGGGCTGGTACGCATGCGAATTTACGCTCGAGCGCAAGCAAACGACGTTGAGCAACACCGCGAGAATTGCCTAAACCGGATGGGTTTCGCGAGAACGGTAAATCGACAAAATATCTATTATCTTTGTAAACGACAGTAGAATTAAAAATATTTTCACATTCTAACTCTTCCGGACTAATAAAACGTTGAGACGGAATTTCTTCTAACTCAAAAAACTTCTGTAGACTTGACTCAATGTCAACGTTAGCGAGCGCGGTGAACGAAGATGTATTGCATATAGTAGGTATTACATCACTATAACACTCAATGTCTCCCATCAATACGTAACCAAAACTAGTTAATATAGCGGGCGGTGAGCGGTTGCCAGATTCCACCCTATCTCCTAAATAAATATAAGGAAAAAGTTGTGCGCCGAGAACGATATCGATTTCTCCCGGTATATTCCACGATAAATCAGCAAGCGGTATATTATTTAAATGTGACATATTATCAGTTAATTTAATAAATTTGGCCGGAAGTCTGTCCGTAATGCAGTCAACTACTAACGCATAAATATGAAATTTATTTTTAGGATTAAACCGAGATTCTATTGTCAAGTTAATAAACCCATGTACAGGTCGCGAGGTCATACCAACACCTTGCAAAGTTGAATTACGCAATTTAATTATAGGGATGTTCAACCGTTTACAACAGTCCACTGTAATTAAATTATTTTGCGAGCCATTATCTATTAAACACCTGACAATAAGTTTACCTACGCTACTACTATGCGCGTAAACCTGCGCGGTTGACAAAAGTACATTCGAACTCGGTGTGATAGCTGCACTCAATGACACAGAACATGCGGGCGCGCAGTCGTCTACAACGTGCTCGGACGCTTCATACCTATCAGTCGCACTGCTAGACTTCGCTATAGGAAAATGCAATAAAGAGTGATGTTGTTTTTTGCAAGTTTTACAAAGGTTACGCGATTTACATTTAGATAAAGAATGAGTTAGACTTAAACAATTCACACATCCGCGCTTTGCTTTAATAAAATCAAAACGAGCCTGCGGCGACTTCATATTTTTAAATTGTATGCATTCAAACAGCTGATGTTTTGTTTCACATAGCGGGCAGCGGGCGATACTAGCCGTAACCGGTTTATTGCTTGCTACAAATGACTTTGATGTACTTAGAGCGTTGCGGCTGCGTGTGATAGATAATGAATTATTATTATGTGATCGCTCTAAAATCTTAACGTAGCTTTGCACAAACGAAATAAATTCCTCATAAGAAGGTAATTCCTTTCCACTCACGCTATTCTCGAATTGTTGTACCGTTTGGGAGTCAAGCTTTCTCAAACCACAATGTAATAAAACAAAATCCAATAAATCAGGAATGTCTAATTGTTTCAATGCGGAGACAGACGCTGAGTATTTTTCTATGTATGTGTTTAAACTGACAGCGTTACCTACGCAACCTTTAATGTCCAGAATGTTATTAAGATAATGCGTACCTAAACTTCGTTTATCTTGATATTTCTTAACAAGACTATCCCATAAAATATTATAAGTGTCCCCTGTGGGAATAATGCCTGCGGTTATTTTTAAAGCGTCATGTTTCAACCTACTAATTAAATATTGAACTCGTTGCGAGTCATTCAAATTATTATTTAAATGTACATTACTGCGAAATATTTCGTAAAATATAGGCCAGTTCTCTGTTTTTCCATCGAAAAAGGGTAGTTCGATGGGCGGTAATTTTATGCCTCCCGCTTTGTGCACTGATGTAGATGTTTTACTATTTGTTAATATTAGATTGCGTTTATATTTAATAGATGAATATAGATCCTCTATAGAATTTAAGCATGAATAATCTGGGGAGGTTCTGTCAATTTCATATTTTAACTCGTTTATTTGTTCAATTATTGTTTCAAACTTGCTGCACATTTCACCTATAGATTCAGATTGAGACAAAAATAATTCATTCGACCTTAACTCGTAATTAGAGATATTTTTAGACAAATTATATAAACGATTAATTCGCTCGAAAATTGTGTCTCTTTTGGCATTTAATTGAGCAAGTTTTAATTCAAGCTTATTGGAAGCCATTATAAACTTAAATATTAATACAATTAATATAAGTAATAAACGTGTTACACAAACTTTACTTACTACCTCCTAACCATTAATAAAAAATCAATATATATAGAAACGAGTTATTTTAAATATTAAACAATTCTAGTATACCTATTCCTAAACTGCTGTATAATAAGTTACATTCCAATATTACTTTTATGAATATAAACGGGCATTGAGAAATGAAATGCGCATTACGCATATTGTATTCTCAAATCACCCTCAACATATTTAATAAATGTTACTTTGTTACATATATTTTTTCTTAACAAATAATTATCTTTTATTTTATAATATAAAGTGCACTAAAGCTTGGAATAGAAAAGTATCGTTTTTTCTTATTATTAAAGCAAATTCTTTTGGAACATAAAATTATTAAACTTAACATACAAAATGGCGGTTAATGCGGGTTGAATAATTTAACAAATATTATTGCTGATACCTATCCTAGGCTCTAAGGACCATAAGATGGAGTGGCAGGCGTGTAAATAGCCGTGCCCTCTTTTGCGGTGTGGGAACAAAATTACGATCCAGCGCGTGGAGGACGCGTGGACCCAACACTGTCCATAAAAATCCTTAAAAATGAATTTAGCGGATGATGCAATAACATTAACTATTAAAGCGGGTCGCTTACCTGGTGCAGCTCGCTGATCTTCTTGGTGGCCACCTTGACAGCTCACTAGCACTTCACAATATAGCGGGCGAATAGGCACGTAAAAAAAAGAAAGAGGTCCGCCGTGTCATTGCGCGCCCTTATATACCTTATGAGCCGCACGTGCCGGCGACAGCCAATCAGAATTGCGCTACAAGCAGCGCCCCCTGCGGGATCGCGACCGCAACTCGCAAGTCGAATGCTATAGATCATCCTTACCAAACACATTAAGAAAGACAAACCAAGGCCAGTGTTGGCCACACCACGCCCTCATCATATTTCTGTACTGTTATCCTTGTTAATAATAAAAACTAAATGATATACCTAAGTCTTTAAACTTTTATATATACTACATATATTGACAACAACACCGAAATATTGTATTAAGCCCTTTTTAACGTCACACTGCCGGGCACGGACCTCCCTTCAATACGAGGGGTATCAGGCCATAGTCCACCAGACTGGCCAAGTGCGCGTTGACGCACATCACCTGTCTTTTCAAACTTACTAGGTTCTTTCAGACATGCATGTTTCCTCACGATGTTTTCCTTCACCGTAAGGCAAGTGGTAATCATGTTAGAAATGATTCACACATGAAAATATCAAAGTGCGAGATCGGATATTAAATCCATTTCACTCGGTTAGAACTAGAAGATAAAATGTATTAGCATTGTAAATCCCTCACACCATAAAACAAATATTAAAGTCTAGATTTCTCCATACATTGGCTATGGTTAAGTTAACAAGTATCACTCCTATTAACAATAGGAACGCATTTCCACAGGATATTATTTCAGCGCGCATTAGAACTAGTTTATTGTTGTAGCTCTTTGCCATATTTCATTCGAGACGCTCGTAAAAGCGACCATCAATTTATACCAAAATAATAGAACTTGTATTTGGTCATACAAAAGTGTTCATGCAATATAAAATGCTATCGATCCCATATTTGTCTTTTAAGTGGGCTGTCTGGTGTATTATTTATGAAAGATTAAGTACCGAATTGATTTAGAATGTGGACATATTTCTCTTTTGTATATTTACTTGATAAGTTTTCTGTTTTTATTTAGAACTAGCGACTCACCCTCGCTCCGACCGGGTTCGTCCCTAGTAGTACGTTTACAAAATTAGTATAGATTTCTCAGAAATTAGATATTTTACCGCAGTAAAAAGTATCCTATACGTTGACCCGGATGACCATCTATCATTATACCAAATTTCATTAAAATATGTCCAGTGGTTTCTCGTGATAAGGTCACAGACAGACAGATAGACAAAAATTCTGAAAACTATAGATTCGGCCTTTGTATCGATAATAATGACTATTGCTATATGATTTACCAAAAAATTATAACGTTTAAATTATAAAATTTTATTATGTGTATGTATATATAGATTAATAAATATATTATTTGTAAAATATTTGCTAATGTATGCTATAACTTTGTGATCTTTTCTTTACAGTTTCTTTTACATTCTACGGTCCACTATAAAAAACTGCAATACTTTTTTTTTTAAACCTTCGTGAATTTAGTTACTCTTCTACCTAATTTTCGAGATTTTTGAAAAATTTGTATAATAACCACACTAAAGGAACGTTCTATATAATGGATTATTTCTCATTTTTATTTTTTATAAATATTAGTTAACTAGTTGTTATGCTCGGCTTCGTTCGCATAGTAAGGTTGAAGAGGATGAATGATAGCTTATATCCCACCCACCATACAATCTATATTTTTGCCAAATTTGAGGTAACAGGCAGAAAGTTTTACTTATATATACTAGCGAGTTACTCTCGCTTCGGTCGGATGCGTCCCTAGCTACGTTTTTTTTTTAGGCGGAACCCTAATTCTTTTGCTAAAACAAAAATAGCCTAAGCTACTCCTTATAACATCAGCTATCTGCCAGTGAAAGTCCCGTCAAAATCATTTCAACCGTTTCGGAGATTACCCGGAACAAACAGACAGACATACAGACAAAAATTTAAAAGAGTGTGTTTTCTTACAAGTAACGTATTTCATATGCATTTAGTAAAAATCAGTTATTTTGACATTACAAACTGACATTTCAAGTTTATTTATCTGTATAGATAATACTATTATGAATTTCAAGAATAAAAGTTAATTTTGCAAATGTTAAATTATTTTCTTATCGCTAAGCTACAATGTTCAACCATATCATCCCTATGTAAGCAAATTAAATCACTTAAACCTCAGCTCGCCATAAAAGCTTTGCGTCTTCAAGACAATGTATCTAATTTACATGCACAAACTAAAGGACAATATATTTTTGTAATATATTTTCTTCTATTTTTCTATATAAAGTGTTATTTTATACTATAATTTTGAAAAAAATATATAATATTATTAACCAACTTCAAAAAAAAAGAGATTATCAGTTTAACATGTACATATGTATGTAATATTATTGAAGCTGCAAAATATCATATATCTATTATATTTTTTTAGGGCTTCCAACAAAAAATATAAAATTTTATAGGTGTATGTATGTTCGTCCACGCATTTCTCCAAAACTAATTATCGGATCGTGACAATTCTTTTCTCATTTGCTTACATTTATTTCAACTTATAGAATTAAATTTCTTCAAAGTAGGTTCAGTAGTTTTTATGATATGGATTAAATCGTGTAACTAAAACTGTAATACTTTTTGTAATTATAACTTACTACAAATATTATTTCAATTTTCTTAAAACTAAACGAAATAAAAAAAACCGACAAAATAATAAAAAAGTAAAAAATAACTCAACGAGGGTTTTCATTTACTACAAATACCTAATCAGATATTCTCGAAGTCAGTATCACTCTCTACACACATTGACAATAACGTCTTGACTCTCTCAGGGTATAGAGAGAACCCTATAGTTCATATTTATTACTTCAAAGAAAGAAGTCCTTCTTTTAGATGTGTTTTGTATTTTACGTAATATGTTCAGCAATTGTGAATTAACATTAATGATTCTTTACTATAATAAACTAGCGACTTAACCTCGCTTCGCTCGGGTTCGTCCCTAGGTTGATTCCCCATACAAAATTTCATCCCCATTTTCACCCCCTTAAGGGATGACTTCCGGAATAAAAAGTATCTTATGTCTTTTCCAGGGTCTCAAACTATCTTCTTATTAAATTGCATCTAAATCGGGTAAATAGATCCAGAGATTACCCCCTACAACCTCACAAACTCACAAACTTTTCCTCTTCATAATATTAGTATAGATAAGTTATATCTCAAACGTGTTCCCAAAAAAAATCATATAATATCTACTCATAAAGGTGGAATAAATACTTGTATTAAACTCGTAATTAGTGAATTATGCTAAATAGTAGCAGTAGAATTACTATCTTATATATTTAAACGAGCAATTCTTGTTTATTTATTTATTTATTTATACCAGCGATCCTCGGGAACGGCTCTAACGATTTTGCTGAAATTTTGTATATGGGGGCTTTCGGGGGCGAAAAATTGATCTAGATTAGTCACATGTCTGGGAAAACGCGTGTTTTCGAGTTTTCATGCGTTTTTCTTATGCATTATTCTACGCAAAATTGAATAGCGACATCTATACAATTGTCTCAGTATCACTTAGTCACTTAATGTAAAATTATTTTTAAGCCAAATTAAAAAGAAAATTGTTCTTATGGCGACATCTATACAACTGTCTCAGTAACACTTAGTCACTTAATGTAAAATTATTTTTAAGCCAAATTAAAAAGAAAATTGTTCTTATCGCGACATCTATACAACTTTCTCGGTAACACTTAGTCACTTAATGTAAAATATACAATCTTTCAAGAACTCCGAGCGAAGCTCGGTCGCCCAGGTACTAATAACTAATGGCTCACCCTTGTTGCGTTTTAACGTTTAGTATATAGATTTCTCAGAGATGATTTATTTTTCCGCAGTAAAAAGTATCCTATAATTATGTTGACCCGGATAACCAGCTATCATCATACCAAATTTCATCAAAATCTGTCTAGTGGTTTTCTCGTGATGCGATCCCCGACAGACAAACAATAGTACAACAAGTAATGTACAGACTCGACTCAGAATTTTATTATGTATAGATTAGACGTAGGAAAAAGAGTCTAAACTAGATCTGTTAACATACTTCAAATTTCAGGTTTTTACCTAATTTTCTTTTAAACGGTTTACTTTATGTCAATCAATGTCAAAGTCAAATTCATAAAATTTTAAGAGAACTAAGAGTCCTCATTGAAATTTTCATTAAGTATTACTAATATTTATTGATAGTAACATAAATACTAAAAGAAGCAAACTTGTAACATCAAAAGTCCACAAAGTCGTTAAATATTTTATTGCGATAAGTGTTTCACATCTATCTATACATATAATAAAATTCTAACTGAGTCGAATCTGTACCTTAAATATTTTTTGGAAAATCTTATTGAAATAGACTTTATTATCGATACAGAGACCGAATCTATAGTTTTTAGAATCTTTGTCTGTATGTCTGTCTGTCTGTCTGTCTGTTACCGCATCACAGAAAAACCACTGGAGGGATTTTGATGAAATTTGGTATGATGATAGCTGGATATCCGGATCAACATATAGGATACTTTTTACTGCGGGAGATTATCTCATTCCCACGGGAACATACATGTATAACACATTACATGTATAACAAATTTCTTGAAACTTGGTATTAATGCTCTTCAATACAATTAAATAAATACGTGCTTTGGCATTTTTTGAAATTCATCCCACGAGAGGATAAAATAAGGGATAAAAATTTGTATGAAACCTACCTTTATAAAGCTTTTTTGTTGTAGTTTTAGCGCGAGCGAAGCCGAGGGTTTTGCTAGTAGGTATATAAAATACAATTTCTTTTATATAAGAGACATTAAAATAGTTCAATGGAGGTTTTTTTTTTATTTGTAAGTCTCGTAGCTAAGATGTACGGCTGCAGATCCGGCGGTCCTTGATTCGACTCCAGTGAGAGTTAAGGCGCAGGATCGACGGGTTTATGTGCTCTCTGAGGCATGGGAATGACTTCCCAACCCTAGGCTGTTACTGACACTTTTTGTACAGAAAGATTCAAAAATGAAATCAAAATAATAAACTTTATTCAAATAAATTAAAAGTAAATGTCAGTATGTAAGTCTGGGAGGAATTTACTAGAGGCTCAACAGTTTCTCTTTTAAATATTTAATAAGAATAACTTGGCTTACCTGAGACTCGAACGGAGGATCTCCGGATCTGCTGTTGTAGGTATTTGTTAACCACTAGACCATCAAGGTAGTCAACTACAAACACAATAGATACAATACAACAGCTCTTTTCATCTAATTTTACTAAATAAAATTTACTCAGGAATACTTCGGGCTCCGTCAGCGAAAAAGTTTCTATAAGAAAATAATATACAGTGGACGCAAGACCGCGTTGCAAATAGTCTCTTTATACATGAACATCCAGTAAAAAGGTTGGCAGCCATTCGCACAGATTTATATAGAATTTTTATATTTTCTTAAAAAGAATATTAAATATACTTCCATGTGAATTAACGAGTTGTTTTAATGCGCCTTACAAAAGTTTACTGTTTTAGACTTCAGTTAACACTAGCAACTCACTCTTGCTCCGCTCGGGTTCATCTCTAGGTAGAAAGCACATTATTACGTTTAGTGTAGAAAAACTATCCTATATGCTGACCCGGGTAACCGAGCTATCACCATACCAAATTTCATCAAAATCTGTGCAGTGGTTTTCTTGTGATGCGTTCCCAAACAGACTGACAGACAGACAGACAAAAATTCTAAAAACTATAGATTCGGCTTCTGTAACGATAATAATGACTACATCAATAAAATTTTCCAAAAAATATTTAACGTTCAGATTCAACTCAGTTAGAATTTTATCATATGTGTAGATTTTTCAAATGTATGTATAAAATTGAAGTATTAGTGTTTCATTTTAGTGCTAAAAAAGAAGAACTCAATTAGGATCTATGTTACGCAACATTTTTTCCAAATGCAAAGCGCTTAATTATAATGACTTCAGTGGTCGCAATTTGACCATAACCATTATTAAAAATTTGGAGGAAACATATATGTATAGTCCGCCAACCCGCACTTGGCCAGCGCGGTGGACTATGGCCTGATCCCCCTCGTATTGAAGGAAGGCCCGTGCCCAGCAGTGGGATGTTAAAAAGGGCTGAATACAGAATATACGAGTATGTATAGAATTTAACTATCTATACAAAAATACTGTTGCCGATTTTTTTTTACTGACAACACTAAAGCTAGTCAATAGATATAATAAAAAATAAGAGAATATCGGTTGACAAACAGAGTCGAAAAAGCTATTGAACTGTTTTGTCTTTGCCTATTTATTCATAGAATCTTGCTTTAATGAATATATAGTTTCACAATAATTTTAAGAAAAAAAAATCTAATGATTAAAGATTTGTAATTTTTTTAAATAAATTATTTTTATAATGTCATCAATCGATGAAATACAAACTTATTTTTAAAAGTAAAAAATATGTTCTTATCTATACTAACATTATAAAGAAGAAAGATTTATTTATTTGTTTGTACCAAATAGGCTTCGAAAATGCTTAACCGATTTAAATGAAATTTGGTAAAAAGATAGTTTTGAGACCCTAGGATAGACATAGAATAGTTTCACATCATCATCCCTTAAGAGGGTGAAAATGGGGATGAAAGTTTGTATGGGGAAGCAACATAGGGATGACCCGTGCAAAGCAAGGGTCTAGTTTGAAATAAGATTAAGTGAAATATCTTATGGGGTAGTTAACTAGTTATATGGCGAAGTATAAAAATATTTAAGGACAGTAAAAAATTATAAAATAAAATATTTACATAGTGTAAATAAAACTTTTTAAAGTTAAATTGTATTGAGCTTAGCTGTCAATATCAATCACTATTAAATTTCTCAAGATTTCTATTCGCAATGTCCGAACAAACATTTTTGAAACCAAGTCCGGCTGGAAATTTCATTATTTTTGATAGATCTTTATTACGCTGTACATGACAGTTAGGGACGCAGCAAATCTGTCCACGTCAACAAAATACTGTATTAATTGAACTGGTTTGAACAACTTGTAAAATTTTATAAAATATAAAAAATATGTCAATTTTAAACTCTAACGAGACACGAGCGTTGTTGCAGATTTGACGTCTGTCGGTCTGCAAAATCGTAGCTTGTAATCGAATAGACCGATTTTAATGCAGTTATTGTGGGTATTAATAGGTAGTTTAACTAGTAAGGTATGTATGTAAGTCATATATGTACCATCTAGGTACGCACATAAGCACTAGATTATAAGTTACTAACAATCACCTCAACAAAAAAAAAAACAAAACAAAATTATTAAAAAAAAGCATGTTCATCAATAATTACCAGTCAGTGTCGGACCACGTCATTCAACCTATAGCTAAGTACCGCTAGTTCTAAGTAAAAAAAAAAATAATCGCCAAACGAAAAAATAAAATAAAATTGTCAATGTATAAAAAGGGCACGGGCAATTAAAGCCTGTGGATGTAATATAACTATTAAAAAAAAAAAATAGGTAGTTTAAATAAGAGGATTTAGGAGTGTGTATATGTTTCATATTTCTTTATACTGAAACGGATTCGGCTTAGTTACAATTTTATTATGTGTAGATTTGCTTACTTACGTAAATATAGGTGGTGACATGAATGTGGAAAGAGTAAATAATCATTGGGATTGACTTATTGATTAGAAATCATTATTCAGAATAAGTTATATGTTGTTATTAATTCTAAAACTAAAATAAAAAGCCAAATTTGCGTAAACTAATACAATTCTGTAGCAGATATACATCGGACAGAAGGGAGCAACTTGACTCATGGACATCAGATAAAACTAGTTTACGCGTTTATTACCCATCTTTCCCCACTAGAAGATATTTGCGACGTTTTACCCAGTTTTAGCTATCTTTGATAAAGGCAATAAAGCTGTTGGATTGAAGTAAAGGATGGGGGGCAAAATTTAGTACACTCGAACTCTTATTGTGGACATTGATATAGAAAACATTTTCCTCTCTAACTTAGTTAACCGCTTCGAAAAATAGAATAATCATTCAGTTATCATTATATAACGCCTTTGAGACATCTAAAATCTTAGTCTCTTCCGTGACCATGATTGCTGTAAAGCATTGGAAACGTTGGGAACTAAAAATTAAAATAAATCCGCGAAATAATCCGAAAAGATAGTTTTATTTAAAACATGTATATATTTAAAGTTATATATGTGTAGTGTATCAATTATCTGGTATCCATAACACAAGCCTAGTAGCTTACCATACTACATGGTGCTGTGTGTTAATGTCCCAACATATTTACTTATATTTATTTAAAAATTAAATAAACTAAACTTTTGCATTTTTATATTAAAAAGAATTAAAACCTAATATTCTGATGAGGCACAGTAGTTATTAGTTAAGTGATTATCTCACTGTTAAGCCTGTGCTCATATAATTTTTTGAAAAATTTTTATTTCAATGAATTGTAGATGAAAATGAGCGATGTCTTCAAGTAATATGAGATATAAAAGGGATCTTTTCTCTAGAGCTTTGTTCTAGTTCTTGCCAATTATCAGCAAAATTACTCTTTAAGCTTTTATTGAATTGTAGGAATAAGGAGAATGATATAATTACACAGTATTCAAATGTAACTAGTTACGAAAGTTTAATTTTATGAAATAACTAGCGACTTACCCTCGGTCCGCTCGGGTTCGCCCCTAGGTACATTATAAACGGTTCGTATAATTTTCTCAGAAATGAGATATTTTCCTCCTGTAAAAAGTACCCTATATGTTGACCCGGATAACCAGCTATCATCATACCAAATTTCATCAAAATCTATCCAGTGGTTTTCTCGTGATGCGTTTCTAGATAGGAAGACAGATAGACAGACAAAAATTCTAAAAATTATAGATGTGGTCCCTGTATCGATAATAATGACTATTTTAATAAGATTTTCCAAAAAATATTTAATGTACAGATTCGACTCAGAATTTTATTTTATATCAAAATATTATAATATTATAAATTAAATTTCTTTTCTATAGTGTGATTGTCACTTTATTGCGAAATTGAGTAAAATTGGAACTAAAGATTACGTATAATGTACACTCTAAATTAGCATATGATAATGTTTGAACATAATAATGTAATTTTGCATAAAACAAGTAGACGGTATTGTACGTCTAAATCTTATAATATTAAATGAGCAATTCTTCTATATATGTATGTATGTATACACATTTATTTCCTGTATCGTGGAAACGGCTGTAACGATTTGGATCAAATTTTGTATTTAGATCAGGTTTTGCTTTTTAAGTTAATCTATACAGGTCTTTTAAAAAAACAGAATTTTTTTTTTATCTTTTCCGAAAGAAAAAAAAAAGAAAAAAAAAACGCCAAGTAAAGCTCTGTCGCCTAGGTACTTCAATGTAAAATTGAAACATTTTAATGTCGTGATATCCATTTTTTCTCAAAAATATATAATAAAGACAAGGTTTAGCGTTAGCAACCTCAATTCATATAAATAATATTATTTAAACGTAATCTATACTAACATATAAGGCTAAAGAGTTTGTTTGTTTGAACGCGTTAATCTTTGGATCTTGTGACCCAATTTGAGAGTTTTGCAGCGTATTTTTTGAAAAAGGCTACATGCCACTTTATATCACATTACTACACACGACAACGGCGTAGTGTTATAAATTTAAACGTCGCAGTCGGCGCCGCTTGAAAACTGTAGTATTGTAATAGGTAAGCTATTACATAGTACAGATACCGTAACCTACACGCTCGTAGCGAACGTTAAAGCTGCCATTCACGAACGGACCAGTCCCGTGTTAGTTAACAATCGACTGCATTACGACTACAACATCTGAACGTGTATGGAAGGTTAAAGTCTTATTTGCAAGGGTCTGTCCAAAGCAGTCATTTTATACTATTAATTTTTAGGAATCCGCAGCAAAAGGGCAAAATTTGTATCCTTATTATTTCGTCATGTTCGTTTATCGCAGAAAATTTTAGTACATATAGCCATATATAAAAATACCCTATCTTTAGATAGGTCTTTAAAAATGAGATAAATATGTTAAATAAGTTGGGATTATAACACATCACATCTAGTTCCATCGTACGCTACGAGGCTTGTGTTATGGATACCAGAAAGTTGATACACTACACATATATAACTTTAAATACATACATATTATAAATATAAACACCCATGACTGGAGTACAAACGTTCGTACCCATCACACAAATGAATGCTCTTAGCGGGATTTCAATCCGCGACCGCTGGCGTAGCAAGTAGGATCACAGAGTGAGCCAAACGTGTCGTCAATAAACTTGAAACGTTTCTAAACAACTTTTTATTTAAGTCAACAGTTGCTGAGTTATCCGCTTCTAATCACGTAAACATTGTTAGTTCTTATTCATTGTTAGTTAGACTAATGCAGTGTCCTAACCAAAAATTGAACCCACGACCTCCAGGAACTTCAATATAAGCATAGTATTCATATAAAACTTTTCACTGATACAATCTTTTATCTACATTATTTATATCACCTTGGAGACGTACTTTAATAAATATGTTATCAAAGAAAGAATATTTCTCGCATTTTACTCCAAATATAAGAGAAAATTTGCAATTTGATGAGGAGTCAGGGTCTAGTTTTAGGAACAAATATCAGAAGCTTATTATGAAAAAGCTTCATGTTCAAATAAACGTGCTTTTTACTCTCATAAGCAAGATTATATTTGGTTACTTTCTAAATAAGACGTTATAAAAGAAAAAGAAGGCACTGAAATATTGTTAAAGGTAAATACAAAGTTTTAGTTAGATGAATACTGAGTGTTCTTTGAAAATTTTACCTCCTTAATACAAAAATGTAATAAATAACTTATTAGTCTATGGACTTACGGTTTCTTATATTGATGTAATAGGTTTGATAGCCAATTGGGGTTAAAAAAGACCTTGAATCTTTTCTGCCAAGTAGTTCTTTCTTAGGTTTTTGATTATAGTACGCCAATGTTTCGAATTATTTACAACAGCCATGATGACGGGAGAGATTAAAATGTTAGACATTATAATTTTCATAGAATAGAAAACTCATACGAAATAATACAAAATTATTTGTAAGAAAGAGAGCGATGACACTGAAATGTATGTATGTATGTATGTATTCAGCCCTTTTTAACGTCCCACTGCTGGGCACGGGCCTCCCTTCAAGACGAGGGGGATCGGGCCATAGTCCACCACGCTGGCCAAGTGCGGGTTGGCGGACTTCACATGTCTTTCGAAAACTTGCTAGGTTCTCTCAGACATGCAGGTTTCCTCACGATATTTTCCTTCACCGTGAACACCGTGACACTGAAATACTTTACAATTATTTATCTATAGATAATAAAACGAAACAGAGCCTAAAAACCTATTGTAAGATAACACTAATAAAACTTCGAGATATGCCTTGCATATATTCTTATATTCAGTACTTCTAGAACATCAACTATTAATTTATTATTTTATAATTATCAGTACGTCTGTCCGTGTGGGAGCTTCTACGGCTCGAAAAGCAGTTCTGCTGATAAGAGCAGGCGAGAAACTCAACAGTTACTCTTTTATATAATGAGTTACATAATCTATACAGATAAATAAAATTGGAGTGTCTGTTTGTAATATTAAAATAACCGCTTTTTACTTAATGCATATGGATGTATACACGGAACATATACCAAAACAACATTTTTTACAATTTTTGTCTGTCTGTCTGTCTGTTTGTCTGTTTGTTGCGACTAATCTCCGAAACAGCTGGACTGATTTTGACGGGACTTTCACTGGCAGATAGCTGATGTTATAGGGAGTAATTTAGACATTTATTTTAGAAAAAGAATCAGGGTTCCGCAAAAAAAAATTCAAACCCATGAAATTGTGAACAAAATCCGCGTATGGCTACGCACCCGTGCAAAACGAGGGTAAATTGCTATATAATTTAAATAAATATCTTAGGAGTAGCAAGCTACTATTTATGTATACCTAAACATAGCTAACCGTGAAAACCTACCTAGGGACGAACGCGAGCGAAGCGAGCGTGAGTTGCTAGTTTATAATAATAATTTACAGTGCTATAAACAATTCATGACTATCACTACAGGGTGACATCGAGTTCTATTTAAAAAGCGCGGGAAACAAATGAATATCCGTTTTTTTTTAAATACAATTCTATCGGTTAAGGTCACATAAATAAATGCTTTATACGTAAATTATTTTTTCATTAAAACGCTCATATAGAAAAATGCAACCTTATCTATACTAATATTATAAAGAGGTAAAGTTTGTGAGTTTGTGACATTGTATGGGGTAATCTTTGGATCTACTGAACCGATTTAGATGAAATTTGGTAAGAAGATAGTTTAAGACTCTGGAAAGGATATAAGATACTTTTTACCTCGGAAATCATCCTTTAAAGGGGTGAAAATGGGGATGAAAGTTTGTATGGGGAATCAAAAAGGAAGAACAACATATTACCCCAGATCGTAGTGTACCTTATTAAAATTCATCCAAATACGTCCAGTCCTTCAAATCAAACTTTCGAATTTATGGCAACCGTCTGATACTAGTTTCCCATGACAATTTGTTTCATTCGTTTTCCACCAATACCAATCTCACATCCCTCTATAAAATATGGTTGTCCTTTAAAGAAATACCATGTCCTGATTACCTATATCTAAGGTATAAAAAGTAATATTATCATACAAAACACCAGTAAAGATCGGAAAGCAATCCGCTAGTCACGTCCCAAAATCGTTGGCGCGCGGATGTAACGGGGTTTTATTTTCCGGAAAATTGGCGAGTCATAATAATACGCTGACTCATAAATAAGGATCGGCATTGGCTCTCGAGGAATTCTTTTTACGCCACATTTCACTGCTACTTTGATAGGCCGTGATTATAAGGCACAGTAGATTTTGAGATTTATATTTTAAATCGGTTTTTTTATTAGATATTAGAAGGTTCAATATATTAATATTAAGCCTTGTTGGTTTAGTGGTAGAGATCCTGGGTTCAGTTTCTGGGTGGGCAAAAGTAATTTCCGAATTTTTCGTTCACGAACTAAGAACTTTTTTATAATATTATATATGTTATTATATATATATATGAATTCATTTTTGTAAAATTGTGGGTAGGCACTGTCTGTAACAAGTATATAACGCCTTTGAGACGTCTAAAACCTTAGTCTCTCCCGTGACCATGTTTGCTGTAAAGCATTCGAAACGTCGGGAACCAAAAAGATAGTGTTATTTAAAATGTCAAATATGCGTGTAAATATAAGAAAGTATTATAAAACAAGCTATAGTATAAAATAGTACATATAAAATTAATATAATTACATTAATAAAGGAATATTAAAATCTTACTCGTAATTTGGCATCTTTTCTTTGAAGCCTTAATAATTTGTTACAAGATTGTATGAGCTTTGTTTTGTTCTCTTTAATTGATATAGTGTTTCGTAAATACATTTTATTTTATATAATTATTATTGTAATGAAGCGCCCATTAAAATTATAAAGAAATAGGTCAAGTGCGAATCGAATTCGCACACGAAGGGTTCCGTACCATCCTAAATGTACTTCTTATTAATTTACGTTACAACGAACGTTAAAAAATGTTTCTTGTCTATATTTGTTTTTTTTTTTATTATCTGTATAGTATAGCGGTAATAGAAATATATACTCTGTGAAAATTTCAACTCTCTACTCATTACGGTTCATGAGATACAGCCCTCTGAAAGACGGACAGACGAACGGACAGCGGAAGCTTAGTAATTCGGGTATGGAATCCTAAAAATTTAACAGAATATGCGATTCTTAGACGTTGTATCATTTTTATTATTATCTAAGTAAACCTATGAAATAAATATTTCTGTTTGTTCTTTATTGTAAAACTGGCTTAGCAGTACTCAGTAGAAAAAAAGCATTATTAAATGTTTCTTGCTACCAGTAGAAATAATCAAATCAATTAAAAACCACGATATTTGCTTTATAAGATATACATAAAAGTATTATAACGGACTATTTTCACGGTTTTCACGGCACTTGCTATGCTTTTCACGAAATTCAAATAGTTTCAAGTGAAAAAAACTTACTTTAGAAGTTAAAGAGCTACGAGTTTCCTGCCTCTTTTCTTCGACAGAGTAAGTTTTGGCCTTTCTGCGAAAGCCTCTTTTAATAGATGTCAATGGCAGCTTACTTTTCTATTTTCTCTTTAATTGATAAATTATCTGAACTTTTTCAACAGATTTTATCGTAAATGAGAAAATTCTTAAAATAACTTATCGAAAAATTCTGAAAACTTAGATATTTTTTGGCTTTAGAATATTTGATGTATCTACGCAAAAGCAGAATACCAACCATCACTTACAGACTGATTGATCTTTAATGAAATTTCTAATATTACTTAAACTAAGACCGTGGATGGTCTGATGATAGTTTGTGTAATGTACGCTTATTTCAAAGGGTTTTTAGAAATTTTAAGGGACAAATGGTGGAGTTGAACTTTATTTTATTAATAAAATTATTAATGAATCTAAATATAACTGTGAGTAGTACAAATATATTGCTTAGTAAAAGCATTTTTTCTGATATTCCAGTCCAAAAGTAGAAGGTATAAGTCCACGCATTATAAGTCTTGCTCGTGTGAAGTCGTTCCAGCTAATTGGTTAGTATATGATTAGTAAAAAAAAATTATCACAACATAAATATTAATCATAACATATTATATACCGGTGGTAGGACTCTGTCAAGCCTGAGGAGTCCGACTGGATGGGTACCACCCCCTTATCTATTTCAGCCGCCAAGCAACAATGATTGCATTGTTGTGTTCCGGTTTGAAGGATAAGGTAGCCAGCGCAATTACAGGCGAGAGGCATATCATCTTAGTCCTCACAGTGACAACGCACCTGTGGTTCTGCATTTTTGTTACTTAAAACCTAAGTGCATGAACCGTAGGTGTTATGGGCGACAGGTACTGCTTTCCATCAGGTGGTCTGTCTGCTCGTTTGTCACTGAATCTCATAAAAAAAATAAACTTATTAATAATACAAAATATACTAAAGTTTATACTTTACTACTTATAGTCATTGTATCTATCATATTAAATTTTATCGTATGTTAAACCTTCAATAATAATGTTCATGTTAATAATTAAGCAGTGGTAGCCCAATGGTAACACGCTCGCTTGGGTAACCGAATGAAGCGGGTTCAAATCCCGGGTCTCGCACCTCTGATATTTTCATGTGCGAATCATTTCTAACATGATTACCACTTGCCTTACGGTGAAGGAAAACATCGTGAGGAAACCTGCATGTCTGAGAGAACCTAACAAGTTTTCGAAAGACATGTGAAGTCCGCCAACCCGCACTTGACCAGCGTGGTGGACTATGGCCTGATCCCCCTCGTATTGAAGGGAGGCCCGCGCCCAGCAGTGGGACGTTAAAAAAAAAGGCTGAATACGATAATGTTCTAATTTATATATCTGTACATATAATAAAATTGTAACTGCTCGCTGTCTGTATGTCCCAAGATATTTAAGAAATACTATTATCGGGGTCTTTATTAACGCAATAGAACTCAAAACAATGGTTTTTAAAATTTTTGTATGTTTGTCTGTGCGTTTGTGCGCGCTAATCTCAGAAACGGCTTAACCAATTTGAGTACGGTTTTCACTATTTTACTGTGGTAAGCTTCACTGAACATTTATAATAATAATAATAAATTCATTTATTTCAAGTACCTATCAATGACTCATTATTGTTAGTTTACATAGAAAAATTACTTATTCTAATGTTATTAAATGTAATTTATAAAAGTTTTTTAGTATTGTTTTAGTTCAATCGGTTCACACATAAAAAGTTATGTTAATTTAAAGAATCATCTAGAGACGAACTCGAGCGAAGCGAGACTGAGTCGCTAGTATACCAAATATTATAATAATAATATACCAAATATTATTTCCATAAAAGAAAATCTATCCAGTAACTCCTGTTCTAGAATATATAATCTTTACAGATAAATAAAATTGAAGTGTCTGTTTGTAATGTCAAAGTAACAACTTTTTACTAAATGCATATGAAAGTATATACGGTACATATAAGAAAAATACAATTTTTTAATTTTTTTTCAGTCTGTCTATCTGTCTGTCTGTTTGCTCCGGCTAATCTCCGAAACGGCTGGACCAATTTTCACGGGACTTTCACTGGCAGATAGCTGACGTTATAAGGAGAAGCTTAGGCTGCTTTAATTTTAGAAAAAGAATTAGGATCCCGCTTGAAAAAATGAAAACGTACCTCGGTACGTTCGCTCGTTACGCTCGTCCCGAGGGACGAACCCGAGCGAAGCGATCGTAAGTCGCTAATATATTCGTAATATTTTTTGTCAGCCGTTAGTACTCCACTACTGGGCAAAGGCCTCCCACTTTTGCTTCCTCTACTTACCATACTTCTAGTATTCATAATAATATTTAAAGAAAACTGGAACTAATCTAAGATATTCTAAGAATCATAACAAAATAATCTTTTAAAAGAAAACCCACAAACCTTTCAACTTCTTATCTAGCATTTGCGTGGACAGTTCCAGCAAAACTTTTATAATAGTACAGTAATCTAAGGTCGATCGGTCCCTCAGATCTTTGCCTCGTTATTGTGGCCTTTTGTTCGCACAATTACTTCCTTAGTGTCTTCACGAGATAAGTGCAGACCCTTTCTAAATTAGCCGACAAATTTTCACCTTCTGCTACACAGAGTATACTTTAGTTGTAAAACACTTAAAATTCATTAGATCTAGATGTTTATAAATTATAAATAATTTTGAGTGGACATACATAGTAAAAAATACTATCATCCTACCAAATTTCATCAAAATCTGTGCAGTGGTTTTTTCGTGATGCGGTCACAGACAGACAGACAGACAAAAATTCTAAAAACTATAAATTCGGTGTCTGTATCGATAATAAAGTCTATTTCAATAAGATTTTCCAAAAAATATTTAATGTATAGATTCGACTCAGAATTTTATTATATGTATAGATTTAGGGTACTATACTAACTCCGTGACAGAATGGACATAATATTAACATACACACACGAGTCTTAGAGAAATTATTTATTTGTAAATCATACCAATATTAACTATAGATAGTGCCATCCACGAAGGCGCGCGATTTCAACTGTCAATAAAGAGAGGGGCGCGTCTTCGTGAATGGCACAAACTCTACTTTCCTTCACATAAGTAAAGGATCTCGAAAAAGAAGAAGAAGAAAAAAAGAAATAATAATCGTTCATTCGACTTGTGAAGAGAGTTTAGCAGAAATGCCTCGTTTAAAACCCAAACGGCTTATATCTTACTAATATTAAAAATGTGTAAGTTTGGATGTTTGTTACTCAATCACGCTAGAACGGCTAAACAAATCTGAATGAAATTTGGCACAGAGATAGATTATAGTCTGGAATAACACATAAGCTACTTTTTATTCTGGAGAAATGTACGGTTCCTGAAAGATATACAATAACAAATGAAATGAAATACAATAAATAAAAAAAAATACATCTTATATAAATAACATATTTGTTAAGTAAATAACATACTTGCTTATTCATATTCGCATTATACAGTCAAAGTGATTAACTATAGTCCAATTATATCTAACATATTCTAACTAATTAGATTGACTAAGTAGCATCAATTTAATATGTCGATTTATTGCACCGTGGTTAAAATAAATTAATAATACATGACAAGATTGCACGATAACACTGTAACTAGATAAATTTCACACTCGTCGATACTTATTTGTAACTTACCGTTTAACGACACGTTTGGCTCAGTTTGTAGTGACCCTACTTGCTGTGCGAGAGGTCGCGGATTTGAGTCCCGCTAGTGGCATTCATTTATTTTTTATTATTATTTATATTATATTATTAATATGTAATATGTATATTCTAAGCATTCAAACATTTTTATTTAGTACTATAATTAAATATTTATTTAATTTTAGCCGTTACTATTATAAATATAACATATTTGTAACAGGAAAACACAGTATTAAATCAACAATTTTAATCATAATAATTATCCTATTACATTCTTCAACCTTAGCATTCTCTTTTAGCATTAGTAACAAAAGAAACAGTATAAGTCAAATATATCTAAACTATTTCAACGTATTTTACAACAATTACATGAATTTACATGAAGTATTGGAACAATAACTTTATTAAATACATATACTTTTCTAACTCGGCACAAATAAAAGGATTTTATATAAAACACTTCAAACCTATAGTTTACCACTACCGTTTAACGTCCTCACCGGGCCAGCAGCTATTACAAAAGTGAAGTATATTTTTCGTACTCAAGCTTGAAAAATGTCAATTGTCAAGAAGAAGTACTGCATTTACCGTCATTCTTTTGTATCAAAATTGCAGAGGGCACCTCACATTAGAGTTGCCACATGGAAAAACACCATGGCGACAACATCCGGCCGTCCTGCACATGCATTCGTCCCTGAATGCATTATAGTTTGATGCAGGAGCTGAGAACCCAAAAATTAGTATTGCATTAATTTAAACTAAAGATATTTCTTTTAGGTGTAATCAGTGTTAGTTCCTGTAACACTAATTACCATCAACTAAAATTCTTATAGTGTTATATGAAACTTCTTGATATGGCAGCGCTTTTACAATGGTTTACTTAGCTAAATGATGTACATATCATTAGCCACCCATTACCATTTATCCGAAGCATCCTGTTCTGAGGACTTTCCACCATATCATCCTTCATTTCATATTTCATACACTACCTTCGAAGAGACTGCATTAAACAATATCTAAGTAATTAGTGTTAGTTCCTGTAACACTAATTACCATCAACTAAAGTTATTATAGTGTTATATGAAACTTCTTGATATGGCAGCGCTTTTACAATGGTTTACTTAGCTAAATGATGTACATATCATTAGCCACCCATTACCATTTATCCGAAGCATCCTGTTCTGAGGACTTTCCACCATATCATCCTTCATTTCATATTTCATACACTACCTTCGAAGAGACTGCATTAAACAATATCTAAGTAATTAGTGTTAGTTCCTGTAACACTAATTACCATCAACTAAAGTTATTATAGTGTTATATGAAACTTCTTGATATGGCAGCGCTTTTACAATGGTTTACTTAGCTAAATGATGTACATACATATCATTAGCCACCCATTACCATTTATCCGAAGCATCCTGTTCTGAGGACTTTCCACCATATCATCCTTCATTTCATATTTCACTACCTTCGAAGCGACTGCATTAAACAATATCTATGTATTTTATCTGAATTTTGACAACATCCGGGCTTATTCATCCTTCATATTATTACTCCATGGTAAATGGTTTCATATTCTCGACAGAAGTAATCCCGTAATAACGTTTGAAACTTCTTTCAGCTCCTCTCATATCCATTATTCTGTATCTAGAGATTCTATGACTTGAAAAATGACCTTGTGCACAGGCATTAGTTTTGTACTTTTACCATCATTGACTGACTGGAAATTTTCGTAACTACTAAACCTCTTGCTAAGCTTCATAAATTTTTGCCTTCTTTCATCGTACATCAAACGTTTGTTTCCGCTTTTCTGCTTTTATTTTTATGTTTTTTTTTTTCAACTGTTTTTCTTAGAGTAGTAACATCAATCAAAGTCTGAATTGTCATCGTCAGCGATTTTATCATTATCCATTCGAATTCGATATCCAAAAAAAAAACCAAACCAAATATCTCACTTGGAACTGCTGATGTGGTTTTATATATACCCCCCCTGCTATACCTTTTCAATATGTTCGTCCCATTTACTATTACCAGAATCCGCACCTAATGCCCATAAGGCTTCTAGAATAGTTTAATTATACCTTTCTACTAGTTTATTCGAACGAGGCATAGCTGCAGCATTAATATGGAGTCTCATATTTCTATTGTTACAATAAAAATAGTTTAGATGTAAAAGCTGTACTTGCATCAGATAATATCCGTATTTTTAGATTGCTAAATACTTTAAATATTTATCTCACTCATTGATAACAGTTTTATATTTTGTATTTTTAACTGTTGAAATGAACACAAACTTTGTGAATGAATCTACTATGATTAATAGATTTTTTTGTCAATTCTAATAAAAGGTTCTACGTGATCTATATAAAGTGTATGAAATGGTCTAGCATATTTTGGAATACGATACAATTTACCTGGTTTATTCTTTTTGAAGTGAAACATCTTTAGAATCATTGTAATTTGAAACCTGATGAAACAGAAATGCGACACGAGAAAGAGACCACCTCATAAATATATAGGCTTAAGCCAGCGAGAGGATGAGATGAAATACATTACACAGAAGTGAAAAATAATACTGAATAATATGTTATGTAATATATGTTACATAAAATATAAAATAACTCTTAAACTTGGTAAAACTAAACTTATATATATACTGTGGGATGAATGTGCAAAAATTAAATAAAAACTGTTATGACTAATTGTTGCCATGATAACCGTTATTATTGTTTAACAAAATATATGATTACAATATGCCTAATATGTCTTATTTAATTATATACCGATTTGTTTAAATTTAATTTCGATATTTGCCAAACATTAATTATATATTTCTGTACAATTTTTTTTTTTTTGTTTCGGAGAACAGAACTTCAATCTAATTCTCTTGACTGTCTTATCTACCGTAAAATGACCAACATCATCATGATTTGTCCGGATTTTTTTGCCGAATACATAGCTTTCGAACTAGCAATTGTCGTCCATATTTAGTCAAACGGAACACTTTGTCACCTACAACTCATATTCCCGAAAATACGTTTGTTATTCTCGGCCTCACCTGACTAAGATATCTCTAAAGTTATCAATATTCGAATCTAGAAATCTGACTGCTATAAACCTTTTGCAATTTAACTTTTGAAATTTACATAGTATTATCTACAGTTTGTACTCTATCATCGGTAACCGAATTTCGACTTAGCGCATCACCATGCTTCTTTTGTGCCTCTGTTCAGTGAATTACTTCAATGTACATTCCTGAAGTTGTAATACCTATTTACTAATACGTGGCAAAATTGTTTAATTAATGCATAACATACACCGTTACAATCGGTTATAATTTAAAATTTATAACCAAATTAGTAATGTCTAAATTTCTGTAACCCGACTACTATTACAGCTAATAATTCAAATTTGAAGGGATATTTTATTTTCGTCGTTACTAGTTTGCTAGCTGTAAAAAATACACGGATTACGGGGTGTTCCCTAGAATCTGTGCACTGAACCAAGATGACCGATTCCATCGCGTATAAACATGTTGGATCCTTTACAGTGATTTTCTTTAATTGTCTAATTTAATTACCTAATCTATGCATAAACGCTTTTCTTAAAATGCCTTATCTACTAGTATTGCTGGACTTCGATAGGGAGAATCATTATTTCGAATTATATACGTGTATATATTTCCTTTTTATATATAATTCATATATTATATTGGGGGCTATTTTCTTTTTATACGGTCTTTTCGACAAATAAGCTTACTTGAATTCAATTTAATTACTACTTCAACTGCCCTAGTTTCACCTAAAGTAGCTAGATCTTTTTTAAAGTACATTTACTATATTTAGAGAAAATTCTATTAAGAACCAATTCATTCCGATTTTCTATAATATATTAGCTATAGCCGAAACATTACTACCGAACTGGTGAAAAATGTTAACAAATCACATGTGTTTATACATATTATGGTTATCTTCTTTACAATTAATCTAACTAAAATATTACAACTTAATAATAAATCAACTAAGTTGAACTTATTAACCTTGAAATTAACGTTGTCGACCTTAAAACTAGCAGATATAGCTTGAGAAACCTAGAACTAGGCTTTCTAGTGAAACCTACCAAACCAATAATTTAAACGTTTCGAAATTATACCATTAAATCAAATCGCATGTAAATCAATGAACAATCATTACTTATGTCAAAAAAACAATGCTTTATTTTCTATACCATTTAAATTTATTCCTATAAGCCTTTTGCTTTATCTTCGATTCTATAATTATCTTAACTTATAAAAAAAATACACTTAGCTTATCACCGAGTATACTGACAAATCTTCTATGACAAGATTTACCACACTGATAGCAAAAAAAAAAAAAAAAGATTTCTTGAACTACCTCCATTACTAGATATAAATGCTATTAAAAGTATCATTAGATTTAATTGTGTACTTAATGATTGTCGATTTAGAGAATAATATCTTCAATTGAACCTGCTATAATTGTTCTTTAAAAACATAACTAATTTATCTAAATATTTTCTCTTTTTATTGAAAATAAAACTCAAAAAGATAAACATTGATTAAGTAATGATTAGTATCAATTAATTATTTATAAGTAAGACGAACATATTTCTTTTTATTTAAAATGTATCAAATACGCATCATGCAAATTATAATTTTTGCAATGAATCTACCTGTTTAGCATTTTTTTTTTTCGCAATGCTCGATATTAAATCATACTATTAGACCAAACCAAGCGCTAAAGAGTTTGTTTCAACCACATTTAAATACATATCTATTTTATCAACGAATGGATCGAATTCTGGAATCACTGACGATAAAATGACATTTTGACTCACAGTTGGTGATTTCTTACGTATCCTTTTATTTCATGTTCGTCGGCTTTGTCTACTTCTACTGCTACTGGACGGCATAATGTAGGCATAAGTCACTTCACACTTCTGATAACAGGAAAACACAGTATTAAATCAACAATTTTAATCATAATAATTATCCTATTACATTCTTCAACCTTAGCATTCTCTTTTAGCATTAGTAACAAAAGAAACAGTATAAGTCAAATATATCTAAACTATTTCAACGTATTTTACAACAATTACATGAATTTACATGAAGTATTGGAACAATAACTTTATTAAATACATATACTTTTCTAACTCGGCACAAATAAAAGGATTTTATATAAAACACTTCAAACCTATAGTTTACCACTACCGTTTAACGTCCTCACCGGGCCAGCAGCTATTACAAAAGTGAAGTATATTTTTCGTACTCAAGCTTGAAAAATGTCAATTGTCAAGAAGAAGTACTGCATTTACCGTCATTCTTTTGTATCAAAATTGCAGAGGGCACCTCACATTAGAGTTGCCACATGGAAAAACACCATGGCGAAAACATTTGTATTAAAAGCTTCATTAATTAATAATATTTAAACCAACCAATATTGTAAAGTACTCTGGTGCCACTTTTGAATTTTTTATTTCATTTTGTAAAATTGTGGGTAGGCACTGTCTGTACTCTGTAACAAGTATATAACGCCTTTGAGACGTCTAAAACCTTAGTTTCTCCCGTGACTATGATTAGTGTGAAGCATTCAAAACGTCGGGAACCAAAACATCTAAATAAATCCGCAAAATAATCCAAAAAAATAGTTTTTTTTTAAAACTATCTAATTTACTTTAGTCAAAATAATCATAGACAAGATAATCACATTACTCATCAATTATAAAGAATCACAACTGCTTGATGTAGCAAGGGTTAAAATCGACACCACACCCACTCCCCAAATAATAATCTTATTATCTATACTTAATATTATAAAACTGAAGAGTTTGTTTGGTTGAACGCGCTAATCTCAGGAACTACTGATCACAAATTGAATATTCAATTTGTTCAATTTTTCAAAAAAATTGTTTCAATTCATTTGATAACAAATTGAAATTTCGCACACGTGTTCCTCATATAACGAAGGCATCCACTATGGAAGGATGTTTCAAAATTCAACCCCCAAGGGGATGAAATGAGGGATAAAAGTTTGTATGAAACTTTTATTCCTTGAACATATTTGCAAGAAATTTCGTATTTTTCGTAGTTTCATCGCGAGCGAAGCCGTACGTTCTGCTTGTTAATAATAACACTCATCAATTTAAACCTTCAAATAATTTACGTTGAAATTACAATTGTGAATTTCAAATAAGCCATTTAATAAAAGTACGTGTACAAGTTTAATCTTAAATACCAGTAGGTATGTCATAATATTATGAAGCGAAATTACAACTGCGAATGTACCATTTAATGGTTATTTGGTGATATTGGCAAATGAAACCAATCCATTAGCAGTGGAACTTTTCTAACACAACACTTTCATGTTATACGTTCAAAGGAAAATATAAAATGTTCATCTCTCAGAACACCTAAGTTGATATGTACTTTTATGGCATTTCCATGTAACCTTTTCGATAGATATAGCATAATAATTTCAATAGTAAATAATATATTATATTTATTAATTTTCGATTATTTTTCATTTTTGTTTGAAACAAGTATGCAAGAGGAAATGTGCGTAAACGTTTAAAGATTTATATTCTTTCAATCCACATAACTTTTTTATTTATGAACCGATTGAAAAAATAAATACTAAATGCTTAAAATAATACATTAGTGAAAACCACACCCAAATCCGTTTCTGAGATTAGCACGCACAAACGCACAGACAAATAGACAAAAATTCTAAAAATCATTTTTTAGGGTTCTATCGCGTTAATAAAGACCGCCAATAATAGTTTTTCTCAAATATTTTCTATGTAAAGACAGCGATCAGTTACAGTTTTAGTATATGTATAGAATGGATTCTTAGAACTTTTTTAAATTCTCAGAAATTTAAACTCTCGTTGGAATAAATTTATCTATAGATTATTTCTTATGTTTTGAGAAAAAAAGAAACAAAGATGCTGCTGTAATAAATACGTATGTATGTTCATTCAAAACGTCGTAAGACGCACAAGGCGTATTTTCTCGTTGATGTAATGGCTATCATATACGGCTGCAGATCCGGAGGTCCTGGGTTCAAGTCTCGGTTTTTTTTTAATTGGGATGTTCTCACAGACTTCCATCCGTGCCTAATCTCTTGCCCATTTTATTGAATTTGAGAGTGAAAGGATAGAGTGCCCTTACGTTTGCGTGCATACTACAATATCTCCAGCGCTAATTTTTAGTTTCATTGAGGTTGGCCAGTAGAAATAGGTCATTAAGACATTATTTTTACCTAAGACCTAAGCAATTTGCTAAGTGTTTTTTGCCAGCTCCTTGTAGAAGTGAGGTAACTTTTTCCGAGCTAACTGTAGAGTCCTTGGTGAATAAAAAATATATTTTCGAAATATTTTATCTAAACTAAAGAAAAAAGTCTTTTTTGCAAATTTTTATCTTTCGGATTATTTTAAAGTCCCGAGTAAAATAAAATATTTATATTAACAAGTTTGTCCTGTTATTAAAAATCTCTACTCCTAGCACATATACTTTCTGAACAATGTTTCATTGAGATTGGTCCAGCGCGTTACTTGATAAAATATAAAAATCACAAACTATTGGCTAGACTAGGTAAGATAAGATAGGTAAGATATGAAAACAAACATACAGACAACGACGTTTCGATATCTATAATATTATTAATAGAGATGCAAAGATCAGACGGGATATTTGTAGAATCAATAAATATCTTCTTAAGTAAACCCACAGCAATATCTTTCTTCTTGCATATATATAATAATATTCTCAGCGAACTCATAAAAGTATATGCTGTAATAATTTTTCCAACATTTCCAATAACGATGTAATACAAATAAGCCCGCAGTGCAATCCGAGGCTCGGAATCCTTAGATATCACATAGCAGTTAATTCTAACTCACACTACTCCCAAAAGGCAGAGCGGTGTAACAAGTTCCACCAAGTTATGATAACAGACCATCAGAAAGTATGAAGCAAACCCAACTTCTTACTTCCGGAAGTTAAAATGTCGCAACAGCTACATTGCTATAGTCTAGGAGATCACACTTGAATAGTATATAATTAATAGAAACTTAAAATTATACATATTTAAAAAAATGATTTTCATTGTAATTTATCTTAATTATATTATTTAAATTTATTCAAAGCAATCTTAATTCTCATTTTCAATGAGTAGTGATCAACTCCTCTAGTTTGGTCCCAAGTTTATTTAAATTCTTAGATGGTTTTAAACTTGCTTATGTATGGATAACAGTATCTGTCAGTACACTTTGCTATATATACAAATAATTATTATTTAGCGTACCTACAGCATAAATAATTTTAGGTTACTCAAATCGGTTGTTGTTTTTATGTGTACATATGTTACGCGGATTTTTCGCTAAATGCGATTTATTTTGCCTGATTTTTGTATCATTAATAAGTAAAAAGTTAGAAAGTAATTAAAATTATATTTTAAAGTGCACCATTTTGTAAAAAAATAATTATATGTTAAAATCAAATATTATTGTTTTTTTTTTTTGAATACTAAACATGTCAGATGGGTTTATTTCACTTAATTGTGAAAATGTCTGAAATGCAAAAAATCTAAAAATGTTATTACGAATCCAACAATTTAGAGCTTACCGCTATCCAACCGGATTCCCTGAAGAGTATAAAGTTTGAGTACTACGTAACATACATTACTCAAAGCAATGTTTTTATCTTTGACTCCTAGACTATAAAGTATCGGTGTCCCGGGAAATCTTTTATCGAGTTACGCCATTACCGTGCCCCGCGGGACCGCACGCCAAGCTAAGAGCTGAATATGAAAGAAAATTTTCGACTTTATATAATCACGAATGATTATTATTATGGATGGTTTTTATTAAGTAAACTTTCTCTGTATTGAGATGATGGCTACAGCCTGAAACTTTAAAACTTTGGAAAATATTATGGATTTATATTTATTATAGCATACAAGGAGTTAGTTGAGAATTCCTAAGTATACTACAAGTAAATAAAATTAAAGTGTCTGTTTGTGATGTCAAAATAACAGTTTCTTACTAAATGCATCTGAAAGTATATACGGTACGTTCGATGGTACTAGAATTCCGCACAAATAATTTAAACCTATGAAATTGTGAACAAAATCATACTTAGGGATGAACCCGAGCAAAGCGAAGATGAGTCTCTAGTCGGTAATATAAATAGAAGCTTAAATAACCGTATCTGTATTTTCTAACTTCAAAAATGACGAATTTCCACACACAATTAGCATTCATCATTCATTCATCACACAAGATTAGCATCTTGTCAGTTTTGGGATTAAGAATTAATAAAAAGTTAGTTTCGGTGCAAAAATCTTTTTTAGTCAATATTTCATACTTCCATAGCTAGTTTATTGTCTGTCAGTCAATTTGAGTTTTATAGATTACTAGCATGGGCCGCGGCTCCGCCCGCATTTAGATGACCAAAAAGCCAAATTCTTAGATTTTACATATTAGTATACTCTTACATTGCAGGTTTTGTATGTTTTCTCAGAAATGAGATATTTTCCCGCGGTAAAAAGTATCCTATATATTGACCAGGATAACCAGCTATCACCATACCAAATTTCATCAAAATCCCTCTAGTGGTTTTTCTGTGATGCGGTAACAGACAGACAGACAGACAAAAATTCTAAAAACTATAGATTCGGCCTCTGTGTCAATAATAATTTTTGTTTCAATAAGATTTCAAAAAAATATTTAATGTACAGATTCGGCTTAGTTACAATTTTATTATATGTATAGAAAGAGATAAACTAGTATCTGTACATATAATAATGGTTAGGATGTAATAGATAGACTGTATATTATATGATATATAAACTATAGCCTTCCTCAATAAACGAAATACTCACGCTAAAATAACTTTTCAAATCGAATTAGTTGTTCCTGAGATTAGCGCGTTCAAATAAACAAACAAATAAATAAATAAATACGTTGGGACATTAACACACAGCACCATCTAGTTCCATGGTAAGCCACGAAGCCTGTGTTATGGATACCAGATACACTACACATATATAACTTTAAATACATACATATTATAAATGTATCATGACTGGAGTACAAACATTTGTGCTCATCACACAAATTAATGCCTCCAGCGGGACTCGAACCATCGACCACTGGCGCAGAAAGTAGGGTCACTACAAACTGAGCCAAACGTGCCGTCAAACAAACTCTGCCTTTTTATAATATTAGTATAGATATTGTGGCATCTTATAAAAAATAATACGGATGTGCATATATGAAGCCATGCATATTATTATCTTTATAAAACTAAACATTTATACATGCACGCACTTTTGCTTGGTAAGTAGACTGAAAGAGCCTAGGGATATACATAAATATAAGTTTAAATGGGTTTAAAATCTACCTCTAATCTTTTTACCGGTGGTAGGACTCTGTCAAGCCTGAGGAGTCCGACTGGATGGGTACCACCCCCTTATCTATTTCTGCCGCCAAGCAACAATGATTGCATTGTTGTGTTTCGGTTTGAAGGATAAGGTAGCCAGCGCAATTACAGGCAAGAGGCATAACATCTTAGTCCTCACAGTGATAACGCACCGGCGGTTCTGCAGTTTTGTTACATAAAACTTAAGTGCATGAACCGTAGGTGTTATGGGCGACAGGTATCGCTTTCCATCAGGTGGACTGTCTGCTCGTTTATCACTGAATACCATAAAAAAAAAAAAAAAAAATCCTTTTTAATCATTATACTTTTATTTCTTATTTTCCTAAAAACCTAGTAAAAAGGGATTGGGATACATTTAAATATTCCAAATTTATTTGAATCATATGTATATAAATAAATATGCCAGAATCATTTTTTGTGTTTTTGCTGGAGAAACAAATCATGGGGTGCCTGCCAGCCGTCAACAGGCAGAAAACTGTGAGACTCCTACTGATACAACCCCTAGCGGACACCGTCGTCGCAGTGCAATGGAACGTTGCAGGATCGCTTGCGCACACACTATGTTTACTGTATGTTTACTGTACTATATAAAAAAATTAGGCATAACATCTGCATAATGACATGCATTTACGCATACTACCTGCCTGCAACATGCAATCATACAGGTGGTAATGTAGGATTCACCGACTAGAAAAGCCAATACTACCCTCTAAAACCCCACGAACCTTCTCCGTCTTAATGTGCTTCGTCTTAATAAAATATCGCTTACGCACTCAACCACGCACAAGCCAAAATCAAACCTAATATAACCTAAAGACTAATTTTAAGCAGCATATCTTGCTAGTCAGCCGGTTATCAAGACATAAGACGCATGGAAATATTAAAAGAGCGTTACACGTAAAGGATAAATAATGGTAACAGATGGTTCAGAATTTAACACCGAGGGAAATAAAAACTTAACTGCACTACATCAAAAGTTTCATCGTAACTTGTCGCAACAAGTTTCAAACTTCCACAAAGGCTATTGGAATTTCACTTTAATCTTAAATTAAGAGTTTTTGAAACATTTTTCGGCAATCCACGCAGCTGGTACAAAATGAAATAAAATGGGCACTTAGATTATAAATTGTCTCATCTTATTTTTAGTCCAATAGGATTTTTTATTTCTAATAAGTTATAAAATTTATTATCTGCATTATTTTACAAAAATGTTATAATATCATATAAATAAGATATATTAATAAATTGGAGAACTTGCGTTACACAAATATAAAAAAAAACGTGTGTTTGTACTTATATGTTCGCACGTAAGAAGTTATATTTATTTGGCGTAACAGAACAAAAATAGCTAAAGATTTAATTCCGTATGTCAAAAAATTGTAAAAGGAATAATAAATAAATAACATAAATAACGCATATTAGGCATATTACAATCATATATTTATGGAATATCATTTAAGGAAAGAATATATAATAATATTATATATCATTGGCAGTGGTAGACTCCTCCCCCCCCCCTCCCCTCCCCTCACCCTCCCCTCTCCCTCCCCTCACCCTCCCCTCTCCCTCCCCTCCCCTTCCCCCCTCCCCCCCCCCCTCCCCCCTCCCCCCTGTTATCTGTACATAAATTTACATCATCTACCTCGTTTACTATACCTCCAAGTGAATTCAAACACTTTCACATTAGAACACCTTAAAGTTATCCAACAGTTCACTGCTAAGTTAAATACATAATAGTGAAGTTAGTTGTTTTTGTACAAACTAATATATTTCGGACCTCAGCTTGCAACATTGCAAAGTTTAGGAACACACGTTTGACGAGAGCTACTTGGAGATAGTTTAGCTTAAATACTTGTTTCAAGTTGTAGACATATGGTTGATGTACTATGTTTATGTATAAATCTGTATGATGAGAGTCTGACGCAGATGCGCTGTTTCGTACTTAGGAGTTTGGAAGTTCAACTCCTGCTACCAGTAAATATTTGTGGTACCAAGATGTTCTGTCTGGGTCTAGATATTGAATGCAGTATGGCCTTGACATTGACAATCGTATGAATATTGTTAAGGAATACAATAGTTATGGACAATGTCTACTCACAAAATTATATAATAATAGTTAATATTATTGGTAGATAAAAACTTAAAAAATAAGCTAATGGAGCCAAATGTGTCGTCGAATTTATTTAAGATGTATTTTTTTAAACACTACGGCAATAATAAGCAAAATATGTTAAGTAACTATAAGTACCGTGTATTATTCAGTTGAGAGACTTCAATTAGAGTTAAAGCCTTATAGAGAATTGTATGCGAAGCCGCGGGCTAAAGCTAGTGTACATACGTAGTGCAACTAAAGTAGTAAGTTCATTACTAAGTTCCACGACACTAGTACTTGCCGAGTTCAAATAGTTGCCTCATTTGATTCGAAACTTATGTGTTTGATATGCACAATTTGCATATTTATATTAATGAATTTATTCTACATACATTAACTATTATATATTTTACTAGCGACTTATTCTCGCTTTGCTCGGGTGCGTCAATGTGGACGCGGATATTGTTCATAATTTCATAGGTTTTATTGTTTGTTATTAGGGCTCCGCCCCTAATTCTTCTTTAAAAGTAGCCTAAGTCACTTCTTATAACATCAGCTATCTGCCAGTGAAAGTCCTATCAAAATCAGTCCAGCTGTTTCAGAGATTAGCCGGAACAAACAGACAGGCAGGTAGACAAATTTTTTTTCTTCTCTTATAAGTATTGTATATACTTTTATAGGCACACACATATACACACACATCCTTTTAATAATTTAACATTTTTGATTAAGACCTTTTTATTAACCTTTTTATAAATTACGTTTTTGACAGAATTTGTAAGAAGAAGTTAGTAGTAACATTAAATAAAAACTTAAAAAAAAAACCGACTTCCAGGCACTGAAAAGTAAAAAATAACTAAACGGGGGTTTTCATTTAGAGTAGATACTTAATCAGATATTTTCGCAGTCGATGTGCTTTGTTTGTATTGGCTGGCACCGATTTTTATTTTTTTTTAAAAGTTATTATTTTTAAATTTTTAGTGCAGACGTATCATCAATACAAATTAATCAAGCCCAAACACCAGGTAATTGCTGTAAATCGTTGAGGAGTTCCCTCGACTATCTTTCGGGTTCATCATCAGATCGACTCCAGACCTTCATTAAATAGTAGTGCATTAAAATACCTAATGAAAATGTTATCAAACGCACTAGTCGCCGCTACAATTTTCGAAAGTTCCCCTTGATTTCTCTAGGATCTCATCATCAGATCCTGGTTTCCTTATCATGAGACCACTCTTGGGATATCTCCTTTCCAACAAAAAAAGAATTATCAAAATCGGTTCACAAATGACGAAAAAATTCGCGAACAAACATAAAAAAAAAATTAAAAAAAAATATATATACGGTCGAATTGAGAACCTCCTCCTTTTTTTGGAAGTCGGTTAAAAAGTGGTACAATTATATTTTTATTTCTATTTTAAATCAAACAGATTTAAATAATCCTTTATTGCTGCAAGGGCCATACTTTAATATGCATTAATTAAAAAACTGTTATTTTGATATTACGAACAGATACTTCAATTTTATTTATTTGTATGGATTACCTATAGTTATATATAGTCTATGTTATATTCAGGTGATTGTTTATTTGTATACAAAATTTCAATCCAAACTCATCCAGCTGTCTTTATATGAAGGAGTAACAAACGTACATACATACAAACTCGCATTTATAATACCAAGTAATGTGAAATAAAATCAGATCTGTTTAACATTTCAGTTCTGGAGATGGATGGGTAAAAACAAACACATAAACAGAAATAAGGCACGGAATAATATGAAGACCAAAGTGAAACGATAACAAGGCACTAATGCAAATAAATTAGATACCTTACATGATTGTAATAATAATTAATTAATTAATCAATGAAGTTTTCGCATGGAACAACAAAAAATAATAATTAGGTTTGTGAGCGACTAAAAAATCTCACTCATACAGTATAAAGAAATGTTGAAATCTACAGTAAATTCACTTAAAGCGAGGAACTTTAAAAATATTTCATTTTCTTAAACAGTACACCATAACTCATGTTTTCGTAGCGCTGCCTTGTGATGACTTTTAGGACAGGGATGACAAACATTTTTATACTCACTATGTTACTTTTGAATACGTAAATAAATTACCATAAATAACAACATCTTTTTGTGTATTGTTCTTTGAGTAAAAAAAAATATTTTTAGTATTCCTAAAAGTGTACTGAATGTTATTTGAACAATGAAAAATAATGTGTTTCATTGTTCATTTAAATATCCATCCAAATAATGTCCTTCTGATTAATTTCAGACACAGCCGCTAATCTTAATAAGACTAGCCAACTGCACATATATGTATTATAGTGTACAAGTGTGAAAAAAAAACCAGTGCTCTATATTCGTTTTACCCCTTCACTCCGATGGTATAATAATATGACCGGTGAGAAATTAGGCACAAGACCGAGGACTTTACGTACGGGGCACGGAAGTATGACACTCAACTTCCTATACTCCGGTCTACTATTGTTTTTTTTTTTTTTTATAAAATAAGTGTAAACCTTTCATTAAATAAGCTACTATTATTCGTAAATAAATTATTATGCGCATTTTTCTAAAGGACCTTATCAAGGATTTTCAATTTTTAATCGCAGTTATCAAAAACAAAATATCATGCTGGAAATATTAGCCTCATAATAATTACAACACTTATTTAGATAAAATATCAGAAAATAAAAAAAACATACATTAATACAATTAGTTACAGAAAAATCGTATAAATTAATATGTGATCAACATATTAACTTACTATGTAAATATATCATAAAACATTCAATTTACCATAAGTTCACCCTACCTGTTGTGGAATAATGAATAGTCTTTTAAACTCAAATTTATTCTCTTCAACTTTCGCCTTCGAGTTAGACACTTTATATTCGTATTTTGATGTATTCTAGTTTTAGAAAGACATGTAAATTGTAATAGCTGTTAATTTATTTAGTTAATTTGCGAAGTAAACAAATATTATCTTATTGATATAGTCGAGAAACGATGGGGATAGATCTACTGGGCCCGATTCTAACGGCAACGTACACGTTGTGTTCGTACGTTTGACGACATGTTTGGCTCAGTTTGTAGTTCTACTTGCTACCCTACTTGCTGTGCCCATGGTCGCGGCTTCGAGTCCCGCTAGAGGCATTCATTTGTGTGATGTGCACTAATGTTTATACTCCAGTCATGGGTGTTTATATTAAAATATGTATGTATTTAAAGTTATATATGTGTAGTGTATCAACTATCTGGTATCTATTACACAGGCCTCGTAGCTTACCATAGAACTAGATGGTGCTGTGTGGTAACTTTTGATGTCCTAACATATTATAAAAACACACAAAGTTGAACATAGCTAAGCACATTTTTTCAAATATTACTGGCTTTTGTATAATTTATTTCTTAGTTAATCCTTATAAAATATATAAAAAAAAAACAGTGGTCATTTATGTCAAATATGTGCGAAATTTCATGATTTTTGAACCAGGGGGTGAGGCCATGAAATGAATTTAACAATTCATTTATTTTTATTAGTATGTGTAGGTATAATAGAAATAAAATAGATTTAAAATTGATTTATTATTGTTACATGATATGAGTTCTAGGATCGGAAATTAAAACGCATCTTGCAATATATAATACGTTAATGTAAAAGCCTGTATATTTGTAAATCTTAAAACATAAGTTGGTAAATATAAGGATTTTATAAAAAAGGGATGATCTTTCGGGCTTTTACTAGTTTGGTACATGCTAAGTTTTACCAACGATGCTTGCTAAATGTTGGTAATAAACACTACATTGGGGGTTCTGGGCTTGAATTAAAAAAAAGATCTAACGAGAAGGTTAAGGAGCTACGCTACGCTTTGCTCGATTTGAGACAGGCCCAATTTGGATAACGTAGGTTGATTAATATTTTGAATTATTATTTTAGTGTAAAAACGTTACACACTCTCCGTTGAGGAAATGTCTTAAGAAACACTAGTATAAATAAATGTGTGTATATATACATTTATATATACATTTATATGGTATATAATATAAAAGTTTGCTGAGTAATCTATTTTTAACAAAACACTTGGGGTTATAAGGATTTTACAATACAATAAAATATTTATTTCTGACAGTATATTCACGAAGCACGACGTTTTGCATTCGTTTTATATCTGTGTTGCTCTGAAATACGTTGCAAATAACTGCGCAGTAGTCAATATTACTTCCAAAACAGCAGCTTGCATGCTCGAATGGCATCACTGGATTCGCGAGTGTTTGACAAGCCTAGTTTCAAGGCGACACAGTTATAACTCGAGTATATTTACCTATATTAATAAGTGTACCTCCAATATAGTAAATTTAGAGCTAAAGAAAATTATATTATTAGTAAGAATTTGTCGTCGCTTCGCTCGGGTGCGTCACTAGGTACGTGTTAATTTTTTTGCATGGAATCCTAATTGTTTTTCCAAAAAAAATATTCAAGTTACTCCTAATAACATTAGCTATCTACCATTGAAAGTCGGTCAAAATCAGTCTAGCCGTTTCGGAGATTAGCAGAAACAAAAAGACAAACAGATAGAAAAAAAAAATGTTTCTCTTATATGTACCATATATATTTTCATATACATCCAGTAAAAAGTTGTTATTTTGACATTACAAACAGACACTTCAATTTTATTTATCTGTATAGATTAGAATACAATATAATATATCCTTTCCACGATAAAATTCGATTTAAACCATTAATATTCTTTCATGCCACATTGACTTTGATTTGCATCTAATTATAAAGTTGAAGGAAAAATTTTAAGTAATTCACTCACTGTAAAAGCGATCGAATTTTTACATACATAGCGTTCAATTTTCAACAACTATATTGTATTTATAGCGTTATTGCAAAGAGATAAGGTGTAAATTGGCATGTTTGGAGTGGATTATAAATCGTGCGTCGCTGGACGCCAGTTTCCACTTCATTTCCAAATAAACTCTGGTAAAGTAATAACAAAGTTTGGCGGACTCATATTGGAGTGAAGATATATGAAGATTGTGGATATGGTAGACAAGAAAAAACTAAGTTTAATACGTTTAAAAGGAAAATTAAAATACAATATAATTTTACACAACCCCAAAACTATTTTTTTCTTCTCCAATTTTGAGAATGAATCAGGGAAAGATGTTATACATAGATCTAAAAATCGTACATATAAAGATGATGAATGATCTGCTCTTACCTCGCTGAGACCCTAACTGTATTCCAAGTATCCATGAATTCTTGAGTAATCTAAAATCTTTTGTGAAAAAGTAGTAATTCTGCATTTTACTTAGTTTTTATCTTCTAAATTTGTTTTAATAATATTGTGAATTGCAATTACTTATTATAGTTTTAACATTTAATAGTCTTGACTTCACGATTATTCTGTTGAAAAGTAACGTACTTTTAACGATTAAACGTTTAATTAAAAAAAAAAAACAAAAAAATATATTAATAAAAAATAATTTTAATTTATTAAAAAAAATACAACCTTAGATTAAACCCATAACCTCAAGCAGGATAACTTAGCAGTCATATTGAGCTAACAGAAAACGCCACATCCACTATCCAGTTTATTTTTAACAACATTACAAAAGATTGAACATTGAGTAATTTTATACACGTAGTTTATGAGGTTACTTCGTACATATAACGGGTCATAATTCATGAACGGCCTTCATTAAAAACTTGTTGTGATAAAGGGAAAATTAAAAAGTACGTCAAAGTATTTCTAAGTTATGCCTAACAAAGTTGAACCGAGAATTTTATTTTCATCTTAATAATTGTGGAGAAGAAAACTTTGCGGGAACTCGATATTCTTTTAAAATTGTCACTTAAATAGAGTTTAATATAATTTGTTTTAAAATATTAAAAGGACAAGCTTTTTCAAGTATAATATATGTGAGTTCCAAGTGGAAGGCTTAATTTAAGAAAACCGAGTTCCATTATTCACCTCTTCACACCACCATGAAATCAGCTCGATGGTATGATATTCTTGTATAATCCTCATTATTTTTCCTAAGTTTCATGTCGATATGACAATTATTAGAAGTAGGTTCGAGTATACTTCCACAAATTGAATACATAATTACAAAAGAAGCTAACAAAAGGATATCTGATTAGATGTATGATGTAGATTGCAATCAATAACGGGAGCAATGCAAATATAATAGTGTTAGCGGAAATCGAAAACATTTGTTGTAAATAAGAATCCAACATCCACCACTAATTAAGATTAGTACCTGGGCGACCGAGCTTCGCTCGGAATTCTTGAAAGATTGTATATTTTACATTAAGTGACTAAGTGTTACCGAGAAAGTTGTATAGATGTCGCGATAAGAACAATTTCCTTTTTAATTTGACTTAAAAATAATTTTACATTAAGTGACTAAGTGTTACTGAGACAGTTGTATAGATGTCGCGATTAAATTTTGCGTAGAATAATGCATAAGAAAAACGCATGAAAACTCGAAAACACGCGTTTTCCCAGACATGTGATTAATCTAGATCAATTTTTCGCCCCCGAAAGCCCCCATATACCAAATTTCAGCAAAATCGTTAGAGCCGTTTCCGAGATCGCCGGTATAAATAAATAAATAAATGAATGAATGAATGAATGAATGAATGAATGAATGAATGAATGAATGAATGAATGAATGAATGAATGAATGAATGAATGCATGAATGAATGAATGAATGAATGAATGAATGAATGAAAGAATGAATGAATGAATGAATGAATGAATGAATGAATGAATGAATGAATGAATGAATGAATGAATGAATGAATGGATAAATAAATAAATAAATAAATAAATAAATAAATAAATAAATAAATAAATAAATATATAAATATACAAGAATTGCTCGTTTAAATATATAAGATTATATACAGTGAGACAAATTTTTTAGGTAAGGTTTTTGTTAGATAGGCTAGAGCAAATGCCAATCACACTACAAACTGAGGATGTTTCAATTTCGATTGGTTAATTTTTAAGAAATTATGGACTGATACGCCGATGTGTAAGCGTTTCGCAAGGGGTTAAAGACTATTTATTATCCTTATTAGGACATGCCAGTCCCATCGTATCTTACTCTATAAATATTTGTATTAGCCATTAATATTTATCAGGGTTTTGTGATTATATTACATAAATTCAATGTTTCTTCAATGAACTTTCAATGCATAGTTAAATCATATTATTAATATAATTATTGACCTACAAAATTACTGAAAATAATATTTTTGGCCAGCACAGTCTAGTTTAACAATAGTATTGTTGAGTGACTTTGATTTATAAGACGAATAGTAAAATAACTCTTAAAAAATAGAATATAGTGACATATTCAAAATTTATGATAATATATCTTATAACACAAACCAAAATATTAAATATTAAATACGTCCAAGTAAGCTCCATACACGGCTGTATTCATATTCAGCCCTTTTTAACGTCCCACTGCTAGACACGGGCCTTTCTTCAATATGAGGGAATCAGCCCATAGTCCACCACGCTGGCCAAATGCGGGTTGGCGGACTTCACATGTGTTTCGAAAACTTGATAGGTTCTCTCAGACATACAGGTTTCCTCACAAAGTTTCCCTTCACCGTAAGAGAAATGGTCATTAAGTTAGAAGTCATTCGCACACGAAAATATTAAAAGTTTTAGTCCCGGAGTTGAACCCGTTTCGCTCGGTTTCCCAAGCGAGCGCGCTGCCAACGGGCTACCACTGCTTACATACACCGTTAATAAATTGAATTTTCCCTCATCCCATTTGCTAGTTTGTCAGGAGGCAAAGCGTGGGAAATCCAATAGTCACAACTTAGCCGTAGAAATTTCAGGAATCCTATCTGAGGTTTCGTATAGGATTGAATAAGAAATGTATACTCGACTTTGTGCATTTTAAATTTTCCTAGATCTCTACAGTTCCTTTATATAACAGATATAGATTTGCTAAAGAAAATCTAAGTGAACCAAATTCTTGAAAAATTGTCATTTCTTGGCGAATTGTTAATTATTCTCCACTATTTGAAAATAAGTATTTTTCATATATTTTTTTAGATATTCATGCTTATATTCTAAATGCTTCTTTATTCTCGTTCTCCCTCTGTCTTCTTCTCTCTTTTTTTTCTCTTCTTCTGAAGAAAATACTGTGAAGCTAAGTATTAACCTCTACGCTATCAATCTTAAACAAATATGTCACCAATAAATAAAATAAGCAAAAGATAAATAATAGTTATTAAAATTTCCCACGTTTTATTTTACGACAACAATATTCATGTAAATTACACTCAGTACATACTTTTACATTAAAAGGACTGTCACGTTTCTGCTCGGTTGAGTGTAAAATATTAACTCGCGCACCTTCCTGACTGTTAACTTATGTGTCTAATTTTTTACTTTTTCAACATAAAATATGAAATGATACGGAAATAATGTTAGATTTTACATTTTTAGAGTTATATATGGAAAGGGTGACAATCTACAGTTTCTAAAACCATTATAAGATTTTTTTTTAATAAAAAAAAAATATATTATTGTTTTTTTATAAGCTACAAATTCTAACCCCATGCTAAGAAATTTTTTTTCGCTCCACCCTAGTGTATATAGTAAACCCTTGGTGCACGATTCGTACCTGACCGATTCTTGATACTTTTTTTTTCGATCGAAACACTAGCCCTTTCCCCTGCAGCCCCACCGCATCCACCATCATACGGTGGCGGCCCCGTCCAGACCGCGGAAGGCGGTGAGGCCAGCACCGAGACACCAGCGCTCCCCTTCCACCGCGGTCCGCCCCTCTACCGGTTGCGGGCCTATTAACACAGTCCCGCAACCGGTCCCACCCCCCGTCCGATCACGGGATCGCCAAAGCGGTCCCGCCACCGGTGGCCGCATCATCGTGGCTTCGCAAACGGAAGCCTCGTCGAGCGGCCCCAATCCGCCCACCCAAGTGGCACCCTTCCCACGGCTGCAGAGGACAGGGAGAGCGGCAACGACACACCAACACTCCTCTTCCCCTGCAGCTCCACCGCGTCCGCCCCCCTCCTGTCCGATCGCAGGATCACCCAAGCAACCCCGCAACCAGTGGCCGCAACGCCGTCAGATGCAGCCACGACGAGAGCGAGGCCCCACACACACCACAAAATGTGGCACCCAAACCACCTACCGAAGTGGGTCCACACCACCAATCGCCGCAAGCGGCCCTATCCTCTGACGCCCCACGTTCGACGGCCCACGGTCAGGGCACCCACCACCATCCCCCCGTCAGTGGCCGCAACGCCGTCAGATGCAGCCACTAACGAGAGGCCCCAACTGGTCCACCGAAGTGGACACCCCTCTCCCCCGGGGACCGATTCTTGATACTATTTAATTACTTTGTAAGTATGAAAATAAATTATAAGTGCTAACAATAAAGTAAAAATGAGTTATAAGGGTTAAACAACAGAGCAATTAACGTTAAAAATTAGATTAAGTCTTACAAACGACGTGGAAAATTCATATTATATTATTATTGTAGGAACATTTTTAATTTTTAAAACACATTCACTATAAGACATATTGTAATATAAAGGCTAGAAGGGTTTATTAAAACTATAAAATTAATTTTAACTGTTAACTATTAAAAGTTATTTGGACCCCACTTGAGCGAAGGGACAGATGCAAATGAATAGAATATAATAAATTTCTCTATGTATCTGTCATATTATGTATTATTTTTAGTCATTGAATTTAAAAAAAAATGTAAGTCATGGAGGTGCTGGGATTTGAACCCAGGACTTTCAGCATGCGAAGCAGACACTCTACCACTGAGTTACACCCCCGATGAAGAGCAAATCAAATAAGGTTATTAGTTGGAGACAATAAAATTATATGTAGACTTGGTGTTACCCGAACTCATAATCTACATGTATAATGATTGTTAACTGTCGAAAGATTGTGTTTTGACAGTTTACAATCTTGCGAGATAAATTATAATCTAGCGGTATTTACAATTTTACTTTGATATATGTATATGTATAATAAAATTCTGAGTCGAATCTGTACATTATATATTTTTTAGAAAATATTATTGAAATAGCAATTATTATCGATACAGAGGCCGAATCTATAGTTTTTAGAATGTTTGTCTGTCTGTCTAGGAATACATCGCGAGAAAACCATTGGACAGATTTTGAGGAAATTTGGTATGATAATAGCTGGTTACCCCGGACAACATAATATAGGATACTCTTTACTACAGAAAAATATCTCATCTCAGAGAAATCTGTACATATAAACGTTAAAACGTAACTAGGACGAACCCGAGCGGAGTGAGGGTGAGTCGCTAGTGTTAACTGAAATCTAAAACAGTAACCTTTTTAAAGCGCTTTAAAACAATTTGTTTTTTCATATGGAAGTATATTTAATATTCTTTTTAGAAAAATATAAAAATATAAATCTGTGCGAATGGCTGCCAGCCTTTTTACTGGATGTTCATGTATAAAGAGACTATTTGCAACGCGGTCTTACGTCCACTGTATATTATTTTCTTATAGAAACTTTTTCGCTGACGGAGCCCGAAGTATTCCTGAGTAAATTTTATTTAGTAAAATTAGATGAAAAGGGCTGTTGTATTATATCTATTGTGTTTGTAATTAACTACCTTGATGGTCTAGTGGTTCTTAAATAATAAAAGGTATATACACATCTACACAATAAATAAAATTAAAGTGCCTGTTTGTAATGTCAAAATAACAGCTTTTTACTAAATGTATATTAAATTATATACGATACTTGTAAGTAAAACATAATTTTTTAAATTTTTGTCTGTCTGACTACTAGTTTTGATGTAGTTACGATTAAAAATGGTTATGGTATCTCCGAATTCATAAGGCTTAGAGGTTTATGAGTAAGACTATCAAGTAGCATTTTTTTTTGTTGATTCCGAATCTGCATATAAGTCATTTTTGACCAAATTATTAGTTACGGCCTTCTTTCTTATGACGGCAGAGTATAGATGGTCAATAGAGCCAAAGCGTGTTGAAATGGAGACTACGCTTAGGCAAAGTTAGGTAGGCTGACGACTTAAAAAGAGTGGCAAGTTTGGGATAGATGTGGGTTGCTTAAGATCGGAATGATTGATGTTCTATATTGATAGCAATAAACTAAAAAAGCTGATCTGATGAGGACAATAGAACTCTTGGTTAACTGTTAAAAAAAATTTCAAGTGTGGGCTCAATTGATTCATTTCGTTGTGACTTTTACAGTCGATCAAGAGGATTTTTTTTATTTTTAAACCTGGTAATTATTGTCCATAATGATATTTATAAGATTTAACCTTTTATATAACCCTTCTTTTATATCCTTTAAAAATATTTAATAATATGTCCTAAAACACGGTATTGGCAATAAAGTTATTGATTCCATCAACGCGTCAATTATTTACCGGTGGTAGGACTCTGTCAAGCCTGAGGAGTCCGACTGGATGGGTACCACCCCCTTATCTATTTCTGCCGCCAAGCAACAATGATTACATTGTTGTGTTCCGGTTTGAAGGATAAGGTAGCCAGCGCAATTACAGGCAAGAGGCATATCATCTTAGTCCTCACAGTGACAACGCACCTGCGGTTCTGCATTTTTGTTACCTAAAACCTAAGTGCATGAACTGTAGGTGTTATGGGCGACAGGTACTGCTTTCCATCAGGTGGTCTGTCTGCTCGTTTGTCACTGAATCTTATGAAAAAAAAAACTACAATTTAACAAAACTAAATCTAACAAACTAAAATTATTTTATAGTGTGAAGAAACCGTCTGTATTTTTTAAACATGAAACTGATTTGCATTATATCAGGATCCACGATAGAAATCACACCAATATTTCAAATGTAAAATTTTGTGTATGGGCTAGTGAGTATTTGTTATATTTCAAAATACAAATAACCTTATATCTTATATATCAATATATCATATTGACCACTACCGACATATATACAACGTAAGTCGTAGTGACGCGAATGGGTTAAAACTACTGTTAATACATAATAAATAATTTCATAGGTAGATATATAATCTATACTAATATTATAAAGCTAAAGAGTTTGTTTGTTTGTTTGGTTGAACGCGCTAATCTCAAGAACCATTAATCCAATATGAAAAATTTTTTTTTGCATTAGATAGACCGTTAACTAAGGAAGGCTATATATTATCCCGGAAAAATGTACGGTTCCCGTGGGATAGATTTGTTTTTGTCTAAGGACGAACCTAAAGCGAAGTGAGGGTGAGGCTAGTCGGTACGGCTGCACACCCGGAGGTCCTGAGTTCGAGATTCAGGTCGGGCCAAGTTTAGTTATTGAGTCTTCCTGTTAAGAAAGTTCCAGTAATAGCTCGGAGTATGGAAGTTGGCCGTGATTCATCTCCGTGCCTCGGAGAGCACGTAAAGCTATTTGTTTCTCACCGGTCGTGTCAAGTTATTGTCTCATCGGAATTTAAAAATAAAAGAAAATAGAGTTAGAGTTAAACACTAGAAATAAGGAAAAACTGGTAACGCCTAGCTTTCGCCTTCAAAAAGTGACTAAATTGTTTATGGGGCAAGGTGTACGCATGTATAATAGAATTCCACTATCGATTTTGAGCTTGACATTTGAACAATTTAAATCTAAAATTAAAAATGTATTAGTGAATAAGGCTTATTAATTATTATACAGTCACGGAATACTTCGTAGATATCAATGTGTGGAACTAATGTCTGATTGGGTCTCACGTAAGATAAATATATATTAATTATTGTATTATAATATTGTATACAATTATTATTTTAAAAGAGGTACTGTTGAGTTTCTCGCCGGCCCTTCTCTGCAGAACTGCCATCCGAGCCGGTGGTAGATTCCTCACGGACTGACTACACTGACATTTAATTTAAATTTAAAATGTAAAAGTTGACGATTCAAAAGTGCTTGTAAAAGTCTATTTGAATAAAGTATATTTTGATTTGATTTGAAGTACGTGCGTTTGTTTGCGCGTACACTTGTGCACTATAACATCTCCTGTACAGTTGGTCTTAGTGAGTTTGACCGCTATGGCCGAAATCGGTCAAGAGGGCATCAAGGTTACGTATAGCTATATCGTGTAGGTTAATTCATAACGAACTCCTACCTTTAATTGAACCTTAATTATCTGTTTTAGATATACACATGGCTATACTTGTTTATTGCTACTAATCACTTGAAATCAAGATTTGCTCTGGACCCATCTAATTATTTCTATGTTTATATTTCAATATATTAAATAAACAGCTAACTAAAAAACTTTATTAATTATAAAGGAGATTAAATGCCATAAATCAAATTAAGATGTACAAACATACGGACATGTCATATGTTTTTTTTTAAGTATGGCATTTTATTTTCATACATGAACGAATGACCTTAATGGGTGTTACGTTTTATTACCATTTCATACCTATATATCATTTTTCATGAATGGTACTATTTTCCTTTGGTTTCGGTTTTAATAATATAAAGAGCTTAAAAATATTTTTAAAATTATAATAATCGAGTAATGTTATGAGCAAACTATACATTATGTGACAAATACAAATATATCATAAATAATTCATCCTAAAGCAAATTACGTATATATTCCTGTATAATAAAAAAAAATTATGTAACGCTATATACTTAACGGTTTCCATTAAGTTACCATGTGTCAGAAATAAGTAACACCCAGAGAAGTTTAGTTTAGTTAGTAAGAACTAAATATTACCCAAATCCGTCCTACTATTTCGGCGTGAAGCAATAATACAAATATAAATATAAATATGTTGGGACATTAACACACAGCACCATCTAGTTCCATGGTAAGCTACGAGACTTGTGTTATGGATACCAGATAGTTGATACACTACACAAATATAACTTCAAATACATACAAATTATAAATATAAAACATTCGTGCTCATCACACAAATGAATGCCCCCAGTGAAACTCGAACCCGCGACCGCTGGCACAACAAGTAGGGCTGCTACAAACTGAGCCAAACGTCTGGTGAAGCCTTACATACACAAACTTTCGCATTTATAATAATGATGTAAGTATCATAAATTATAAAACAATTCATAAACTATCTAATATTAGGGTATTGTATGGAACAAATCAAATATGTTGTTGGGACATTAACACTCAGCACCATCTAGTTCCATGGTAAGCTACGAGGCTTGTGTTATGGATACCAGGTAGTTGATACACTACACATATATAACTTCAAATACATACAAATTATAAATATAAAACATTCGTGCTCATCACACAAATGAATGCCCTCAGTGAGAGTCGAACTCGCGACCGCTGGCACAACAAGTAGGGCTGCTACAAACTGAGCCAAACGTCTGGTGAAACCTTACATACACAAACTTTCGCATTTATAATAATGATGTAAGACATTGTTATCGATATAGAGGCCGAATCTATAGTTTTTAGAATTTTTGTCTGTCTGTCTGTTACCTCATCACAGAAAAACCATTGGAGGGATTTTAATGAGGATAAGTGATAAGTGGTTCCGCGTTAACATATAAGATACTTTTTACTGCGGAAAAATATCTCATCTCTAAGAAATCTATACTAAACGTTAAAACATAAGTAGGGACAAACCCGAGCGGAGCGAGAGTGAGTCGCTAGTAGAATATACTTCCTATATCCATAGTATAAATATATTAAAAGTACTTTCAAATAGTGAAATAACCAGAAAAACGACAATGCTTTTACCAATTTTATGAACTCTTAAAGTTTTTTAAGCCCGTTTTAAATGACGTTTATTCAGATTTAATATCAAACATAAGGTTTTAAAACTTTTCTTTTAATTAGTAGGTATTATTCAGAAACTCGCCATCCCTTTGAGATTTGACTCGCGTACCTCTTATTCTTACAATACGATGCTTTAAGTTAGTAATATTTCTAATTTTCCGTTTTATTAATCTAGTGTTGAACTTTTATGGTTTTAGATTAAGAGACCTGAATTCGAGTCCCGGATCGGGACAAGAATTATAATTTATTTATTTATATAAACACCGTATTGCACATTAAAATGATACAAAAAATACATTAACACAATAGAAAAGGATTCAAAATAAATTTAAAAAGCTGGAATGTGGAGAAAGTGTAAGTTACTTAATTCATTATATTTCAGCCAATTCACATACAACCTTAATGAATTATACACCTTAACCTTCCACATAAATCACTCCATCTATTGGTGAAAAGCGCATTAAAATCTGTTTTGTAGTTTTAGATTATACCGCGTTTAGACAGACAGACAGACAGACAGATGCGTTGGGACTTTATTTTATAATATGTAGTGACTAATTACATAGTACATTTATATTATTGGGGGTATTTTATAAAGAAATTCTCTGTAAGAGCCCGATAATGGGAAGTAAGCGGTATTTTATCCCCATGCAGGAAAGCACGTAAAGGCGTCGGTCCTGCACCTGATCCCTTACCAGGCGCGACAATTTTTTTTAAGTAAGATAGGCCGATGTGACCGAAATTGATCAAAAGGAATAATACTGTCTAATGAAACTAAAAACGAACTTTGTCTATACTAATATTATATAAAGGAAAGATTTGTATTTTTGTGTGTATGTTTGTAATGAATAAACTCAAAAACTACTGTGCCGATTTCAGAAATTCTTTCATCATTGGAAAGTTACATTCACCCTGAGTGACATAGGCTATATTTATTGCTAGTAAAGATTAGGGATCCTTACTGAAACTTAAGTAACGTAACCCAAGGTGTAAAAAAAGTGCCCTAAAACGTCATTCGTCGCATGCGCTGCGGAAGCGAGCGTGAGTCGTTAGTGTATTATAAATTAAGAAATATTTTATTTTATTTTAATAATACACTTGTTTTATAATTTTGTTTTAATATAAATGAGCACAAAGGGATTGAAAATAAGCGTTAGTTTAGCTTAATATTAAAGAGTATATAATATATTTGAGGCAGTGGTAGCTCAGTGGTGACCCGTTCGCTTGGGTAATCGAGTGAAGCGGGTTCAAGTCCCGGGACTAGCATCTCTGATATTTTCATGTACGAATCATTTTCAACATGATTACCGCTTGTCTTACGGTGAAAGAAAACATTGTGAGCAAACCTGCATGTCTGAGATGACCTAACACGTTTTGAAAAGACATGTGAAGTCTGATTCCCCTCGTATTGAAGGGAGGCCTCAGCAGTAAGACGTCAAAAAGGGCTGAATACTATAACATATTTTACCCAAAGACAAGGTAGAAAGTAATTGTGTAGATAGACGCTTTGCGGTCATGATTTTTATAAATAGATAGATAGCTAAGGGTTGGTAAGTTATATAGCTTTTTATCTTGATTCATTAAATCTCAATATTCATTCAAACTATTGAAAAAAAAAATGAAAAAAGGGAAGGATATAAAGAAAGTCAAACTGATAGTCTGGCTGAAACGAAGTGCTTGGCTGTGGTGGATGTGGGGTTATCCATATTTAGGTTATCAATATGTAGCTCCTAATTTCAAATAAGAACGTGAAAAAGTATCGTGAAGTAACAAATAAAAACGAGGCCTAGAACTAACAATGATATAATTAATATAATAATTTATCTACGATACGACTAATATACAAAGGCAGTGGTAGCCCAGTGGCAACGCGCTCGCTTGGGAAACCGAGTGAAGCAGGTTCAAATCCCGGGTCTCGCACCTCTGATAATACAATAAATTATCTAATCTGAAAATCGAAAACATCCAGCTTAATAAGCAAATATAATAGTTTTATAATAAAATTCTTTCTAGTACACACAGACAGATTGGTGCATATTTTTATATATATTAAAGGTATCCAAACACTCGTGTATCATGTTGTGTTATCTTTAAAATATATCCAGTTTTATTTATAAGCTCGGTATTGGCCGTGTCAGGGCTAATAAAATACCATAGTAAATTTTGACGACAGTTTATATGACTGAAATATAACTACTGGAATTGCACACTTTTTATGGCTTACAGATAACATCTTAATGTACTGAAAAATATATGGTGTAGAATTATTCAAAATATCTCTATCTTCTCTATCTAACCTGCAAGGGATAAAGAAATGTAAGTATTATAGTAAGTATGTACGTAAAAATAAACAATAAAAAAAATATTTTAATGTGAAAATTGATTATTTATTATGTTTCAAAAGATACAATTTTAAAGTTACATAAAGGGTCAAACCGACAGATGAAGGAACGGTGGTCACGTCGGCTTAATGATTGCCCTTCTAGACCCTCTGGATACGGATAACTAACACCTATAATTAATTAAAAAGCTAAATTTATTGTAAAGTTTTTACTACAAAATCTTTTAAATTTGTTTTCTCTAAATATTTTTATCGATTTTAAAAATGAAGTGTTCAAGCGGATGTAGACAAACACACGTGTGCTATTTATGCAATCAATATAATATACTCGTACATATATGTATGTACATGTTATGTTTCTTATCAGTATTACATTTATTAAATTACTACGAGGCAGTAGTAGTCCAGTGGTAACGTGCTCGCTTGGGAAACCGAGTGAGGCGTGGTGGACTATGGTATGATCCCCCTGCAGTGCCCAACAGTGGAACGTTAAAAAGGGCTAAATACAAAAAACCTTATAAAGATTTAAATATAACGGAAGGCGTAAAATTTGTGATAGGGTTAAGACCCTTTGGTGAAAGGGCTTAATAATTTAATATAATAGACATAAATAACTTAAAGAACAATATTAGCTTAGACTCAGTACAATAAAGACTCACCCATTAGGGCACCCAATGTCGCCGAGTCTTGAAGGCTCGGTTACACAAATAATAGATAAATGTTAGATTTTATTATTATTTTTATATTAAATTAAGTATTAAGCACCGAAAGAAATTAACATAAAAATAAACGTTTAGATTTATTAAACGCTATTAAAAATATTGTAAATAATAATCTAATATATAAATATCTCGTGTCGCGGTTTTTTTGGTATATTTCCCCATACAAACTTACATCGCCCTTTTCACCCCCTTAAGAGATGATTTCCGGGATAAAAACTATCCTATGTTCTTCCCAGGGTCTCAAACTATCGGTTCAGCAGATTAAGCGTGAAAACGTAACAGATAGACAGACATACAGAGTTACTTTCGCATTTATATATTAGTATGGATAACAAGTACCTACAATAAAAGCTTACTTGGCTTTGGCAAGAAAAAGCTTGATTAACGTTCACGGTAAATCATATCTGTCTTAGTAAGATATTAAACGTAGAATAATAAATTAAAATTAAACGATGCCGCTGGCCTCAACGATCCGGTAATGAGAAATCGAGTTAACTCCGCTACATTGAAAACATTATTTGGCGGCAACGAATTTAAAAACAAGATGACATTTTCTTTGAAATAAGTTCCTTAGCACAGTGAAATATTTCTACTATACAAGTTTTTTTTAGGTTCTGTTCCTTAATAATATCATGGGTTAAGTTTATCAACCGACATTTTTAAAAGGAGGATGTTCTGGGTTATTATTTTGGTAGGTGTACTGTTAGCAATAGATTGACTATTTTATATTGATTTGACGACACATTTAGCTCAGTTTATAGTGATCTTACTTGCTGTGCCAGCAGTCGCGGGTTCGAGTCCCGCTGGGGGTATTCATTTATGTGATGAGCACGAACGTTTATACTCCAGTCATGGGTGTTTGTGTTTATAATATGTATGTATTTAACCTGTCGAGAGCCGCGGGCACACTGGTGTTTTTTTTTTTTTTTTTTATGAGATTCAGTGACAAACGAGCAGACAGACTACCTGATGGAAAGCAGTACCTGTCGCCCATACCACCTACGGTTCTTGCACTTAGGTTTTAAGTAACAAAAATGCAGAACCACAGGTGCGTTGTCACTGTGAGGACTAAGATGATATGCCTCTTGCCTGTAATTGCGCTGGCTACCTTATCCTTCAAACCGGAACACAACAATGCAATTATTGTTGCTTGGCGGCAGAAATAGATAAGGGGGTGGTACCCATCCAGTCGGACTCCTCAGGCTTGATAGAGTCCTACCACCGGTAACAATTGATTTCTTAGAAATTACCCACGAGGTGTTAAAGTTATATATGTGGAATGTATTAGCTATCTGGTATCCATAACACCAGCCTCGTAGCTTACTATGGAACTAGGTGGTGCTGTGTGTTAATCTCCTAACATATTTATTTATAATTTATTTATTTACAGCAATCAATCATAAGACTCAGTTTTTCAAAACAATCGGGAATTAAAAAATAATAATAAATTCTGTATAAAATTCGAAAAGATATTTTATTTAAAACTTATTATATTATGTTAGTAAAAATTATAATTATGAAATATTTCAATATAGTGCGCGCTCACAGGAGCACATGCCTAAAATCTGATTGTTTTACTTCCCTTTAGTATTTTATTTCGACCTTTAATGTGTTTAGGTTTGCTTTGTTAAATTAAAATTATGAATTTTCGGTTAGTCTTGATTGCTGTTTTACATTTTTAACATGTTTTATTTAAAAATCAGCTTTACATATATATTATAGCGTGAAGTGATAAATATTATTCTGTTGTAATTATATTTTGAAACTAGTGACTCACCCTCGCTCCGTTCGGTTTCGTCCCTAGTTATGTTTTAACGTTTTGCTCAGAGATGAAATATTTTCCCGCAGTAAAAAGTATTCTACATGTTGACCTGGAGCTAGCTGGTTAAGCTATCATCATACCAAATTTCATCAAAATCTATACAGTGGTTTTTTGTGACGCGGTCACAGACAGACAGACAGACGATCAAAAATTCTAAAAACTATAGATTCGGTATCTATATTCAATAAGATTTCCCAAGAAATATTTAATGTATTTCAATAAGATTTTCCAAAAAATATTTAATACAGATTTAGCTTACTTGGCTTCACAGATTCGGCTTAGTTAGAAGTTTATTATAGGTGTATACTTAAGTTGACGAAAATGATTTAAGATGCTTCAAATGCAAATATAGATTGAAAAAGGCTGGAGTTACGCATTTAAAAATAAATACGTGTCCCTAAGTGTCTAACAGTAGCCTATGTACCTATGTCCAGGTTATCGTCGTAGTCTATTCATATACTATTTTTTTACCAAAATGTTTCATCCAAAACCTCTACATCAATACATCTAGCCATTTCAGCGTGAAAAAGTAACAATCATACACACTTACACGCCCAATCACATAAATACTTAAGCATTTTAATTATAATAGTCTGGTGATAAAAAAAAAACATGTCATGTACATGTATAGTATGGGAAGAAAATATGTCATGTATTATATTTGAAGTAAATTAATAGTATAATAAGTATATATATATATATATATATACTTATTATACTATTGTATATATATATATATATATATATATATATATATATATATATAATACTTGAGATGTGAATTTCTTGACCGAAAAACTCATTATACTTGGCCCGACTCGGAACTCGAAGCCAATACCTCCGGATTTGCAAAATATAAAATTTACACCACTAGCTTATGGTAAAACAAAGCAGGATTTATTTAAATTAACATACTTTCACAGTACTAGCAGATACTCTTAGAAATCGGATCGCATCTGATAGCTTATTATAAAATAATAACATGCAAACACCATCGAGCTCCAAAGCCTCTAATAAATAATAATCTAATCAAAGGTAACGGAACCATTCATTAAAACTTGATCGACAAGGGTGGATAATTTTATTTACCAACTTAGCAGTGGGGGTACGTCTCGGTATATATAGAAAATATGTGTAGTTCAAAAAGGTTCTAAATATAAAGGAAATTTATACAATAATGAATCTTATTGATGGAAGACAGGACGGTTTTTCGATTGATACACAGATTTGGCATCTTTTTATATATAGAGTAATATAAAACCCGTGTCATGTGTGGTTTCTGAAAAATTTCATTAAGCTCGAGATAAGATTAGCCCAGCGGGATTCTACTTATTGATCTTTTCTTTTATTCGATTAGTCTAGAAGCCTTTTTACAATGTGTTTCTGAAGGTGAGGTCTATTTTATATATATTTATGTAAATAAATAGTTTTGTCCGCGGTTCCGCTCGTATCGCACGTTGGTAAAAAGTAGATTACATTGATACGGAGTATTATGTCTATCATGTCAAATTGTCAAGTCTAAACTGTTACTTAGATGAGCCAGAAGAAGTAACAATTATAATCATTTATTTAATTAAAACTTTGGTATTTATACTATGTACAAGCAGCTCACCCTCGCTTCACTTGGGTTCGTCTCTAGTCAAACAAAAACAAATCTATTTAAAGATTTAGAGAAAATAAAATTTAAAGCAAAAAATATATATTTGAGCATTGCAAACTTGACAATACACACATTTTACAATATTAAAACATTTTTTGTTTACATACAGCAGTAAGGAAAGGGTAAAAAGGGAAAGAAGAAAGCTTAACTTTAATCCCGAACTTACTTATATCCTTCCTATAATAGTGCTATTCCTGAGTTTTTTTAAGTTGTAATCCTTTGTCCTTGTAGTTTTTTTTTTCATTTATCTTTATCAAAAACTTATCCATTTCTTTTTTGACCTTCCTTATACTAGCTGAAAAAGTTACAAAAGAAGATGCAAGCAGCTGCTGCTGCTGCCGAAAAGAAAGGAGGAAAGAAATGAAATTATTCATTAAATTTATAATAAAACCGTACATTTTCCCGGGATAAAAATTAGCCTATTTGTTATTCTGATGTATGGACTATATTAATGTAAAGTTTTATTAAAATCCAATGAGTCGTTTTTGTGTACTAACGTGCATAAATTACTTTATTTTTTTTAAGTATCCCACGGAAACACTTTAGTTTACCGGGATGACAAGTATCTAAAACGTTGACCAGGAATGTAAGATACCACCATACAAAATTTCATTTAAATCGGTCTAACAGTTTCGGAGATTAGTCCGTACAAACAAACGAAAAGACGAGCAGACAGAGAAACAAAAACTTTGAAAAAAATCTGGATTTGTTTTATTTCTCTTCGTACATCCCCCTGACTCGGTTTTTAGCACTTTATTTCTACGTACAGACATTCGTTACAGTTTTATTATATATATAAATATTATATATATTATACACAACGTGAAATGAGCAAAAATTGGCAAAGAGAAAAGAACACGTTCCTGGTATTGATATACCGAATTTTCATATTTAAATTGTTTTTATAATATACTTGCGATACGTTTTAAGGGTTTGACCCGGATAACCAGCTATCGTCAAACCGAATTTCATCAAAATCTGTCCAGTGGTTTTCTCGAGATGCATTCCCAGACAGACAGAAAGACACACAAAAATTCTAAAAACTATAGATTCGGCCTCTGTATCGATAATAATGATTATTTTAATAATATTTTCCAAAAAATATATAATGTACAAATTCGACTCAGTAGAATTTTATTATTTGTGTAGATTTTATACGTCTTTGGGTATTTCTATCTGTCATATCAAAGGAAAATCCAAAAGGCTTGTAATGTTCAACTCAAGGGCTTTTAGCGTAATAAAGGGATTCTGATTTTGAAGTTGTTTGTAACTGTTTCACGCTGAAAAAGCTTGACAAATTTGATGAAACATACCATACCTATATCTCTACGTTAATTAGACTCACAGTTGATCAATTTTAGTTTTTATATAATCAAATAAAAAAACTCTCTTGTGATCATGATTGCTGTAAAGCGTTCGAAACGTCGGGAATCGAAAATCAAATAAAATCCGCAAAAATTATTTTAACTATACAGATAAATAAAATTGGAGTGTCTGTAATATTAAAATAATCGCCTTTTACTAAATGCATATGGATGTATACACGGTACATATACCAAAACAACATTTTTTAAAATTTTTGTCTATCTGTCTGTCTGTTTTTCCGGCTAATCTCCGAAACAGCTGGACCGATTTTGACGGGACTTTAACTGGCAGATAGCTACTGTTATAAGGAGTAACTTAGGCTACTTTTATTTTAGAAAAAGAATCAGGGTTCCGCGAAAAAAAAATAAAACCCATGAAATTGTGAACAAAATCCGCGTACGGCGTACGCAATAACGTACGTACGTAACGTAAATCGCTATATAATTTAGATAAATATCTTAGAAGTAGCAAGCTACTATTTATATATAAACATAGCTAAACGTGAAAACGTACCTAGACACGAACGCGAGCGAAGCGAGCGTGAGTTGCTAGTTTTTATGTAAAATGGCAAAGCAAAAGGCTACTTTTATTTTAGAAAAAGAATCAGGGTTCTGAGAAAAAAATTAAAACCCATGAAATTGTGAACAAAATCCGCGTACCGCGTACGCACCCGAGCGGAGCGAGGGTAAATTAGCTATATAATTTAAATGAATATCTTAGGAGTAGCAAGCTACTATTTATGTATAAACATAGCTAACCGCATAAACGTACCTAGGGACGTCGTTAGCTTAAAATAAAATAAAAACTATCAGGAAAATTGAGCAGTTGTGTAATTCATTTTCGCGTACTTAACTTCGATGTTCATTGCTTCTTTTCTGTAATTTTTTGACATTTCCCACTTTCTAAAACCGTTTTTCCGAGACTGCTTTATTTCTTTTTCACAAAAAATTATCTTTCAGCATGAAAGATAACTGCATCTTTCAGCATGAAGGATAACCTGCACTGTGCTTACTTAAACATTAAGAATTAGATAGACTATTTGGAGATATCTTCCTACACCAAAACGTATTACTTAAAAAGCTTACTTCTTTATCATTTAAATGTATATATACGCATTAATTGTTGTCTGCAGGAAACAAAAGATCTTGACGTAATAGGCGGTACCTATCAAACACATGCTTCAATGCGCTTTGACGCTCATGTTGCTTTTGTTAGATATAATTGACGGCGTTTTGGCGCAGTGACAGACAGCATTGTCTACTAAAAGTGAAATGGATCAATGTTTTCATACTTTTTAATCAAATGTAAGTTAATTTATAGTAATAGTAATTGGAATCTTTACTTTATTTTTCCTCAGTTCATTACTTAAAGGAAAATTACAAAGACTCGCAAGAAGAAAATCTTGTAATGTGACAAAATTCTGATTTTTCATCGGCTGAATGAAATGGAAATAGCTTTCTTTATCAAAGATTGTACGATCACCACTAATACTACTAGATACATAATCTACGCCTGAAAGTAACTATCAACGATTGCAAAATTGAAGAATTAGCATACAATATTTCTTTCTTGTATTGTATTGTATACGAAAGTATGTGAAATGTAAATGTCATGTCTTAAAGATATTTAATACTAATAATAAATATTACAATACAATTAATAGCATAATATATTACTTAACTTGATATCTATAGTATCAATAAAACCAATAATAAGAGCTACTAATCTATTTTTCATGTGTAAATGAAATGTAATTCAAACATCAATCAAATACAATATAATTTATAAGTACACTTCATAAGACATCTTCCATCTTGCCAATTTCCTTTTGGCACCGAACATTCTTTCAACTCCATTAAATCGCACAACAACTTCAATATATTTCTTAAGCTATTAACTTTCTTCCGGAATCGTCCGACTATTTTGTTTTGTGTAACGTGGTATCTAAATCACTGGAATAGGGACATGTGGGTTTCCTTATTGCATGAGAAGGCACCAATTTACTGTCGCGTAACTTTGGGCATTTAGAGCGTTTTATGATGTTATAAGAGCATAATAGTGAACGCTGAGAACGAACTCACTGGCGTATTTCTTGCAAAACTAATAAAATAGTTTTATTTGGATTATAACTAATTTAATTTTTATTCCAGCTATTTTTCTTGTATGGTAATTAGAATATTTTTTGATGCACTGTCTACATCACTATATAAGATATAGTGATTTAGAGTGTGCATCATGAAACTATAGGATTACATGTTACACTTCATCTAAACTAGATCAGGAGAAACACCTGTTTGGTCAACACAAACATCCGCTCGTACGCACAGTACGAGACAATGAATGTCCTTTCTATATAAATCGTTTCAACTCTGCACAGATTCAATAATGTTACAAATCACTCATTCTACTCTGTTATTTTTTATATTTTCATGAAAAGAAATAAGAAATAACTTACAACATTCTTACTTGCTTTTGGTACCAGCTAGCGAAAATTCCGTTTAAATAAGGTATTCTTTACCCCATATACTTTTTCCTGAAGAAAAAATCACTCTTCTCAAATTCCCTATCCAACAGTGGCAATCTCATAAAAATCGGTCCAGGTATTCTGAAGATCTGGTAGGTCAGACAGAACAGATTGACAAAAAAAATCTTTGGGTTTTGATAGAGTGTCGTCAATATTACGGTGGCAGCTGACATTTCAATTTCATAAATAGATTGTAAGTGCGTATAATTACTTTATATCATAACCAAGATAAGCTAAGAAATAAAACTAATAACGGACTAAAACGACTTCAACTTCCAAGTTAGAAAATGTTGATATTTGCTCAAAAACCTTATAATACACATTTGTCCACTTTTTCTACGATTCTTCCGAAACTTGGGAATGGAATGAAAACACAAGTTTGTTTATTTTCTTTATACATTTTATAAGAAACTTTTAGCGAGATATTGTTGAGGAGGGACTGTGGAAAATATTCTGTTTGTGATATCAGAATTTTAGCTCAGATATACTTTTATTTATGAAAAACTTGGATTATTGCTAAAATTGTGCTGTTATAAAAGTTTCATATAACTTTTTTTTAACTTGTAATTTAACCTTACTTCGCTCGGGTACATCCTTAGGGGCATTTTGCGACTTCATACTAAAACCTTCGGCTTTCATTAATATATAAAAATACAATATAATAATAATTGCCTCAAAATACATGCAATATGTATTTTTAAGCAATTTTTAATACAAACAGGTGCCTATCCATAGATACATTAGTCCTGGCCATAGTCTGTGTTTTACATTTCATTCAAAATCGCTCAGTTTGAAGTTCAGCGTGAAAGAGTAATAAACATACAGACATAATAAATAAACATTAGTTTTAAGAACAGCTCTGATATAGGGTATATTATAGGGTATATTATACTATATAATTTTCTTAATTTAAGTTTTTAATCCAGTAAGTCATAGCCCTACTTTTAATAACACAAAAGGTGATAATATGCAAGGTGAAATGTAATCCCCAATTCTCTTAGATGTTCCTAAAATTATTTCGCACTTTGAATCTGTGAACCCTTCGACCGCGAAAGCCAACATCAAAACCGACTGACGATTAAAATGACTATTGTGGTCATCGACCACTAAAATTAAAGCTCGTAATAAAATACTAAAACAATAATTAATTACTTAGGTCTTTTATAACTAGCGACTCACCCTCGCCTCGCTCGGGTTCGTCTCTTGGTTGCTTCTCAAAACAAAATTAATTAATTAATTTGGTTTTAATTTTATTTCGTGAGACCCTATTTTTTTCTGTAATAAAAGTAGCCTAAGTTACTCCTTATTACATCAGCTATCTGCCAGTGAAAGTCCAGACAAAATCGGTTTAGCCATTTCAGAGATTAGCCGGAACAAAAATTGTAAAAAATGTTGTTTTGGTACATGTACCGTGTATACATCCATATGCATTAAGTAAAAAGCGGTTATTTTAATATTACAAACAGACACTCCAATTTTATTTATCTGTATATAAATGAAATGTTCGTGAACATCGAAGATAGTATTATATGTAATACTATATACTCTATAAGTCTTAAAGAATGATAAATTTTCAACCAACTTCTTAAAAAAGGAGGAGGTTCTCAATTCTGCCGTATTTTTTATAATTATTTTTTAGCAGAATTATCTAGCTTTTGTACAAATAAAGAGGATTTAACGTTCAATTATTTGACTTATGCGGTTTCAATTTTTTTTTTAAGAAAGCTGGCAGGACTAAAATCTATTTTGTATTGCCTACTAAAATACACATACTTTCTTTCCTGCAAGTAGCAAATTATTACGTGTATTTTTTTGGTTTGGTTAAAATGAAATCTGGAATATTAAATCAGTGATAGAAAAAACTGCTAAAACGTCTCAATTTGAACAGATCTTTAATTTAAGCTGGTTGATGACTGATGATTTTAATTAACATCCTGATATAGCGTTTTATACGTATGGACGACTATCTTTATGTTTAACAAGTCGGGTTGTATCAGCGGATTTAATTTCGACAGGAACTAAGCCAGCCCTATGAACAAACAACCTTCTGTAAATGCAGAGTGTAGCGATTAATTAATTATTTCGTATAGCCGTGTTAAGTTTGATTCATACTTACTAACTATGATGCTTTACAAAAAACTTAAAAATGTTTTAAATGTGATATGTACATTGTACATATTAAACAGCTAAAGAAATATATTTTGTTTGTTTCAACGCGCTAATAACAGGAACTGTGAGTACCAGTCCGATGTTAAAAAATCATTTTTTGCAACTTATAGCCTACAAAAAAACAAAAACAAATCTAACCCACGGGATCCGTACATTTTTCCGAAATAAAATGTATTATCAGATGTATGAGCTATATTATTGTAAAGTTTCATTAAAATCTATTCAGTAGTTTTTGCGTGAAAGAGTAACAAACATCCATACATCCAGACATCCAGACATCCATACATCCTCACAAACTTTCGCATTTATAATATTAGTAGAACATACATACTGAAGATAGTTACGCGGGCATAGCTGCAAGCTAACGTTAGCATGTAATACAATTGCGATAAAGTGTGATTCATATATTATTTTAAAAATACATAAATAAACGTTAGTTGTTTACCGGTGGTAGGACTCTGTCAAGCCTGAGGAGTCCGACTGGATGGGTACCACCCCCTTATCTATTTCTGCCGCCAAGCAACAATGATTGCATTGTTGTGATCCGGTATGAAGGATAAGGTAGCCAGCGCAATTACAAGCAAGAGGCATATCATCTTAGTCCTCACAGTGATAACGTACCGGCGGTTCTGCAGTTTTGTTACATAAAACTTAAGTGCATGAACCGTAGGTGTTATGGGCGACAGGTATCGCTTTCTATCAGGTGGACTGTCTGCTCGTTTATCACTGAGTGCCATAAAAAAAGGCTAAAATATTGAGTTATAATTTTAAAAAAATGAGTTAAATAACAATGTAACAATAACGTGAATAAAACAACTATTTATACGAAAGAAGATATTAAACCACTAGTATTAATTTTACAATTTAAAACCATAATAATATATTAAGTTAAATTTACTAAAGTGGATGATAAAACATTATTTTTATCTAGTGCATCTAAAACGCTCTCAAAGTCCCCGAGGGAGGAGTCACTGAACTCTGTAAAAGCCTTGTCTCTTATACTTACCCAATGAAATTCTCTACGGAAGTCACAATAAAAGTTTTAAAATTACAATTTATGTAGCGATATAGTAACCATAATATGGCGAATTTTCAGTGTTTTTAATTTAAAAGTTTTATTAAGTCCTACTTACATGTTTGATTTTTTATCAATTCAGATAGACTAGCGATACACCCTTGCTCCGCTAGGGTTCGTCCCTACATACGTTTTAACGTTTAGTATAGATTTCTTTGAGATGAGAAATTTTCCCGCGGTAAAAGGTATCCTATATATTGACCCGGATAACCAGCTATTATCATGGCAAATTTCATCAAAATTCTTCCAGTGATTTCTCCGTGATGCGGTCACAGACAGACAGACGGACAAAGATTATAAAAACTATAAATTCGGCCTCTGTATCGATAAAATAATGACTATTTCAAGAGAAATAGAACAAATTCAGATTTTTTTTAATTTTTCATTTCTCTGTCTGTTTGTCTGTTTATACGGGCTAATCTCCGAAACTGTTGGATAGTTAAAAAAACTATTGTAACTTACATAGCTTACTTTACAAAAACTACTGAATGTATTTTAATGAAACTTTACAATAATATTACTTATACATCAGAATAAAAAATAGGCTACTTTTTATCCCAGAAAAATGTACCGTTCCCGTGGGATAGATTTACTTTTGTTTGTCTAAAGGCGAACCCGAGCGAAGCGAGGGTGAGCCGCTAGTATATGCATAATAGGCCAATATAACACAAGGCTATTTCATTATTGATAAAAAATATATCAGGCGAGTGAAACTGCAGGTAAAAACTAAAAAAACTAGTATCAAAAGTATACAAATCGACAGACAAATTTTGGATTAATAGTATATTGTTGAAATGATCGAACAAATCATTCCTAACGCTGTCTGGTCGTGAACCCTTTGCATTGTGACGATAACGAGGGGTCACACAAAAGCTCTCTTAGTTTCCTCAGACCTTTACTTTTTAGTCCTTCCACATTGGCCCTGTTAACAAAAAGTGATTTTGATTGTTCAATTTTCCTCATGTATCATGTAACAAAAGTTGTTATATCTATTCTACGAGTACGCATTTACTGGGCGCTTACACAAGATATAATTATGCAATACTTGAAGAATTGAAATTTTAAAAATTATATGAAATGACAAAATTAAATGTTTAAATTTTAATTATAACGTTTGATTCCCCATATTGATACTTTAATTCTTAAGTTGGCAAACACCCTTTCAGTGCACTTTTCAGGGGGCACTAAAACCGTTATTATTTCAATAATATTATGAAATCGGAAAAAAATAGAATATACTGGACCGCAAAGAAAAAGGTTCTGTTAGAAATTTTCAATATCTTTAAAAGTACCTGACCTAGCTTTATAAAATAAAGACTAAATTAGAGAATATTTAATGCCACATAAAATAATATATAAAACCTTATTATTTATTTTTGATAATTGTATAAAAATATTTTACATTTATTAAAAATAAAAAGCTTGATTTCATTATTTTTTTTCATTTAAGCACATTAAAATATTATTTAATTCAGTCTTTATTTCATAAAGCTAGATCAGGTACTTTTTGAAGATATTGAAGATTTTTTAACCGATCCTTTTTCTTTGCGGTCTGGTGTATTATAAGATATAGATTTAGTAGAAACATATCTTCGCTCGTCGAATGCGTTATATTTTACCCTGGCTCAGTAGTAATTTAAATACATGAATATTTTAATGTTCAAGTTAGTTAAGTAAAACAACGGTAAATTACGAAAGCAACTTATGACGGAAACCACTACAAATTCAAACTCAAACCCGAACTAAATTACTATATTAGAGTGTAAAATGAAAATACTGGCTAAACTCTCGAGTAAAACTACTTTTTAAACTGCTCCATTCGTACATTATACAATAATCGTTGTATGGTTATGGTTATACTAATGCTTAGGCTAAATGTAAACGAATGACTTTATGGATCATACTTATTGACAGTGGTAGCCCAGTGGTAACCAGTTCGCTTGGGAACTCGAGTTAAGTAAATTCAAATTCCAGGTCTCGCATCTTTGATATCATCACGTGAGAATCATTGTCTAACATGATTACCACTTGTCTTGAAGGGAGGTCCTTGCCCAGTAGTGGTAGTAATACAATAACTATTGAGTTTAGACCACCACACTGGCCAAGTTGGCAGATTTCCTATAACTGATTATAATAATAAATAATATCCTTTCATTTTTACCGGTGGTAGGACTCTGTCAAGCCTGAGGAGTCCGACTGGATGGGTACCACCCCCTTATCTATTTCTGCCGCCAAGCAACAATGATTGCATTGTTGTGTTCCGGTTTGAAGGATAAGGTAGCCAGCGCAATTACAGGCAAGAGGCATAACATCTTAGTCCTCACAGTGATAACGCACCTGCGGCTCTGTATTTTTGTTACCTAAAACCTAAGTGCATGAACTGTAGGTGTTATGGGCGACAAGTACTGCTTTCCATCAGGTGGTCTGTCTGCTCGTTTGTCACTGAATCTTATAAAAAAAAAAAAAAAAAAAATCCTCCTTACCACGATTTTGGCCACGGCGGCCAATTTAACTGAAACTAGCTAATGGTACAGAAGATATTATAGTGCACAAGTATGCCCGCAAACACAATTGCACATCTTTTCACTCTTATTCATCACGGCCGGGAAGAGATCAGGCGCAGGTCCGACAGCTTTACGTGGTATCCGACGCATGGAAATTAAACATCACCAATTCTCAATTTCTGGCTGTTACTGAGAATTTATTGACAGAAATACCCGGTAACTAAACTTCGCTTGACCCGGTACTCGAACCTAGGACCTCTCAACCTGCGGCCGTACATGCTTTGTATGTTAACAGAGGCATAAACTTTTGTTACATCTTATCAGACATGCAGATTTCCTTACGATGTATTCTTTCACGCAATTTGCAATTGGTAATCAAATTGAAAATCATGGATCAACAAAAACTTTTTTGATCAATATTAAAAAAAAATCACACATGAACAACACTTTATTACAGTTGGCGCCTGAAATTCGCGGTGTATATGAAATATTATTACGGCACCAGATCGTTGAAATTATTTATTTTTACTATTTTATTATGTAAACAAACAATTACGCTAACACTGTACAATATCATCTACTAATTCTTAGAAGTGCTACGTTTTGCGCTACTTTTACCATACTTCCCAATTTAGCCTTTGATATAAAACACCTATAAAATACCTCGCTCGACAGAAAGAACTCGTTCCGAAATCTTTTATGCGAACGTCGATCGGTCGATCTTATACGTGGACTATTCAATCACATACCGATTCCTTTACGTTATATTGTGTGAAAAGTATAGTGGATGCGATATTTCTTTGTACTCAATACTAGCTCGACACCTGATCGCTAGCGTGAGAGGGGAAAAGATGGCCAATTATTTTTAATACTATAAAATGTAAAACATTTTATATAAAACATGTTATATAATTGTTACAGAGTAAAGTTATACATATAATAAAAATGTAACTGATCACTGTCTGTACACGGAAAATATTTGGGAAAATCTATTACCGGGGGTCTTTATTAACGCAGTAAAACTCAAAACAATTTTATAAAATTTTTGTCTATTTTTTCTGTGTGTTTGTGTACACATATCTCAGAAACGACTTAACCGATTTGGGTGTGGTTCCCCCTAAGATATTGTGTCCTCAATGAACATTTAGTATTTGTTTTATTTCAATAGGTTCATAACTAAAAAGTTATGTTAATTTAAAGGGGTGAGGATAAGTCACTAATCTATACTTCGATACTAATATTATAAAGCTGAAGAGCTTGTTTGTTTGGTTGAACGCGCTAATCTCAGGAACTACTAATACGATTTGAAAATTTCTTTTTGCATTAGATAGCCTGTTAACTGAGGAAGGCTATAGGCTATAAATCATCCCGGGAAAATATACGGTTCCCGTACAAAAACACACCTATCCAGATTTGCTTTTGTCTAGGGACGAACCCGAAGCGAAGCGAGGGTGAGTCGCTAGTATCAAAATAAAAAGTAAACTAAACCACAGCGTATAGCATGCTATTACTAAAAAAATTATAACGTATAATTTCATAAAATTCTTCTATATATAATGTAACAGTCGTTTTCGTAACATGTATAACAAAGTTGCTGTCACATTTGGTAACTTTGTAATCATTTTATTAGCTTTTAAGGGTAGAATATTAATCCCGAGCAAGTATAAAAGACAAGGCTTTTACTGAGTTCAGTGGACGTCACCCTTGGGAGTTGTCGCGTACATTCTCTTATGTTATATAAAATGATGCTTCTCAGTGAGATTTGTGAAAACATATACTTACAATTTACAGCTAAAATGTAGCTCAATATTAACTTATGCTATATGAGTATGGATTAATTATTATGCATTCAATATTCACTGTTAGTATTATTATTCGAATTTATCTTAATCTATAAATATCAAAAAAAAAAAGATTCTTTCTCAGTAATTAAAAAAAATAGTAATTAAAAAGTATAATTTTTACACGTTTTTAAATTTCCTTTATATATGGGAGGAATCAAATGAAATGAAAAACATCTTAAATCGAGGCAACAGTCAAAAATAGGTTGGAATTCCAAGATTTGATTAGATACTCGTAGTGTCAAGTGAAGTTATAAAAGGGCGTTAAAAAATGTACAACGTATCTATATCAATTGGCCCTGAAGATTCAAGGACAGTTACAACTCTTTATTTTACTTGGTCTAATACAATTTTGCCTCTTTTTACTATTTAGGTCTAAAAAAACATTAAGCTTAATAAGTTTCAGTTAAATAATATGTACGTCGATAGATTATTTACTTACATATATGTAGTAAATCCGAGTGGTGCTAGTTTAAATTCCGGTTCTTGCACCTATTATATTTTCAGTACCTGGGCGACCGAGCTTCGCTCGGAGTTCTTGAAAGATTGTATATTTTACATTAAGTGACTAAGTGTTACCGAGAAAGTTGTATAGATGTCGCGATAAGAACAATTTTCTTTTTAATTTGGCTTAAAAATAATTTTACATTAAGTGACTAAGTGTTACTGAGACAGTTGTATAGATGTCGCGATTAAATTTTGCGTAGAATAATGCATAAGAAAAACGCATGAAAACTCGAAAACACGCGTTTTCCCAGACATGTGACTAATCTAGATCAATTTTTCGTCCCCGAAAGCCCCCATATACCAAATTTCAGCAAAATCGTTAGAGCCGTTTCCGAGATCACCGGTATAAATAAATAAATAAATAAATAAATAAAGATATAAATATATAAGAATTGCTCGTTTAAATATATACATTTCCAACATGATTATCACTTATCTTGCAGCGAAGGAAAACATCGTAAGAAATGCATGTCTGAGAGAAATTAGCAAGTTTTCGAAAGACATGTGAAGTACGCCAACTTGAACTTAGCTAGCGTATTGGCTGTGGCCTGATCTCCCTTAGGGTTAAAAAGTGCTAAATGCAATATAATGTAGTATACACTTTATTGCACTTATTAAACATAATATAGACATTACATATTAAAGGACAAAGGCAAAATTTATTAATTTTTCAAGGTTTTATAAAGATTCTCATTAGTACCCTAATTTTAAAAGGTTGACTAATTTTAGTCGCATTATATTTGTTTCATTTTAAACAGTGTAGATGATAGTATAAATTTTTTAGACTACATTAAACAGCAGGAATGTGCATCAGAGCAAAGTATTCACCTGCATGGTAACACAAAATAAAGGTAGCTGTTATATGCACAGAGCTAATGGAATGTTAAACTAATATTTTAAACTAGCGGCTCACCCTCGCTTCGCTCTTGTTCGCCTCTAGACAAAGAAAAACTATCCCACGGGAATCGTACGTCGTTTTTATCTCGGAAAAATCCGAGATAAAAACGTAGCCTATTTGTTATTCTGTTGCGTGAACTATATTATTGTACAGTTTCATTAAAATCCGATCAGTAGTTTTTGTGCACTAAGCTGTATAAGTTAATATAGTTTTTTAACTACCCCGTGAGTTCCCGTGGGAACTCTTTAATTTTCCGGGATAAAAAGTATCTTCAATGTTGACTGGGAACATAAGATACCAACATGCAAAATTTCATTAAAATCGGTCTTACGCTTTCGGAGATTATCCCGTACAAACAGACAAACAGCCAGAGAAACAAAAAATTCTCGTCTTACATCCCCCTGAATCGGTTTTTAGCATTTTTTTTTCTTTGTACAGACATTCGACCTGTACAGTTTTATTATATGTATAGATACGTACTAAGTTTCCTTTGTAAGACTATTGTTCGTTTACTTTTTTTGTTACTTCTAGACTTTGTTACTAATCTACAGACAGACAGACAGACAGACAGATAAACAGACAGACAGACAGACAAACAAAATTTCTAAAATTATAGATTTGGCTTCTGTATCGATAACAAAGTTTATGTTTGTGTATTTCAATAAGATTTTCCAAAAAAATATTTAATATACAGATTCGGCTTAGTTACAATTTTACTATATGTATAGATTTCATATAAAATATTTCTCATGCTTTAAGCAGATGAGAGTTGAAAAACATTACTTCGGATCTTGTACTACTTACTAGTTCAACACAAATAGATCGTAGCCTAAAATCAGATATCCAATATCGTGTATATTAGAAGCTGAAGTGTATGGACGAATCAATTTATCGCTTAACTCCACATTTGTAGCTGGCTGTATGTTCATAGGCCCGGCTTACTTCCTGTCTTAATTAAATCCGTTGATACACTACTTGTTAAGAGTAGAGTTGGCGATCCATTAATTTTATAGCTTTACATATTGAATTATATAATGTACAACGTCACGTTTGGCCCAGTTTGTAGTGACTCTACTTGCTGTGCCAGCAGTCGCGGGTTCCAGTCCTTCTAAGGGCATTAATTTGTGTGATGAGCATATAAGAGTTTATATTTATAGTATGTATATATTTAAAGTTTATATATGTAGTGAATCAGTATATTTGGTATCCATAACACAAGCCTCGTAGCTTACCATAGAACTAGATGGTGCTGTGTGTTAATGTCCCAACATTTATTTTTATATATATCTGGGTCTAACTTTTGAATTAACAGTACTTTAACGTTTACAGTAGTAAGATAGATATCTCAGGTTTGACTCCTATGTAGTACAAATTGATTTCAATCATCAAACAAATATTAAAACATCTCATATTTTATAAAAAAAAACTATTTCTGATTATTCAAAATTATTTCTTATTACCTTTAATTTACATAAAATACCGGTAAAAATTCATTAAAATAATATTTTTATTTCCAAAATTCAGTATACTATAATAATGCAATATTGTAATACTATGTACCTATTTCGTAGCACAATGTAGATCCTCGTAGCGCTACGTAAATGTAATTATCATTAGTCACTATTCAATAGTTACATTTATAAATAACGTCTATTTAGTGAATTTCCTTAAAAGTACGTAATTATTTAAAACTATTTAAATATGGAAGTGAATACTTTTTTTAAAGCTGATTTAAAAAATTAAATAAGTAATTTATAAAAAAGTGTTTTGTTCCACTCAAAGCTTATGAGTTATATGCAATATAAAAACTTTTGTATGTATTTGAATTACGCTGCTTGTAGATAGTAACATTTATATACGTATATATATATATATATATATATATATATATATATATATATATATATATATATATATATATATATATCACTTTAGGTACGCAAAGTTAAGACAAATCATTAGTATTTCATATATAGTAAAATATACATATCATACTCTTTACACATCCACTGGAAAGCGAGCTTAATCGTTTTATAATTGTCGTTTGGCTTTGATGTTAGCTTCCTTGATACCTAACAAATTCTAAATATAGTGAATTGGGCGCCGAAATTAATTTATTGCTTTTAATTAAGTATAAATTAATTAAATATGTTGAATATTTATTTGTAAACTAGTGACTCACCCTCGCTCCGCTTGGGTTCGCCCTTCCTTACGTTTTAACGTTTAGTATAGATTTCTCAAAGATGAAATATTTTTTCATAGTAAAAAATATTCTATATGTTGACCCGAATAATCAGCTATCATCATACTAAATTTCATCAAAATCACTCTGGTGGTTTTTCCGTGATGCGGTCACAGACAGACAGACAAAAAAGTACTATTATGTAGGTATATTACCTATGTATTAATACGTGAAAACTTTAAACCCCTTTTTAAGCATATTGCATGTACGGAGGTGTATAAGCTTGGTCATAGTTAAAGTTTATATAGAGAAGGATTGCAAAACACCAAAATTTATTGACTTTCTTTTACCCACGAATCCGCTTGCGTATTTTATTTATATATACCTAATTACTTCACTGCTAAAAGATGTAGTATGCTGTTAGATAACCTTCATCAATATTATATAAGTACTTACATAATATGTAGATGAAAAGTTTATTTGTCTATACGTGCAAATCACTGAATCTATGGGCCCGTTTGAAAATTCTTTTGGATTTTATAGGTTATATATATAATATTGAAAAAAGAACCTCAATATCAATCAAACTTAATAAATTATGGTTGATTCTCAACCACGGGGCGATCACTAGTTTTGATTAATAAATAACAAAACATGTATCCGTACATAAAACAATAAGAATCTAAGATTTTTTTTATTTTGGTGTTTTCTTTAGAACCTAATAGAAATTAAATGTATAGTTATTCAATAACGCGGGTGGAATCGAAGGCTCTCATGTTTAAAATGTATAGGAAATCATTTTAAGCATTATGTTGACTATAGTTTTATATAGCCTACATTTATTTAACTATAATTAGTTTTAGTCTGCGTCTTTACTTTGTTACAAGTTATAATAGTAATTAATATCTTAATATATTACCTTGTTCTCTCTCTCTCTCTCTCTCTCTCTCTCTCTCTCTCTTCAAAATATTATCGTTATTAGAAAGAAATGCTAAATGTTTTCAGAATACAAAAAACTTACACTAGAATTTGAGGCTAATATAAATATTTTTCTCATCGTGAATCTTTATTTCCGACGTTACCCCATAAATTTCCACTGCCACTATGCCAGACGGTCATCCATAAAAAACAAATACTCAATAATCCTTGTCATGATATTGAACTATAATTTACAACAAACAAAATCTATTCCCAAGTCGCCCCTCGACAATATGTCGCTAAGAGTTTCTTATAAAATATATAAAGAAAATAAACAAACTTGTGTTTTCTTTCCATTCGCCAAGTTTTGGGACGTAAAAAATTGGACAACTGTGGATTACACGGTTTTCTTATGTGTTTATTTGTTTTAATATAATTTTTATATATGGATTATCGATTCTATCTTTGTGAAATATCGAATAAAATAAGGCAGTTGTAGCTCAGTGGTAATGCGCTCGCTTGGGAAACCGAATGAAACGGGTTCTCGCACTTCTGATATTTTCATGTGTAAATCATTTCTAACATTATTATCACTTGCCTTACAGTGAAGAGAAACATCATGAGTAAACCGACGTGTCTGCCAAGTTTTAGAAAAACATGTGAAGTCCACCAACTTGTACTTAGCCAGCGTGGTGGACTATGATCCATGGTCCATATGGATGGATGGAGAGAAATTATTTTTATAATATCGAAATCTTTCCATTTCGCAAAATAAAAAATATATTTGCCTGCTATAATATATTTTCTATTAACGATCAAAGGACCTACAGGAATGCTAATATTGCTAAAAATGTTTTATTTATATCAGGGAACGTGAGTCTTTTGTCGAACGCCTATGGATCTTTGTACAGTTAAGTTATGTATTTAATATTAAAACGTCCTACACTTTTGATTCTACGAACCATACAATATTTGTTTCAAAAATTATTTATATATTTTATTGACATTATTCATCTAAAGCATGTGCCAGCTGTAATGTAATATTATTTCCCAACCAATGGTCATGTCACTTATAATGTAATTCCAGAAAGTCTTTATATTTGCAGGGTAATTGATAAAATAAATCTTAACAACATATAATGAAATCTTAACAATATATGTATGTAATCAGCCCGTTTTAACGTCCCACTGCTGGGCATGAGCGTCCTATCAATACGAGGGGAATAATCCACCACAAACCATAATCCACCATACTAGCCAATTGCGGGTTGGTGGACAATTATATTATACTAGCGGCTCACCCTCGTTTCGCCCGGTAGAAAAACAACAACAAATCTATCCCATGGGAACTTTAATTTTTCCAGGATAATGCTTGTTTTCCAGGATGTGCTATTCCAGACTATAATCTATCTCTGTGCCAAATTTCATCCAGATCCGTTCAGCCATTCTGGCGTGAAAGAGTAACAAACCTATCCCACGGGAACCGTACATTTTTCCGAAATAAAAAGTAGCTTATGTGTTATTCTCATGTATAAATTCGCGTTTGTAATATTAGTAGGATTTAAGGTACCAGTGTGAAAATCGAAAACCCTTAAAAATAACGCCAAATTCGAATTTACTATTTCAATAAAAAGTCCGCGATAGCACATGTGTACCTCCTAAGGTACACTCAGAATAATACAACTATAGACACTAAATTCCAACCGTCGTGACTATTACATTAGCTCACTAAATAATGTAATCTATACTAATATTATAAAGAGGAAGGATTTGATTGTTTGTTTGTTTGTTTGCACCGAATAGGCTCCGAAACTACAAAACCGATTAAGATGAAATTTGGTAAAAAGATAGTTTGAGATCCTGGGAAGGATATAGGATGGTTTTTATCCCAGATATCATACCTTAAGGGAGTTAAAATGGGAATGAAAGTTTGTATGAGGAATCAACCTAGGGACGAACCCGAGCGAAGCAAGGGTGAGTCGCTAATCTGTAATATAATACATTAAATTAAAAATTAAAAAAACACCCCTAACACAGTAACCTATTTAATGCGGCCATTTTAATAATCTTAAACACGATATCTCTGCAGTATTTTGGTAAAGAGTTAAGTATCTACAGATTCCAGATGACGCTGCAACATCAGGCTAAGGTACTTGCAATGTCATTGAAGTATCGGGATACCGAGTTTCGGATCGATTATATCTGTGTAAGTTGCTCATATCTTTTTACCGTCTAGAAAAGACCTGATAAACTGCTAACGGCTGAATGAATTTTCTTGATTTATAGCTAAAAACACTCGATCGAGCCACCTTTCAAACAAAATATACTAAATTAAAATCGGTTCATCCGTTTGGGCGCTATGAAGCCACGACAGACACACACGTTAAACACACACTTCTATATTTGCGTCGGGGTCTTATAAAAATATAATCCTTTGATGAATATAATTGGTGGAAGTAATGCACAAAATGAAACTATTCGATTAAACGTAACTGCTAATGAGGTGAAAACGTACAGCGCTTGCAAATTATCCGCTTTAATGAATTTACAGTATTTTATAGAAGTTTGTTATATGGGAAAACGAAATCGGACATTTCGTCGAGTTTTTTTCGATAGAATTTGGATTAAGCAAAAAAATATTGCTAATTTGCCTGATATAAGATCTGTGGCTGGGACAAGATCTTATTTTATAAACGTTAAAAAATAGAAATATAATAAAATATAAAATTAAAGTCATATCAATACAATTTTTAAAATTACTGTTCTTTAACTATTTTAGAAGGACATCTTATGAAAACCCCTTGAGTAGGCAATATTTTAGAAAATTATACTAATGTAAAACTTAAAATAAATGCGCATTTAGTCTTAAGGAATTATTATGTTTTAACAGAGCAAAAGTACCCTTTCTTTTAAAATCGGTCAAATAATCAAACATTTCGTTAGTATACGTAATGAAACTCACATATGTACCCATCATAAATTATTGTATTTACTATTTATCAATAAATTATTATATCTGAAAGAGCATTGTTTAATACTTTTCACTTTAAAAATAAGTGAAGACTACAGACTTTACTTATACATTACTATATCTATACTAATATTATAAAGCTGAAGAGTTTGTTTGTTTGGTTGAACGCGCTAATCTCAGGAACTACTAATCCGATTTGAAAATTTTTTTTTGCATTAGATAGCCCTTTAACTGAGGAAGGCTATAGGCTATATATCATCCCGGAAAAGTGAACGGTTCCCGTGGGATAGATTTGTTTTTGTCTAGGGACGAACCCGAAGCGAAGCGAGGGTGAATCGCTAGTTACAAATAAAATTATTATTATTACATTTTAATTCCACTTATCACACATTCATTCGCATTTTATTAACTTATGTAGTTAAAGCTCGAAAACAGTTTATTTCGGAAAATATTTCTTCACAAACAAGGCTGGCAATATAAGCCAGTCCGCTCTGAATCGAATTACTCTGCTAACTTCTGGTGGCCTTATTACGGAAAACTTTTGCGTTGGAAAACTTAAAGAAGGTAAAACATATTTACAAATATAAAGCAATACACGTGAAAATCATTATTTTGCTATAAAATTATCTATTTTATTTACATACAAGTAGATTGACAATAATCATTATTTTAAGGACATCCATGCATTTACAAAATTATAAAATACTAGCTACTCAGCTTCGTCCCTAGCTTGCTTCTCCATATAAACTTTCATATATTTTTACCCCCTTAAGGGATGATTTCCGCTATAAAAATATCTTCTTACCAAATTTCATCTAAATCGGTTTAGTAGTAGTTAAATATAAACACCCATGATTGGAGTACATATATCGTGCTCATCACACAAATGAATGCCCCCAGCAGGACTCGAACCCGCTGGCACAACTGCTGGCACTACAAACTGAGCTAAACGTGTCGTAAATTAAAAAGAGTTCATTTTCATTAAAATATCTATGAATATTGTTTTTATTAATTACTAAATTATTTATTTATTTATCATTGGGAAACATACAGCGTATAAATAATAAAATTTAGTTAAACACTTCTAAACAAAAATCTTAAGCCAATAAAGTTTCCACTAAAAACATAAAAGTATTTAATTAAGTGAACTCAAAATTAGCAGCAAATTACTAAGTTAGTGAACTTAAAATTAACAACAATAAGTCGAACAAAAAGAAAGAGTAAACATAAGCTAAATATTAACACACTTTATGTTTTTTTTTAATAGGTGAGCGAATTTTTTGAACCCATTACTGAACAAGTCGATGTCATGATATTGCTTATTATACATATTGCAGGATCTTACAATAAATGAATTGTCACGATACTTTGTTCTGGAGACAGAAGTTGAGAAAGTAGCCTGAGATCGAGTGCCATGACTAGGGCATCTAAATGGTATTTTATTTAGTAGGTATGGAGAGTCAACTAAATTATTAATTATCTTGTAAAGAAAAAGCTGATCTCTTTGTTCTCTACGCTTTTCTAGGGATGTAGTATTATTAAAAGAATCAGAACCAAATCTATTTTTTAATCTTTTTAAAAATTTATTTTGTATTTTTTCAATTAAATCAATATATTTCTTACATTGTGGATTCCAAGCTGTAGATGCGTATTCCAGATTACTCCTAACATATGCATTATATAGCAATGTTAGTGTATGAGCATTTCTAAAATCTGCCCCTTGCCTAAATATAAAGCCTAGCATTTGATATGACTAGCATTTGATCTTATTTTGAGACTAAAAATATTGAGATTGATTAATCTCAATATTTTTAGTCTTAGTTCGCTTACTTAAATCTTTTAGATTATAATATTTACAATTCGTTTGAATCTTGACACTTTTTAGTTTCAATAAATATTACGACATTTTTAAGAGACTGATTTATAAGTAATCTATACATATAATAAAATTCTAACTGAGTCGAATTTGTACCTTAAATATTTATTGAAAAATCTTATTGTAATAGACTTTATAATCGATATAGAAACCGAATCTATAGTTTTTAGAATTTTCGTCTGTCTGTCTGTTACCGCATCACAGAAAAGCCGCTGGAGGGATTTTGATAAAATTTGGTATGATGATAGCTGGATATCCGGGTCAACATATAGGATACTTTTTACCGTGGAAGATTATCTCATTCTCACGGGAGTACACGTTATAACACAACCCAAAAAATATTTTTGATCAGAATTTCTTGAAACTTGGTATTAATGCTCTTTAATACAATTAAATAAATACGTATTTTAGCGTTTTTTGAAATTCGTCCAATAAGGAGATAAAACAAGGGATGAAAATTTGTATGAAACCTACCTTTTTAAAGTTTTTTTGTTGTAGTTTTAGCGCGAGCGAAGCCGCGGGTTTTGCTAGTAGCTTCATAAATATGTCGGTTATAAACTTATTAAAATATCAGGGTGTAATAATGCCAACCATACTATAACGCTCTTTGTACTGTGTATTGTAAACTTTAAATGACGTGTAATGGAGAAAAGGACTTATTTTAAAATTTATGTCAATTTGATTAAAGAGTACTAATTATCTATTCTTTAGTGGTAGTTCTTTTCTTCTTTGGAATCGTTGTGTTTTGAAACTCGATGAAACGGAAATGCAACACTAAAAAGAGACAAACACATAAATATATAGGATTAAGCCGGCGAGGGAATGAGATAGAATACATTGCCATGTTGCCATGGTAACTGTTGTTATTTGAGATAGAATGCATTACACAGGAAGTGAAAAATAATAAAATTAATTATTGAATAATATGTACTTAATGTATTTTTATGTCAAATTAAATGTAAAATAACTTTTTAACTTGTTAAAAATATAATGAAAAGAATAAACCTTATATAATTATCCTACTCCTGATACTCTATATTCATCTCACTCTCTCGTAGGTTATTTTTGTGAAGTTTCACTACTACTAAGTGTGAATTGCAAACACGCGCACTTTTTTTATCTCTTCAGTCCCTTATAATATCTAGCTCTAAATTGTTTTTTTTTTTTAGAGAATAAAGCCACTGTATACATACGTAGTTTTAAATATTGAGTAAATTCTATTACTATAGAATCGTTGACCCAAGATGGTTCTGCTTTTGTTTTTATAATGGCATTCTTAATAGACACGTTATATACAATTTTAACGTAGTAATTCACGTGCGAAGCTACGGAAAAATGTTAGTAAAAGAAAGAAATATGATAATGAATAAGGATGTCACAGCATCAAGTTAAACAAAGTAAATACAAAGGGTCAGTCCAAACTGCTTAACTAAACAACATCGTCAAAACGTCGCGACGTAACCGAATCACGAGTAACTATGCAAAGAGCACAATTAAAATCTGTTGAGCTTAATGAAGCCTCCTTTACAATGTTAAGCAGTTCATTTAATGTAACATTCATTGTATTTTTAATGTATAAACTAATTTGGTCTTGGAAGTTTATTTAGAAACTAGCGACTCACCCTCGCTTCGCTTCGGGTTCGTCCCTAGACAAAAACAAATCTATCCCACGGGACTCGTACACTTTTCCGGGATGATATATAGCCTATAACCTTTCTCAGTTAACGGGCTATCAAATGCAAAAATAATTTTTCAAATCGGATCAGTAGTTCCTGAGATTAACGCGTTCAACCAAACAAACAAACAAACTCTTCAGATTTATAATATTAAGTATAAAAAGTTTATAGTTTTAAGTTTATAGTCAAAAGTTATTGCTTTAAATTAATCAAGACAAATACGAGACGGAACACGCAGAAAACAGTGACGCCTCCTTGAAATGGTATTATAATTTCGCTGTTTATGATACCATTCCTTTCACTCTAGTACTTCTATATATATATATATATATATATATATATATATATATATATATATATATATATATATATATATGTATATATATTTTTTATTTTATCTAATATAATTTTAAGATATTATTGATATGTATTGTAGCAGTTCACTTAGGGATGACTGAATGTACACACAAAATTTCATAAGAATCAGTCAAGCCGTTTCGGAAGAGTTTAGTTACAAACACTGTGATACGAGAATTTTATATATTAGAGAGACGCGTATATAATAAATATCAATTTGTGAGACGTCACTCAAATTATTTATTATTCCATCTACTCAAGATGTAGATTCGAATTAAATGTAATTACTTCTTGCTTAAGTTTTCATTTAACTTTGACAGACTAATTTTACAATAATTAATTCTAAGTATGCCGTACATAATATATTATAATGCCAACAATTTCAAAAGTTCAAAACGAGAAGTCGTAAGTTGTAAATATAACTTTCTAAATTAAATAATTCTATGCTTTAGATTTATACAGGACACATGTCAGAACAGTCATGTACATAAATACTAGACATTTTATTTATATTACTAGGGGCACACCCTCGTTTCGCTCGGGTTCGCTTTTTCTAGACAAACAGAAACAAATCTATCCCACGGGAACCGCACATTTTTCCGGGATAAAATGTAGCCTATTCATTATTCTGATGTATGAACTATAATATTGTTAAGTTTTATAAAAATCCAATCAGTAGTTTATGTGTGCTGTATAATTTACTATAGTTTTTAACTATCCCACGGGAACTCTTTAACTTTCTGGTATTAAAAGTATCTAAAATGTGTACCGGGGATATAAGATACCACCATGAAAAAAATATTTAAATCGGTCCAACAATTTTGGATATTAGTGGACACAAGCAAACACAGCACTATCAGACAAACAGATCGAGAACTCTCTCTGAACTTCTACTCTTACATCCCCATGACTTTACGTTTATAGCAATTTTTTTCTAAGTACAGACATTCGATCTCTACCGTTTTATTATATGTATAGATTATTGTACCTGGGTATGTAATTAAATCTTGGAACACAAAATTGGTACTTTCTTGGATTTATGTGAATATTTGACATTTGAAAAAAACTATCTTGTCAAATATTCCTTTAACCATGATCCAACCAACCAAGAATCAAAATAAATCAACATTAAAACACGAAAAGATAGTTTTATTTTCAAATCTTGGAAGACGAAATAAATTTACTTCTAATAATTGTTAGACCGGTTTGAAACTTCGTAAGTATATGAAATTCAGATGATAACCCAATAATTTTAATCATGAAGCTGGTCTAATGATAGAACCAGAAAGGAAATATGATATGATGAACATTGAACAGTCAGTTGTAATTGTTATGTAGGTACTAGAATTGTCACTAATATATTATAAGTGTTTAATAAAAGAAGCAGACTTTAACATACTCCTTTCGTGTCTTCTCCATTCTACGTGATATTGTCAGAGTAATCTGTGCTCAACTGGCACGTTTTCCAATTATTGTCAAGAGAATTGAATTTAAAATACTTCTAATAAGTTCAAACATTTTAAACCATAGAGCTGATTTGATGTTGTTTCCAGGATAGAGATAGTGTATACATTACAATTTGTTTTAAGTCAAAAACATGTTTTTAGATTATTTTAAATTATATTTTTGCTCAGTAGACTTAGGTTATTGTACAAAATATGTCCCCATGTTTTTCAGAGAGCGTTGATGATCTATATAAATAATTAAAATTACTCACATACAACAAATAAATGATATTTTCATGTTCGAATCATTTGTAACATGAAAATATGTGAAGGAAAACATCGTGTGGAAACCTGCGTGTCTAAGAGAACCTAGCAAGTTTTCGAAAGACATGTGAAGTCCGCCTACCCGAACTTGGCTAGCGGGGTTGACTATGGCCTGATCCCCGTGTCCAGTAGTGGAACGCTAAAAAAAGGCTGAACTGATTCAAATAAAATTTTCTTTCTTTCTTCTATTTTACAAAAAGTACAGATAACTATAAATATTATGTTATACTTGGACTAATTGAAATATGGAAAATCCTTCGTTAACATTTCTGTTGTCACATATTTCCATCACTACGTTTTAATGGATGCAAATAATATTCGACGATACGTGTACTTAATTATGTCAATCAGTCATTCCGCATTATATAACGAATTAAGCTGACATCCGAATGACGAGAATATTTTCTCATCTAGGTATTTTTAAGGCAAGTGTTCTATGTAAAACTAGCGACTCACCCTTGCTCCACTTCGGTTCGTCCCTAGTTACGTTTTATCGTTTAGTATAGATTTCTCAGAAATTAGATACTTTCCCGCAGTAAAAAGTATCCTAAATGTTGACCAGAATAACCAGCTGTCATCATACCAAATTTAATCAAAATCTGTTCAGTGGTTATCTCGTGTTGCAGTCACAGACGGACAGACAGAATAAAATTGTAGGAACTATATATTCGGCCTCTGCGTCGATAATAATGACTATTTCAATAAGATGTTCCAAAAAATATTTAATGTACAGATTCGATTCAGTTAAAATGTTATTATAGGTATGTATAGATAAGTTCATGTATGATGATGGCACTACGATGTAGCTTTTTAAACATATTTACCATAAAGAATATCTTGTTGATTTTGGAACTATCAATCAACCTGATTTGAAAAAATGAATTTTGAACATTATAACTTATTTATTGAAGAAAGGCATAAGGAAAAAATATACATAAGTTTAACGTGCAATTTAGAAGAGCTCCGCCCGCGTTCAGATGATTAAAAACCAAATTCTTAGGTTTTACACATTAGTATACTCTTACATATACCACTTTCATTGCGCACCATATGATTAGTAAATAATGGCAGTGATTGACCATGCCACAAAGGTTCCTCCGTTAATCTCATATTTGATTTAGTAATATTGCACTTTTTGTTTCAGCAATAACATTTATGTATGTCTATACTTCTGTTTTTTTTGTTTGTTTAGTTTTGGGCGATAAACTCTTAAACTACGGAATTAATTCTAATCATTTTTTACTAATAGACAGCTATTGATTAATTTAATATGTAGCTCATTATTTAAATTACACAATGACAACTTTTATTAATGTAAATTTGCCGCACAACATTATGGGATGGGTTAGCGCTAGTTAGTAATATTTTCCGAAACGATTTTCAAAAAAAAGTGTTATAAGTAAATAACTCTAAACAAAAACTTTTTATTATTTCATATGGCTCGGCTTATATGATTAAAGTAGTAAGCATTTTATTGTGTCCTTTAAGCCTTTCCAAGAAACACTAAAAAAGTTGAGATATAACAGTTCCTAAAATACTTTTTCATAGTTTTTGAGATATGGAATTTTTAGCTACCCGCTTTGTCGGTTAAACAGCCATAAACTTGTTTTCCATAAAATGTTATAAAATAATATAAATCGAACTTATTTTTACGGTTGATAAAATGAGTCGATATTGTGGAAACGTAACTGTTATTTGTATTTATTTTAGTGTTAACCTAACAAAACACGTAAGTAAGAAAAACAACATAGTATTTTGCTATACGAAACCTATAACGCGCGAGTTGGATTTGCATTTGCCCAATTTTTACATTAAAAGATTACTAACATGTTACTAATTTATAAAGCCAAAAGTTTGTTTTATTGAAAATTTAAACACGGGTGATTTAGTAGTTATTCTAATAAAGTTATAGAAAGGTCATATCTGTACATTTTTTTCTTGGATTAAAACTACGTATTTTAAAAACGCATGGCGACATCCATTGTCAAATATCTAAATAACATTTAAATAAATTTTCATTAAAATTACTATTTTAATGAATAATACAGCGCTATTGATATTTCTTTTAAGATAAGTTTTCTTTTTAATAGTTTTAACATATATAACTTACCTTGCTATAATGTTAATAGTATCATCGTGCTTTTACTTTAAACAGTTTTTGTTTTTTTTTTTTTCAAAAATGAAATATTTTTCTGCGGTAAAAAGAATCCTATGTGTTGACCCGGAAACACGTGAGTACTTCTCCCATCATCCCCATCCCCTCTACTTCTGTGTGTTTTATTATTTTTAAATACAATCCATTTTTCGATAGTTTCAACTATGAATGCGGATATAATACAGTAAAATTTTATGAACATAAATATAAAATAACGTCACTCAATCACATTTAATTTAATGTCAAAAAGCGACGGATGAAATAACAAAATTGAAGCAAGCTGAAACTTCGAGTGTCGCACCTCTGAAAGTGTATATACGAGTACATAATATATATATATATATATATATATATATATATATATATATATATATATATATATATATATACATATATATATAGTTAATATACTTCTGTACACTTTTTGATTGGATATTTAAGATGTCCGATTTTATAGTACAAGGACAAAGGGAGAAATAATAAGTTTGCATATTTTTAATCATGACGCACATAAATATGGCAATTCTTTTTTTCAGTATTTTTTATTGTATTCGACAATCTTCTGAATTGAACACATAGCTTGATTGCAATTGACCCAGGTAGATTATATCTACGAATATGTTAAACTGGTCTAAAGTACTTTTCACTAACGAGTTTGGTCAAAAGTACTTTGATTGTTTTTCGAGTACTTTTGTCAGTCAAAAGTAGTTTTGGAAATGAAAAGAGTTTCGACTGTAACATAAACAAATTAAAAAGAGGTACAATTATAGGCCATAGATTAATAAAGAGGCTACAGATCTAAAATCGTCGAAAATATTTCATAATACTTTTTATAATTCAAGCTAAAGCTACGGGTGATGTGACAAAGCGATCGCACAAAGGATTTTTTATTCATAAACAGAGTATATAGTAGCATATCCATTAATCGGTTAAAATTTCAAAAAAGAACTTCATTTGCGACTTTGATAAAAAATTCAACCATTCGCTTGAAAACATAAAAATAAATGTTAGTTTTTTCATTCTGCTAGATTGGCTTTGAACTTAATTTTGTTATTTATAAAACGATGACGTTAAAAGTTTCTAAATCTTAAAATACGAGTACTTTAAAATACAAGTTAGTGTTAATAATAACAACTTTAAAAAAAACAACTTAAAACGTAATAACTTATTTGTTTATTGCATTCATGAAAAAGAATGCACTTAATCTTATCCAATCTATCATCTAATACCTTTAAACGAGCAATTCTTGTATATTTATTTATTTATATATACCGGCGATCGGATCTAACGATTTCGCTGAAATTTGGTACGTGGGGGTTTTCGGGGGCGAAAAATCGATGTAGATTAGTCTTATGTCTGGGAAAACGCATGTTTTCGAGTTTTCATGCTTGCATTATTCGCTAATTTCGCATGCTCTGGCATAAGTATCGTGGTCAAGCGGCCAAGGTGCAAGATTGACAATTACAAGTATCCGGATTCGAATTCCGGTGGGATATATAGTACTTAATTTTGTTTTTTTTTTTGTATTTATTCAAGTTTTTAGTTTTTTTAAGCCAAATTAAAAAGAAAATTGTACTTTTAGCCAAAAACTCCGGTCGCCCAGTTACTTGCATTTTAAAGGACGTAGGAAATAATGGACTTATCCCTAAAAGAGATTTCATCTAGTTAATCTATGGGCATGGGAGATTGTGTCATGAAATGAAATTAAATATTTTTTTTTTTTCAATTAGGCTTATCACAAGCACTTTTGAATCGTCAATTTAATTTAAGAGTCAGTCCATGAGGAAGCTACAGCCGACTCGGAAAATAATTCTGCTGAGAAGAACTGGCGAGAAACTACACTGATTTCAAGACTATTTAAAAAAATATTATAATGAAGAGGAAAGGAGTACGTACTCCTTTTTGTAGTTGGTCAAAAATAAACCATAGCATCCATTTACCAAACAATGAAACAAAATAGATTATAATTTTAAATTATACAAATGTAAACTGTGCGCTATTACACCATTTACAGATTTACAGTGGGTTTTATTTATATAGTAAAGCCCTATATTATCATATTTGGGAACACTGACCGTCCCCTGCAATCTGAGCGCGATCCCACATCCCGGATAGTATCCCGGGATTAGTGTGATCTGTAAAAACAAAAAGGTCCCGATAAAGGAATGCTAACGGTTTATTGATTTCCTTACTACTTTTGGAAACGACTTTCACAATTTTCACGTTCATTGCTTCTCTAATTTTTAATATAATTTTAGTTATAGAATAATATCAGCAATGGATATTAAATAAATTGTTTCAGTATGTTACAGATAACGTGAACAGTTGGGTAATGTAGGTTATGTCCGTGTGAACGAGGTGACGGCGTACTGCGGTTTGAATGAACGGTCACTACGAGCGTTGTAAGTTTTGGATGTCACTTCCCTTTTGTAAAGGTTAAATATGTTGACATATCGTTACCTTTTAGAAGGGTTTGTTTTATTCACGTTTCTGAATAGGTTATAATTAAAGGCCTATAATTTTGTATAATAGGGATGTCGGTTTGATTTAATATAGTGTAATTTAGGGGCAAAATGTGTCAAGAAGTTAATTGTTTTGTAAGCTGTTATATTATGCTATGTTATATTGAGTTAATAAATCTTAAAAGATAAATAATAATAAATCCGTATCTAGTAAATATAATGAGACTATCAATTTATAAACTATATCTTTATAAAAAAGGGAATAATGTGTGAAATTTTTAAAACATAAGAAATAATTTCTATAGATTCTTGAGAAATATCAACATTACTTATCTGACTCGAAGGGAATTGTTTCTAAAATAGAGAAAAAAATCTTTCTACTGTAAAGCACAACAAGTATTGGTCGTTCGAACGGATAAGCACTAAGGTGACGTAATGATGGAGGTGTTTGTGTTCCCGAGCGATAAAACCGTCCCCTGGCTATGCATAGAATAGGCTCGACCAACCATGGGATTAGGGTTAATATATTTATTAGGGGTGTTTTAATGAGGTTGTCTTCCCCTCTGACCAGATTCACTAGAGCGTTGATCACAAAACAAAAAGTGTCAGAAGTATAACCATGCAATATAGTACCATACAGCTAGTATGGCATATGCCTCAACGTTCACTGAGATTGTTTCCGCTTTCCGCTATTCAATAGTTTTTTATCATATTATACATCATTTCCCCGATCTGACGCTAATAGAGACTTTACAAGTGTATCTCTTAGTTTCATACTAGATTACCCGAAGCTTTTGAACCACCTAAACTTACCCTACAATCATGGCACAGTAAATTTATATATAATACACAGTATAATAAAGCGATACAAATCCAAATTCTTAACGAGCTTATTGCTTTATAACAGAAATAATAAAAGAATATCTTTTAATGTTTCTATTTAACATAGCAATTTTGTATGTTATTGTTCGTTTTAACTTTCTTATGCCTGAGTAAGAAAAAATGAAATTATTTAATTTAAGTGAAAAAACGATGACCTGCTCTATAGCTGATAGCAATAATTTACATAAGTTTAGTAAGTTAGGTAATTTGATTATACATGAAAGCAAATTTTAAAGGGAAAACAATGTGTGAAACCCAACGCAATTACAAAGTGGCGGATGTGGCGATAAATTTCAATACAAATGTTAAAATTAGTTAGAAACTTATGTAGGTGTTTATAAACATTTGGTAGAGATTGCATGAAAAGGGCTTATATACTTTATTTAATTAAATCTTTATTACTTATAATAAATGGTAAACGAAGAATTATTTGTATAGAAATAAAAACTTGATTGGTAAAAGAAATTGCTATTGCGTTTTAGAGTTTGTGTCAAGTAACAGCAGGTACATATTATGTATTCAGCCTTTTAGTTTGAATCCTTGCTTCGCTCGGGTTCGACCCTAGGTACGTTTTAACGGTTAGTGTAGACTATAGATAGATTCCATAATATAGGTATGATGAGTTTTATATCCCTTACTTGAAAAATGATTGATTTCTCAAACAAAATTCATCTTCCTTTTCACTCTTTTAAGGGTTGATTTCCGGGATAAAAACTATCCTATATTCTTCCCAAGGCCTCAAACTATCTTCATACCAAATATCATCTAAATAGTTTTAGCGGATTTTTAATTTATCCGTTACAAACAAAAATACAATTTTATTCTCTTTTTTTTTATGGTAATCAGTGATAAACGAGCAGACAGTCCACCTGATGGAAAGCGATACCTATCGCCCATAACACCTACGGTTCATGCACTTAAGTTTTATGTAACAAAACTGCAGAACCGCCGGTACGTTATCACTGTGAGGACTAAGATGTTATGCCTCCTGCCTGTAATTGCGCTGGCTACCTTATCCTTCAAACCGGAACACAACAATGCAATCATTGTTGCTTGACGGCAGAAATAGATAAGTATAATCTCTTTATAAAATTAGTATAAATATTTTGTACCTAACATAAATTTAATGTGTGTATATATTATATATCTGTGTTAAGGCAGTGGTAGCATAGTGGTAACGCACTTGCTTGGGAAACCGAGTGAAGCGGGTTCAAGTCCCGGGTCTTGCACCTCTGATATTTTCATGTACGAATTATTTCCAACATGATTACCATTTGTCTTACCGTGAAAGAAAACATCGTGAGCAAACCTGCATATCTGATAGAACCTAGTTAGTTTTCAAAAACATGTGAAGTCCACCAACCGGCGCTTGGCCAGCGAGGTGGACTATGACCTAAACCGCCTTGTAGTAGTAAAGTGACGTTAAAAAGGGCTAAAAAGGAAATGAATATCTGTTCCTACCAACGAATTAAATATATATGTATGTATATTATGTGAATCAGTGTAATAGTGAAATAAATAAATTATTTAGTGTAATAACTAAATAATTTATTTATTTCACTATTACATTAATATGGATAAAATAATTATATATATTTAAATATACATAAAACTTAACTCTTAACATAAAAAAAATAAATTAAATACAATAAAAAGTCACACCTCAAATATAAATTTATCACCGTATTCGCACAATTATATCTTGCAAGTATCCATACGAGTATCTGCCCCAACGCACCCTAAGTACCCTCGGGGCTCTGTGTTTTGATAACGCGCTACACCAGTCGCATAGGCAAGTTTGTATGTTACAGCTAATATTCATAAATCGTTTAATTTATCAAAAAACTATATTATTTATTAAATTGATGATTTTTGACGAGTAAATTATAATATTTTATTATAATTTTATTATGTATTTTGTACACAGTACACGTTATTTTTTGACAAATAATTATAAAAATAACTATAATACTATGCGTTACTCCAAACTATTTGTGTTTTTTTGATCCAGATCTGCAAGTACTTTAGATAATAATAGCGACTCACCCTCGCTTCGCTCGGGTTCATCCCTAGGTACATTTTAATTTTTTTGAGCGAAACCCTAATTCTTTTTCTAAAATAAAAGTAGCTTAAGTTACTCCTTACAATATCAGCTATTTACCAGTGAAAGTCCCGTTAAAATAAGTCCAGCCGTTTCGGAGATTAGCCGGAACAAACAGACAGATAGACTGACAAAAAATTTAAAAATTGAGTTTTTCTTTTAGGTACCATATATAATTCCATATGCATTTAATATAAAGCTGTTATTTTGACATTACAAACCGACACTTCAATTAGGATACAAACTTTCACTTCCACATACGTATTATTTTATTTTTTGTATTACTTGTATACCTCTCTTCTGTAACAGACTATTAATATTCAGAGCGACACATTCCGTACAACATATGAGATGGCAAGTTCTGATAAGATTGTAAGACGACCTTAGATAATATGTAATAGTTGAATAACATCATATTACTTATGATAATAATTATTTTAATTTAGTGAATTAATTTACGAATTTAATTTTAAATCTTAATACAGAATTGTATTAAAAGTGGCCAAATGCGGGTTGGCGGATTGTTTTTCGAAAATTTCTAGGTTCTCTCAGACATGCAAATTTGCTCACGATGTTTTACGTCTGAAAACATTAGAGGTGCGAGACCTAGGATTTGAACCCGCTTCCCAAGCGAGCGCGTTACCACTGTGCTACCATTGCCTTATTTTGGTAATACATTAACATTCTTTTGTCAAGAAGTAGTGTGTAATAAATAAAAGCTCTTCAGTTAATTACTCTTACTATAATATACATCAGAAGTACGCCGTGCTGAGTTTTTATGTGTTCGAACTAAGCTAAGAAGTTAATGTTTCGTACATTTTCATACAGTTTTTACTACTTAAAACAGAGATTATCTAGGAAGATTATAGAGTATAATTTACAAACGTTTTGTGAAAATAAGCTACCTCTACGATGGTGTTTGGGGATTAAAATGAAATAAAATGTCCCTTGTAAGATCTTCTATAATATATATGAAGCGATGATGAAATTGGCGCTATCATTAGCCTGCAGTCCGGCCCAGCATGAAGCCAAGAAACGCACTAGGGTTCGGTGGGTGGTGTGCTATGCGGGTTGCTACTGGTACTTCTCTGATAGAGTAGGCTGTTGGAGCAATCCCATGGTTATTGTGCTTCAGCAAACCTGCCATTTGGGCATCGTGGTTGAGCTATGCACTCAACCACGACGCCCCTGTGATAGTGATGTTTTAGTAAATAAATATATAAATATGTTGGGAAATTAACACATAGCACCATCTAGTTCCATGTTAAGCTACGAGGCTTGCGTTATGGATACCAGATAGTTGAAACATACTACATATATATAACATTAAATATATACATATTATAAATATAAACACCCATGACTGGAGTACAAACGTTTGTGCTCATCACACAAATGAATGCCTCCAGCGGGACTCGAACCCGCGACCGTTGGTACAGCAAACTGAACCAAACGCATCGTCAATAGATAGTACTGATTTTGCCAGTGAGTCCCACATAACCATTCTGTAAAAATGCAGATGGTATGCCTAATTGCATTTCCCAACTTTAAAAAAAATGGGATGATGAATATTGTATTCGAAATCATAATATTTCTAATAATAATTAAGTCAAAACTTTAAGTATGTTAGTTTAAATTTTTAAACAATAACTATGTCGCATTCATTAATTTCTCGCCATTCTACCTTTTAATAACCTTGTACTAACTTATAGAGGAAAACTTTTATTATACAAAATGAAAACTAATTATTCCATTCATATTAAGCTGCGAGAGAATAAAAGGCACTCTTTTCATATTCACAAGCGAATGTTTTTAGCGTAACTTAGCATTCAATAATAGAAATAGCAGTTGCTATTTTATTAGAGTAAGGCATAATATTCCCATGAGGCGCCATCTGTAGCAATTTTCGAGCTCCACATTTAAAAAGAAAATTATAAATCTTTAGAAGTTTTAAGCTATTAAAATATATATATTTTTATTAAGTTATTTATAGTTATTATTTCAACACCTTTAAACAATTTCGCTATGAAAAATTTCTTTCTGCAATTTTAAACTTCGATGAATATAATTCTTAAATTTATTAATATATTAGTATATATTTATATATGTATATACTAATTATACTATGCATATTAACTATAAGACACGTATAATTAAAAAAAAATATCCTTTTAAAAAAATGCGTTTACGCCCACTAAAATCAGTCCGGTCGGAGTTCTCATCGATGTAGGACGCGTTATCAAGTCTTTTTGAAAATTGTGTGAAAATACAGATAATAAATAAAATGTATATTAAAGTATGATAAAACATTTATATTAGACTAATTTTTGCCCGTGGCTTCGCTCTCGTGGTAACTTTAGCAGGAATCAAAGGTGCCTTTATGCATCCCCAGTATGCAACTATATTTTTGACAAATTATATCGAAATCTGTTCAGCAGTTTAAGCGTGAAAAGTAAAAGACAGAGTACTTCCAAATTTATAATATTATAAATACTAATATTAGTATAGATAAATTGAAGTAAAATTCGTCAACGCACTTATTTAGTGGATCCTGGAACAGCAAGGTTTATATGAAAAATTTCATTGCACTTATGTTGCCTGAACTGAATTTATGAGTCGCAACTCACAAAATATTTAGACAGTACTTACTATGACACTATGATTATGATTGTCTGTATCATTTTGAATTTTAATAGATTTTGATTCTCCAATAGAAGAGAGAGGAAGGGGGCAAAACAGGTACAATAGACCCCTATAACTATAAAATAGTATTAAATACTGTTGCGCGATTTTCAAAAGAGCTATATTTGAGTTTCTTACCGGCTATTCTCAGCTATACTGTCTTGCGAACCGGTGGTAGCTCCCTCATGGACAGTTTGGTCACACTATATTTAAATTAAATTGACAATTCAAAAGTCCCTCATTCATTCGCTTAAACCAAAGGTTTGGCTAATCTATTTTTATTATTTAAAAGAATATGTGTTCCCATTACTAACGTAAATTAAAAAAAACAATTGTTATCCGTTAACCCACCCATAAACGTGTTTTAACACAATTTTTCTTTTATAATGTATTGTTTACTTTTATGCTTTAGACCATTTTTTTAACAATTCGCTACAAAAAATATAAAAAAAAAACTTACTATCTAGCTTCAACGTATCCCGCATGAACTTTTACTGCCTTTTGTTTTAACCCCTCTCGCCTATTATATGCGAAAGCAAAATGTTTCGGTTATTGATCTGTTTTAGTAGGAAGTACCTATTTTATTTCGAGTACATATATGTTTTACTTGAGTATAATCGTAAATTTAGACCATATATCCATAGTTTTTCTATTAAAAAGCTACACTTATAGGTTTAAATCTAAAGAAAAAACACGTCAATTATAAAAATAATCTATTTTAACATATATTTATATAGCAAATAAAATAATAATAATAAATAAAGTCAAAATAAAACACATGGGCAAAGCCGACATCTTTAGTTTATTAGTATATTTCTATTGAATGTTCTAATCAATAAGCATTGTATATATTTTTGAATAAAATTTATTAAAAAAAATATTCACTATATAATATATTGTTAGTTATTTCAGTGTGTAACCGTAACACGATGTAAAGGCAAGTTCTGCTACGTACGTAACGACAAAGTTTGAAACGACCAACGAACTCTCAAGCTTATTATACAAGAAAGATAAAAAGTAACGCTATATAATACACATATTTTATTATAGACAGTATCTTTTATATTTAGTGTAAATTTTTACCCTTCTATATTACAAAAGTCATAAAATTGCTCGATCATCGCAGTGTATTTCAGCATATTTCTAACTAATCTTACGTATTTAACGGGTTTGATTTTCAAATGGCGAATTTTAAAAGATTATATTATATAGACTAGCATTGCCCGCGACTCCGCCCGCGTTCAAAAGACCAAAAACCAAATTCTTAGGTTTTACACATTTGTATACTCTTACATTGCAGGTTTTGTATTTTTTCTCAGAAATGAGATATTTTCCCGCGGTAAAAAGTATCCTATATGTTGATAACCAGCTATCACCATACTAAATTTCATCAAAACCCCTTCAGTGGTTTTTCTGTGATGCGGTAACAGACAGACAGACAGACAAAAATTCTAAAAACTATAGATTCGGCCTCTGTATCGATAATAATCTTTATTTCAATAAGATTTTCAAAAAAATATTTAATGTACAGATTCGGCTTAGTTAGAATTTTATTATGTGTATAGATATTAGGCGATCGTCAAATATATAAGTAAATTTTATTACCATTTATAGACATTTTAAATAAAACTACCTTTTCGGATTTTTTCGCGGACTTATATTTATTTCTGGTTGGGAGAGTCAGTCTCTCCCGAAAAAATCCGAAAAAGTAGTCTTAATCCAAGAAAGTGACATATATATAGAATTATGATTTTAGCTCTACGATGTTTCATATAAAGTGATATATTTCTGTTTCCTGTTTATTTTAACTATAGTGGGCAACACAAAAATAAGCCCACGGGCATTAAAGCAAACGATATAATGGCTGTACGTTATTTTTCTGGATAATAAAAGAAAGAAATCGTGTTAACGTAATGGTTCGTGTCAGAGTTCCAATTAAAGGATGCTTTGTTTATACGTATAGTACGCGATGTAATTCCTTCCTTTGACAGAGAACATGAGAGGCTATTATATGAACAAACTGACAAAGATTATGTTTCAAATTGAACAGACAATGTTTAGGGATTTGTAAATACAATGTAAATGCTTATTAGGTAGTTGGGGATTCGATTCCAACATTTCATAACAGTTAACTATTACTGCTAGCAATATCGATCTTAAATTTGATCAACTCCGATAAAATTCTAAGTGTATATTTGACACTTATGTATATAGAAATTATTTCCTTTCTAGTCAAAAACTACAGCATGTATCCCTGATTACAGCTTTCCCTAAAAAAATTATTTTAATAGAAGATAATCACGCTATTTCTTTATTAATACCAAAATAAAATTACTTGCCTATTGTATAGCCTAAGTCTAGATTTTAAATAAAAACACAAACCCATACAAAGTACATAATCCTAAAAACCTATCATACAAAAAATAAAATGATAATCTTTGCCCGCCATTGCGAGTGGAAAACGAATAAATAATTCCAGTAATGGGACGCCAAATCGAGGGAATGACAGCGAAATTACGTCAAATGCAACTTGACCCCTCTCGATAAACAAACATTGTGGAGTTGTCTCTATGAAGGAAGACACGTATGATTGGTCGACGAGATTTATATCCAATTGAAGACTGATAAGCGTATTGCGGACGTCCCTACAAATATGTTTAGTTTATTCATTTTGTTTATATCCTAATACAATTGCTTTATTTCCTTCTTGATATTTATGTTATTGATGTTATTTCCCCACTTAAGCTATGGTGGTCTCATAGTGTAAGGAGTCTAAGTTTTATTTTAATATCTATTAAATGGATTAAAATAGTGTTTTCAATATATCCTGTACAATTTCAAAAGGCTTGTTAAGATTTATCGTTTTTTTATTCACATAAGTTTGTATAACTTGCTAATTTAGTTGTATTTTTACAGAAACTCTTAATACTTGCTTTCTTTTTAATGTAATATTTATTTCTGAGTCCGCCAACCCGCACTTGGCCAGCGTGGTGGACTATGGCCTTATTTCCCTCGTACTGAAGGGAGACCCGTGCCCAGCAGTGGGACGTTAAAGAGGGCTGAATACATGTAAAATGAACACAGTGGTACTTACAAATACACTAACTAAACGAAACTTGAGTAGTGAGAAAATTAAAATCTAACTTCAGCACAGGTAACAGACGCAGTGTGCATTGTAGTTTCTAAGTGTAGATGCGGGACTGCATGCGGGCGATCCGTTAACAGATAGAACCCTACAATGCCAACTGCAAAAGTTATTTATAATGTACGATAACATAATATAAATTGTTAAATTTTACTTATTTCTAATTACTTTTTAAAACGATTTAAATTTATCTATCTGTGTAACGAAATCTTTGGATTTGATTTTTAACTACTTTAAAACGTCAGATTATCTTGAAATTTGGCACACTTATCAAGAATCACTGACGATACAATAATTTATTAAAAAAATAATAATTTAAACAACTAAAAAACACGCTTTTATAACAGATCAAACTAAAAAATGGAAAATAAATTATGGGTTAAAAAACGAAAAAACCCCTGCTTTAATGATTAGCCTAACTAAAAAGTAAAAAATAATTTTCATTAGTATAAGAATAAATCAATTATTAGTAATAAAGGAACACCGACTTTAAAATCACTGAAAAACAATTATTTCACAGCAGAAAAGTTATATAGACTAGAGGCAAAATGTATATTAAAAAATATGGACGTTAAGATTTCTTACGATTTATCGTATAGTAGGATCATAAAGGACCCCTGCAATTTTATGTTTCAAATTACTTCGCCACAAACTGGGGCTCGATGAGACTTCATATTTGGGCCAAAATTAGCTGTTATCAATAGATTATTATTTACTAGTTTTTATCCACGGCTCCACTTTATATCGATATAATCGATAATCGATATAACAAATATTTTACTCTAACTGGGAATCGAATACGTTACAGCCTCAACACTTTACAACAACAACAACAACATTGCATAAACAGCATCTAAATTCTACTCATTCATTTCTATAACTTATGTCAGTTTAATTTTATTAAAGTATGTTATTATATAAAAGTTGTTTTGTACAATGCCTCGACATGACATTTGCGAGACTGGTTAAATATAATAGCTGTGTTTTAAACACAAATGGAAAACATGTTACATCTAAACAAACTTAATGCAAATGTTTTAAATATGAATATTTACTTTAAAATGAATTTACATATAGGTATTCATAAAAATATGATTTTTTTATACGTTAATAGGTAGTGTATGCTACTGTAATCATTTAATTGATACAGATTTCAGGATTTGTTTATTACATAGAGGTTTTGGATGTATGTTACAGTCTAAAAAAACTTATATAATTGGGTGAAATTGATGAAAAATGAGCCAGAGGCCGAGCATCTACCAGATATTAGGACGCGATTAAGAAGATAGTGGACGTGATTCTCTATAACACGGTATACGCGTCGCTAGATGGATCAGATTGGAAGAAAATCAATGTTTCGATTATCATTAGTGAGGGAAACAGGAAGAATAAGAACGTGTGTATGAGTCGATCAAATAAATCTAACGCCAGTCACTATTTTGTTGCGCTAATGATATTTTACTGCTAAAAAGTCCAATGTTCGAATCGTATTTGTTGAAATTATTTTTATTATATCGTAAAATAATATATTATACTTAATACTTTCGATTAGTAAATCTATGAAGATTTACTCGAATATTTCACATTTTAAATATAACTATCTTTTCAGGTGTTTTGGCTAATTTATTTTGATTTTTGATTCCGGACTATACACGATTATATAGTTGTTACAGCACTGTCTGTAACAACTATATTATGACATGAGAGAGACTAAAACCTAGTTTCTCCCATGACCATGATTACTGTAAAGCATTCGAATCGTCGGAAGCCAAATATAAAATAAATTCGCAAAAATATCCGAAAAGATAGTTTTATCTAACATAATATATACTTTTATTTATAAAAAATAAACACGGTATTGACGCTGAGACCAACATGTAGGTGTTAGGTATATAATGAATAGTTTTAATGTTTTTTTTTTAATTAAATACATTTAAAAACAACAAATTGAACATCAATTAAGTAAAAGTTTGAGTTCCGACGTGATATTGTATGGAATATAGAAAATTTTGATAGGCCTAAAGAAAAATGTATAAAAAACCGTTCTATATACCACTATTCAAATTTTTCTAAAATTCAGCTACCAATATAACGTATCTCTCTATGCCAAGCTTCACATTTTCAATCTTTTATGTTTGTTCATCCTACGAAAACTATTTTATACCTATGTATACAATGCAAGTGCAGATACTGTTTGTTATCCTAAATATAGTGTTATTTTTAATAGTTTATAGTTATATTTTAATTTATCACTTCAACACTTCCCACACTTTTTCTTATCTCCTTATAAATGATAAATACGAAAAGTGTTATATTTCACTTTATTCTTAAAATATACTTAAGTGACAATATTATTTTCTCTCTATAGAGTTATGTTATATCTAATATTAAAATATTTCTAATTTAGTATAAATTTCTCAGAAATGAGATATTTTCCCGCAGTAAGAAGTATCCTATAGATTGACCTGAATAACCAGCTATCATCGTACCAAATTTCATCAAAATCTGTCCAATGGTTTTCTCGTGATGCGGTCACAGACAGACAGGCAGACAGACATAAATTCTAAAAACTATATATTCGGCCTCTGTATCGATAATAATGACTATTTTAATAAGATTTTCCAAAAAATATTTAAGGTGCAGATTCGACTCAGAATTTTATTATATGTATAAATAACGAAATACCTTCTATCTTTTCATAAAATGTAAAAAAATTACACGTTTGATCTCTATTAAATCCCAAACACAATGTTTTACAAAAAATATAATGAACATTGTACACAGTACGTGTATAACTTTGGCCTAGTTACAATGTTTTACTATACGTCTATACCATAATATAGATGCTGTAAAAATATAAGATACTTCATGTCGCAGCATTCTGTTTTATGAATATTGCTTACAATAATAAAAATTATAGTTTAAAAAAACTAAAAAAACACGCTTTAATGATGAACCGAACAAATTTTTTTTTTTTGTATAAGAACAAAGTGAATTAATGTTATTGTAAATATAAATTAACAAAAATCATATTTTGCAAATTGAAAAATGGAATAATTTTATCAAATTAGTGTATTGTCATCGGTCCTCAATATATCTACAAAGTTTGAACGAAATCTGGCCGTTTAAAGTGGGTCAAAATCGCGCCCAAAGAAGTCGGTTACAAACATACAAACAAACATACAGGTGAAGCTAATAAAAAGCGTGTAAAAATAATATTACATTAAAAGTATTTGCGTACGTGATGTATAATTTTTATTTAAACTAAAATAGAAATGAATGTAACGTTTCAGTGTTAAATTAAAGTTTTGACCACATAAGATGGTTGCTAAAAGTATATTCACTTAACCTATTATTATATAACCTTTTTCAGATTTTTTTTTAAAATTTCAACAACGCACATATATAAAATTTGTACATGTGTATGTAAATGTATAGAGAGTTTCAGAGAATAAATCAATCGGGAAGCTGGCCTCCTACATCAATGATACCAGTATCCCACATCAAGATGGCCCGAAAGCACAGAGAGATAAAGACACAAACGGAAAGCTGGCATCCTACGCCAAAGCCAGCATCCTTCACTAAAAAGACCTAAGAGTGCTCTCAAACCTCCAAACAGTACCCACGAGGACTCAACTAGCCTAATTTATATAACGTCCTAAAATTCTTCATTCTAAAAGCGAAATTATAACCTTCAATATTTTTAAAATTTTGATTATTTTACTGGATTTTATTCTTTTTTTATAACAAATATTATTTTACATGAGCAAAAAGTAAAGTAGTCTATATCATGGAGGTGCTGGGATTTGAACCCAGGACTTTCAGCATGCGAAGCAGACACTCTACCACTGAGTTACACCCCCTATACTCCATTATTTCAAAAATCATGATAAGTCTTGGTTAAGTTTATGAAGTACAATTTGGAAGTATATATCGCCATTTATATTTACCAGATGCAAATACATAGAATAGATGCAAATACATACAATTATGAATGAGAACGTAACTCTTTTTGTTTTCTTTTCACGTTTAAACCACTAAACAGATTTTGATAAAATTTTCCAAGGACATAGATGCGATGTACCTGCGATCGGACAAAGGCTTTCCTTGAACCCCACCACCGCCACCAGCTTATCATGCAAGCGAAGCCGCAGGCAAAAAATATGTTGAATATTTATTGAATTCTGCAATACTTGTCCAATTTATAAATGACACTTCAATATATTATGTGGCCTTGATGAATGTACTTTCTCGCAAATTGTTTTCAGCAATCCCAGACTGCTTTATTCTGCCTACGATATTTTTCCTCTCAAAGTTCCCGTCAAAATTATTATAATTTTTTTCAGATAATTTTTTTTATGTAAACATAATAAATGTAATGGAAATACATTTTAGACTAACACCGTTTGTAAAATAACTAAAATATACTAACCAATAATTATTTTCAATTAAAGTTTTAAGGCGTTAATTTATTGTATTGTCTTTTATACGATGATTTACAAAGTTCCTCTTTTACCTATGAAATTAGGCATACTCGTACATACGTATTATTATAATCTAAATTTTACCGACCAATCTCTCTTGACAATTGACGAATTAATCTGTGCCCAATAGGGAATATGCATGAAAAAAAATATGTATGTATATAAAAAAATTACAATAGGTTACATCGTTACATAATTTAAAAAAAAGGCAGCTTCAAAAAACTAACATTTAGTATACTTTTTTTTAAATATCATACCGTTACGGATACTTTAAACGCTCGCCACAGTATGATATACACAGAGAAATGACGAATCAATTTGTAAGCGACAAAATCGATAATCGATTTTAGTATATATACTCTGACGTCATATTCAGTATGACCAATAGCGTGTATTTGAACTAATTTGAATTTCCCACCTGTTTTGCACTTTTTATTAATAACTTTCTTTATCATGAAGAAATTATATTAAAAAATACTATTATAGACTTAATTCAAAAATAATAAAGAACAAACAAAATAATAAAGAACAAACATATTATTAACCTTTTCTTACTCATATTCCCTATTGGCACCCCTTGAAGCTAATAAGAACAAAGTTGAATTCAATAAGCCTAATCAATTCAATTAGCAAAACAATTTTTTATGTACAATTTGATAGAAAAATTGATATGACTATTTGAAGCATGAAGAAATCGTCTTCCGAAATTTGATAACATTGAATATAAGCGAGTTCATAATATTTGCACAATACTAGTTTCTTCTCATAGGCAGTGGTAGCCCAGTGGTAACGCGCTCGCTTGGGAAACCGAGTGAAGCAGGTTCAAATCCCGGGTCTCGCACCTCTGATATTTTCACGTGCGAATCATTTTCTAACATGATTACCACTTGCCTTACGGTGAAGGAAAACATCGTGAGGAAACCTGCATGTCTAAGAGAACCTAGCAAGTTTTCGAAAGACATGTGAAATCCCCCAATCCGCACTTAGCCAGCGTGGTGGACTATGGCCTGATCCCCCTCGTCTTGAAGGGAGGCCCGTGCCCAGCAGTGGGACGTTAAAAAGGGCTGAATACATACATACATACTAGTTTCTTGCCTATTGCTTACAACATTTTTATAGCAATAATCCCTTAACGATATTATACTTGCAAAAGGTTGTCGTTTCTTCTCCTTTACGCAGCAATAGAGCAACTAGCTGTTTTTAGGGTTCCGTATCCAAAGGGTAAGATCCTATTACTAAGACTTCGCTGCCCGTCCGTCTGTCTGTCCGTCTGTCACCAGGCTGTATCTCATGAACCATGATAGTTAGAGAGTTGAAATTTTTACAGTTGATGTATTTCTCTTTCTGCTATAACAAAAAATACTAAAAAACAGAATTAAATAAATATTTGAGGAAGCTTCCACACAACAAACGTGATTTTTTTGCTCGTTTCTGTAGATAATGGTACGGAACCCTTTGTGCGCGAGTCCGACTCGCACTTGGCTGGTTTTTTATACATGTTTATGTGTGTACGTGTAAATTTAATACATAGATGGACTATGCTAACTTATAAGCTCCTAGGCATCTAGGGAGGCACCCAACGAAGCGAGAGTACGTCGCTAGTTAGGTAAATATTTAGAAAGCTCTAGAATAATTATATATATACGAATCACCCATATAACGCACCTCTGATATTTTCATGTGCGAATAATTTCTAACATAATTACCACTTGTCTTACGGTGAATGAAAACATCGAGAGGAAACCTACATGTCTGAGAAAACCTAGCAAGTTTTCGAAAGACATGTGAAGTCCGCCAATCCGCACTTGGCCAGCGTGGTAGACTATGACCTGATTCCCCTGGTATTGAAGGAAGGCCCGTGCCCAGCAGTAGGACGTTAAAAAGGGCTGAATACATATAACACACATAAAACGATTTAATCAAAATCTTCCTAGATAAAAAAAATACCTAACAGAGTTAAAAACAAAACCTATGACGAACGACGGCATAAATCCTAACAACAAACAGGCGCACGACACAGTGCAACGCGACCCTAGAGATAAATCCGTTCGTGTTAGATTTTAAAATTTATTGGCGGAGACAGGAATTACCGATGCTAAATTTTATAACCCGCAATAAAAGTAGGTATAAAATTTTCAAATAAAATTGCTTATAATCATTATAATTAATTTTGTGATGTTCGTTTTGTGATTTGTGTTATATTTATTATTTTTTGCGGACTTTAAAAAGGAGTATTTTTGCGTATCTACTTCAATCTAATATATAAATATCTCGTGTGACGGTGTATGTAGTCGCATTCGTTCCAAATGGCTCGACCGATTTTAATGTTTTTTTTTTTTATATTTGGTAGGTATGAGAATAGGTCGTAAAGTATTTTTCATCCTCCTATCTTTTAGTTGGTTATCCTCCTATCTTTTGGTTAACTTCAATGAAGTTACCCTAAACAGGACAGCATGATAGCATAAAATGTGTTGAGGTAATAAATTCTCATTTGCAATATCCCTTGCATTTCTAGCTATCTTGTATGCTTCATCATCATGTTTTTGTGCCCATTTTATTAGATCTGGTAAATCTATAAGATCTCTTTTAATTGGGACATAATGTTTCCAAGGTTTCAACTGATCATAAAAATGCTCATAATAAGAGGAATCCTGTTTGAAAATTACACCACCTCCAGATAACAGATATGGAAATCTATAGATTGCCACTGTCCCATCGATATTGATTTGATATTTATACTACAAATGAATAAAAACATATAATATAAGCCTACTTTTATCAAAAAAAAAACTGTGCCCAACTGGCACGCCTAAGGCCGAATAACAAAGAATTGAATTGAATAAAAAAAATTAAAAATTCATTTTATAAAAAATAAATAACAAAGGCACAGACAAAAGATCCGTGGTGGTATATTCATATAAAGAAATATTCATAGTTATTAAAAAATAATTTCCCATTACTATAAATAATTATTTTTAACTGTCCCTCTTCAATTTTTTAATGCCACAAATTGTTGCATATAATTATTGACAATTGTATTTATATGTTTTTGTATAAATGATAATATTGGCGTACTTTTATAATTTTTATCAAATATCGGATACTATTTTAACTCTACTTTCAATAGTCTGTACTTGACATCTGCCGGACTGTCCAAACTAAATGACGGAATTCCAAATACGAAGGGAAAACATTGGCCTGTTACATTTACTTTTGCGATACACAGACAAATACTATAAATACCAGTATTTGACAGAATGTGTACTAATAAATTTAATATTTGTTTGATCAAGTAGAATAACAATTCAATTATTCTTTGTTCTGTGGAATATAGGCGTGCCATTTGGGCACAGTTTACTTCATCAATGTCGTATAGAATGGAGAAGCAAAGTAAAATAACATTACTTGATTAATAAGTCACAATTTCGGTATCCATAAATAAAATATTTTTGACCCTTTTTACAAAATACTTAAAATTTTAATAGAAATCTTACATTCACAATTTACATTTTAAGAGAGACCGCCAACGCACAACTTAAGCCGCTGGGCTTAGATGCTTGACATTTGCACTATATTTTTTAAATCCGTCCCCTAAAGGAACTAAATAAGGGATGTTAGCTTGTAAGATAGTTATTGCTGATTAAAAATCCAAGGAACCCTGCCTACGATTAATAAAATAAGAAAAAACTTCAAAATATTATGGAGAACAATTTTGTATTTGATACCAGAAATCACCATTTATTTAAATTTGATTCAAATCTGTCTAGCTAATTTCTTTCAATCGATTTCGGATACACTTTGCTGAATGCTTCTCGACTTCTAAGTCAAATAACTAAAGACTCCAATATTCTAAAGGTTTCGCATAAATCATTTGAGTGTCCTCGAATTCCTGATGCTTGAAAACGAAGGCATCTTCAGTTAATGCATTTCGATAGCATTTTGAAATTCATGAGACCCTATAGAAGAGCGTCTTAATATTACTATAACGGCTTTTTGACCGAGATTCTTAGAGGTCTCACTAAAGACGTTGATAAACTTGCATTTTGATAAGTCTTTATCGGTGATCTACTTCGTTCGTCTAGTGAAAAGTAGGTTCAGTTACAGATTCTGAGGTTCTAGGTATAGTCTTGAATAGCGATTTTCTGACAAGAGGTAGAAAGTTATCATTATCAATATGGAAGTATTCTATATAATGGATCCTAAACTTGATCTCTTATTATGAATTGAAGAGGTATAGGAAGATGGACCTTTTCCATAGAAGTTAAGAGAATAAACTCAGAGTTAGTTTGCAGTCCAGTCACTTTTTTAGTACTTTATCATTAATATATTAAGTATTTCGTAATATTGCTTTACTAATAATAAAATATTATAAATACCAACATATTCAAATTCATTTTATTTATGTTAGGTATCACTTATTCCTGTTGTATGATGGTCTCATATGACAAAAAATAACTTGGTAAGATTGAAAGAAATATTGGTATAATGCCTTAGGACTGAACCCATAATATCCATTATCAATGGCACAGAAATAAAATGCTATTTGTATAGACATATATAGTGCATAATATAAAGAGTAAAATCACGTATATGGAATATAATCTCTAGAACTACTGGACAGACTCGAAAACCATTACATTAATAGAATGCTGCACTCAATAACAGACTAATTTTATCAACGTGAACTAAATAGACATTTAAATACATAAACATTTTATAGTGTGATAGTATTTTTATAACATTCTACACTTGCAACAACCCGGCAAGTTGTATAATCAATTTTATTAACAATTACTTTGCATGACAATACCCGTTCCAAGAAATGAACTAGAAGCTGAGCTGAAGTAATTACCTTTAAAAAATTCCCCTTGCGTGCTATTTCACTAAAAGCGTTTCCAAATCCACTCTGGATCTATATTGTATTCTCGTGCCAGGAAAATAAAAGAATTCTTTCTTACCTGTCTGGCTGATGGTTTGCTTCATCAACAAGATTAATCGCATATCGAGTACTTTAAAACCTAAAAGCTCGAGAAAAGCTACGGTGTTGTCTAATTTTGTTTTAAAAAAGCTATGTATTAAGCTATCTGCTTTTTAAAAATATTTTTTATATATTTCTAAAAGGTGATTTAAAAATGATTCGTTTGGAGTATAGAAGTGATCGTTTCTTTATTTTCTTAAGGAGATAAATTCAGACAGCTTTCTTTTTAACTCATTTTAGTTATAAATGTAAATATGGTGGGACATTAACACACAGCATCATCTAGTTCCATGATGAGGCTTGTGTTATGGATACCAGATAGTTGATACACTATACATATATGACTTTAAATACATACGTATTATAAATATAAATACCCATAACTTGAGTACATACATTTGTGCTCATCACTCAAATGAATATCGCCAGCGGGACTCGAATCCACGACCGCGGTGCACAGTAAGTCGGGGCACTACACACTGAGCCAAAACTGTCATCAAATCGTCGTTATATTTAGTTTCTGTTAATTTCTTTGTGATTGTTGTTTGATCACTCAATAATTGGATCACCTAAGTGTAACCTAAATTTAAACTTTTTCTTTTACTTTCGAAGAAAATGACTGAGATGTGGACAGGCAACATACCAGAGAATCAGAAAAAAGAAAACCCATATAAGATATTCGGTTAAAATATAAGAAAAATCTAAAATCTATCTAATAATAGGAGCATAGTTGTATAGTATGGTATTGTTGAAGCTCGACTTAGGTTTAACTTACAAAAGAAGGAAGGATGTTTTAAAAGAATATCAAACATTCCCCACATGTTCGTCTACTTGCAACTTGTCTACACGTTATATAAAATACATAGCATGAAACTATAATATTATTTAAAATTACTATGTACTTTTTGTGTATATGTGTATTATATTTTATAACAGCTCTAGGGTATCTGATAAGGTAAATACTCGTGCATATATAAATAAATAATCCCGTTTAAATATTTTTTACTTTTTACACTTCGTTTTAAACTATTCAAAGAAGGAAAACATACTCAATTCGAATGTAAATATATATTTTTTAAACTGCCTCGATGATCTAGTGGCTAGCATGTACAGCTACAGATGCGGAGGTCCTGGATTCGAGTTCCGGGTCGATCAAATTTTAGTTATTGAGTATTTGTGTTAAGAAATTCTCAATAACAGCCCATTGGTCGGAAATTGACGGTGTTTCACACCCGTGCCTCAGAAAGCACCGGAGTATGAGAGATTTTTTTTATTTTTAGTTATTTTCTCATCACAAAAGCCACTATAAATATAAGTAAACTTAACAAATAACAGTAAAAAGCCTTTATGAGAGGAAAGAGTGACAAAAATAGAGAATGAACTTGTGTTTGCGCGCACACTTGTGCACTACAATATCTGTGCACTATAATTGATTAGCCAGCGTGACAGAAATTAGTCAGGACGATATATTTTATGCGATATCTTTACCAATTGTATATCGATTTTTACAGTTCTTTTAAAATTCATGCTATAGGTTTGTTAAAAAATATATTAAAATAATGATAAATATATAAAACTAAGTAAAATTTAATATATATGTCAATTTGTTTATATTATAGGTTATTATATTATTATATTCATTCTAATTATTTATTAAAAAATCATTATTTTAATTATATCGTTACATAAAATATACAATTAGTCAGATCAAATAATTGTTAAACAATTGTAAATTTTATTTATTTAAGAAAATAAAAGGCTTATTATTATTATTATTTATAGTTTTTTTGTAATGCCACAAGTGTTAGTCCAATATCATTTATAAAAAAAACTATCTATATATACTTTAGAAAATAAAAGTAAATACAAAAATACAGTTGCATGTTACCTGATAAATATAAAGACAATTATGTAGGGATAATTAAAAAGCGTACTTGTTCGGAGCCAACGTAGAGCATTACCCTTGAGGAAAAATGGTAAAGGAAAACTGTGTTATCATGTTATATCTTCCCTTCATATACAGCATAGAACTTGTAATAACCCAAAAATAACATATTACATATAAGTTGTAAACAACTTCCGTTATCAAGTGGGTTAAGCGTATTTTACTAGCATTGCCTAATATAATGAACACGTATTTGATTTTAAATGTTTATTTTATAAATACAAAGTAATAATTGTCTCGATTTTGTTAAAACCAATCATTGAGTGTCAAATGAATTCTTTGCCTGAAAACGCAAAACCATAGGCCATAGTCCACCACGCTGGTCAATTGCGAACTTTTCACGTCTTTCGAAAACTTAGTCCTCTCAGACACGCAAGTTTCTTCAAGTGGTAATCATATTAAAATAAATTCTTACTTAACAAAACTAAATTAGCGAGACCCGAGATTTAATCCCATTCTACTTAGTTTTCCAACCGAGTGCGTAACCATTGAGCCAATCTATTACCTATAACAGGGATAATAATTATTATAACTTCAATAATATGATAATAAAAAAAATATTACCATTTTAGAGTTAACAATAATTCTTTAAGTCTTGTTTGTATGTATGTATGTATGTATATGCAGTGGTAGCCCAGTAAGCAGTGGTAGTCCAGTGGTAATGCGCTCGCTTGGGAAACCGAGTGAAGCGGGTTCAAATCCCGGGTCTCGCACCTCTGATATTTTCATGTGCGAATCATTTTCTAACTTGATTACCACTTGCCTTACGGTGAAGGAAAACATCGTGAAGAAACCTGCATGTCTGAGAGAATCTTGCAAGTTTTTGAAAGACATGTGAAGTCCGCCAATCCGCACTTGGCCAGCGTGGTGGACTCTGGCCTGTGGAAACAGGCCATAGGCCATAGTCCTTGTCTTGAAAGGAAGCCCGTGCCCAGCAGTGGGACGTTAAAAAGGGCTGAATACATACAATAATATGATAATAAAAAAAATACCATTTTAGAGTTAACAATAATTCTTTAAGTCTTAGTTTTTCTAATTGAAACCTTAAATTCAAGAAGGGTTAATTTTTTTATTTTGCCAATATGCTTGTTGCTTTTAGTGACAATGTTTCAAAGTTGACAACACTTCTAAAACGCCAGAATTCCGTAGAACCGCCAGAAATTCGTAGATATTAAGAATCACACTTTAAGATAAAAAATTTATTAATAAAAAAAACATTAATACAACCATCACTATTTCAGTCGGAAAACGACTAGTAAATAGCAAAACGGGTTTATTATGTTTAGACGAGAGGTTTTTACGAAGCGGAACAGGCGGAAGTGACGTCAGAGCGGTTACTTGCGGGTGTGCTTTTAATGAAAGCGGAGAAGCACTCTCTTAGGGCCAGGAGCATAGCTGAGATTGTTATACCACACCAATACAAAATGTAGTTTTATTATACAGTGTTTTTATTTTGATAACACGTATGACTCAGTTTGTAGTGACTCTACTTGCTGTGCCAGCGGTTGCAGGTTCGAGTTCCGTTAGGGGCATTCATTTGTGTGATGAGCAGGAATGTTTGTATTCCAATCATGGGTCTTTATATTTATAATATGTATGTGTTTAAAGTTATATATGTGTAGTGTATCAACTATCTGGTACCTATAACACAAGCCTCGTAGCTTACCATGGAACTAGATGGTGCTGTGCGTTGATGTCCCAATATATTATTATTCTTACTTTTCGCGCAGAGATCAAAATGCGACCATAGTTATTATTGAATTTTATTAAATGTGTAAAAAAAAATAAATTATGTATTAATAATAACACTAAATCCCATCAATAGCTACTAAATAAAATCGGTTGGCAAACAGATGAAAAAAGGTGCTGATCTGTTTTTTCTTTGTATATTTATCTTCTATACTTACATATAATAAAATTCTAAGTGAGTCGAATCTGTACATTGAATATAATTTGGAAAATCATATTGAAATAGTCATTATTATCGATACAGAGACCGAATCTATAGTTGTTCAGTCTGTCTGTGACCGCAAGACAAATTTTGATGAAATTTGGTATCATGATAGCTACTTTGTTGTATTTTGAACTATATACTGTATCGCTCATTTAATAGCCCCTCGCGAGTCTTAGCATTTGGAAAATGCAACGTTAAGTGTAGAGTGTTCCTGTACAAAATACACGGTTCGTATTACAAACTTAAAAAAACATTGTTAATATCATTCTAGTATTGGCTAAACAGTGACCTAATGCTAGTACATACTCGTATGTTATATGTAGTTTTTTTAAATAAAATTATCTCTTCGGATAATACTTTCTTAGATTTACGCGAATATTTGACATTTCAAAATAAAACTATCTTTTCGGATTATTTCGCGAATTTATTATGATTTTTGGTTCCCGACGTTTCGATTGCTTTACAGCAATCATGGTCACGGGAGAGACTAAGGTGTTAGATGTCTCAATTGGTCTCAATGGCATTATACAGTTGTTACAGACAGCCTACCTACTATTTTACAAAAATGATTTTAAAAATTCAAAAATGGCATCAAAGTACCTTACAATATTAGTTGATTTTAATTCTAAAACTTTTTAAAAAATTTTTAATGTTTTTAATAAGTATTATAATTAAATATAGAAATATTACTTACTTAATTTTAGCTATTATAATAAATATTACAATTTTTCTTTATTAATTACTAATCTTATTTAGTGTTGCTATTATTATATTATCTGTAACCATAAAGATTATTAAACATTTTTTAAATATCAATTATTTAGTTTTATATGTAGTTTAAAAAGAAGTTTAATATTATTTTAGATTGTTATTATTTAAAGTTAAAATATTAAGTAGCACTATTGTTAACTTTATAGATAAAAAGTATATTAATTAGAATTACTATTCTTATTGCGATCCACACAGTATGAACTAACTACATCTACTGGTCTGTTATGTTTGTTTTTATTGTTTGTTTTTATTATGTTTATTACAGGATCCCATGATGATGGTAGTACCCAGCCATCTTCCCTATTGAAGTTTGGATATTTTTTAATTTCAATAGCTTCGCGAATCATCCTGGGGCGATAACGGTTTTCTTTCGCTAGTATTTGTGGATTATCAAAGCGAATGTAGTGGGTTGGGGCGATCCTGGCTATGTTTACAGACTGCAGATGTTGTATTGCGACGGTGCTTCACATCAGCTATGTGTTCTTTGACCCGAGTTCTAATGGATCTCTTTGTTTGTCCAATGTAAGAGAGCCCACAATCACAATCAAGTTTGTATACTCCTGCATCTTGGAGAGGGATGTTGCACTTGACTGGTGGTAAGAACTGACTAATTATCTCTTCGGATTTTTTCGCGGATTCATTTTGATTTTTATTCCCACGGAAACAGTACATTTTTCCAGGACAAATGTAGCCGATTTGTTATTGTTATAAATGAACTATATTATTGTAACGTTTCTTTAAAATCCAATCAGTAGTTTTTGTGTACTAAACTGTATAAATTACTGTAATTTTTCAACTATCTCACGGAAACTTTTTAATTTTCCGAGATGAAAAGTATCTAAGATATTGACCGGGGATAAACGGTACCACCATTTAAATCAGTCTAACAGTTTCAGAAATTAGCCCGTACAAACAGACAGAAAAACAAAAAAAATTTAAAAAATCTCGATTTGTTCTATTTCTCTTCTTACATCCCCCTAGTTTAGTTTTGAGCATTTTTTTTCGATGTAAAGACATCCGACCTCTACAGTTTTATTATATGTATAGATATCAAATATTCACGTAAATCTAAGAAAGTATTAATTCGTTTTTTTTTTACTTCATTAGTAAAAAAATATTGCTATTTCGCACAAAATCCTTATAGGGTAATTAAAATTCTGAACTGTTGATTAATATCTAATATAATATTTTATCACATTTGCTTCGAATTCAGTTTTCTATAATTATTTTATCTTTATTAAACCAGGAAATCGCTTTGATAGCTTTCAATGAGATTTATTTCATTTAACTTCCTTCGTGTATTCATATTTTAATTGGAGTACCGCAGCATAATTAAGTTATTTTAAGCTTTTTTTAATAACAAGTTTTAAGCCGTAGCTTCACATGCATGAAATATAAGTAATAATATAGTAAAATTATGTTATTTATTAATCTAAAATGTTGTTTTATGTTGAATACTAATTATAACAAAGTGCATCTACATTAAATACTAGCAGCAAGCAGAACATATGGTTTTACAAAATCAAAAAGATTGTTTTTTACCGAGTAAAGCATAAAAATTTTACTATATATAATATAGTAAAAAGTATATAGAAACATATATATATATATATATATATATATATATATATATATATATATATATATTACAATATACTTTTTACTATATTATTTATTTATCCTAAGGAGCAAAACAGTTATTATCAAAGCTGAGAATGACGAGCCTCGTTTAGTACGCGGCTCGTCATTCTCTAATTTTTTTTTTTAGAAAATAAATCTAAAAATAAATCAAAATAAATCTAAATTTTTTTAGAAAATTATTACTATACTAGCGAAAAACACAAACAAATCTATCCCACGGGAACCGTACATTTATCTGGGATAATAGTAGCCTATGTGTTATTCCAGACTATAATCTATATTTCATTCAGATCCATTCAGCCGTTCTGGCGTGAAAGTGTAACAAACATCCATCCATACATCCATACATACAAACTTTCACATTTATTATATTAGTATAGATATATAACGAAAGAAATTAATAAGCTTTACATTCTACATTCAAATATGAATTCACAAAGACTATACGCCTCAAATTTCAATATCCCTTGAAGATTTAATAACACGGCATTCAAATGTGAGGGAGACGAGATGAAAAGGATACGTAAGGAATTTTCATAGCAATATCTTTTGGGAATCCGAGTCTACCGCTCAACGGGATGCCTATGGGCACAAAAATTGTTGAAAAATACAATATACAAGAGTTTTTTTCCCTCAGCCCCTTAGACAAGCAGACTTTCTACAAGCAATGTCGCTAATAGAAAACTTAAAAATATTAATAAAATCTTGAAATCTAACCACGTGACATAGCGCTCAGATATGGCATTTCCATACATTTTTCTCTGTAGGTTATTAGCTATAGCGATTGTAGAATGTTACATTGGCTTGTCAAAGCTCCCAGAATTTATCTAAAAATATTTCGCTTCGCTCTAGTTGAAACTGCGAATTTTCTGTACGTACACATATTGTTTTCATTGCATTTACAGATAGAACGCAGCCCTGATTCTGTTGTCCATTGCATTCCGAAGTCGAACACAAAGCGTGTTGGATAACGGTATTAAATCCTTTAGTTTTATCCAGATAGGGGCACGGTTTACGACCTAAGCTCTCATCTTTATGTATATGCTACACTTTTACAATAATTTTAGCAAAAAAAATAGCTTATAATTTACTTTAAATGGAATATAAGGGTGGAACCCTTATAAGGGGAATCCCTCATAGGTTTTCTTGTTATTTATATAAATTCATCTCTTGAGTTACCTGTTTATTAAATCATAAAAATTGGTTCACACACTAAATTGAATACCTACATTCTTTTTTTAAGAAACCAGTCAAGAATATATATTTTTTTTGTTATACTTCTTTTGGCACGTTTGGAAAAAAAATTGAGTGTAAAATCTTTATGATGCGTGCGCAAAGAGCGACATGATGAAATTAGCTGAAAGTGACATGATGAAGTTAGCTGCATTCCTTTTACAAACAGAGAGTTGTGACATACGGTATGAAATCTTTAGCTATTTTTGTGCTGTTACGCCAAAAAAGTATAACTTCTTACGTGCGTACATAAGTACATACACACGTTTTTTTTTTGTACGTAAAATATAATTTAAAATTGTTTTTACTACATAATAGAACTATATTTTACCTAATTAACATAGAGCACATCGAACCCACACCCTCCGACATACTCTTACATACCAGCCACAGTTAAACACGGTATAAGTAATCTATACCAATAAAGCAGAAAAGTTTGTTTGATTTTAGTTTTCTATGTGACATTGGCGAAGTAATCTTTGCTCCACTGGCACGTTTTGAACCCATTAACACATTGAGTGCGATACCAGGTGTAAACATCTTGTATACGCCTCGCTTGCAGTGCGGCTAAGAAAAGTATAGACTTCCTTGTCGTGCGGAAGGCATAACTTCAATTTGGTTTGGTGTAGGAAAGAACTGAATATATATATCGGCGTGACGCCGTTAATTAATCATATGCAGAATAAATTCATAATTCAAAATTATAATAAATAATAATAAATTCAATTTCTAAAGTAAAAATTCATATTTAAATAAGTTGTGGCGTTTTCAATTATATTGTCAAATAACTATAGTTTTTAATTTTTTAAGTTCGTTAATGGATTTCCTGTTATTTTATGGTAAATTGAATTATCAATAATATTATAGGCTCATAAATGTTAAAACTAAAATAATAATTGTAAAGTTTGTATTTCAATTAAATTATCAATAATTGTTTAAACTTATAAGTGTGAGCATTTATAAAAATAATAATTATTGTAAAGTGTAAACATAGCAGTTCCGGAAGTAACTGCTATGTTTAAATTAATATGGTGGGTCTTTAAAGTTCTTCAATGTATTTTCTCTTATTTTATGGTAAATTAAATTATTAATAATTTTTATAATCTAATAAGGGTGAGCGTTTATAATAATAATTGTAAAGTTTGAACATAGTACTTCCGATCAAAAGAGGGCGCTATGTTTAAACTAATATGGCGGGTAAGCGGCCGACCGGGAGGAGGGTGGATGATAGAGGACACACTCACTTTTGCTCGGGCGTTTTTCTGGTACGGACGACAGGCTGTTCTTACATTATCCTGTAGTTAAGTATTTAAGATAGCTTTAAATAATTAGATTGTTAGTTAGTTATTATTAATTAGTTCAAAGAAAAGTGATTGGTAAAATTATAATAGTTTAAAGTAAAATTACTTATTATTTTGATCCTTTTGCTGATTTTATTAAGCTTTAAATTTATTTAAGATTAAAGATGAGTGAAAGTAATGAAGTAAGTGACGCCAGCACCGCTGGCGTCGTTTCTAAAAATAATACTTCCGCTCCTCCTTTGTTATCAGAAGTGGGATGCCCTCCCACTTCTGCCGGACATTCTGATAATACTGGTTATGCCGCGGAGCACGTAAGTACTGAGCCTAACACCACTAACATTACGACGGAATTTTTTGTGCAAATGATGCAAACTATGCAGCAGATGTCGGAAAAATTGATGTCGCAACAAAGTAATAAGGTAAAAATCAACGATATATTTTTACCCTCTTATGATCCAGATAGCTCCGTCGGTATACGAGAATGGTGTCAACATATATCAAAAGCAATTGACAAATATAAGCTTGATGATTATGACGTCCGAATGAAGGTAGGTAGTTTATTAAAAGGTAGAGCTAAGTTATGGGTAGATAATTGGCTTATTTCAACGAATTCCTGGGATGAATTACGTGAAAACCTGATTACAACATTTGAACCTGAAAACAGGTATTCGCGAGACATTGTAAAATTTCGTGAACATTCTTACGATCATAATAAAGATATATCGGAGTTTCTATCACAAGCCTGGGTTTTATGGAGACGTATAACGAAAGATAAATTAGGTAATGATGACGCGGTTGAAGCGGTGATAGGTTGCATTAAAGATGAATATTTAAGAATTGAATTAATGAACGCCCGTGCTGAATCTGTCCCGGAACTCATCTCAGTGGCATCATCGATACGATCTTCGAAGAAACGTCCTCATACTGAACCAGGTACTCAAAATTACGGCAAGCGAATCCGATTGAATGATTCTCAAATGTCACTCTTTTGTAAGATTTGTAAAAAAAATAATCACATTACACGTGATTGTCGTTTCAAATCTTTTGAGAATAACTCAAGCGGGCCGCAAGACAAAATCTCAAATCAAAACAAAGTCACGACAATTTCTAATCCACACCAAAATAAAACATGTTCATTTTGTATGAAGGTAGGTCATACTTACGAAAATTGTTTTAAACGCGAACGGCAAGTTATGTCAAACGTCAATTGCGTAGGTAGTTCAAAAACTACACCCATGCGGTTAAATATCGGTGACTTTTCAATACGTGCAATTTTTGATAGTGGTGCTGAGTGTTCTGTTATGTGTGAAACAATAGCTGCTAAATTACCAGGAAAAAGAATTCATGGTGTAAAATACTTACGCGGTATCGGACATTTTCCAGTAATATCGTTAATGACATTAAAAACTATTTGTGAAATAGATGAAATCAATGTCGAAATATCTTTTTGTATAGTTCCTGACTATGAATTAAATACCAGCGTTTTAGTGGGTATGGATTTAATAAATAATACAACGTTAAGCGTGTTAGTAACATCGAATAGTACGAAATTAATTCGACAGCCCACCGTAATGCATGTAAAAGCTAGTAACTTTTTATTTGACAAACTTAATTGTGACCTCACAAATGATAATCAGATTGATTTATTGCGAATTTTACTAAACAAATACGTTCATTTATTTATTCAGGGTTTTCCTACAACCAGAGTTAATACTGGACATCTAGAAATTCGGTTAAAGAATCCAGATAAATACGTTGAACGTAGACCTTACCGGTTAAGCCTTATAGAACGCGAAAAAGTCAATAAAATAATAAAGGAATTGCTTGAACATAACATTATTCGTGAAAGTAGGTCACCGTACTCTAGCCCTATTATATTAGTAAAAAAGAAAAATGGAGATGATAGGTTGTGTGTCGACTATCGCGAATTAAATTCGAATACACTCAGGGACCATTATCCGTTGCCATTGATATCCGACCAAATCGATCAATTGGTAAACGGTTATTATTATAGTTTATTTGATATGGCAGCAGGGTTTCATCAAATTCCTATAGCCGAAAGTTCAATCGAGAAAACTGCATTCGTTACTCCAGATGGATTGTACGAATATTTAACCATGCCGTTTGGCCTGAGCAACGCCTGTTCCGTATACCAAAGATGTATAAATAGAGCATTACAACCATTGCTTGGTGATGCAGGAGTTGCTCAAGTCTACGTGGATGATGTTCTTAGTAAATGTGTTAATTTTGATCAAGGATTATCTCATATTGAACGGATTTTGATAGCTTTGCAGAAGGCAGGCTTTTCAATAAATGTTGAAAAGTCTTCATTTTTTAAACGTTCAATTGAATATCTAGGCAATATAATTTCTGATGGACAGATCCGTCCTAGTCCTTCGAAGGTAGAGGCACTTGTAAAATCACCCATTCCTAATAACGTAAAACAAGTCCGCCAATTCAATGGCCTAGCTGGATATTTTCGCCGCTTTATTCCCAACTTTTCACGTATTATGTTACCTTTATATGAATTAACAAAAAAAGGAGCACGTTGGGAATGGAATGAGCGACATGACCAAGCACGTAATACTATTATTGAATATTTAATCTCGGCACCTGTTTTAACTATATTCCAGGAAAACGCACCAACTGAACTTTATACTGATGCCAGTAGCCTTGGCTACGGCGCTATTCTGGTTCAAGTGATTGATGGACGTCGCCACGCCGTGGCCTATATGAGTATGCGAACTACAGAGGTTGAAAGCCGCTATCACTCGTACGAGCTGGAAACGCTCGCTGTGGTGAGAGCTATAAAACATTTTAAACAATACCTATATGGCCGTAATTTTAAAATAATCACGGACTGCAACGCCTTAAAAGCGTCAAAACATAAAAAGGAGCTGCTGCCTAGAGTATATCGTTGGTGGGCATTCCTTCAAAATTACGATTTTGAAGTTGAGTACCGAAAAGGTGAACATCTACAGCATGCTGATTTTTTTAGCCGAAACCCAGGTACGTTGCAAGTTAATATTATGAATAGAGATTTTGAATGGCTGAAAGTGGAACAACGCAGAGACCCTACATTGCGACCAATGATTGATGCAGTCTTACGTAACGAAATAATAGACGGCTATAAGCTAGAAAACGACGTATTAATTAAGGTAGGTCCAGATGTAGATGACCAAAAAGCGGTAGTTGTACCAAAATCATTCCAATGGAGTTTAATAAATACATATCACACTGCTTTAAAACATCCAGGTTGGGAAAAAACCTTACAAAAGGTAAAAGAGTCTTATTGGTTTAAAAATATGTCCAGTATCATTAGAACCTTTGTTGAAAATTGCGTGGTGTGTAAAACTTCAAAAGGTCACTCTGGTGCTATACAAGTTCAATTACATCCGATTCAGAAGCCTACAGCAGCATTCCAGACAATTCATATGGATATTACGGGTAAACTGGGTACAACAAGTAACCATGACTACGTGATTATCACAATTGATGCATTCAGTAAGTATGTATTGTTCTATTATGCCACTAGCAAGAGCCCACATAGTACTTTAGCTGCGCTGAAGCGTACAGTACATCTATTTGGAACACCTAACCAAGTAATAATTGATGGTGGTCGCGAGTTCTTGGGAGATTTTAAAGTGTATTGTGACAATGTCGGCATTAATATTCACACGATATCGCCAGGAACGAGCCGAGCAAATGGCCAGGTGGAGCGAATGGTTGGTACACTTAAAAATGGTCTTGTTATGATTAAGAACTATGAAACTGAAGAATGGCCAGTAGTATTAGATAGCTTACAATTAGCATTCAATTGCACACCACAAAGTACGACAGGGGTTGCACCACTTACACTGTTAACTCGTCGCAAAAATTGCGTACCCCCTGAGCTTTTCCATCTAGTTAACTTTGATAATCAAACTGTTGACATCGAACAACTATACCAGCATGTACAACAAAGAATGCTTAATGCAGCTGAAAAGGAGAAAACGAGGTTTAATAAAAACAAAGCTAAAATATGTCATTTCCAAAAAGCATCCTAGATAACGACCGCTACTTGGTAAAAAAGGTTATAGGCAAAGGTCGACCGCGCAAGGTGGCTCACGATCAACTACGCCGAGCACCACAACCTGGACAACAGGCGACCGTATCGGCAGAAACAGAAGCAGTCACTACTCAATCATCAAGAGACAATAGCCTGTTGGAGCCGCAAGCTTCGACGTCTTCTCAGATTGATGTGGAAGAAAATACCATGGCTTGAACCTCGAAAGGTTTGTATCTTTTGCTATCTTTAAATAATTTCGCTGCTTAAACAACTAATTCTAACACTAGGCACTTTAGTTGCAATGTTCACGTTAACACGTGCACATCTACGCATAATTTTAATATAAGTATAGACTATTTCAGAGCCTCTGTGTACCACGGTATAAGATAAATACCTAGAGCACAGCATCGACCTTATTACCCAATTCCTTTAGAGCCTCTGTGTACCACGGCGAACAGGACCGCCCAGAGCATAGCTACAACTCCTTATAAAATTATTTACTTAGTGAGAAGTAAAATAATAACACAATTTTATTAAATTGTCTTAACTATAAAAAAAAAAAATAAAACAAAATAAAAACAACAACAAAAACAAAAAAAAAAATAAAAAAATTTGCTATTATGCTTCCTTTTTATATCTTTCAGGTACCTGGATACAGATACCTACCTAAAATCAAACCTTTCATTGTTACAGATAATAGGCTAGTGCAGGGCGCGCACTGCCTATCAGTATGGCCGTATCGGCGTGACGCCGTTAATTAATCATATGCAGAATAAATTCATAATTCAAAATTATAATAAATAATAATAAATTCAATTTCTAAAGTAAAAATTCATATTTAAATAAGTTGTGGCGTTTTCAATTATATTGTCAAATAACTATAGTTTTTAATTTTTTAAGTTCGTTAATGGATTTCCTGTTATTTTATGGTAAATTGAATTATCAATAATATTATAGGCTCATAAATGTTAAAACTAAAATAATAATTGTAAAGTTTGTATTTCAATTAAATTATCAATAATTGTTTAAACTTATAAGTGTGAGCATTTATAAAAATAATAATTATTGTAAAGTGTAAACATAGCAGTTCCGGAAGTAACTGCTATGTTTAAATTAATATGGTGGGTCTTTAAAGTTCTTCAATGTATTTTCTCTTATTTTATGGTAAATTAAATTATTAATAATTTTTATAATCTAATAAGGGTGAGCGTTTATAATAATAATTGTAAAGTTTGAACATAGTACTTCCGATCAAAAGAGGGCGCTATGTTTAAACTAATATGGCGGGTAAGCGGCCGACCGGGAGGAGGGTGGATGATAGAGGACACACTCACTTTTGCTCGGGCGTTTTTCTGGTACGGACGACAGGCTGTTCTTACATTATCCTGTAGTTAAGTATTTAAGATAGCTTTAAATAATTAGATTGTTAGTTAGTTATTATTAATTAGTTCAAAGAAAAGTGATTGGTAAAATTATAATAGTTTAAAGTAAAATTACTTATTATTTTGATCCTTTTGCTGATTTTATTAAGCTTTAAATTTATTTAAGATTAAAGATGAGTGAAAGTAATGAAGTAAGTGACGCCAGCACCGCTGGCGTCGTTTCTAAAAATAATACTTCCGCTCCTCCTTTGTTATATATGTAAAATGTTATTGTTAAATAGAATTCAATGGTGTATCTACCTTAATACCGGGTTTATAAACCTGGGACCGCACGGAAGAAATAAAATTTCATCACAGTGCGAAACCAGGTCGAAGCACCTTGTACCCTGCGCACCTGGTACCGCACCCCACGCTAGCTTCGCGCGGCTAGTGTTGGCTTGCATTCGCGAGAAACGCATGCATCGACATGGCGTCAAGACCAACAAACAAGGTGGAGGAAAGTAATAATGGAGTTGTTATTTTGTACAGCTCTTGTTAATGCCTGGATTGTCTATAATTTAATTAATGCTGGGAATAAAATACCACAAAACTACAGTTTTTGGAGGAAATTATCAAAGCTTTTACAAAAAAGGACTTTGACAATGATACAGTTAATTTCAACGCAGTCGAAAACGCATGCACACACATACACATCTACATCCAATCCACGCACACATATGCACACATAAATAAAAAATAAATTGATAAATTTATCTTTTCCGAACCCGCACAAAAAATTGAGAAACACAATTTAATAAAAGGTATTAAGAAAAGGAATTCTGTCAGATGCTACGAAAAACTCCAAACCTTTTTAAGTTGACAAAAAAGTTAATTTTTTTTTAACGGAATGTGTTCAATGTAAAAAAAAACTTTTGTTATCCATGCTTTATGGAAAAATATTAATGTATGTTTTTTTTTCATTATATTAAAACTTAATTAAGACTCGATATATTTTTTTTCACATCCCTAAAATACGCACGAGACTTCTCATATTCAGTGCGGCTTGCACCCTGTCATAAACCCTGTATTTTAAATATAGCTATAATTTTTAAACTAAACAAGTTGTTAACGAATGGCTTCAGGTGTATGTCAATTAGTTCATTATTATTAATATTTAAGAAAAAAAAATTAAATATATTTTTACATGAAGCCAAAAAAAGGATTTAAGTTTCTTAAATGTTACAGGGTCTATAAATCTTGTGCCGCCACAATGAAAGTTTTATTACCAGGTGCATAGATCTTGTACCGCAGGAATGGAAAGTATAGAAAAATCGCAGCCGCAGCGAACGTGTTAACAAGATAATTGAATTGTTTTTACATTTGATAGCCAAATTCTTTAGAAAGGTTAAAGGCTGTTGCGTGAAATTCAAGGGATGATAGCTCCTAACAGAGATATTTTAGCAGAACCCAGAACTAGACAGAACATCCATCAGTGTGGTATATTTGTGGTTGTTTTTTTTTTGTGTAGACTAAGTTAAGTGAACTTCGAGTTTTACTCTAGACATAATATTAAAAATTCGATATGACAACATATAAATTGAATGGAAATTAAAACTGAGCAAATTTTTCAGTCCACGCGAGTATAGCCGCGGGCAAAAAGCTGCAGCAAAATAAGAATGGCACTTTATATATATAACTTCAAAAAGAAGGAGAAGGAGGGAGACTGTAAGCTTCAGGTGTAAATAGAATTGGGTCTTTAAAAATAACGAAGATGTTAGCCTATTAGTATATTAGTTAAAGAACCCATATTCGCCATGTTACATGATTCTAAAGTCGTAAACATTGTATGCGATTGTGTCATTGTATTCTCTTCCCCTAACTTTTCACGCTATGATTATTAGGATTGAAACAGTTATACATAAATAGCCTACAAGAGCGGAGCAACGGGAAAAACGAATTGAATATTTAAATAATATTATTTGCGTACTTTTCCTACATCTATTTATTTTAGGGTGGGAATAAATAGCTTCTTAGTTTGAAACAAATATGAGTCGACAGCGCATCATGGGATAAAAACACATGAATATTTGATGTGTAAAAGATTTATGAGATGAAGTTTTAAAGAAGGTGAGATCTTTACTCATTTTGTTATATCAAAATAACTTATATATTAATAGTTTAGTTTTATCACTGTTAACTAGCACTGATATGGTCCTGCTATATAACTTTACATATTAATATTTTTAAATGCAAGAACATTAACTTGCTTACGGAGATCAGCCGTTTAGGTAGTTTTAGAGGTATTTCCGAATTTACAGCTACTGTCAAAATTAAATATAACGTATATTAACTAACTTATTTTTTTAATTATTTTTTTTTACTTTTGCTCTACCCTAACATGTTTTCGATCGTCTTCATTGTCTGTTCATTGTGGGTGTCCTGTGCTGACAGGAATTTTAAATAACTTCACTTTAAGACACTTAACATTAATTTAATAGCTCACAAAATGAAATTACATCTAATTTCAAAGAAACAGTTTCATTTTAAACTGATTGTACTTTTTTTCCTTTAGTGGCTTAGAATTGCATTAACAGATGCAATACATTCTGCCAGTGTCACGTACAGTTGATTGGATTGCGAGCGTACGCCATGTCCAAGTTGCCAAACGTAACATACTACTCAAGACGACGTCACTTACAACTCCATCCGGTGTTGCCCGCTCCAAACAGATAGACAATTTAAATACATTCATGATCAAACTATAATCATTTTTTATAGATATAAACCATATATAAAATATATAAAAACGGTAATACAAAAGTCAATAATTCTACATGTGTAATATTCTTACAGTTATTGATAATATTAGAATGTTTACTAACAAATGACTGATTATATTTGGCTTAGTTTGTAGTGACCCTACTTGCTGTGCCAGCAGTCGCGGGTTCAAGTCCCGCTGGGAGCACTTATTTATGTGATAAGCACGTATGTTTGTACTCCAGTCATGGGTGTTTATATTTATATGTTAATATTTAAAGTTATATATGTGTAGTCTTTCAATTATCTGGTATACATGTATAATAACAACAAGCCTCGTATCTTACCATGGAACTAGATGGTGCTGTGTGTTAATGTCCTAACATATTTATATAATATTTATTAAATACTCTATATTACAAATTCCTTTAAACTACTATAATAAAATATGAACTAAACAAATAGCAGTACTTTATTGTTGGAGAAAATAAATGTAACGTATAAGAGTATTAATCAAAGTGTCGGCGCAAAGTGCGCACGCACTTACCCGCTAATGCACCTGCTGAGGCACGCTTTGTTCATTTCTTGCTATATTTTATTTTATACTAGCGACTTACCCTTGCTTTGCTTGGGTGCCAGCCAATATAAATCAAAGCACACCGACTTCGAAAAAATCTGATTAAGTATCTATTCTGAATGAAAACCCCCGTTTAGTTATTTTTTACTTTTCAGTGCCTGGAAGTCGTTTTTTTTTTTTTTAAGTTTTTTTATATGTCCATACTAATATTAAATGCAAAAGAAACTCTGTCTGTCTCTCGGTCGTCTTTTCACGCTTAACCGTTGTACCGATTTAAATTAAATTTGGTATGGAAATAGTTTGAGACCCTGGGAATGACATAAGATAGTTACACATACATACATGTCCACACACAGACACACGCGCATAATAGTTACTTCCGCCTGGAAAATACTCATTAGGATACGTAACATCCAGGATAAACCGATAAAAGATATAATCATACATAAAAACAAATTATAATTAAGCATGTCTTTGTAAAATCGCTTTAAAAGAAAAGATCTTTAGGTAAATTCTTTACAGCGGCCTCACATTTTACATTTATTAGCTGCTAATGAACTACATTGGTGGGTATGAGTGTTTTTTGTTTTTCTTGCACTTTTTCCTATTCTTGGTCACTTCTTGCAATTAAGCAAGCGAATAAAAGAGCGTCAATATATTGTGTGGAAATCGCACATAATCTATTTGTATATATTTTGTACTAACGACTTTTAATTTTTTTGAGCACAACCCTAATTTTTTTAAAATAAAAGTAGCCTAAGTTACTCTTTATAATATCAGCTATCTGCCAGTAAAATTCCCGTTAAAATTGGTCCAGCCGTTTCGAAGATTAGCCGGATTAAACAGACATACAGATAAAATTTTTAAAAATTGTGTTTTTATTATACATATGTAACCATATATAATTCCATATGTATTTAGTGTAAAGCTGTTATTTTGATATTACAAACAGACACTTCAATTTTATTTATCTGTATAGATATTGAAATTGTATTTGAATATTTTATTTGAAACAAGGTAAGTTGAACTTTTAATTAAAAGTTTCGTATTAAGTTCTATTTTTTGAAAAAATATATTGTATTCGGTTTTGTAAACGTCCCACTTCTGGGCATATGTCTCCCAATACAAGAAGGATCAGGCCATAGTCCATCACGCTGACAAAGTACTGGTAAATAGACTTCATAAGTCTTTCGGAAACTTAAGGTTCTCTCATACATGGAGGTTTCCTCACGTTTTTTTTTTACTGTATTAGCAAGTGCTAATCATGTTGAAAATGTTTCATACATGAAAATACCACACGTGCGACATATGAATGTCGAACCCGTTTAACTTGGTTTTCCAAGAATGCACGTTACCACTGGACTACCAGTGCTGTCAGTTTACTGAAATTAAATATTTAATGTCAATTTAATTGCGTATGATTTTAGTTAGCAGCTTGAAACGCTTGACATCATAAACGGAAATGACGTCATATTTTAGTATGGGGGTATAATTGGATAATTTTAGTGGTGTTAATACTTATGTCTATAGTAATACTACTAAATCGCATAAAATTGTAACTATGACTGATCCATGGGACTTTTAACCAACCGACTTTCGGACGAAATTACTTAGTATAATACGTGAGTAATTAGATATACATACGTACACTCACAATCGAAGCAGCAACCAGTATATTGTCAAATAAATTGATTTAATAAAGTGCACTGCACCCTACATAGCAAATGCGAACAGAAATAAAAATATTTATACTCGTCACACAAACTGTAATAAAAGTTAACTTCAGCGATTTAGATAATAAAAAGTTTGAACAAACATATTTTAGATGAAACCCATAAAGTAAAGACACAATAAAACTGCTAACGTGCACATTCGATTTATATATAAAATTGTAAATGCGGAATTTGGTCTACTTTTAATATATTTCTATCGATGCTTTGTGACAAACAATACGCTTCCACCTACTTATTACTAGCCATCTACATATATGTGGGGGATAAAATGTAATTTCAAATTTTACCTCTGTATTTTTAAATGTCATTATCAGTTACGAGTATGTTATCAGTGACTCCTGCTACGACATTCAGCTATAAATACCCTTACAGTACCTATAGACAGCTTAGAAGAAGCTCGGTTTTGAGCCCGTCACTTTGCACATAAGTGCTCTGAATCGTTCGAGATGATTATCAGGCAATCTTTGTATCGTTTTTACAATATTTTTGTAATTATAATAGTTGCTGAAGTGAAAACTTCTATAGGCAGGTTTGTATGGGGAGTAAATTCATGTATGTCGTCATCGACATGGTCAAGTGATGTGTTAACGCTAACGCTCAGAGTACTGATAGATGTCAAAACCAGATAAGTGTAAACAGTTTTATATTACAAAGAATTTAAGATTAAACAATTAATTTGAATATCCAAAAATTACAACTGTTTGTTTATAGTTTTAAGTTTTCACTTCTGTCGTCAGTCCTCGTGACTGTTTTTTTTTATATTTAAAAAGTATTATTTTGTAGTACTCTTAATATTTGAAATTATTGCTTTTGATTTTTTTTTAATAATTGAATAACGTATTATTATAATAATAAAATCAAAATATAAAAATGGATGCCTATACTTTTTCTATCTCCCACAAATATTCATCACTTCTATCATATTGTAACTAACTAGCGACTTGAATGATGAGTTCAACTTATAACTATATTTACAACTACTAAAAATGTTCACGGTGAAACTTCTAGATGGATTCCAATTTTTAGTATAAAAACACATTCATTATAACCTTAAGTAGCATATTAGTCAGGGATCTAACGATACATTCGAAGGAAGCTTTTTTTGAAATGTGTAAAGCTGCTTGCGGGATACACAAAAGCCCTGTCACAAAAGCACAAAACACAAAAGCACAAAAAAGTTGAGAATAAAGTTCGAAGGAATAATTTCATAACCTCCCGCGAGGTTTGGAACACGACTCAAGAAACTCGAATGTAGATCTTAACCTCGTCCTGGCCAGTGGCGACGGTGAATGGGGAATGTGCCTAAAGTAAAATATGCGTTCCTAAAAGCCTAAAATATGTGTTCCTAAAGACAGCATTAGCTAAAGTGATCCTATTATCGGGGTCGGCCAATACGTCTGTTGCTCTGATTGCCTATCTATAATCTCGTTATCTTAGTCGTAATTAGCCACTTTGGCAATTAATTTGTTTGTATGTTGAGGAACTTTCAAAAAACACACCCTAGGGAAGCAAGGGTAGGCTTGAAAATGCCTTTAAAAGTAGTTCATTCTTGCGAAAGTAATTATTATACAACAAACAAATTAACAAATATGCTTGCTATGTCTAAGATTCTTCACCTACCTACTGTTTGACCAATTTATGCTGAAACCATTAATTACTACAGATAAATAAAGAATTATTCTTTTTAAAGGTTTTAATATTTATACTGTATATGTTGTTTGAATGTCAATTTGAACGTCCCTACATATTTATTTAATATCTGTTTTGACATATATTTATTTAAGAAACTTTTCTAAGCCTATTAAAAGTAGGCAGTAAGCCGATAAAAATGGGCAAGCGACGTGAAAGCATCGGGGGCAAGTTAGCGGCTCGCGTTCACAAAGCGGAGTTTGAAGTAATGACATTACTAACTTCTGCCTACGGGCTAACATCAAGTTACAGACTTGTAGCCTAAAGTAATCAAAATTTTATATTCATTATACTTTATACAAACAAAGAAACAAATACAACAACATATGAACCTATGACTTCTATCTCATTTCCTATCTAATTTTCTTTCCATTCCTATCAATTTCTATCTTTATCCACTCTTTATTTATCTACAAATATTTATATTTTAACAATCTATGAGTACTTTTCCGAAATAAATGTACGCTCAAAATGACTGTAAAAATCATTCCCATGCCTGAAAGAAAAACTGAAAATTAATATATCAATTTTATTAATGAAGTTAATATCTATACTGTACAGGATATATTTTATAAATAAAACTAAATATACTTTAATTAAAATTTAAATTAATTTAATTAAAAGTAGCCAAATTACTCCTTATAATATCAGCTATCTGCCAGTGAAAGTCCCGTTAAAATTGGTCCAGCCGTTTCAGAGATTAGTTTTTCTTATAGGTACCGTATATATGTAATTCCATATGCAATTAGTATGAAGCTGTTATTTTGACATTACAAACAGACACTTCAATTTTATTTATCTGTATAGAAAAGAATTAGGGTTTTGCGAAAAACCATTATAACCCGTGAAATTGTAAACATAATCCGCATACCTAGCTAGGGGTACATTCAAGCGAAGCGAGGTTAAGTCGCTAATCGTATAGTAATGGACCAGTCATTGTAAGTTTGTGACTTACGCCGCGCAAAAACTGACACCCAACGCCCGCTACCTACGAAACTTAACAGAAAACTATTTAACTAAAAGGTACATCGTTTGAAAACATTTCCTTAGAGGAATTATTAACTACTTAGCTGACTATGAGACGCTCTTTGACATTACGCCAGTAATAGGCAATTTTGCAAACTTCGCCGTATTGCCATTTAGCTAGCTTAGAATTTAAGTTATTAATTGTATGGCATACTAGTGACGTAACCTCGCTTCGCTCGGGTGCTTCCCTAGTTACGTTTTAATTTTTTGAGCGAAACCCTAAATCATTTTCTAAAATAAAAGTAACCTAAGTTACTCCTTATAATATCAGCTATCTGCCAGTGAAAGTCCCGTTAAAATTGGTCCAGCCGTTTTGGAAATTAGCCGGAACAAACAAACAGACAGTCAATAATTTTAAAAATTGTGTTTTTCTTATAAGTACCGTATATAATTCCACTAGAGACTAACCCTCGCTTCGCTTCGGGTTTGTTCCTAGACAAAGACAAATCTATCCCACGGGAACTGTACATTTTTCCGGGATGATATAAAGCCTATAGCCTTCCTCAGTTAACGGGCTATCTAATGCAAAAATAGTTTTTCAAATCGGATTAGTAGTTCCTGAGATTAGCGCGTTCAACCAAACAAACTCTTCAGCTTTATAATATTAAGTATAGATAAGTATAGATATGAAATTAGGAAAAAGCTGTTATTTTGACATTACAAATAGATATTTCAATTTTATTTATCTGTATAGATTTATCGACCGCCTGACGTAATAGAACTGTTTTTGGGCACCAATTTCATTGTTTTCGATGTCATATGACGGTTTTCGTATCCATAATCTTAGTCGAAATTTTTTTTTCTACAAGTCATATCGCTAATAGAAATAATACAATATGACAATTAAATCAAGTGCAACAATTCGTTGAGTTTTGACAACGCCTAAAATATTCTTATTCACATTTATTATATTAGGGGAAAACATCAAAAAAATATGCATAGAATATGTATATAAATAGTAGTAGTTAGTACTTTTTTGTTTAGTACATAATATAGCGGCTCACCCTCGCTTCGCTTCAGGTTCGTCCCTAGGCAAAAACAAATTTATCCCACGGGAACCGCACACTTTTCCGGGATGATATATAGCCTATAGCCTTCCTCAGTTAACGGGCTATCTAATACAAGAAGAATTTTTCAAATCGGATTAGTAGTTCCTGAGATTTGCGCGTTCAACCAAAGAAACATACAAACTCTTCAGCTTTATAATATTAGTATAGATTAGTCTGTCTCTAATGGGAACGTATCACGAGAATATTATATATGTATTGATAATAAGCTGGTTGTTGGAAAATATCACATTTCTGAGAAATCTATACTAAACATTAAAACGTTTTAAAGTTACATATTATGTTTTTGAAGTTAAGCGTACAGTTTTAACTACTGTTAAAACCCCTTATTTCTTTCTATTAAAAGTAATTAAGTAGATATAAGATAAGATATAAGCATTATCCACCATTTGTAGAGACGCCACTCGCAGCCGCGCTTATAGCTTCATTTTTGAATTAAGCTGTTGTTTCATTAAATGAATAATATATTATAGAGTTAAAGAGAATTTTATATAATAATCTGTTCAATTAAAAAAAAAACCTCTGGAGTTGTTGTTTTTGTAATTGTGTTGTTTTATTATATACTAGCGACTCACCCTCGCTCCGCACAAGTTCGTCCCTACTTATGTTTCATCGTTTAATATACATTTCTCAGAGATGAAATATTATCCCGCAGTAAAAAGTATCCTATATGTTGACCCGGATAACCAGCTATTAACATACCAAATTTCATAGAAAAGCCACCAGTGATTTTTCCGTGATGCGGTAACAGACCGACAGACAGACTGACAGACAAAAATTCTAAAAAATATAGATTAGGTCTCTGTATCAATAATAATGTCTATTTCAATAAGATTTTCCAAAAAATATTTAAGGTATATATGAATAGATAAAAATAATTTACCGGTGGTAGGACTCTGTCAAGCCTGAGGAGTCCGACTGGATGGGTACCACCCCCTTATCTATTTCTGCCGCCAAGCAACAATGATTGCATTGTTGTGTTCCGGTATGAAGGATAAGGTAGCCAGCAGAATCACAGGCAAGAGGCATATCATCTTAGTTCTCACAGTGGCAACGCACCTGTGGTTCTGCATTTTTGTTACTTAAAACCTAAGTGCATGAACCGTAGGTGTTATGGGCGACAGGTACTGCTTTCCATCAGGTGGTCTGTCTGCTCGTTTGTCACTGAATCGCATAAAAAAAAAATATTCGCATAAACAATTTGACTATATTTAGTGAATAGAATATGAGTTGCATTATTATTATATTAAGTTAATCAAAACCTAGTTTTATATTATTACATTAAGTAATACAATTAATTGTAAGCAATAGAGTGATTGTTAAAATAATTTTAATAAGTATTGACAATAATAAACTTCTCATATTGAAAAATATATAATTTTTTATACTTGGGTTTTTACACCTTGTTATGGTATGTTAATGTAAATAAATAAAGTTAATTAAGTTATATTTCTTTGGCGTAACAGAACAAAAATAGCTAAAGATTTTATCCCGTATGTCACAACTCCCTGTTTGCAAAAGGAATGATAAATAAAAAAATAATTAAATAAGGCATATTATGCATGTTACAATAATATATTTATAAAATATCATTTAAGGAAAGAATATAATATTACATACCATTTGTTAGACAATAACAACGGTTACCATGGCAACAAACAGTTCATCAGTCAGCTAACTTCATCATGTCACTTTTTAGCTGTCGGTGTGCGCGCGTCGTAAAAAATTTTTTCTCATATATATTTTTCCAAACATCCCAAAAGAAGTGTAACTTTAAAAATGTTATAATTATTTTTTTTTATAATTCATGAAACCGCACCTTAACAATCGTAGCATATAAATCATAACTCTTTTGTTGGTTCCGACGGTGACGTCGCGCCTTGTTTTATGAAGTCAGCAACCGCATACATATAATTTATATTAAGGACTAATGTGTTTACGCCCTACTGTTCACCAAATATGAAATAATTTATTTCGTCATACCAACAGATTTGTTTACTATTACATATATATAATGTATATATTACATTTTAATTAATTTTTAAAACTTAAACGCTTTAACTGGATTTATAAACTTTCTAATATAAAAACTACTTGATTTATAAAATAAAACACCATGACGATAACAATCAGCTTCGACGTATTTTTCTATTTAATATGAATTTAATGCACAGTTTTCAATTCCATACTTTTACGGTTTTGACAAAATTTTAAATTGTTTGTAGAAAGCGATTTTAGAAGCTTTCATAAAGCTTGTTAGATTTGACCTTAAATCCGCATTCGTAAATATTAAAATCATTATAAAACTTTTGTAACACTAAAATAAATAGTTTAAGTTTATTTACACTTTAAAATTTTTTTAGAAATTCTTTTTTAAAGTGTGATTTGAATAAATATATATTTATTCGGGGTTACTAGATATTATTCTAAAAATAAAAACAGTGCTTAGTTAATAAATTTTACAAAAACATACAAAAATACTTTACTTAAGCAGATGATTTAAATTAACCGCGTCCATTAGCGCGATTATAAGAGCATCATAACTTTTGAAGACCGTCATAAATGTAATATTTACGGTAGAAAACACTTCCTTGAGACGCCTCAGGTCGCTGGAAAGGAAACGTTTATATTTTACTAGCGACACATACAAACTTTCATCCCCATTTTCACCCCGTTAATGGACCATTTCCGGAATAATAAAATATCCTGTATTCTTCCCAGGGTCTCAAACTATCTTCTTACCAAATTTCATCTAAGTTGGTCTAGTAGTTTTTGAGTTTATTCGTTACAAACATACAAAAATACAAATCTTTCTTCTTTATAATAGTAGTGTAGATGTAGAAGTGTAGCGACTCACCCTCGTTTCGCTTATATATATATATATATATATATATATATATATATATATATATATATATATATATATATATATACAAATTAAATTGACAAAGTATAATTATCTTTCAAAACATGAACAGTATTTGAATAGAACACAGAGTTTTCATGAACAGTCTTAAATTTGGGATTTACAAATTGTGTAAGCATCATTATATTATATATTTATATTTTATACATTACTAGCGACTCACCCTCGTTCCGCTCGGTTTCGTCCCCTGGTCCCATTGTAAGCTACGAGGCTTGTTTTATAGATACCAGATAGTTGATATACTACACATATATACACTTTAAATACATATTATAAATAAACACCCATGACTGGAATACAAACATTCGTACTCATCACACAAATGAATGATCCCAGCGGAACTCGAACCCGCAACCGCTGGCATAGCAAGTAGTGACCCTACTTGTATCCTACAAACAAGTAGTGACCTACAAACTTAGCCAAACGTGTCATCAATCTATGTTTATAATTTAAAATAAATGATTTACATTTTCGTAAAAGCTGTTATTGTTACTCAACTGGATACATCAGATTAAGTTCGGGGAGAAACCTAATAAATTAAATCTTTTGAGACCTCTTATCTGTATTGAAGTTAATTAATCGCAACGTCCCCGAGCGGTACAGGTGGTTCTTAATTACCAGTTAATTTATTTTCAGTTTCACTAATTAGAAGGGCAAAACTTCCTGAATTTTAAAACGGTTTTTAATGACTTTCTCTGAATGTTTCGTGATCGTGATACTTTCAAGTGCAGAATACAATGTACATACACTATACATCTTATTATGTTAAAGGAGTAATTCTTGTGTGTATATATATTTATTTCGTGTATCTCGAAAACGGCTTTAACGATTTGGATCAAATTCTGTAATTAGATAAGGTTGTGCTTTTAAATTTATCTATAAAGGTGTATTTACTGAAATAACGCAACGGTACTTTATATTAATATGTAAAGCCGAAGAGTTATATGGTTTGTGTTTTCCTAATCTTTCAAAGAATTCTTGTTGCATTTTATAGCCTATTCGCTCGGGTTAGTCCCTAGGTACATTTTAATTTTTTTGAGCAAACCCCTAATTCTTTTTCTAAAATAAAAATAGCCTACGTTAGTTAGATTAGCCAGAACAGACAGACAGACAGACAAAAAATTTAAAAATTGTGTTTATCTTATAAGTACCGTATAGGTATTTAGTATAAAGCTGTTATTTTGACATTACAAACAGACACTTCAATTTTATTTATCTGTATAGGTTTATTGAGGAAATTTATTATAAACTCTTAAACTATTTTACTAAGGCTAGCCATCTATGTGGGCAGGCAGACTCAAGTATAGATACTTTCTATTCCTGTCCCTCCCAAACTCAGGTAGGCCGACAGGTCGACACGACCGGTGAGAGATCCAGACGCACCCCGCCTGCGTGGTTTTACTTACTCACCGAGGCACTTCCCAACTCTGGTCTGTTACTGAGATTTTTTTAACAAAAATATTCAATAACCATACTTGGCTCGATCTAGAACTCGAACCTAAGATTAGACTGAGGCAGTTAAGATTAAGGTATATTATATCTAGCAAGTCTAACTATAACATATAAATAAAATACGCGGGTAAAGCAACTACAGGCAACACTTGTGATCTATTATCTATACATATAACAAAACAGTAACTTAGCGAAATACTCGTAAACGTACGCAATTCACGCAAAAAATACTAAAGCGATTTCAACTAAATTTTGTGTACTGATAACATATTACTCAGGTCAACATTTAAGATACCTTTTATTACAGGAAAATCTTTCATTCCCACCGGAAAACACAATAGTTGGTTCTATCGACTCATTCTTAGAATGTCTAACGCTGGCTAAACCTTAAGAAATACATCAAAACAATGTACTAGAAAATTGTAGGTCTAAATAAGGCTTACAGGATAGCATAAGTCTTTCTCCTAAGACGCACTCACAATAACTATTTATATCTATTTAAAATGTACCTAAGGAACCACCCGAGCCAAGCGAGTGTAAGTCACTAGTGTATTATGTAAGATTCTATGTATTCAAACAAAGTATTAGGGATTGTTTAAAGACAAAATAAGTTTGAATTATTCTATAAGAAATCTGTTTCAATTGTTGGAATCAATAGCCACGTAAAACATTTCACTCTTTGCGTAGTACAATTACACAACAAAATTCGCTTAATAGAGAGAATTGCCCTTATCATGAGAAAGTTAAAATCGCATTTACGTAGCTAACGAGCCGGACGCGTTGCTATCATGTTACAAGTGCTGTCCAAGTTAGAAACAAAAGCGGCTTTTTGGTCCACTAGCCAGTAACCTTTATTCATGGTCCTGCTCGTATATCGTTGTTAGGGAATGAACTTCATTTTTTAGTTATATTATACACTAGCGATTCACCCGCGTTCCGCTCGGGTTCGTCCCTACTTACGTTTTAACGTAAAGTATAGATTTCTCAGAGATGAAATATTTTCCCGCAGTAAAAAGTATTATATATGTTGACCCGGATAACCAGCTATCACCGATCACCATACCAAATTTCATCAAAATCTGTCCAATGGTTTTTCTGTAATGCGGTAACAGACAGGCAAAACTTCAAAAAACTATAGATTCGGCCTCTGTGTCGATAATAATGTCTATTTCAATAAGATTTTCCCATAAATATTTAATGTACAGATTCGGTTTAGTTACAATTTTATTACTGCTAGTTTATTACAACTAGCGACTTATCCTGGCTTCGCTCGGGTTCATCCCTAGGTACATTTTTTTAAAGCGAAACCTTAATTATTTTCTAAAATAAAAGTAGCCTAAGTTACCCCTTATATCATCAGTTATCTGGCAGTGAAAGTTTCATCAAATTCAGTCCAGCCGCTTTGGAGGTTAGCTGGAACAAACAGACAGACAGACAGACAGACAGATAGACAGATAGACAGACAAACAGACAGACAGACAAAAAATATAAAAAATGTTGTTTTGGTATATGTACCGTGTATAAATCCATATGCATTTAGTAAAAAGCGGTTATTTTAATATTACAAACAGACACTCCAATTTTATTTATCTGTATAGATTTCTCAGAGATGAGATATTTTCCTGCAGTAAAAACTATCCTTTATGTTGACCCGGATAACCAACTATCATCATACCAAATTTCATCAAAATCCCTCTAGTGGTTTTTCTGTGATGCGGTGACAGACAGACAGACAGACAGAAATTTTAAAAACTATAGTTTCGGCCTTTGTATCGATAGTAATATCTATTTCAATAAGATTTTCAAAAAAATATTTAATGTACAGATTCGGCTTAGTTAGAATTTTATTATATGTATAGATTATTAATACAAGAAAAACTAAGTATTATTATTAATAGTTACTTACAACTTGAGGCAAAACTAAAACTAAAACTGTGCGGTTAAGACTTAGAATTGTTATTAGGTGGTAATTCGATGGAAATAGGCACAAGAGGCTACACTTACAGAATGAGTTTTTATATTTCACATACAGATGGTCTAGCTTTCGAGGTACAAGTACGGACAACATCAAAATAATATGTTTAATTTTTTTATTTTGATTTAATAGCGCTTGGTACTTAAATTGCATTACAGTTCTTGGGTTATAAGCGCGCTAACGGACAAATGCAGAAATAAACTTTTAGTCTTATAATACAGATAACAAAAACAAAGGCCGGCAACGCATTTTGATTTTGCACGGCATTTTGATTTTGCACGGCACGGATTTTGATGTTTAGGATGGTAATACCAGGTTATCCGGGTCAACACATAGGATACTTTTTATCGCAGGAAAATATCTCATTTCTGAGAAAAAATACAAAAACTGGTTAAAATAAAAGCACGATGATACTAATAACATTTTAGCAAAATAACTTACTTATATATGTTACAACTATTAAAAAAAAAGCTTATCCTAAAAGGAATATTAATAGCCCTATTTTATTCGCTATGTGTTTTTAAAATACGTAGTTTTAATCCAAAAAAAAATAATGTACAGATATGACCTTTCTATGACTTTATTAAAATTAGGACTAAATTACCCGCGGCCCCGCCCGTGTTCAATATTTCAATAAAAAAAAATTTTTGTTTTTATAAAAGTAATATTTTGTTGGCCAAAACAATTTTTAAATGGAAATATTAGTTAATTTTTATTGTTTAGTAAATAATGTTAATACTTTTAATCTTTTGACGTAAAATTTAGGCAAATGCAACTCCAACTCTAAATATTGTATTATTTTTCTTACTTACGTGTTTTATTAGGTCAACACTAAAATAAATACGAATAATATTTACATTTCCACAATATCGACTCATTTTATCAACCGTAAAAATAAGTTCGATTCATATTATTTTATAATATTTTATGTAAAAAAAACTTTATGGCTGTTAAACTGACAAAGCGGGAAACAAAAAATAAAGTATATTAGGAACTGTTATACCACAATTTTTTCAGTTTTTTTTGACATCATTTCTTGGAAGGTAAAGACTTAAAGGACATAATAAAATGCTTTTGATTTTAATCATATTAGCCGACTCATATGAAATAATAAAAAGTATTTGCTTAGAATTATTTACTTATTGCATTTTATTTTGAAAATCGTTTTGGAAAATATTACTGACTAGCACTAACCAATCCCTGTTTCGCGACAAATTAATATTAAGAAAAGTTGTCATTATGTAATTTAAATAATCAGCTACATATTAATTTAATCAATAACTGTCTATTAGTAAAAAATGATTAAAATTAATTCCGTATTTTGAGAGTTTTTTTGCCCAAAATTAAATAAACATGCAAAACAGAAGTACAGACATACATAAATGTCATCGCTAAAACAAAAAGTGCAATATTACTATATCAAATATGAGATTAACTGAGGAGCCTTTGTGGCATTGTCAATCACTGCCATAATTTACTAATCATATAGTGCGCACTGAAAGTGGTATATATAAGAGTATACTAATGTGTAAAACCTAAGAATTTGGTTTTTGATCATCTGAACGCGGGCGGAGCCGCGGGAAATGCTAGTACTAATATATAGTCTATCATTTCCATACTCACCGTTAACCTTTTCTCCATATAGTATATAATATAAATATAGAATTTAGTTTTAACCACGAAATTCATTTCCAGAGAGAGTTCTGTAGTTCATTTAGAGGTTATTTTTAATTACCAGATAAAAGGATTACCTGCTGTAACGATCAAAATATATAAGGCAGCCAAATTAGAAATACAGTTGCAGGAATAAAAGAGTCCAATTATTTTATTTTTATAATCAGCCGTGTTATATTTTTATTTATAGATAACTGACTGCATTATTTGTCTAGTGGATAGCATGTGCGGCTGTAAACCTGCAGGTCCTGGTTTCGGGTCCGGGTTAGGCCAAGTATCGTTATTGGGTTTTTTTTGTTAAAAAAGTCTCAATTGTAGACCAAATTTGAGAAGTATACGGTGTTACATCCCCGTGACTCAGAAACCATGTGAACTTCACGTTATCATGGTAGAAAGAAAAGGGAACAGAGAGTGCACTTGTGTTGAAGCATACGTTTATGCGTTATAATATATCTTTCGCAGTTAGTTTTGACAATATTTAACCAAAAAATAAAAAATAATCAAAAGTCAACAGCTCTGTTGATCCAGATTATATCGAGATATGCGAGTAAAGTCACCGATAGGAGCTAGTCAAACAAAAGGGAAAATACTATCTAATTATTGTTCGCGGATCCACTTGGTAGTAAGATGGTTAAAAATCATATATAAAATTTGATAAAATAAAAAAATATGTTGTTATTGATACCAGATAGCTGATACAATATACATACATAACTTTAAATATATACATATTATAAATATATACCCATGACTGGAGTACAAACATTGGTGCTCATCACACAAATGAATGCCCCTAGCAAGACTCGAACTCGCGACCACACAGCAAGTAGAGTCACTAAAAACTGTTTCGAATCTCACCTAAATTCATTGAGCTATTACAGCGTAAAGAAGTAACTAGTGTACTTACTCTACTTTATAACTTCATACATACATTGTTTGATAGATTTTATTCTCTATTCATTATTTCCATAAAATATTGACATTGTATTTTTTTTTTTCGTTTTCAGCCGACTTGATTACCGGCTCAGGTGATCGCTTTGAAAAAATATTTAAATCCAGTTATTATTTAAAAAAAAAATTCTTGATTTCTTCGATATTTAATGTTCTTTTCTTCCATAACCTATTTGTTTGTTCCTCTGCATATACTACTATGTACATACATAGGTACATATCGATGTTGCTATGTATACATGTGTAAGTTAATACTAGCTGAATGTCAATACGTCACAGCTCTGTTTGACCCGACTCTCGTTTGTTGACAGTACAAATTCCATTGCACGAGTCAAAGCAAATAATTTAATCGACACCAACAATATGGTTAGACTAAGATAGAAGTTATATTTTTAACCAACAAAAAGGTTATCAAAATAGTTGAAAAATTACAACCTTTTGAACTGACAGTAATGTGCTCATTTGTATTAGAAGTACCTGGTTCAGCATATACATTAAAAAAAATGAAGTTTTTCTGGAAACCTATATATATATAGTATGTATGTATATATATACAGGTAATCCTTTTAGCTGGTAATTAAAAATAACCTCTAAATCAACTACGGAACTCTCTCTGGAAATGAATTTTGTGATTAAAAGTAAATTCTATATTTATATATACTATACTAGCATTGCCCGCGGCTCCGCCCGCGTTCAGATGACTAAACACTAAATTCTTAGGTTTTACATATTAGTATACTGTTACATAACATAATAATTTCATTGCAATTTCATGCTTGGTAAATAATGACAGTGATTGACTATGACACAAAGGTCCCTCTGTTAATTTCATATTTGATTCAGTAATATTGCACTTTTTGTTTTAGCAATAAGATTTATAGTTTGTCTATACTTCTGATTTGTATGTTTGTTTAGTTTTGTGCTATAAACTTTCAAACTACTGAGTTATTTTAATCATTTATTTACTAATAGACAGCTATTGATTAATTTATATTTAATTGATTATTTAAATTACATAATAATAACTTTTCTTAATGGTAACTTGTCGCGAAACATTGATGGATTAGCGCTAGTTAGTAATATATTACGAAACGATTTTCAATGCTTTTAATGAATAGGGGAATTCCCTCTCATAAAAAAAGTGTGTATGTACTGTTGTACGCACGTAAGTTATACTTCTTTGGTGTAACAGAACAAAAATAGCTAAAGATTTCATCCCCTATGACACAACTCTCTGTTTGTAAAAGGAATGCAGCTAACTTCATCATGTTGCTTTTTGTCTGTCGGTGTGCGCGCGCATCGTAAAAATTTTACTGTCATATTTTTTTCCAAATGTGCCAAAAGAAGTATAACTTCAATAATTAAACCCATGGTGCCTGATTAAATGAAAATTATTATTATTACAACTTATTAATCAAACTTATTTTATGAACATTGAACAAGCATTGTTTAGTAAAGTTATAACAGTCTATTGTGTTCATTATAACTAATAACTTGATATCGACTTTGACAAATTCTAGTTGCAATACATTTACCTATAAGTAATTTATTGGAAGATCAGATAATAATACAATATTACGAATATGTACTCTAATTGAGTGGTGACATAAGTTTAATTGTCTTCATTGACGACACGTTTGGCTCAGTTTGTTGTGACCCTATTTGCTGTGCCAGCGGTCGCGGGTTCGAGTCCCGCTGGGGTATTCATTTGTGTGATAAGTACGAATGTTTGTATTTCAGTCATGAGTGTTTATATTTATAATATGTATGTATGTATATATTTAAATTTATATAATATATGTAGTGTATCAACTATCTGGTGTCCATAACACAAGCCTCGTAGCTTACCATGGAACTAGATGGTGCTGTGTGTTAATGTCCCAACATATTTATTTATTTTTTTATTTTCAGTATGAATATTTCTTGCTAATACAGTGAAGGAAAATGGCGTTAAGTAACTTGCATGTTTGAGGAAACTCAACTATGTTTCAAAGGAAATAAGAAGTCTGCCACGCCACATTTGGCTGTTATTGCAGACTAAAGCGGGGAAGTCCCCGTCATTGAAGGAAAGTACGTACCCAGTAGCATTAAAAGGGCTATTTTATTTAAGAGCTTATTTTACTATTTCAACTTCAAAATTGTATATTTAGTCTTGTGTAAATTGTAATGATCACGTCGCAGTCGATTTTTTTTTTACAAAGAAGAAGAACTTTTTTTTAGAAAGAAGTTAGATAGTTCAATTGCGATTTTTAACTATGCTATAATATTAGTAATTGCAAACTTAAAATTTATATATTTTTTTAATTTAAGTCATTTTAGTTGTCAATCAAATTTGTGTCAAAGATAAGTTCAAATCAATAACTGTGATAACAGTTTGACCAGCAATGACCTAAATGACCTAATTTGTCGCTATGACGACGACCAAAACAAGGTGAAGTAATGAGACCGTTAGAATCAAACCAATGCGACCTTACAATTTCATCATACATATGATATATATATATATATATATATATATATATATATATATATATGTATGATGAAATTGTAAGGTAAGGTGTGATGAAATTTCACTCTAAACATATAAACAATTAGTTGCACCCTATGTAGTATACAGACTACTATTAAAAATGCGAAAGATTGTACGCGTATGGTGTATGTGTCTGTGCGTATGTTCACTTTTAATGACTGGACGGATTTAGATGATACTTAGTACACGGAAAGATTACATTTATACCACACTATAGTTTATACCATTAATACATGAGCTAGTTTTATCGATTTCACATTTTACAGGTGACATTCTACAGGTACTATGCGTAAATGAATTTCCCAACATTAAAAAAAAAGTTTCATCGATTTACTATGTTCTTAATCGATTTCACTTACGGAGGCGCCAATATAGTTCACTTTCTGTTCGTTTAATATTCGTATTCTGATGGGATGAAAATTACGATCAATGAGAGATCATGCATAGAAGCGTCTGCTTAACAAGGTACTCTACAATGAATCAAAATGTCATGCATGATAAAATCAAGAAACTAATTAACTATATTTGCCCGACTCAGAACTCAAACCCAGGACCTCTAACTCTACAACCTCCCATGTTAACCACTAGACCAACGAGATAGTTTTAGCGATGTACTTATCCATATAGTGGAAAGAACCTAAAGGCCTTAAATTATAACCCGTACATATCAATTATAACTGAGTCTATGCAATAATTAATTAAAGAAAAGGCACAACCGAAGGCAAAAGTTAGTAAAAAATGAGTAATATCGTCCCATTTAATCATAATAAAACACATTATTTATTCTTATGATTCATACCATTTAATATTATGACTTGAGTACTACATTAAAAATAATATAGCGATACTCGAAATAAAATATCTTTTAAGGTAAATGTCTAATAAAAAACCATTTGCAGACTCATTTTATGTTTAGTAAAGTTATGTATATCTCAACTGTCTCGGTGGTCTAATGGTTAGCATGTACGACCGTAGTTCTGAAGGTCTTGGGTTCGAGTCCCAGATCAGGTCAAGTTCAGTTATTGAGTGTTTCTATTAATAAAATTCTCAATAATTACTCGGAGTTGGGAAATTGTTGGTGTTTCACCCCTGTGCCTCGAAAAGCACGGATAGCCGTAGGTCCTGCGCCTTAACTCTTATAGGTCGTATCGAAGTATCATCCCATCGGACTTTGAGAGTAAAAGAAATAGAGAGTGCAATTGTGTCTGCGCGTACACTCGTGCACTATAATATCTCCTGCGCAGTTGGCTAGTCTCAATGAGATTGGCCGCCGTGGCCGACACGGGTCAGAAGAATATTATTATTATATCTTAAAAATATGTTTTATTTCAAATATAGTATCTATTACTTACATATATGGCTACAGATCTTCTGTCATCGTTGTTTGGGTTTACACTTCACAGTGTTATCAAGTCGTCAATATGAAATTATACGTATAGATAGTGCACAAGCTTGTATACCATAATAACTGCTGCAAATTGTCCACCATGGATGTAATTATTTAACCAAAATCATATTTACACTACCTTAATTTCACTCTAAAAGCAATCATTTAACAATTAAGAGGAAATATATTTTGTGATTTCTATAGAAAACCCTTGAATTAGCTATCCTATTTTAAAGACAGATTAAGATGTAGCAACATACACAAAAAAAACATAGTAAGTCCGATTATTTAAATCGCTTATAAAGAAAAAATTTCTAATGTGTGTCTAATTACATATGTTTTTCCATAAAAGTTCGAAATTATTTTACAATAACATAATTACTAACAATATACCATACTAACATTACATCCATACAAATATTATAAATTTGATAGTGTGTTTGTTTGTTTGTCATTCTTTCTTCTTATTTATATATGTATAGATTATCTATTCGATAATAACCGTTAAAACGTACCTAGGGATAAACCCGAGCGAAGCAAGGGTGATTTGCTAGTATAATTAAATAGAATTTACATTTATATAGGATATAAATATATTAAACTAGACATTAGCTAGGACTTTTGGTCTCGACAGTGCATACCACAATTTATTATAGCGATTAATTCGATTTTCACCCAGTATGAATCGATGTTCACTACCGGGCGACAAATGTCCCGTCAACAGAACCTGTACCAAGGCGGCCATGCACGACCACGTCGTATTTTCTTGACAACTTGATCGTAATTCAATATTTCCCATAAGATATGACATGTACAAATTATATGTTGTTGGGACATTATATATATATTAAATTAAATAGTAATGGTTAAACAGGTATCTGATTACATTCAAAAGTTTAATGTGGGATTATATTTTATCGGGTGTTATTTATTTTATTAGGAATTACTTTCTAAATATTAAAAAATAAACACCGTGATATATGTTTGCTATAATTTATATAAAAATAAGTAAAAAACAGTTCTTTTTACTACCTTTTTCTCCTCTGTTTCGCAACCGATTTTCTTGTTTTATTTATTGTTTAGGATAGATTTCTCAGAGATGAGATATTTTCCTGGAGTAAAAAGCGTCCTATATGTTAACTCAGATAACCAGCTATCGTTATACTAAATTTCATCAAAATCTATCCAGTGGTTTTCTCCTGATGCGTTCCCAGACAAACAGACAGACAGAAAAAATCTAAAAACTATAGATTCGGCCTCTGTATCGATAGTAATGGCTATTGAAATAAATTTTTTGAAAAAATATTTAATGTACAGATTCGACTCAGTTACAATTTTATTATATGTCTATAGATTTATTTGCTAGTGACGAAATTTAGTGTTATCAATAAAAAAATGGATCTATTTTTTTTATATAGATAGGTAAATTCTATTCATATATGTTTTCCTCACAGTAATGATTATGCTCGAATTTTAACCACTGGGCGAACACTAGCACTAATAAGAATACTAATGATAATAATAGGATTAATTATCGTTTAAGAAAGAGCATTATTTGTATTCAGCCCTTTTTTACGTCCCACTGCTGGGCATGGGCCTCCCTTGCAATTAAAGGAGGATCAGGCCGTCGTCCACCACGCTGGCCAAGTGCGGGTTGGCGGACTTCACATGTCTTTCGAAAACTTGCTAGGTTCTCTCAGACATGCAGGTTTCCTCACGATGTTTTCCTTCACCGTAAGACAAGTGGTAATCATGTTAGAAATAATTCGCACATGAAAATGTCAGAGGTTTGAGAACCGAGATTTGAACCCGCTTCACTCGGTTACCCAAGCGAGCGCGCTACCACTGGGCTACCACTGCCTTTGCAGCAGCATTATTTAGCGACATTAAGAAGGGGAAAGTTCTCAATTAGGGTGTATGATTGTTTTTTTTATTAGTACTATACGTTAATAATAGCCATATAAATTAAAGGAGAATTGGCCCCCACAATAGAAATGTTTTTGTTACGTTGGTTAAATACGTTTATTGCTTTCGTAGTATGTAGTAGCGTAAAAGAAAACAAAAAAAAAACTTTAATTTTGTCCTTCACTTCTTAATTGTCTTACAGCACACAATTCTTAATCCAGTCCTATGTAATATCCTCGTAATTTCTAATTTATTTTATAAATGTTAACATTTAGTATAAATTTCTGAAAGATGAGTTATTTTTTCGCAATAAAAAGTATCCTATATGTTGACTCGGATAACCAGTTCTCATCATACCAAATTACATCAACATCTGTCTAGTAGTTTTCTCTTGATGCATTCCCAGACACACAGATAAACAAAAATTCTAAAAACTACAGATTCGGCCTCTGTATCGAAAATAATGACTATTTCAATAAGATTTTCCAAGAAATATTTAATGTACAGATTCAACTCAGTTAGAATTTTATTATATGTAAAGATTAGACTAGAGGGTAGTACTTTATGAAGGGTAGTCCAAGAATAAATACTACTACCGTTTTGAAACCAGTTTAGTTGATTTAAACTCAAAAATTCTAATAATGGGTGACATCCAAGGACATTGTCCCGGACATAATACTTCAGCTGTGGTAAATGGTTTATAAGTTGATGTTAAATTCTATCCTAAAGTTAGGTGTAAATGACTTTTGATCCATTATATTTTCAGTACCTGGGCGACCGAGCTTCGCTCGGAGTTCTTGAAAGATTGTATATTTTACATTAAGTGACTAAGTGTTACCGAAAAAGTTGTATAGATGTCGCGATAAGAACAATTTTCTTTTTAATTTGGCTTAAAAATAATTTGACATTAAGTGACTAAGTGATACTGAGACAATTATATAGATGTCGCTATTTAATTTTGCGTAGAATAATGCATAAGAAAAACGCATGAAAACTCGAAAACACGCGTTTTCCCAGACATGTGACTAATCTAGATCAATTTTTCGCCCCCCAAAGGCACCATATACAAAATTTCAGCAAAATCGTTAGAGCTGTTCCCGAGATCGCTGGTATAAATAAATAAATAAATAAATAAACAAGAATTGCTCGTTTAAATATATAAGATATAATGGATTCCAAAATGTATTAAAAAGTTTTTATTTCCTAAAGGTTTTTTTACATATAGGCAAATATATTATTCTTTTTGTAATCATACCTTAATTGAGCATTTCTTTTTTTTTAATTGTTAAAAAAAGGTGACAAAAGCTAGCACAAAGATATATAGCGTTCAATATTCTTGTCATATAAAAGATCTTAGTGATAGAATAAAAACATGGCAACGCAGATTTAGGAATATAATATCTTTAGTCAATTCAAATTATAGCTTAGTTACATTTCAATAAGTGGAAATTGGAAACGTAAATAAAACAATAAATCTATCTATACATAATATAATAAAATTGTAAGTAAGTCGAATCTGTACATTAAATATTTTTTGGAAAATCTTATTGAAATAGACTTTATTATTGATACAGAAGCCAAATCTATAGTTTTTAGAATTTCTGTCTGTCTGACTGTCTGTCTGTCTATTACTGCATCACGGGAAAACCACTGGACAGATTTTGATGAAATTTGGTATGATGATAGCTGGTTATCCGGGTCAACATATAGGATACTTTTTACTGCGGGAAAATATCTCATCTGTGAGCTAAGCATTATAACGTAACTAGGGACGAAACCGAGCGGAGCGAGGGTGTGTTGCTAGTTAATAAATAAAATAAACATGTTGCGACATTAACATACAGTACCATCTATGTACTTCCATGGTAAGTTGCGAGGCTTATATTATGGATACCACATAGCTGATATATGTACTACACATATATAACTTTAAATAAATACATATTATAAATATAAACAACCATGACTAAAGTACAAACTCGTGCTCATAACACAAATGAAAGCCTCCAGCTGGACTCGAACCCGCGACCGCTGGCACAGCAAGTAGGGTCACTACAAACTGAGCCAAACGTGTCGTCTAATACATCGTAAGATCCCAATTCTAAATGCTTCTTTTTGAAGAGAAGACCATTTTAATGTTCTTATGATAGATACAAGAAAAACTACAGAATAAAGCTATTGCATTAAATAAAATTCTTCTAAAAATAGCTTAAACTGATTTACTTTGCAAGAAAAACCTCTAAAGTCGGCCCCAGTTTTATGTTAGTTATTAGACCCTCATTTTCCCTCAGACCTTTTAAAATCTAATTCAATGGTAAAATGTTTTAACTTTCAGCCGAATTTATTACTCATATATTGATAACAAAGTATCTTTCCGTGTTACGGATTTCTCTTGGGGTAGAAGTTTGCAAATTTGATTCTAAAGTACGGGAAAATGGATATGGATATGGATATGAAATACTTATGGCAGATATGTGTTAAAGCATAGTCCTTCATATACGTTTCGTCTAATATTAACTTTTGCCTGCGGTTTTCAATAAATATATTATACTTATGGTCTGCTGTTTTTCCTATATATAAATTATTATAGAAGACACATGCGGGACCGATGCGAATAAAATCATAATATGCACTACTATGAAGAAAAGTAAGTACCTTAAATATTGAAGTTATCAAAATTTACTCAAAGGAAACATTGCTTTATTTTAAAAAATAATAATAACTGCATTTTTTTAAAAAACTTACCTGAACGCACGCACCAACTAAAAATGTTAAAATGGACATCGTCACTTTTATCGAATAACCAGTAGGGTCTATGGTCAGGATAAAATCTCTCGAACAAACATAACATCTTAAAATTAAAGAAAACCATGAAATTTTACACTTTATACATATCGACTCTAATAAACATCGGGGAACAAGCACAGGACATGAAAAAAAAACGTCTTAAATACTGAAAATATCAAGTTTCATCCAAAAAAAAAACTTTTCTTCCATGTCCCATCCATTTATTCCACCCTGTATATTCCCATCCTGAATACAGCATCAACACTTTCAAAACATTTAACTTAAGTTCATCCTGTACGTAACTATTATAACAATATATACTTTTGCTATACTTACTAGCGTGTAAAAGCAATTGTAGTGATGTTTTAGGCAGTAATAAAACCATAGAAGCATCCAAAGCTTTTATACTCCACCTAACATAGTGACCATCAAATTAAATAGGTATGGGATTTTTCTGCCGTATTTTCCTCTTAGCCACAAAGAGGTTAATATCTCTATATAGTATATAAATTTTTGCACTCTACAGAAATCGATCTCCTATGCAATACCGCAATGTCAAGCGCACCAGATTCAATTATAGAGTTAAGCAAGAAAGCGTTCTTGTCACAATTCCACGCAGACAAATGTGGTGGACCCCTCACTCTTTTTCCAGTCGATTTTTTCAAACTATAAAACTTAATAAATACGACCCAGGGTCCATACACCAAAATTTAGGTCAAGGCTACTTTTAATTTTTTTTAAAAAAATAAGTACAAGAACTCTTTCCCACAATAAATTTGTATTAATCGAAAGCAAAGGACTTGTACAAAATGCTATCATACGTTTGACGGCCTTTTTCGAACACATTACCTGATTGATATTCAGGTATAAACAAGTAAATTGAAGTAGTTAATTGCTCGTACCATTTTCCAGAATGAACCAGGTATCAAAATGCAGATAATTTTATAACAAATTTAATGATATAGGGTTGTCATGCCAAAACACCTCCAGACTAGAGGTTTTTTAGTAAAAAATAGCCTGGAGCAAATTTTTGTTGACACCCCCCTTGGGTCGTGCTTGTTAATATTATATGTTTTATTATATATTATATGTTTATATTAGTGTACATTAAATTTAGTGATTTTTTTATAAATAAAAATAGGAATATAATAACATGATACCTAAAAATAATTGATATATCATGAAATCTATAACCTTAATGGTTTTTTAATAAAAAAATAATATTTCTACTAAGTGTTTAGCCGAAAAATACTTATTTCTTTCTAGTGCTTGTTTTGAGTTTGAAAATAATGAAACCATATCACATTCAATTACGAGAGAAGTGCTTGAGTAAAAAGCGGGCGAAAAAGGAATAATTTAATCTTGGCCCCTTGACGTTTTGATCAAGCCGCAGAACCAACGTACTTATTACTTAGTAGGTCTGGCAGCGAATGAAAGTTTAAACAAAGGGACAGCGATGATAAAGTGCTTGGTTTGGGTTTTTTTACAAGCTCTTATTTAGCTCGTGAATGACTTGACAAGTCGATTATATTTTTAATTTGACGAATATTCCATAGAAATCTCATAAACTATTTTATCAAAACTATTTAATTTATTGCACAATATAATACTTTCCTAGATATATGTGAATATATTGATATTTTAAATAAAATATTTTTTCCTACATAAAAGTATCTTTTCCCGTGACCATGATTGCTGTAAAACATTCGAAACGTCAGGAACCAAAAATCTAAATAAATCCGCGAAATAATCCAAAAAGATAGTTTTATTTAAAATATCAAAAGTTCGCGTAAATCTAAGAAAGTAAAATATTTTACCTTTTGTTTTGCGTTATTGTTTTTATTTTTTCTTCACAATAAATAATAGCTTTTGAATCATCAAAAATCTTAGTCTCTCCTATGACCATATTTTCTATAAAGCATTGTAAATGTCAAAAAAGTCCTCCTACGTTTAGTTTTATATTCAAAATACCATAAACTATGAAATATATTAACATCTTGTTACATTTAACAAAGTATTTAAAAATTCTCTTATTTATATAAGAAATTGATAGAAATTTGAAGCATTACTTAAAAAATCAACTGGCAAGTGGAATCTTCTCCACCTCAAGTAAATAATTAGTATAATATCCAACCCACTTAAATACATTAAGAATGCAATTCATTATTTCAATATAACAAATCATTATAATATATCAGTAACAAAAACGACTAAAACCAAATTAAACAATGGAAGCATTAGGCTAATTTTCGTAATAGGAAGCAATGAGAAACAGTTACAATGTCTTAAGCAAATGTAATCTTCAATAATGCCCAATTCAAATGAAACAATTGAGCTTTAAGTAGAATAGGTTTGAATTATTTAATATTTTGATGGTTTTGGTTTAGACATTTCCATTATATCATTTACTAGTGACTCGTCTCTAGTTTTTGCAGTACACGCCAAATATTGACTACTACCGGAAGACCCTCGTTTTGCTCGGGTTCGCCTCTAGAAAAATAAAAACAAATCGATCCCACGGGAAACGTACATTTTTCTGGAATAAGCCTATGTGCTATTCCAGACTATAATCTATCTTTGAGCGATATTACGTCCGGATCCGTTTAGCCGTTCTGGCGTGATTGAGTAACAAACATCCAAACATCTAAGCTTTCACATTTATAATGTTAGTAGTGGCAAATTTTTGATACTTTAGATTAAATTATTGCAAATTTCGTGGAGATCCCTAATTTTTTTAAAAACAAAATATGGGCCATGCTACTCGCTGACATTGTAGCTTTTGATAGGTAGAAGAATTTTTAAAATTGATCCAGTAGTTCTTTAATTTTTCCATTACAAACAAACATATACAAAAACTATTTTTTTCCCTTTACAATTTTAGTATAGATATAGATAACATGGTACCCATTGTAGCACAGATTTTAACATAAAGAGTCGGGTCTGATTAAGATGGAGGGTAGCAAAGGCAACCGTCAATATCTTGATATCAGTCCTACTCTACAGTATGTATTTTTTATAAGCCTCTATGTATCTTTCCTTTCTTTCATTAAGACTAATGTTCTACCAGTGGTTGAAATTCGACCTTAATATATTTTTTCTAATACTAAAACCCGTCAGTAGCGTAACAAACAACAAAAAAAGGAATTAAACCTGACATGTGCGAGTCGGACTCGCACACTGAGGATTCCGTACAACTTTGTAGGTAAGTACATAATATTATAAATAAATTTTATGAGCGCCCATGCAACTCAGAGGACTATCTTAATTGGCGTCAACTATGTATGTATGGGGACACCTTTTAATTTTCAATTTTTTTTATTTTTTGGAATTTTTCCTTTATTTGTGCTGTAAGATCTTGCTTTTTGCCAAATTACGTGATATGATGATACTACCATATAGGTTTTCGACCCATAACCTATAGGGTACTTCCGGTTGACCTAGAATTGTCAATTTTGGTTAAAAGCAAGGTCTTACGGCGTAAGTAAAGGAAAAGTTCCGAAAAATAAAAAAGAGTTGAAAATTAAGGTAATTTTTTGTACTTACAAGGTTTCGCGAAAATCTAAATTTGCCCATATCTATTTATCATGTTGTCTCAGGATCTTGATTTTTATTCACCTAATAGGAACTAAAGATCTCAGTATCTGGTTTAAATTTCAACTTGCTAGGTCCACCTGTTCCTGAGAAACTCGGTGGTGACACACGGACAGACTGACACACGGAGAGATGAACAAGAGAGTGATCTTATAATGGTTCCTTTTTCTACCTTTTGAGATACTGAACCCTGAAAAAGGTTGGCAAACAGAGGAGAAAAAGGCCTATTTGACTGTAATATTAGTAGGCACCGTACACTATCAAATCCATTTAAATTGGGTATAAGCATACACCCTTGCTTTTTATTTATAAGCATCGACATAGAATATATCGAGTCACTAAATATTACCCATGGATTATGTGATAACGTATTATACAACAGAAAGATCGAGCTTTATCTTGGGATCTACAATCTATAGAGCCAATTAAAATAATTAAATTAAGTTAATTGAAACTAATTTAATTTACTAATTTAGAATGAAATTATGTTTTACTACTATCCTGTAGAACTTTGTATATTATATGAAATCCCATGAAACTTTGTTTGTGGGTAAATAGCGGAAAATTAACAATCTTAAAAACATTTAATATAACACATTTTTTTATTTACCAACAACTCCTTTTAAAAAAATACATTTTTTGGGTTCTGTACCTGAAGGCTGCTAAGGGGACCCTATTATTAAGCCTCCGCTGTCCGTCTGTCTGTCAGAGGGCTGTATCTCATGAACCGTAATAGGTAAAGAGTTGTAATTTTTACAAAGTACCTATTTCTATTACCGCTCTAACAACAAATAACAAAAAAAACCAAGATGGAAATTTTCAAAATGGCTGCCATGCTAATTTAAAAAAAACGATTACTACATAGTGTTTTTACTTATTACATCTTGTAAACTGGTACGGAACCTTTCGTATGCGAGTTCGACTCGCATTTGACCGGGTTTTATTTAAGAAATGATTTATTATCTACCATATTTTTCTAAATAAAAGTACTCTATTCATTATATCTATATAGTGAATAAAACCATAAATAAAGAAAACAATACAAAACTATATAACTAAAAGTCAGAGGAACTTAACCTTAAAACCCTTGACGTGGAGATTCGAGTGTTTGCAAAGGGACGGTACTTTGTTATTTATGACACCAGTGATAGCTTCACGTATACATTCCCATCTTAATAAATCATATAAGCTAAGAAGTTCTGAAACAAAAATGAATATACTCTCTTACGCCTCACTATTTTTCCTAAATTACATACACAATAACATATTTTACTTTTGATTAAGTATAGGAAATAAATAAGAAAAGATATTGAGCAATTTATAGAACAATCCTAAACAAAATCAAACCCACGAAGCTGGAAAACATGCTCCTTGCTCTTTTAACTTATATTTTGTTACTTAAAGTAAATATATCAATAAATAAATGTTGGGACATTAACACACAGCACTATCTAGTTCTATGGTAAGCTACGTGGCTTGTGTTATGGATACCAGATAGGTGATACACTACACATATATAACGTTTAAATACAATAAAATAATATAAAATAATATTATAAATATAAACACCCATGACTGGAGTACAAATATTCGTGCTCATCACACAAATGAATGCCCCTAGCGGGACTCGAACCCGCGACCGCTGGCACAGCAAGGATATTAGCATGCAAAGGCATTACAAACTGAGCCAAACGTGTCGTAACCTACGTATTTCTGTAGCTATTCCAACGCGAATGACTAACAATCATACAACACACACATACAAATTTCACATTTATAATAGTCGTGAGATTAATTTAGTTTCTTTTTTATTTTATTTTTCATAACTATACTTTTTGTACCTATCTGTATTTATACATATAATAAAATTCTAACTGAATCGAATCTGTACATTAAATATTTTTTGGAAAATCTTATCGAAATAGCCATTACTATCGATACAGAGGCCGAATTTATCGTTTTTAGATTTTTTGTCTGTCTGACCGTCTGTTTGTCTGTCTGTCTGTCTATCTGTCTGTCTGGAAACGCATCACGAGAAAAACACTGGACAGATTTTGATGAAATTTGGTACGATGATAGCTGGTTATCCTGGTCAACATATAGGATACTTTTAACTGCAGGAAAAAAATCTCATCTCTGAGAAATCTATAATAATCGTTAAAACATACCTAGGGTTCATCCCGAGCGGAGCGAGGGTGAGTCGCTAGTAGTTTTATAATCTTACTTTACATTTTTTTCGCAAATGTATAAGATAAATATAAACTCAGAAACAACTGAAATTCCATACAAATAGAGATAAATACAAATCCAAAATTAATTACTTTACTGATGATTTATTTACTAAATAAACAATAGAAATCTTTTACTCGATTGATTTAGATGTTGAATTTATTGAAGAAACTAATACTGGAAGTTGGAAGTACTTCAACCCTCGAATGAATTACGCTTGGGTCGGGTTTTCTCACGGCTTCCTAAGCATTACTAAGTTTCGGGACCAAAATTTACACTTTAAATATTTTACTTTTTATTATATTTACTTCGTGTTGTTAAATATTTAAATATTTGCTAAACAGTTTTAAAAAATTTAAATTTTACTTTACGGTACGTTACGTTACGGTACGTTTTAATTTTTTGAGCGAAACCCTAATTCTTTTTCTTAAATAAAAGTAGCCTTAGTTACTCATAAAACAGCTCAGAAGGATTTTCCATGAAAACAAATATTTGGTAATCAACAATTATATTTACTGCTTTTTTCTGAATACTCGTTTTACATTTTTATAAGAATGCCAATCTCCGACTGTCCACTTGACACATCAAAAATCAAACATCAAAATCACAAAGTCACATTGAAAAATCGAACGTTACATTCGGCCATCCGTTACAGTAACGAGTCCCTTCGTTTTAGGCCACCCCAAACAAAACTTTAACTATTCATTAGAATTGATGCATTTGATTCACAAATCATTTATTTTTCATTAAATTAATATTAATTATTTGCTTACAAACTTATTCAAAACTGAATTGCACTTAATTCTCAATTTTAAAACAAAACTTCATTTTAAATCATAGAGATGCTTAGAATATACAAGAGGAGTTACTTCTATTCTTTCACTACCACCTTGCTTTATATCTCGTGACATAATCACTATAATTATCATATCACTAAAACTCAACTAGAGGATAGTTACTTCTATTCTTTCACCACCAACTAGCCAGAGTTTGTCATGCATAACACTCATGTTCGGCTCACATCCGCTCGAACTCTTAGTTATGCATGGAGAATCACTATTTATCTCTATAATATTAATAAAGAAATGCCTACAATAATATGTTTTTACTCGTCAATACATCAATTCTAATTCTCAATGTTTTCCGTAGTAAATCTCATAATTTTGTAAGTTATTTGCTATATCCTACTTAACTAGTACTGACATTATTTACTTATTAACAGTTTACACTTAAATTTAAGAAAATTTTACTCAACATTGATTTTACTCTATTTTGAAATTGCCATTAATCACCAAAGAAAAAGGTTGAACCTTCTAGTACACGTCACTTTCATAATTTAAAATTTAAATTTCACAATTTAAAAATCACAGCAGTACTTAAGGTACTCTTGATGTCAGTCTTCACAATAAAAATAATAGAATTAACAATGCTACTGGCTATGCTACATTGAAGATTTTGGAGAACAAACGCCGAGAAGCTTTGGTGAATACTCCTTTCTTATTTTCTCCATCCTTATACATTCTGCGACTCTCTTCTTTTCTTTTTTTCTTATCATTGGTTAGTTTCAGAGATAAACCTTCAGAAATCGAAAATTTAATGCGCTGAGAAATACCCGTCTACACTTCACAAGTGTCTACTCTTACAGTCCCTTTCACAATTTATTACAATTAATGATTGACATTTCACTGATCTTACATTGATGATCTGATTTGTACATAATTCTGATTTTATTTTTTTTAAAAGTCATTCTTAATTACAGATCTTCACTACAACTAGTTAGATCTTGTCAAACATAACACTCATGCTCGGCTCACATCCGCTCGAGCTCTTAGTTATGCAGACATATTCACTATTTATCTCTATAATATTAATAAAAATACTCCTCATCGTTGTAGAACTTTAGAACTTCCCATGATCAAGGTTTAGCCTATGGTAATCACTACAGCTCTGCCGGGTGCGGCTGCGGGCTAGGCGCCTACATCTCCCTTCATCGTCACATGTAACAACTCCTACTTTGGACATAGTGAACACTATCTTGTCGGCTCTGGTGTCTGAACCGACTTCGGCTGCAACGCTCGCCCCCACAAGCTCTCAGCCGTCTCTCATCTGGTTGCGTAGAGCATACAGTGGACGTTTCCTGTCTCTGTCGTCCCATTTCGTCAAACTCACCTCCATCCATCTAGAACTTGTACACACGAATTTCATTAGTTCACTACATTTTAAAACTTTAAAGTACGAGAATATTAGGTGTAAAAAAAAAGGTATTATTCGAGTTCGCAAAGACATTGTGATTCCATTGTATCAAGGTCTATTAGTGACATAAACCGTCTATTAGATAGAAATACTTCAAATAATGCTATATTTTAACTATTTTATTTTCCTTACTCATCAAAGTTATAGTAGTTTTATAAATATTTAATAATAAATGGAAGAAGTCAAAGACGATTTAACAGAATTACATAATTGCTCAAATATACAAAATTTTATATTGTCTAACTGATAAACATCATATTAATTATTAATTTTATTGTTCATATCAACATAAGGTCAATGATCAAACATTTTTCGTATTCAAGCTTAATTATGAAAAATTTAATCTAAGTTAATATGTATTATACTGTCTTAAATTCTTTCCCAGCATATACTTATCATCTTCTAATTTTTTTCAATAAAATTATGCGTAGATATTTTTAATATACTTTGATCTAATCCATATGCATCTAACTAATCATCACACTATTTTATTTATTTTTTCATATTATTTAACTTACTTCACAGTTACAACACAAATTGAAAGATATTTTAAAATTTTGAATTCTTTAACTGAAAAATATGATATAAATTTCAACAAAACGTTACCTTCAAATTGTCAAACGATTCGTGGGCGTTGCAAAAACGGTATATTTTTGCTGTAATCCCACTTCTGAGCTAAAACAGCTCAGAAGGATTTTCCATGAAAACAAATATTTGGTAATCAACAATTATATTTACTGCTTTTTTCTGAATACTCGTTTTACATTTTTATAAGAATGCCAATCTCCGACTGTCCACTTGACACATCAAAAATCAAACATCAAAATCACAAAGTCACATTGAAAAATCGAACGTTACACTCATTATAATATCAGCTATCTGCCAGTAAAAGTTCCGTTAAAATTTGTCCAGCCGTTTAGGAGATTAGCCGGAATAAACAAAAGTAAGACAGACAGACAAAAATTGTAAAAAATATTGTTTTGGTATATGTACTATGGTTTAGACTCAAGTGCGCTCATGCGTTGAGTACTGCTCCCACCTCTGGGATGGCTCTGCTAAGTACTTGTTAGACGCTCTTGATAGACTTCAACGCCGTGCTGTCCGCATAATTAATAAAGCTGAGGCTACTCAATATCTCGAATCTCTGCAACTGCGTAGAGATGTTGCTTCACTAGCCGCTTTTTACCGCCTATATCACGGCGAGTGTTCTGAAGAGCTCTTCCATCTTATACCCTCCTCTCTTTTCCTCTCCAAGACCACACGTGCTGGTCGGAAATTCCATCCTCACACGGTACTACCCATACCATCTCGTACCAAAAGGTTTGGTAACTCCTACCTGTGCCGCACCATTAGGAAATGGAATTCATTACCGTCTCACGTGTTTCCCTCTTCCTACAATCCTGGGTCTTTTAAACGGAGCGTGAAAAAGCACTTATGCGGGCCGACGAGGTGAGATTGATCGGTATCGAGTCCCGGAACCGATCGATCTCATTCTTGGACTCCACTGTTGCTTACCATCAGGCGACATGGAGTCATCTTGTCAAGCGAAAATAAAAAAAAAAAATAAAAAAATGTACCATGTATACATCCATATGCATTTAGTAAAAAGCGGTTATTTTAATATTACAAACAGACACTCCAATTTTATTTATCTGTATAGATTTGTATTTGTGGTATCATTGTCTATCTATGATACACATAATTAATACTTTTCTACTCATTTAAGTTGTAGTGTTCTCTTTGTACGTTCTTATTGTATCGCATATCGATATCATTTTTGCAGGATCGCTTACGCGTTCAACCACGATGCCCTGACAGCAGGTCTGCCAAAGCAGACCACAACAACCATGGGGTCGTTCAAACAGTCCACTTTACTGTCATAGAAGTACGAGAAGCAACCTGCATGGCACACCATTCACCGAAGTGGGCCACCTCCCAGTGCGTTTCGTGGCCTCGGGCCCGGCTGTATTGCCGGACGATACTGAACCCTCGTGAACTGAACCAAACTGGGGAGGGGAAGAGGGGGGCATATACTATGGTCTGGAGTAACATATAGACTATTGTTAATAATAAAAATTATACAATACATAAAAATGCACCTAGAGCTGAGAGAAAATGAAGTAAATGTAAGTCGGTAATAATATATAATTAATTGGGAACTTACAAATTTTTATTTAAATTCCAACCAAGCGCTAGCAAAGAAACACTCGGTCTCGATATGGGCAGTAAACGGTCAAACATGTTGTCACTGTCCACACAAACATACTGTGAAAATAGAAGTATTTACTTTGAAAACTTTGCGAATTTCGCATGAAATCAACTTAACTAGTTTTTGCCTGTTTATTGTATTTTTTATTGACTAGTTAATTCAGTCAAAAAAATATAAAAAAGGTTTCAGTAAGTAAGCAAGACCACTATTACATAATTAATCTATTTTGCGTTAAATAAAGAAAATCCAACACTTCGCATCGGTTTTATAAAAAAACCTACTGTTTTATTTAAATTTAACCATACAAAAAACAATCTATTTTAATTTTAATATAAAAGATGTTGGTGGATTTCATAGCATATTTGCTACTCCTGTAACAGAACAAGCTAAATTAGTTTTTAATGAAGTGATAAAAATATCTAGGGAGGCAACAGATTGTAGCTGAATATATGTTTTTGAGATACGATAGGTCTGGCATAATCTGTAAAGATTCAAAGAACTTTTAATATTAAAGAAATAAAAAAAAACAATCTGAGTTATATTTAATCTTTTATATATTTAATACTTATTTTACAATTAGACTTAGCAACTTTACAATAAGATTAATTATATTAGAATTAGATAATAAAAAATTAAGTACGTATTAACTCAAAAGACCATTTAAAAACAATACAGACAAAAGCATTTCAGTGATACCATGCTTAAAAGATAACAATAAATCCCAATTCCGTTTTGGAAGTAAAACATAATCGTGGAAATTCAGTCTGAAATAACACCATCGGCTCTCGAAGCAGAGATAAAAATCCTGAACACAGTGTTAGCCCGCGGGATCGCCCGGGATCGGGCCCGGGTAGCGAATAATAGACAAACTCGATTACAGATGTCCCCAGGCGACGTTTTACAATGGTCGTCACGAGTGGTTCTCGAATTTGTGTCGATTCGTTTTTTTCATAAATTCACTCAAAGGTTTGTTACTTTTGTGCAATTTGTGTAAGCTTTCATGTCACATTTAATGCCTTTTGCTTTCGATTTAGTCCATATTAACTTCTGTTTCTTGGTTAAATTGACGTTTAGTTAATCTTAAATGTTTTTAAAGGCGTTTGAATATATATAATCTATGAATGCTAATTTCGCTAGTTCTCGCAAAATTAAAAAAGCTTTTATTTAAAAAAAATACTTTAACTTTCCAACGTTTTATAAATATAATTATTTCTTAAAAGTGAAAATAAATTAGATATGTAACAGTAGTTGCTTAGGAAAATGAAATTCGCCGCAATCCTTCGCAAAAATAATATAAAAGCAAGAATTAACGTTGAAAACAAGTCCGTTGCTCTAAATTTACGCCCAAATGGTTTTACAGATGTTCGCTTTTCATCTGATTTACTTGTATCATAGTCTCGTTTTATGTACATTTTTTAATATCCTTACTAATACCTACTAAAAATATAAATTTGTGCCTGTTAGTTTTTCATTTTCTCACGGAGCAATACAAAAATAGATAGATTGATTTTGCCATATAGGTAATTTATAGGTCAGAAAATTAAAGGGTGGGGCTTAGGAGTTCAAAGCTGGGATAGCAGAGTTACCCAGTTGTCGGGGCGTCGTGGTTGAGTGCGTAAGCGATCCTGCTACACCCCATTAAGACGGGTCCCCCGTTGGCTTTTAGTGAGAAGTACTGGATATTATAACCGGTGAGTTCCACATAACCACCTGTATGTCTACAGATGATATGCGTAAATGCATTTGTCAACGTTAAAAATTATAGGTACTAGTTTTATAATAATTAACTCACGCGTAGTTTCAATTTTTTGTGTAATTGCTCTGTTAAAGTTCGCGCGATGTCTCTCATAATCTTCCTCAATAAAGATGCTTTAAAAATTCAAAAAAGAATTTTCAAATTGCAATTGGAAAAATTAACCATCTTTAACTTTAAAATATTCATGTGGGTTACGTACGAGCTTGAAAGTATTGTACAAGTAGATACATATATCATGTCGTTATATACTTTGTAGGGGATACGGAGGGACTTCAGTTATCTATCGATATCCAAATAATGTGCGTCTGTTTCCATTGCTGTGCTGTTTGACCAGGCATGAGTTATATTCGTATACGTATATTCTAATTTATTATTCCCTTAGTGTATACGTATCAGAGGTGCGAGACCCGGGATTTGAACCCGCTTCACTCGGTTTCTTCGAAACTTCGAATCATTTATAACATGATTACCACTTGCCTTACTGTGAAGGAAAACATCGTGAGGAAACCTGCATGTCTGAGAGAACCTAGTGAGTTTTCGAAAGACGTGTGAAGTCCGCCAACCCGCACTTGACCAGCGTGGTGGACTATGGCCTTATCCCCCTGATTATTGAAGGGACGCCCGTGCCCAGCAGTGGGACGTTAAAATGGGCTGAATACATAGTGTATACGTGACTTCTAATATCTTCATTTATCAGGAACTCAATTTAGTGTATTTTAAAGAAATAATTTCTAAAATCCAATAGGTAATATGCGTGTGATTTAAATAAAGTTTTTTTTTTATAATATTTATTGCTTTTGAAGTAAGCCTATATTAATATTTCTTAATGTAATTTCTTTTTGATTGAGAAAATAGTCATTAAAAATTGCAAAAACAGGTGGAAAATTCAATGCAGTTGAAACTCAACGCCATTGGTCAGATCGAATATGACGTCAGAGTATATCATAGCAGAGCGATTAGCAATTCTGTCGCTTACCAATTGGGTCGTCATTTCCCTTTGTATTTTATACTGTGACGTCACGCCAAGCGCGCGAAATATCGAACGTTTAAAGTATCCGTAACGGTATATTTAAAAAAAATGTATACTAAATTTTAGTTTTTTTTTGAGCTGAATATTTTTTTACAATTACATAACGATGTAATACATAACAAGCTATTGTATAAACTATAAAAAATCATGTATATTCCTTATTGTATTATCCGTCATATTAGTTTAAAGTGTAAAATTGATTAACACAAATCCTCCAGCGTGGTACACAGTTTTAGCTAATTTTAAATTCATTTTCAGTTCAATTTTCAATTCAACTTCATTGGTTTCATCTATAGATAAACTTACTACTACCTTATAATCTAAGTATACATATAATAAAATTGTAACTAAGCCAAATCTGTACATTAAATATTTTTTGGAAAATCTTATTAAAAATCAACTTTATTATCGATACAGAGGCCGAATCTATAATTTTTAGAATTTTTGTCTGTCTGTCTGTCTGTCTGTTACCGCATCACGAGAAAACCGCAGGACAGATTTTGATAAAATTTGGTATGATGATAGCTGGTTATCCAGGTCAATATATAGGATACATTTTACTGCGGAAAAATATCTCATCTCTGAGAAATTTATACTAAACCTTAAAACGTAACTAGGGACGAACTCGAGCGGAGCGAGGGTGAGTCGCTTGTATATTATATAAAGTTTAGGATTCTAAAATATGAAACATTAATATTATTTAGTAACCTTCACAAATAAGCAATCATTTATAAAATATACATTTTCTTTTATCAACCACCTGGCATTTAATTAAGAAATATTGAAATTGTGAAAAACCGTTTGATATTTTATTACACAAAATATTTTTGAATTGTATCAACTCTTGGTAAGTGTTACCAAGAGTTAAAATAAAAATAATTTCCAAACGCTTTGATAAAGGCGAAATTTATTAGGCATTATTAAAAATTAATTGAATTCTGTTAAAAAGGAAGTCTATTTGAATATAAATAGAGGTCATTTTACTAATGAAATTTAACAACAGAGAGTGAGTAAACGCTTACATTACACGGGTGCTTAGGCGTGGCGGGAGGCTGTGTATTTTAGAGAAAAAGTCATCTTGATCTTAAGAAGCCATAAAATAATAGATGCGGTATCTTAAAATTTGATTAAAAAAAATGAATTTAATTTATTTATATATTTAATTATAAGTATATACTTTTCATTACTACTAGTTACATTTAGTTTTTACTTTTGATTATATTGAGGCTCATGCAAAATTAGCTATCTTTGAGAATATTGAGAGGGTTCGTGTATTTCAATCGTAAATTTCTTATCACCATTTAAACAAACACACATACATGCTTTAAGTAGTAATTTGTTTAAAAGTAAACAACGGAAACCAAAAATCAAAATAAATCGCGAAATAATGCGAAAATATAATTTTATTTAAAATGTCAAATATTCGCGTAAATCTAAGAAAATATTAAAAGCAATGTATTTAACATCCCACTGCTAGGCATGCGCCTCCTATCAATGCAAGAGGAATCAGGCCATAGTCCACCACGCTAGCTTGTGGTAGGTTCGCGGACTTCACATATCTTTCGAAAACTTTCTACGTTCTCTCAGACATGCAGGTTTCCTCACGATCTTTTTCTTTACCGTAAGACAAGAAGATCTCACAAAAAAATAACAGTGATACGAGACCCGGGATTTGAACCCGCTTCACTTGGTTTCCAGTGAAACAAGAAAGCGCGTTACCACTGCCCTCTATAAAAGTAATATAATATTTTTAATATTTACATATTAAATAGAATATATTAGTAAACGATAATATTTATCGTATCCAATTTTCCCATACTAAAAGCATTGAAGTCAAAACGTCTTACATTTCGCTTCGTTACCCCTGCGCTACCATTACCCTCCTCATCAAATTTCCACTTTATTTCCCCTATAAATGTTACGAATTACATGACTTATAACTCCTTGGATAGATTTACTTGTGTACCGCCCTTCACTAATTTGTCAAAAATGTTATATATACATATATCTATCTATTATTATTATATCTTTTATACATAGGAAACCAAGAATCAAAATAAATTCGCGAAATAATCCGAAAATATAATATTATTTAAAACTAGCGACTCACTCTCGTTCTGCTTGGGTTCGTCCCTACTTACGTTTTAACGTTTAGTAGAAATTTCTCAGAGATGAGATATTTTCCCGCAGTAAAAAAATATCCTATATGTTGACCCGGATAACCAGCTATCACCATACTAAATTCCATCAAAATCCCTCTAGTGGTTTTTCCGTGATGCGTTCACAGACAGACGGACAGACAGACAGACAAAAATTCTGAAACTATAGATTCGGTTATAAAATTTTATCTTTGTACATTTTTATCATTGTTATATTTTTAATAAATAAATATGTTGGGACATAAACACACAGCACTATCTAGTACCATGGTAAGCTACGAGGCTTATGTTATGGATACCAGATAATTGATACAATACACATACATATATAATTTTAAATACATGCATATTATAAACATAAACACCAATGAATAGAGTCCAACATTCGTGCTCATCAGACAAATGAATGCTCCCAGCGGGACTCGAACCCGCGACCGCTGGCCCAGCAAATAGGGTCACTACAAACCGAGCCAAACGTGTCATTTTATTTCAAAGTAGGCCCGTGCAAAGGAGTCAGACATTAAAAAGGTCTGAAATCTAAATACATATTTTATATTTGATGCATATTTTGTTAGTGCTTTTAGCTTCTAAATCGATCGATATCACCTTACAATACATTTGTTTTATTTCAAAGATCCGATTGATAAAGTTATAGTGAAGTAATTAACAAACTCCAAACCCTATTATTTTGCTGAAACACGACTTATACTAATTCTACTGACCTACTGATCCCTAGGTATCCTACGCATTTGTGACATTATACGCCCATAATTACATTATCGATTACGTATAAATACATGTTTTCTATAGGGAATGTGGTAATTTTCCATGACAAAATTACTCAAATTACACAAAAAAATTACTCAATGAATCTGTTGCTCCATTTCAACGAGCAAAAAGAACAGACAAAAAACAAAATCATCTCATATTTTTAATGAAATGAAAATCAACTTTCTTTAATTAGACTCATACGAGTACAAGCACTTTTGAACCACTTTTCTATACATATATATAATTTTCTATATATAGATATGTATATATCACACTGTCATATTGTCTTTGCTATCAAAACTTCAGCTCTTTAAATCCAGTGAGTTAATCTGGACGATAAAAATCAGAGAATCTAGGAAGGTGGTACGTAAAATGATTTACCAACGTTAAAAAAAGATCCTCTATGTAGCTTCTTATTATTTTAAACAAATTCTTACAAACCGATAGAACCTCCTACGGCCAAAGTCATAAATTTTATCTCTTTATAACATTAGTGAATTAAATTTAACACAAAAATTTAAAAAATATAAAAAAAAATAAAGATTATACATTGAATTTCAGTAACAAAGCCTAACAATAGAAACAGTACTTCTTAATAAAATGTTTGTCATTACACTTGCCTTTAATGTTGTTATGAAAAATGTATTTTTCCTTTAATCGTGATGACAAAGGAACCTTGTCTTCGAAAAATTGTAAGCGTATTTTAGAAAAAATGCTTATTCTGTATGGAACTTTAATATTTTTACTTTAGCTACTATTTTCATAAATATTTGAACAGAACACGATATCATTTTTATGTACTACAAAATACAATATGCGTAGCATATACCCACGTCTTCGTCTTCTATATCTACTTAAGCGGAACCCAATAATGTATAGATATCAGTAGTTTTACTTACTAGCGTTAGGAATTTGACAAAAATTAAAATTAAAAAGTATGGAGCTTAGTCAAATATACATCTTTTTTCACTAGTAAAAAAAAACTTCAGATATAAATAAATAATAATAATAAATATGTTAGGACATTAACACACAGCACCATCGAGTTCCATGGTAAGCTACGAGGCCTGTGTTATGGATACCAGATAGTTGATATACTACACATATATAACTTTAAATACATACATATTATAAATATAAACACCCATGACTGGAGTACAAACATTCGTGCTCATCACACAAATGAATGCACCCAGCGGGACTCGAACCCACGACCACTGGCGCAGAAAGTAGGGTCACTACAAACTGAGCCAAACGTGCCGTCAATATATTATATTATTGTGCATTACCGGTAATACAACTCTAACGCTAATTGACAAACAAAGCACAACTGAAACCGATAGGTCTAGAAGCATGAATTTTTGCCTCAGAACTTACTTTTAAGCTCGAAAATTTTTACATCACCTTAGCTATTACTTAACATGTATAAATTTTTGAAACATATTTCTTAACAAATAATAAGCCAGTCTGTACATTTTTATCTACGAGTATAATGAAAATCAGCAAAGTGCAAGATAGGGCTGCCACCATGATAGTTTTGCATCATCACACGTTGTATATATCTGTACAGCTAATAGTATTTTAATATTAATAGAGGACTTTATTTGAAATAATGGCAAAAAATAATGTGAATCTCATTCGACAGTAGGTAAAAAAAGATAGGTGACTACGGGCAGCGTAGGCTTAAACTATGGTCTAGGATTATTACTAAAACTATTTTCCCTTCCCCTTCTTCTTTCTTAAGTGTTGATCTTTTTATTAAACTTTAAATAAAATCACTTGTAAATTGTGTAACATATCCCACGGGAACCGTAATTTTTTCCGGGATAAAAAGTTTGTGTTATTTAGGACTATAATCTATCTCTGTGCCAAATTTCATCTAGATCAATTTAGCCGTTTTGGCGTGATAGAGTAATAAACATCCATCCAAACATCTAAACTTTACCATTTATAATATTAGTAAGAATCATTAAAAAAGAATAATTAAAAGCAAACTACGACTACAAAACAAAAAACATACAACTTTCTTAAATCAATATCAAATTGCATCATTAAAAATAATTATTTCATAAAATATCTGCAAGAAAAACCGCAGGCAAATATATGTGTAAAGAGTATTGAACTAAAATTCAGGGTCGATTACTAGAACACAGTTTGGAACGTTTATAAGTAATTGGTAAAATGTAAATTAGCTCGTTTGAATAATTTATATGAAAGGGTCCTAAGTTATAAAATCCTTGATTTTCAAAGGGATAATGAATTAAATTCAAACTAATGGGTTCTGAATAAGGGTACATAAGGACATTGAGTCAATTATCTTATATAACTAATTTTGTACACTTAAAGTTTTATACAAGACACAATTTACGTTTTTATTTTTCACTAGCGACTTACCCTCGCTTTACTCGGGTGTGTCTCTAAGTTAGTTTTAAATAGATATGAATAGTTATTGCAAGTGTACCTTAGGAGAAAAACTTGCGCTATTGTAAACTTTTCTGTAGGCCTTATTAAGACTTACAATTTTCTAGTACATTGTTTTGTCTCTTAAGGTTTAGCCAGCGTTAGACATTAAGTAAAATTTAGTCAAAATCGGTCCAGTACTTTTTGCGTGAAACACGAGCACACAAACAGGCAAAAAAATTTATAACTATTGTTTTGGGATCTATATTCTATACACAATACGTTATAGTTATTGTTTTTAAAAACTATTTAATGTACAGATTTCGCTAAGTTACTGCTTTATTATATGTAGATTATTATGTATAAATACTACTAGATTATTATTATTCGCATTATGTATTAATAATGCGAAAGTTTATTTGAATGTATGTCTGTTTGTTACTCTTTCATGCTAAAGTGACTAAAAGGATTTAGATGACAATTTGGAAACAGACAGACTACAATCTGGAGTGGCATATAGTCCAATGTTAGTAATAAAATCTATTAAAGCTTATTAAAGCGCTATCTATATATAATATTATAAGTACGAAATCAGAGACGTACTTGAGTGGAGTAAGGATAAGTCTCTAGTATATTATAACAACATATAGTTTTTTATTTATTATTGTTTTTTAAGTATAAGTGCGCTTATATAGCTTGTGGAAAATTTATATTTATAAAGCCCTTATTCATAGTCTTAATTCTATATACATACGTGTCTAAAGTATATAATTTAAAGTAGGAAATCAAATTATCATTTAAACGTTTTAATGCGTACTAATATTATAAATGTGAAAGTGTGTTTGTTTGTCCTTCTTTCACGTCATAACGTAACATAGGCTACTTTTACCGCAGGAGATTATCTCATTCCAACGAAAAAACACGTCATAATACAACCCAAAAAATATTTATGATCAGAATTATTTGAAAATTGGTATTAATGCTCTTCAATACAATTAAATAAATACGTGTTTTAGTATTTTTCAAAATTCATCTCATAAGGGGGTAAAATAGGGAATGAAAGTTCTTATGAAACCTACCTTTTGGAGTTTTTTTGTAGTTTAAGCTCGAGCGAAGCCGCGGTTTCTGCTGGTTTAACTATATATTAATACCATATTGACTATCAGCATCCACAAGAATATCTTTTCTACTTACTAACAATATTCTTCTTTTGAGATTTCATTTAACACATGTAATTATATATAAAATTTCAGAAGATATATAACCTTCGTAAATGAACCTCCAAAAAGGTTTTAAGCTAGTAAGGTTGGTTTCAAGCCAAGTATTCTATTCAAGTAATTTTTCAACATAGCACACTTGACATACCTATTAAACTAGTAGACAGGAGTTAATTTCGTAAGGAATGGATACATGTGTATCCATGCATGAAACTACTATTGTAAGGTCACTGTAGTCAGAACAATGTCACCGTGGTAAAGTCTAGACTCGTATTTACATTGAACCTACACTGAATTGTGGTTATTGAGGACAAATATCTGTAAGTTATCTAATATATAAGTTGTCTGAGGAGATAAATCTTTGGACAACTAGTGACTCACCCTCGCTTCGCTTCGGGTTCGTCCCTAGACAGAAACAAATTATCCCACGGGAACCATACATTTTTCTGGGATGATATATAGCCTAAAGCCTTCCTCGATAAATGGACTATCTAACACAAAAATAATTTTTCAATTCCAACTAGTAGTTCCTGAGATTAGCGCGTTCAATTAAACATACAAACAAACAAACAAACAGACTCTTCAGCTTTATAATATTAGTATAGATTTAAGGCAGTAGTAGCCCAGTGGCAACGCGTTTGCTTGAGAAACCAAGTGAAAAGGGTTCAAATAACAGGTCTTGCACCTCTGATATTTTCATGTGCAAATAATTTCCAACATGATTAATATGAAAGTCTTACGTTGAAAGTTAAAAAGGCCTAAATACACATATTGAATATTAGCGATTCACCCGCGCTTCGCTAGGGTTCGTCCCTAGGTTGATTCCCCATACAAAATTTCATCCCCATTTTCACCCCTTAAGGGATGACTTCCGGAATAAAAAGTATCTTATGTCTTTTCCAGGGTCTCAAACTATCTTCTTACCAAATTTCATCTAAATCGGTTCAGTAGATCCAGAGATTATCCCCTACAACCTCACAAACTTTACCTCTAAACTCAAGTCTCTCCCGTGACCATGATTGCTGTAAAGCAATCGAAACGTCGGGAACCAAAAATCACAATAAATCCGTGAAAAAATCCGAAAAGATAAATTTATTTAAATGTCTAATATCCGCGTAAATATAAGAAAGTATTAAACCTTACCTCTTCATTATATTAGTATAGATTGTAATACTTTTTTGTATTTATTATAAAATAACCTCTAACTAGTATGTTGGTAACTGCCTCGGTGGTGTAGTGGCTAGCATGTACGGCTGCACATCCTGAGGTCCTGGGTTCGAGTCCCGGGTCGGGCCAAGTTTAGTTATTGAGTCTTTCTGTTTAGTAAGTCTCAGTAACAGCCCGGAGTTGGAAAGTTGGCGGTGTTTCACCCCCGTGCCTCGGAGAGCACGTAAAGCCGTCGGTCCTGCGCCTAAAACTCTCACCGGTCGTGTCGAGTAGTCGTCCCACTGGAGCATGAGAGTGACAGGAATAGAGAGTGCACTTGTGTCTGCGCGTATACTTGTGCACTATAATATCTCCTGCGCAGTTGGCTAATCTCAATGAGATTGGCCGCCGTGGCCGGAATCGGTCAGGAGGACATCATTAGGTGCCATAAATTTTGGTACTTTTTTCAAACCGTATAAGTAGCGTACGCGATAAAGCAAATCATCAGCTAGTATTTTTCCGACTTCAAATAAAGTTATTATGATTAGAATTTTTTTATTGGTATAAAATAGTCTAAGGCACTCAAGGGCAATTTTCCTTTCCATTAGTGAATAAAAATTAAAAAATTGGTTCCGTAGTTATCAGTAGGAATCAGTAGAGATTACCCCCTAATATTAATGTAGACCAATTAATTATTATCTGTCATAGCTTTAATCAGACTTATACAATTAATAACAAAATATCAATTCTTGTATATACTTTTTATTATATATCCATATATAAACGTTTACGAGTATTTAAAAAAAGTCTAGATCAATAATGGAAAGAAATTAATATAGTGAAAACAGAGGCGTAGTTATGCCAATGCAACCAATGCGATCGCATGGGACCCCTGATTCAAGGGGGCCCCAGCGGACCACAAACGATTGTTTTATTAAAAAACATTTTTTTAAAGACGGTTCTCATAGAAGCTTAAAAAAATCGCAAGAAAAAAATGTCCTGAATTTCCGCATATTATTTTTTACGAGGACTACGAGGAATGTGATCGGTCCTCTAAGCTTAGCTTTTTACCTAAGTTTTAATCTTCCCATCCTTCCGTGAGAGCGATTTGAAAAAAGTAAGAAGTTTGAAAACTGAATCTGCCAGTGGACCAAATTCATTTTCAAAATAGGCAAATCTTCCATTTTTTTTACATTGGGGCCTAAAAAGGCTAATTAGACCACTGTGTGTAAAATATGTTAAGTGTGAAATAAAAAAATCTCTGTTAGATACTAAATCTAGTACAATTTGAAACTCCAATCGACTAGCCAAATTCTTAGCCATTATCTAGCTACCCCGACTATTGTATAAACAAACATAAGTGCAGTTCAATCTATTCACATTGCAACATGGTCATGGAATGCATCCAATGTCCCCAAGGACGAATTTCGATTAATAGCCTAACTGCCTGTTATCTAACGTATTGCAACGGTCCATTAGTTTTAGCCTGAATTTTGTACCTACTATATAACTGAGCCTTGTATAAATGTAAATATGAATTTGATCCTTATTGCAACACAAATTTTGTAATGTTCTTGTAAGTGGTCAATTTAGTGCTTTTTTGTGGTTTATTTTAGTTCATAATTGCTATATATTAAATATAATCATCATCTTTCTGTAAAATACAACCTGATAAATTCAGTGAATAAGTTAACCCCATCCGTAAAATAAAAATATAAACCCAAGCTTATAAAATATAAAGATAAAAAAAATCATTTTATAAATAAATAGATCAAAAAAGTCATGGACAAAACCTCCATTTGCAAAAAGAAGAACCCTATCTGGGTCTATTTCGTAAATAAAAGTTTGGATACAAATGTTCTGACACTACTATCGCACTACTATTATGAATTTATTTATATGTTGTGAGTATGTATGTGTAGGTATGTGTGTATGTAAGTTTGTTATTGTTTCGAGCTAAAACAACGAAATGGATTCGGATGAAATTCAGTACAGACAGACTATATTGCCAAAAGAGGACGCTATTTGCACATACAAAAGGCACCTATTAGTTCTAGTCTATACATATAATAAATTTCTGAGTCGAATCTGTACATTAAATATTTTAACGAACCGAACCTATAGCCGAACCTATAGTTTTTAGAGTTTTTGTCTGTCTCTCTGTCTGTCTGTCTGTCTGTCTGTCTGTCTGTCTGTCTATCTATCTGTCTGTCTGACTGTTTGCCTGCGACCTCATCACGAGAAAACCACTGGACAGATTTTTATAAAATTTGGTATGATGATAGCTGGTTATCTGCATCAGCATAATATAGGATACTTTTTACTGCGGGAAAATATCTCATCTTTGAGAAATCTATACTAAACGTTAAAACGTTCCTAGGGACAAACCCGAGCGGAGCGAGGGTGAGTTGCTTATAAGCTGAAAATTCGTGAAAAATATTTTGCCTTCTAATTCATTATTTAGTTTTCCTAATCACTGCTAATTTAGTATTGTGTGTTTGACTTTAAGCTGACATTTTGATTTTATTGCCGATATGAAAAAAACATCTGTATGGCCAATTCAACATTCACAGTTTGCAGGATATAACTTAATTAAAAAATTGATTGTTTTGAATCTTAAAATTATAAGCTCTTGAAGCCCTAAAATATATTTCAGATCTTTTACCACGAGATAATTACTCGATATACCAGCTAGCTCGTAGAATTTTCGTATGACAAATTGAGTAGCGCCCTACTACTACGTAACCTACTTACGTGACCAAATTAAACATGACGTTATTACTACAGCGACTGTAGGAAAGAGGTGTGTTATTCCAACAGCGCTATTAACGTAAAACCACACATAAATAGTTTAAAATAACTCCATAGATATAATACTTATTCATGACACTTAGGCTCAGTTTGTAGTGACCCTCCTTGCTGTGCCAGCGGTCGCGGGTTTGACTGCCGCTGGGGGCATTCATTTGTGTGATGAGCACGAATAATTGTACTCCAGTCACGGGTGTTTAATAATATTTATAGTATGTATGTATATAAAGTTCTGGTGTACATTACACAAGCCTCGTAGCTTATCATAGAACTAAATGGTGCTGTGCGTTAATGTCCCAAAAAAAGACACTATATATATCGTATCATATACTATACCTATGTAACTATGCTCAAACATCCATAACTTAAAGACAAAAAAATGTAAAGCAAAATGTAAGTAAATTATAAAGAAACATTAGTTAGTCCACTTTTGGAGACGAATATAGGGAACTAATATGTACGAGTATTTTGTCATTAATGTTTTCATATTTTCAATACCAGCAACACTTGTTTAATACACTCTGTATGGGAGAAGGTTTGAGGTAAAATAACAGGAACCTGACTTTTTTTTAAATTAAAAATATCTACCTCTTAATAGGTAATTGTTTTAACTACAAAATTTTAATCACACTTAACTATATAATCATAAGTGAGTGAGTAAATTATGTTTGATTAGCTATCATCGCTTTAGGAATTCCATTCATACTTAGACTGAATAGACGAGAAATTGAAACGCTAATTATATCACTACTAGCGATGCAACCTCGCTTCGCTCGGGTGCGTCCCTAGGTTGCTTCCATAAATTAAATTTTTTTTTGGTTATTTTTTTTTGTGGGGCACTTTTTTTTCTAAAATAAAAGTAGCCTTAGTTACTCCTTATTACATCAGCTATCTGCCAGTGGAAATCTCGAAAAAAATGGTACAGCCGTTTCAGAGATTAGCCGGAACAAACAGACAGACAGATAGACTGAGAGGCAAAAATTGTAAATAATGTTGTTTTGGTATATGTACCGTGTATACATCCATATGCATTTAGTAAAAAGCGGTTATTTTAATATTACAAACAGACACTCCAATTTTATTTATATTTATACGTATAGATGTATAGTTATATGTATAGATAATGTAGTGGTAGCTTAATTTTCTACATAAAATATATATAAATATATATATTGGGACACTAACAAACAGCATCATCTAGTTCCATGGTAAGCTACGAGGCTTGTGTTATGGATACCAGATAGTTGATACACTACACATATATAACTTTAAATACATACATATTATAAATATAAACACTCATGACTGGAGTACAAACATTCGTGCTTATCACACAAATGAATGCCCCCAGCAGGACTCGAACCCGCGACCGCTGGCGCAGCAAGTAGGGTCACTATAATCTGAGCCAAACGTGTCGTTATAAGATATTAGTAAAATTATAAATCGCTATTGGAAAAATTGACAATGTTATTTTTACTATATTTACTTAACCCTTTTATTTTCTTAGCAGAATATATAAATAAAAAAAATAACTTTGAGAGTCTACCGTTTTCCTTATTTTTTCAAACAATAAAAAGCTGTGGTTTACAAATTTGGGTAAAAAGCGGATGACATAAAATATTAAACAAAGTAAATGCGAATTGAGAGCTTCCTGTTTTTAGTGTACCTCAAAAGGAGAATAATGGAACCCTTTTAGGACCACTTGCATGTCTGTTTGTCTGACAGTTAGACGGAAAATGAAAGAGTAATCTCTCCAGGATAATGTCTAAGAAATCCGTGCGAATTTCCGAGAATTCAATTGTTATCGTACACGCCGGCGTGTACGCGGTCCTCGAGGGGTTAAAATAGTTGAAGTTGATAAAAATATTACATAAAGTTAAGAAACTTACTGAAACTATATTTAAAATATGTATTTAATAGATTTAGCTGAGGATTATTTCAGCAAATAAATAAAAATACCTTAAATCACACCATATAAAAATGAAATGCTTCGTTATGAGTTTCTTATAATTTTAAAATTTATGCATATTAAGAAGGTATTAAAGAAAATGCATAAACATCGGATATTTGGTCTTCTATCCAATACAATAACACTTACAAAAAAAAAAACATAATTTCACCATGCTTTACAGGAAAATTATAACAAATATACTGTTTTCTCTTTAAATTAATGATATACAGAACTCTCTTTTACGTGAATACGACGCGCAATTGACAATCGAAATGAAGTCAAATAACTCATTTAATAATAGAATATTACATTTTCTATTTAATCCAAGGCATAGTGCTTACAACGTCTCGGGTAAATGGCTAGTTAGTATTTATGATGTCGTTCTGAGATGTGAAGGCACAATAAATATTTAGGACTAGTTCATGCCTGCGGCGTCTGTTATATCTCTCTAGGGTCGTATGCTTTATCTGAACTAGAAATATGTTTGAGAAGATTGGGTAAAAATATAAGAATATATCTGTTAGCGAAAGATTATGCTAAATGTATTTGGATTTTAACTACCTACCGCGGTAGTATAGCGGTTAGCATGTACGGCAGTAGGTTGAAAGTTCAGGAATCGAGTCCCGGTTTGGGTTATGTTTAGTTGTTGAGTTCCTCTGTTAAGCAATAGAAATAATGCGGCAATATAAATACATACTGTAAAAATTTGAACTTTTCTACCTATTACATACGTAGTTACAGCCCTCTGACAGGTGGACGGACGGACAGTGGATAGTATATATAGCATAGTAATAAGGTTCCTTTGGCACTCCTCGGATACGGAACCCTAATAAAAAAGTTGAAGCTTAACAATGTACTTTACCGTTATTTAAGGGGAAGTTATCAATCAAATTTGTTCTGCTTCATGCCTAGAAATTTAATAATAAAATTCAAAATGGAAAAAGGTTTTAAGCTTTAACAATCTATATATACAGCTATATACATACGTGTGTGGATCTGTACGTGTTTTATCTATATATAAATAGACAAAGGCAAATCAGTTCAGTACCTTTTTTTCCTCTGTTTGTCAACCGATTTCCTTATCTTTTGTTTAGTAGTTACATATTGACGAGCTTTTGTTTTATCAATGAAATATTTTTGGAAATAGCTAGTATTTTGTTGTATAGATAGATAAATTCTATTCATATATTGTTTTTTAAAAATTTTCAATTATGTTTATGGTCCAATTTTGACCATATGGCTAACTCTAGCCACTATTAATGCTAACTAGTGATTGCCGCGTGGTTGAAAATCAACCATAATTCATTAAGGTTGTTATTATACATAAGACAATATTTATTGTCTTATGTATAATATAATATTAATCTATTCTCAATTTGACCATAGACTTTAACAATAAACAAAAGAGTATATATGCGTGTGTGTCAAATACATGGTAGTATGTGTATTGTTTTTTTTTTTATTGATTTGATGTATTTTTTATGCATAATTAAAAAAAAAATATTAGCATGTTGCACTCCTTCTCTATATAAACTATAAGTGTGGGAAATTTCGTACTCCTTCGTCCGCACAATTTTCGTAAAAGGGGTAAAAAGTTTTTGCTTCACGTATTAATATAAATAGCCATTACTGGGCTTTACTTTTTTAAGAACTCAAAAACTATATTAATATATGAAACTAAGGTAATTTTTTTTGGTTGTTTCAATGAACGCTAATCTCTGGAACTGTGAATTCGATTTAAATGATACTTTTTACATTTTATAGTTTAATTATTGGAGAAAGTTATAAAATGTGTAGCAAAACCGGGCGTGGAAGCAAGTTTTAGATAAATATGAGTAAAATATAATATTGTGTTACAAAAATATACATATAATATAATATTTTGATACACTTATTACGTTATGGAACACTGAAGACAACCCTAAGAAAATGTTCGACACCTGTCAACCACTCTATTATGCGTAACAGCTTTGTTCAATTAACCTCAGGTGTAGAAAATTAAGATATGTTTTCGACTTTATTACCATAATATTAAGAACTATATTCAATGAATATTGGAAGCAGAAGAATATGAAATATTCAAGCCTTCTTTCTATCAAGAGTTGTTATGAATTTGTAAACAAATACCTACGTTGTATTCGTATTTGTACTTATTTTACTTGTTCATATTTTACATCATATCTATAGGCAGTGGTAGCCCAGTGGTAACGCGCTCGCTTGGGAAACCGAGTGAAGCAGGTTCAAATCCCGGGTCTCGCACCTCTGATATTTTCACGTGCGAATCATTTCTAACATGATTACCACTTGCCTTACGGTGAAGGAAAACATCGTGAGGAAACCTGCATGTCTGAGAAAACTTAGCAAGTTTTCGAAAGACATGTGAAGTCCGCCAATCCGCACTTGGCCAGCGTGGTGGACTATGGCCTGATTCCCCTCGTATTGAAGGGAGGCCCGTGCCCAGCAGTGGGACGTTAAAAAGGGCTGAATACAATACATACATTTTACATCAAGCGAAACTTACTTTGTACCTACTATACAGCGTTATGATGATAAAATACATTCACTGGATAAATGTAATATAATTAAAGCAATTTTTGTATATTTATATATTTGAATATTTTATATATTTGACGGCACGTTTGGCTCAGTTTGTAGTGACTCTACTTTCTGCGCCAGTGGTCGCGGGTTCGAGTCCCCGCTGGGGGCATTCATTTGTGTGATGAGCACGAATGTTTGTACTCTAGTCATGGGTGTTTATATTTATAATATGTATGTATTTAAAGTTACATATGTGTAGTGTATCAACTATCTGGTATCCATAACACAGGCATCGTAGCTTACCATGGAACTAGATGGTGCTGTGTGTTAATGTCCCAACATATTTATTTATTATTTATTTATTTGTACTGGCGATCTCGGAAACCGCTCTATTTCGCAGAAATTTGATATGTGAAGGTTTTCGGAGGCGAAAAATCGATCTAGATTAGTCTTATGTCTAGGAAAACGCGTATTTTCGAGTTTTCATACAAAATGTGTTAACAATTTCACATATTCGAGTATATGTGTCGTTGTCAAGCGGCCAAGGCTTAAGATTGACTATCATAGGTTTCGAATCCCGGTCACATACAAAGTTTTGTTTTTTTTGAATTTAAGTTTTCAATTTATTTTTTGTTTTTAAGCCAAATTAAAAAGAGATTTGTACTTTTAACCAAAAACTCCGAGCAAAGCTCGGTCGCCCAGGTACTATAATTAAACTCGGCAATTTCGTCGTAATTCACAGAAGAATCAACGAACGAGATCTTTATGGATTTATATTATAAAACACCAATATAAATAAAACGGCTCTATCAGAGCCGTATCTAATTCTTGCGTTTGCCGACACCGCATTTTTTTTTAAACATCGTACATATCTGAAAAATCATTAGGTTATTACAGGCCATTCTGCACCCTATTAAGCTACGTATACATTTATCGACCCAAAACTTGTGTCACGATTATATATCACCAACCACTCATCCTCGTAACCATGCCGCGATGATATCAATAAACTATCCACGTAATAAAATGCCGCAGCTCATAAATATTTGGGATTAAAATCGCAAATTTAAAACTTATTTCACACACATTACTTCAGAGTTTACAGCTCGGATCGATTTACCGGCAATCCGGCTTCACCCGGGTCTATTTGGTTTCATCGCAGTCCTATCATATTATTACATCGTTAGGATATCAGGCTTAAACATCAAATACGGGGCTTAGTGGTTTAGTATCGAACATTTTCCTTAAGACCGTATTGTTTAAGGATGAGACATTATTAGAAGGTTACTTTCGCCCTTCAATATATTCATGATATTAATTTTAACTTATACTGAAAATTATGCAAATATATGTATGTATATCAATAGGCAAAGATAAAACTAATCAGTATCTTTTTCTCCTCTGTTTGTTAACCGATTTTCTATTTCTTAATTTCTTAGCTAATGATGAGCTTTACTGATTATGGTTTAAATTAAAACACTGGGTGAACACTAATATACGTATAATTGTATATAGAAGCACAATACCACTCACTAACTGATTAATTTAAAGTAAACAAAGAACTTTTCAAAATTCTACCCTTAAATGGCTTAAAATTTGTTTTTTTTTTTTTTGCTTATTTGAACGCGAGTCGCGGGTAAAGGCTAGTAAAGGTATAGTATAACAGAATATTATATTTTGACTAATAATGTTGTATGAAAAACTATAGATACTCGTTATTTTGTAAGGCATGGTAGTGGTAGTCCAGTTGTAACACAGTCGCTTGGGAAACGAAGTGAAGCGGGTTCAAATCTAGGGTATCACACCTCTGACATTTTTCATGTGGGAATCATTTCAGACATAATCACCACTTATCTTACGGTGAAGGAAAACATCGTGGGGAAACCTGCATGTCTGAGAGAACCGAGCAAGTTTTCGAAAGACATATTCAGTCCACCAACCCGCACTTGACCAGCGTGGTGGGTTATAGCCCGATCCCCTCGTATTAAAGGGAGACAGTGCTCAGCAGTAGGACGTTAAAAAGGGCTGAATAGACGTAGATAGTATTGGGTGAGCTTGATTAGTATTGGTATATTGTAAAAAAATATGTGAAAGAACAAAAGAAATTATATTAAAATTTTGTTTAATTATTTATTTAACGAATAATACCATATTTACATAGGTAGGCATAATGCTTATATATAATAATATATATTATATATAATTATGCTTATATATAATATATATTATAGGCTTTTCTTGAGGATCTTTGTAGGTGAACTTCAAAGGGGAAAATAGGGATTAACTGAAATTATAACTGTCTTTATATTGTGTTTAATTTCCTGTTCGTTTTCAAATGATTTGATGAAAAGCTGCTTTGGCTGACTTTAATTAAATTCACTTATTTTTAAAGTATACCTTAAATGAATGAAAAGTTCTTTTCATTGGATTAAAGATATGAATGAATATGAATGAGAATATAATGATTTAAAATTGACAAGAGAAAACAATGCTCTACAAATTGAAAAAAAAAATACAAAAGAAAATAATTTTAACGTTTTCTATTTAAAAAATATTGAATAATATTCACTTCCATTTACAATTTACATTCATTAATAGCGTAAGTAAATACTGTTATTGGGTTTGACACGTTTAGCAAGAACAAGAAGAATGTACCAGTCAAGGGTCCTTTGTATGAGCAAAAATGAAACACACAGAAGTTCGTGAATTTCCAAAGTTACCAATAGGTTGAAGTTAGAAACGAGGTCACTTAAGGAATTCAGTGCAGGTAGCTTCGAAACATTTTTGTCTGTAGCAGATAGATACTAGTGCTTGGGAAAGTTAAACATTTCTGCGTCCTTAAGGAGTTTCTATTTATTTTGTGTGGTTAAACTCTAACGTATTTGTCGCTGGTAAGGCGTAGGCTAAAAGTCTATACATATGTCTCAGGAAATTTACTAGGAAATTAAAGGTGTATTCTATAAAGTGCTTTAAAACGACCAAATCACAGTTAAATAAAAATAGAATGGATGGGTTCATATGCGTACCTCACTCATATATATTATATTATTTACTATTCTCAGACTAAATAATTATATATACGGCACCTGCCAGAAAAATTCAAAGCAGCGTGATTTTGCTATACAGATCGTTTACTTTATGGCCGACCGCATATTATAAGATTTTTCTGTCAGAAAATATCTGACGTCCGCCGGTACCGCCCCGCACACCCATCAGAAACTTCGCTTCAGTAAGTCTGACAGTCAGTTTAGTTTCCGGCGTCGACTCAACAACTGATACGAAGTTCTGATAACTGTGCGGAATCTAGAGAGCGCACCTTCCGATATTCTGATTAGAAAAATTCTGACATCCGATCGACGGCATCTGGGACTCATCAGAAGCGGAGGTCAGACATGTCAGAATTACGATAGTATGCGTTGTCTAGACCAAAATATTTGAGCTGAGTGCCTTCCGGCGAGTGTCAGAGATTTTCTGACAGAAAAAATCTTACAGAAAAGGACGTGAAGTAATTGATAAATTCATAGAACTTCACAATACTGCTCAATATTACATACACACATGTCATATAGTTTTGATCTATGAAAGTGATTTCTGTTGTAGGTTGTATTACGAGAAAATGAGAATATCTGTGCCATAAAAAGGCTATTTTATACAAATAAAAAAATAATATTATAAAAATTGTAATCTGCCATATTTTAAGTCCACAAGTACTGCGAAAACTTTTGACGAAACGGCCTCTTAACTACTTACTGACTGTAACAGGATATTTAATGGATACTGAAGAAAAGACTTAGCCAAAAGAGACAGTTTTGTTGTAAGAATGTTTGTTACGCCCACTCAAAAATTACTTCACAAATACAGAAAACGAACTTCAAATTATAAAGCATATTTTTTATATTTTTTTCTTATTTTAAATATATTTTTTTGCTTTGTTTCTTATATAATAGATAAACATATTATTATAATCTGTGTGCCGGTCAATTCAGCATCAATTGTCTTATCAAATGTTATGCTGTTTCAAACTTACGAGTTTTTTTTAATAAATGTAAGCTTTTTATAGTAATCTATACGGTGTTTAGTAATAAAATACTATATATATTATTAAATAAAGTCCCCCGCCGCGTCTGCCTGTCTGAACGCGATAAACTCAAAAACTACTAAACGGACTTTCGTGCGGTTTTTACCAATGGACGTAGAGATTCATGAGAAAAGTAAGCATATAATTCATAAAGGTTGTGTGTAAATTGGCTGAAATATGACGACGATTATTGAAGATGTCGGAAAAAATTATCCCGACAGGCAGCTTTATTGGCGTGCGCCGCGTAAACTAATAATGTTATATGAAAACAATGTATAACAGAATTATTCCTCTTAAAAAGATCTTTTTTTTATGCGATTCAGTGACAAACGAGCAGACAGACCACCTGATGGAAAGCAGTACCTGTCGCCCATAACACCTACGGTTCATGCACTTAGGTTTTAAGTAACAAAAATGCATAACCACAGGTGCGTTGTCACTGTGAGGACTAAGATGATATGCCTCTTGCCTGTATTTGCGCTGGCTACCTTATCCTTCATAGCGGGACGCAACAATGCAATCATTGTTGCTTGGCGGCAGAAATAGATAAGGGGGTGGTACCTATCCAGTCGGACTCCTCAGGCTTGACAGAGTCCTACTACCGAATTCTTCTTATTAAACTGTAGCAACGCTATGTGCATACATCTAGGGACGCACCCGAGCGAACCGAGGGTAAGACACTTGTATTTTCTATAACAAATGATTGACCCTGAATAAATGATAACAGTATCAGAATTAATTTCTCACACTGTTGCTACGATAATTCCAATAATTGAAAGCTTTTGTTACATGATAATGATCTGGAAATCTACATAATAATGATCTGATATTGGTAGGTTTATAAGCGTTAAGTCAACCAAATAGGTTGTTTATAATTAGGTCCTATAATATTTCATGATATGATTTAGTTGTTTTTTTTTTTAATCTACATTTACGATCTTCTGTAGCGTGTAGTGTTGGATACATCTAAGATAGGAATGTAATAAGAAAACTAATGAAACGTTTCAAAAAAATAACATCAACCATTCCCTACAAACTGATCCAACTTTAATTTTACGAATGAGTTTCGAAATTTGGCTGTTTACTATTCAGTCACGTTGTGAGGCTAAATATATAGATGTGGTAAGGTGATGGATGAGATTAACGTTTTAGGAGGATGAATTTGTATTTTTACACTTTTTCCGCTGGTAAATACAGAAATTGTTTCTGAAATGAAGCCAATCTTTTTCTGAATTGGTAAAATAAAAGTTCAGAATCTGGTCAACATTTTCAGGGTTTATCCTGAACTATACTAGCAACTTACCCTCGCTTCGCTCGGGTGCCTAACTGGTACGTTTTAATTTTTATGAGCGGAATCTTAATTCTTTACCTAAAATAAAAGTGGCCTAACTTACTCCTTATAACATCACCTCTCTGCCAATAAAAGTCCCATCAAAATCGGTCCAGCCGTTTCAGTGTAATCACTGCTAATACTGGAACAAACAGACAGACGGACAAAAATTTAAAAAATATTTTTCTTATATTTTTCTTATTACTGTATATACTTTCATTACAAAACATTACAAAAAGACACATCAATTTTATTTTATAGATTAAATATTTAAATTGTATTGTAAAAAATCATTTATTCATATGCGGCCTACAAATATCCTATCTAGGTAACATCAGTTTCAAGATTACTCAAGCCTATTCAGAAAGCATAACATGTCAGGTGTACACTGTAGAGCACAGTGTAGCATAAAACCTTTGTCTTAGACGTATGTCATGGCATTAATTAAGAGGCTGAATCTCCAATTGCGGGATTTCCACTGATGGCTAGATTAAATGGATACTTGATTAAATGTAAATTATTATTAATACTTATAATTATGTATTTCCAACATGATTACCACTTGTCTAACTTAGGGAGTTTTTGAAAGAACTATCAAGTCCGCCAACCCGCACTTAGCTAGCGTGTTGGACTATGGACTGATCCCCTTCTTATTAAAGAGGTCCATGCCAAGGACTGCATACATACAACCATTATTACGTTGAGGCTAGGTTGAGGTAAAATTTTGGTAAATAATTTGGGATTAAAATTATCATTTAAAAAAATTGTTGTGATATTAATTTTTCCAAAAGTATTGTTCTATTGATGGATTTGGCATTTATAAGGACCTAGCGGTAGTTTTAACGTTTAGTATAGATTTCGCAGAGATGAGATATTTTCCCGCAGTAAAAATTATCCTACATGTTGACCCGGATAACCAGCTATTATCATACCAAATTTCATCAAAATCTGTCCAGTGGTTTTATTTCAATAAGATTTTCCAAAAAATATTTAGTGTACAGATTCGACTGTTAGAATTTTATTATACGTATAGATATAGACATTCGACAAAACGCACTAAAAACTAGTTTTTAGTCATTCATGCCAAAGCACTTAAAATTATTATAAAATAAATAAAAACAGACTAAATAAATGCAAATGAATTTAGACTTCGAGCTAGTATATAATTAGTTATAATGAAATCTAACAAAGCCTTATGCTACTGTTAGATGTAATTTTTCATTACAAGTTTCGCTTTTAGTTCACAAGTGTTTGTATCCCATATAATTTTCTAGGGCTCTTACGTCAAGGGTCCTCATTTTGCAAAGCACATGTATTATAAAGGCACTTATGGATATTAAGTTAAAGACTCTCCTTGAGTTAAATTTGCATAATAGGGCATATTGCATATACATTTTTTATCCCATTTAATTACTATTTAAAAATCTGAATAATAAACATATACTTTTGCTTTTTACATATATAAGTAACTAATTTGTAGATTTTTATAATCATTTAAATAAAGTTCTACCTAAAATTTTGTTTTATATGTATATTCAATAGACAGACCTACAAATAAATCTTTAAATACCCTATACTAATGCATAAACAAGCAAGGGTATAGTATATTTATATGTAGTACTTGGGCGAACGAACTTCGCTCGGAGTTTTTGGCCAAAATACAATTTTCTTTTTTTCTAATAAACTAAAAACTTGAATAAATATAAAAAAAAACAAAAATGAAAACCTTGTAACCGAGATTCGAACCCGGATACCTGTGATTGTCAATGTTGCGCCTTGGCTGTTTGAGCACAATGCTTATACCAGAGCGTGCTAAATTAGCGACCATATTTTGCGTGGAATAATACGAAAGAAAACCACATGAAAAGATTAATCTAGATCGATTTTTCGCCCTCGAAAACCGCCACATACCAAATTTTATTGAAATCGTTAGAGCCGTTTCCAAGATCGCCCGTATAAGTAAATAAATAAACAAGAATTGCTCGTTTAAATATATTAGATGTATTTAGCAGCCAGATGAAGACTTAAGCTAGTTAATTAGACGTTAAATGTCAATGACTTTGAAATAAGTTGAAAGCTTTACCGAAAGAACATGAAATGTCGGCAAGTAAAGCTTTACCAAAATTAAATGAAATGTTATTTAGTTTATTTTGTTGACTTAATGGTATGTAATAAATTAACAAAAGAACTCAAATTTCTATCTGCTACTCACTCACTCAGCAAACGATTGACGATAGGTTTGGCTCAGTTCGTACTGTTACCCTACACCCCCAGTCGCAGGTTTGAGTTCCGTTGGGGACATTTATTTGTGTGATGAGCAAGAATGTTCGTACTCCAGTCATGGGTGTTTATATTTATAATATGTATGTATTTAAAGTTATATACGTGTAGTGCATCAACTATCTGGTATCCAAAACACAAGTCTCGTAGCTTACCATGGAACTAGATGGTGTTGTGTGTTAATGTCCCAACATATTTCTATATTTAAATACTTCTTTTTTCGGAATACAAATCGTACTCGTACTTCAGACTGAATACTTTATCCCTCCGGAGGTTTTATTATGTGTGTTTGTACCCCACAAACAATACTTAACAAAAAACAAAACAATATTTAACAAACTTTTAGAGTTCATAATATTATCGCGCAAATTAGTATATGAGATTAATACGAGATAGAAATTTTGAAATTACAGATACAATAATTTCATCTATACATATAATAAAGTTCTAACTGAGGCTAATCTGTACATTAAATAATACTTTCTTAGATTTACGCGAATATTAGACATTTAAATAAAACTATCTTTTCGGATTTTTTCGCGGATTTATTTTGATTTTTGTTTCCCGACGTTTCGATTGCTTTACAGCAATCATAGTCACGGGAGAGACTAAGGTGTTAGATGTCACAAAAGCATTATATAGTTGTTACAGACAGCCTAACCACAATTAACAAAAATGAATTCAAAATTTTGAAATTTAGCATCAAAGTACCTTACAATATTTGTTAATTTTAATTTTAAACTTTTTATAATTTTAATTTTATACTTGAAACTTGAAATATGGAATATTGTTTATATAATTTTAGCTATTATCATTATAACTATTTCAATTTTTTTTTTTAGAAAACTTATTATTGTATTATTGTTTAATAATCTATATTTTTTTTAAAAAAAAAATTAAATTTTAAGAATTTTTCTCTGTCTGTCGGTCCGTCTGTCTGGGAACGCATCACAAGAAAACGACTGGACAAATTTTGATGAAATTTCGTATGATGATAGCTGATTATCCGGGACAACATTTTAAATACTTTTTACTACATAAAAATATTTAATCTCTGAGAAATTTACAATAGTATGCGTTAAAACGTACAAAGGGACACGAGCGGAGCGAAGGCGAGTCGCTAGTTTATGTATAGACTAATTACAAAAATCTTTGTTTATCTAAGCTCTTAAGCATAAAAAAACTCAGTATCATTATTTCAAAACTAGAATAAATAGCAAGCTAAAATCTGACTTTTATACATTTTACAATACAACATGGAATTGGGTGCAAAATTGAAAAAGCAACGAACGAAAGGATTCTAGTAACAGTACAAGCTGAGTATTTTTGCTGATGAAATGTATTTGTTTCCCAATGTTATAAGAAATAAACCAACTCACATAGCTTTGTCATCATTTTAAGTTTTCGTTGTCCTGTGGCAAAGAAAACTACAAAATACTGTTTCGAACATTTCGAATGTTATTGTATAGAAAAATATGTTAATTTATAAAAAGGTCCTGTTTTCGTAATGCTTTCATATCTTTACCCCGAGCGATATTCCGATTTGTAACTGTTTGAGATAACATAATATTGAGATCCTATTAATCTATACTAATATTATAAAGCTGAAGAGTTTGTTTGTTTGTTTGTTTGGTTGAACGCGCTAATCTCAGGAACTACTAATCCGATTTGAAAAATTCTTTTTGCATTAGATAGCCCGTTAACTGAGGAAGGTATATATATCATCCTGGAAAAATGTACGGTACCCGTGGGATTGATTTGTTTTTGTCTAGGGACGAACCCGAAGCGAAGCGAGGGTCGCTAGTCCTATATACATATATCACACATGTAAAAATATTTGGATATTACAAACATCGGACAACTCCGATGTTAACTATTGAACAGATGTCTATGGAAAGAAGTTACGTGTAACTCAAACCGTATCGTTTAAATTTTAGTATAATAGCTTGTGAATTCCAAAGAAATACAAGTAAATATAATATCCTTTAGATCAAATGCGCTACGTACTAATCTTACTGAAACCAACTATCTGCGCAGGATATATTATGGTCTAAACGTAAACAAGTACACTTGCAATTCTCTTTCAATGTCAGGTGGGCCGCAAATTTGACGCTTATGATAAGAGTCAGGTATAGATCCAATAGCTTTACGTAGTATCAAAACCACAGGACACTGCCAACTTAAAAACCCCGGACAGAGAACTTCTTAACAATTAAACATACATCCGCCATAGATTCCTCCTGAAGCAACAGATGACTTCTGATACTTTGTTTTTGCCTTCTACCTATCGTGTACATGTTGAAATTGTTTATGAATTTAAATGTAAAATACAGGAAGCGTATCCGTATTAAGCGGTTTTGGTTTCAAAGAAAGTTTTAATGAGAAGACTAAAGCGAGTCGGATCTGTCAGTTTGTAATAAAGCAAGTACTCAACACAATAGGTATCGAATATTTTTTTTATTTTAGTTTTGTTTTCAGTAAAATATGTAGAATGTAGATAGAACAATGTATAACATAACAAAAATTTAATAAAGGGCGCATAGTTTTTTATAATAATATTAAAGAATGTATGGCATGTGATTTATAAATTTCTTTTATATGCAAATATCTATACAGATAAATAAAATTGAAGTGTCTGTTTGTATGTCAAAGTAACAACTTTTTGCTAAATACATATGAAAGTAGGTATATGCGGTACATATAAGAAAAACACATTTTTTTAATTTTTCCGCCTATTTTCCGAAACGGCTGGACCGCTTTGGATGGGACTTTCACTGGCAGATAGCTGATGTTATAAGGAGTAATTTAGCTTACTTTAATTTTAGAAAAAGAATTAGGTTTCCGCTTAAAAAAATGAGAACGTACCGAGGGACGTACCCGAGTGAAGCGAGGGTGAGTTGCTAGTTAGTTATATAATATTGATCTATGTAAAAATTTCATTTAAAATGTATGTACAATTAAATTTTCACTAATCAAAGTTTGCGGTGAAATTAGAAAGCATGCAATTAATATAACTATATTACAAGAGAACAGAATCTAAGCTCGCCATAGCAGCTTAGTTACATAAGTCAATCACGATAATTTTAGCTGCGTAATACACTTGTCAGTCAATTTTACAAGATACGACACGATAAGTCGTATAGTTGCAAAAGTATTATATCCCGTTCAGATTGAGTGCGTACATTGTAAGCAATACGTACCATCTGAGCATCCAAAGTTTACTTACGATCGATGCTTCTTCAATTTCACGCGGTATTTACTTTCACTGAACATCGACATGTTGTGCTGCGTTTGAATAAATAAAATGTTCTAGTAACTTGCCCAAGCTTATTAAAATCAGTACTAAATACGATCATCAAATATAGCTGCAGCTTGGTTGTTAGACTTGACGTACGAGGAATCTAAAAAAATTCAGAAATAAGGTACATTTTATATGAGATACACGCGCACTCACACATACATACACTCACACGCACACACAGTCAAACTATGTTACAACTACATAATATGTCTTAATTGTAATCAAATTATAAATGTGTGTTAATCTGAAGGAAGACGTTAATGTCTACAACACACACACTTTTAAACTAATATAGTCTTATTATTATTATTCTATACTAATATTATAAAGAGGAAGGATTTGATTGTTTGTTTGTTTGTTTGCACCAAACAGGCTCCGAAACTACTGAACCGATTAAGATGAAATTTGGTAAGAAGATAATTTGAGACCCTGGGAATCATCCATTAAGAGAGTGAAAATGGGGATGAAAGTTTGCATGGGGAATCAACCTAGAGACGCACCCGAGCGAAGCGAGGATTAGCCGCTAGTTCTATATAATTTTATACTGTAAATATTTAAAAAAATCTATTAGCGCCGACATATCTATTGTATATATATGATGTAATCCTCACTATTGCACAGTACAAGAAAAATAAGCAAATTGAAACATTTTAGTAGGTATTTATTATCATAAATACCTACTAAAATGTTTCAATTTGCTTATTTTAACTAAACTACTACTAAACTTCCTACTAACTAAACTAACTTACTAACTAAACTTATATCTAAGCAAGTACTTTTCAAACATTGCCGGTTTTGGCTGAGTCAGTTTAGAATGAAGTCACTATCAGCTCTATCATTATCATTGCGCATCATCATATTTGCCACTACGCTTTTTCTGGATACCCCATACTGCTTCCGCTTCCGCTAGCGTAAACCTGCGAGCATATTCCATAAATTTTCATTTATTTCTATATCATAACGCAATAAAGTGTTTAAAGGGGCACTGCTTTGTACATAAAGGTTTTTGCCAAATTTTCTCATCTTATTTAGAATATCATAATATTGATATCTAATATATTTAAACGAGCAATTCTTGTATATTTAATTATTTATTTATACAAGCTATCTCGGAAACGGCTCTAAAGATTTCTATGAAATTTAGTATGTGGGGGTTTACGGGGGCGAAAAATATGACAACGATGCACGTGTGATTAACTGAGGCTCCACTAAAACATTAGAGCTATAGAATTTGCAAATGTTACCCAACTTTATTTTAAACAAAATTATAATCTTATATATTTAAACGAGCAATTCTTGTATATTTATATCTTTATTTATTTATTTATTTATTTATACCGGTGATCTCGGAAACGGCTCTAACGATTTTGCTGAAATTTGGTATATGGGGGCTTTCGGGGGCGAAAAATTGATCTAGATTAGTCTTATGTCTGGAAAAACGCGTGTTTTCGAGGTCTTATGCGGTTTTCTTTCGCATTATTCCACACAGAATATGGTCGATAATTTCTTACACTCAGGCATAACGATCGTGGTCAAGCAGTCAAGGTGTAAGATTAACAACCACGGGTGTCCGCGTTCAAGTTTAATTTTTTTTTAATCTAAAAAGTAGGTATGATATAACAAAAAAAACTTCGAGTGAAGTTCGGTCGCCCAGGTACTATTTTATTAATTTCAAGTACATCGTGCTATCAAAGGATACTCTTAAATCGCGGAATTTACATTCTGCGTAAAGGTTTAAGGTTTATTGACAATAGAGACGTGTCAGGAAAACAATTGAATAGATTTCCAGAGAAAGCCAGCAATTAACCTCCATTTACATACCACATCTGCTATAAGACACTTTGATTGTATAGCGATATGCTTAATTGTGTGATAGATTAGATTAGAGCTAGTTCTGTTAGACTCTTCGACTTAATACAATGACTTAAAAAAATTGATCTGAGATGACAATATTATAACTGGAACCACAACCACAAAATATTCAGCATTTGCATATTTGACAATAATATTATTAACACATAAGCAAAAAATATTGAGTATTGTCGATGTCAAATTATAATATGTTTTATTTGATTGGACTGAAGCACATTTGAAAAAAAATCAATCAATTCTTACATTTTCTCAAATTCGTGAACTTTCATTGGTTTGGAATGCACTTCTGCTGAGAAGAGCTAGCAATACACAACAGCTGCTCTTGACATTGTACTACCGTAACAAATATATAAAGATGTATGCCATTTTTTAATTAGTTTTGATCTAAACTAATGAAAATTATATATTTAAAATAAATAAAATGCAAAGAATTTGACAAGTGATACCAGTGTTGTACTATTATCAGATTAAATGTTTCGTTCAAAACTTTTCATAGTTTCAAGGTCACAAGTAATATAAATTCAATTTCATATACCCACTATGTAATTTATATCACCATATTTTGTGTCAATATAAAGTTAAATCTGCTAATGATTCTAAAGTATTTTTATCTAGAAACAATACACTAATGTATTTCAATAAATAATTCAAACAAGGCAACAGAGGACATCCCTAGTTTCCCTAAAGTATAGAAAAACACAGTTCCTTTTGTTTCACGTCCAATCTTTTCAGGTCCGATGATCGCGTACGTTCACGGAATTGATTTCTTAGCTTTTACCAAAATAGCTTTGTTACGATATATTTGTAACATTGTTATTGATAATATTGGCGTAGTAATTTTCTAACTGATTTTTCCGGTAAAGAGCTCTAAAATGGTCATTGTTCGTTTATTTTGTTAAATCAAAAATGTGATCCTAATAATTTCATGTCGGTCTATCCATTTGTCACAGATATTATACTCGAAGACACTGAAGAGCCAAAATTCAGAAATCAAGTGAACCACTCGGCAATTTTGCACACACCAAATTTAATAATTACCAATAAATTAAACGCATTTACATATTTTTTTTTATTTTAGAGAAATTAAATAAACATGAAGAATTATTTCTGATCAAATCCTTTAAAAGACTAAATTTAAATAATGGTATCAGCAAAGTTTTCTCTACAGGATAACAAACAGTGCAAGTTGAAATCTGTTCATTGAAAAGGGTGTGAAACTACCTTTGTCTGTGGATTAGATTCGACACTAATTCGATATGTAACGTGCGGGTAAAAGGTTATTTGTTATTATTAACTGACTTTGAAAACTTTGAAAAGGTAGCGTTAGTGTTGTTCTATATGTTTTATTCTTAGATATGTGGCCTGAGAGTGTAAGACAATTATGTTTTATATTATACTAGTGATCTGCCATCGCTTTACTTAGATTATTTTCAACTAGCGACTCACTCTCGCTTCGCTCGGGTTCGTTCCAAGGTACATTTTAAATGCTAGCATGGAATATATAGACTATATATTATAGTACACATATATTATATATGTATATGCATAGGTATTATTCAGTTGCATAACCCTTACTTGAGAAATAATTGTGCCTTTACAAAGTTTCGTCCCCCTTTTCACCCCTTTAAGGGATGATTTCCAGGATAAAAACTACCCCATGTCCTTTCCAGGATCTCAAAGTATCTTCATAGCAAATATCATCTAAATCGTTTGAGTAGTTCCAGAGATTACTTCCTACAAATAAACACATAAAAAAAATTACCTCTTTATAATATTAGTGTAGATTAACTCCTACATACATCTCATAAGCACTTAACACAATAAATTACCTTTAGCTAAAAACCTGTTTAGTTTTGGTTATGATTGGTTATTTATATTGAAGCCACAATAGACACAAATAATATCACATATTTAGTAGAATTACAGTAATTAAATATTTTTAAGATTCAACAAACTTATTATAATAAAAATTGATTTATAAAATATGTTTGAATAAAACTCCAGACATTTATTTAGACCAAGAGGAGATCGAAAGAACATTGTTACCTCTCCATCACTCTGGTTAATATACAATGAACATGCACTGTGAACTCAATTGAAGGCATTTGTAAGGACGTGATTGATATAATAGTAAAAACCCCCTTCGATTTAAGCATCTCACATTTGACTGCCTGGCGTAGTTCTTATTTTTTTCAGCGGACAACTATGACGAGAGTTAGCAGAGATTTTCGAGCCCTTATTAAATGTTATGAGCATTCCTAATGTCTCTAATGTTGCATCTTATCAAATATTTTCTTTCTATTAAGTATATAATGTTATAGTAAGTATTTATAATCATAACTAGCGACTAATAAAAAACAGCCTAAGTTACTCCTTATTACATCAGCTATCTGCCAGTGAAAGTCCCATCAAAATCGGTCCAGCGGCTTCAAAGATTAGCCGAAGCAAACAGACAGATAGACAGATAAAAATTGTAAAAAATATTGTTTCGATATATGTACCGTGTATACATCCATATTCCATACGCATTTAGTAAAAAGCGGTTATTTTAATATTACAAACAGACACTCCCAATTTTATTTATTTGTATAGATTATCAATAATGCCTCATTATTTTAACAGTCCTCGTTATAAACTAACAGATATAAATTCTAAGGCATCAATAACTTGATTTAAAATGATAACCCAAACTGCAAACAATGGAGTTTCGTCAAAATTTGTTCAGCGAGTTAAAACGCAAATTCGCCGAGTTGTAAACTTAATTACGACGTTAGAAGCTCTCAGTAAATACTTGAGGGAATTACTTATCTTCCCCGATTTAGAGAAATCTTATAAAGGGCTCGAAATAAAATGTTTTGAGATCATTATTTTAGGCTTCTAGGCTTATTAGGCATTCTATTTGACCATATCCATATTTTATCCTATTATCGTGATATCATTTGCGATATAGATAAAATATTGATTATTATTAATATTACAAAGTATTATTTAAAAAAAAAAACCTTCAGATCCATGTAAAAACTATTATATGTGTTTAAAGTAAATTAAAAATTTTATTTTCAGTTTAAATTTCATAGAAAAGCTTATGAAATAGATTCATATTTTCGTGAATTACAGATCAAATATAAAATGGTAAAGCGTAGTGTAAGTGACATAAAATCAACAGCAACGGGGTCTAGTGGACGATCCAATTAAGGCTATAATTGGACTATCACTAGCGCTTCGATAGTACGCTTTATAAGTATAAAGTATGCGAAATGATGAAAACAATTCCTCTATCTTAACGATGATTATTTCAATATTCATCTTTATTGTAGGAACTAATTAGAAGTAATTCGTTGATGCAAAATATTTTGCCCTCTTTATTATATACTAGCGACTCATCCTCGCTTCGCTTCGGGTTCGTCCCGTCCCGTTGTCTAGGGAGACAAGAACAAAACTATCCCACGGGAACCGTACATTTTTTCGGGATAATATATAGCCTATAGCCTTCCTCAGTTAATGGGCTATCTAAAGCAAAAAGAATTTTTCAAATCGGATTAGTAGTTCCTGAGATTAGCGCGTTCGACCAAACAAACAAACAAACAAGCTTTATAATATTAGTATAGATACTATATGTAGGATAAGTTTCTCAAGTAGTGGTGATGGAATAAAAGTAAAATAAAAAGTGCTCTAACAGCTTTAATTTTAGATCATATAATATGATTTGGTATAGAACATAGCTTAAGATACGATGGGTTTGATATAAAAACCCCTTAATAAAATTGATATAAAAAAATAGTGAGGCAATTTTGGTAACCAAAAACCAATGCTTTGTTTTTGATAAAAAAAATAAACCTGTATTATAAAGAGTAGTTGATAGTGTTGCCTATAATGATGATATTCTACGAATGAAAGATGAAAGAAAGGGATAGCAAGTTGATAGAACCAGAGGATGATCAAGGCATAGCATTGTAGTTGCTACTGGCTATGACATAACAGAAAATTTCGATGACATTTTTCTTTCGACCCGGAATAACCCCATGACCTCATAATGTACAGCCATAAAACCTAGATATTAGATTTAGATACTTGAAAAGTATCAAGGATTGTAAATTTACTTAGGGAGAAACGTCGAATTTAGTTAAAATCGACTTCAAAGGATCAACAAGTTGATTTAATTTGTCTTATTTCATCCTTATTCTTCTCCCTTCTACAAAGTTTAAAGACTGGAGTTAAATATATAAACTTTTTAGATTAATTGAAAAACAGCTGAAAAGTTCTAGTTACACGCAATCAATGGTTTTTTCCGAGTGTAGACCTTATATCCTTACATTAAAGGTAATAATTCTTTGCGTTCGCCAAGAAAAAGCTTACCTTTTATTTTATTAGGTTTTTATTTGCTCAAGAATTGTGAATTGTTAATTGTTAATCAATCTCATTGCTCATTACACTTTAGGTACCTTACTTATATCTTCTTCTATGTTTAAAGTGTATGTACTTTTGGGTCCTTACTAGAAACCTACCATTCATGAGTGTATGGTGAAAATAAACGAATTCTATTCAGAGCTAGTTAAGATTACGTTACATCAAAGAAATAACCATATCTTATATACTCAATACATAATACATAAAATTAAAAAAAAATAAAAAATAAACACGTATCGATGATTTTTTTTTGACATATGACACGAAGAAAGATTACTACTTTTTTTTTAGTACATTAATTGTTTCTAATGGGATATTAATAATTTAAAAAAAGAAACTAGAATTTGAAAATCTAGAATGCTATTTTAAAGTTTTGATAAAAACTTGAGTACAAATTACGAATGTGAAAATATTCATTTCGTTTTCGGTCTATTGTTCTTTCCCTATATATCTTCTACTGTTTAATAGTCAAAAATACGTACAAGTGTCACAATGTTGAAAATGGTTAGGGAGCAATTGTAATTAGACAAGTCTTTGCAAGTAATCTGAAACTGAATCTAAAAGCCAATTTTAGTTATAATATACAAATATAAATATGTTGAGACATTAACACACAGTAGCATCTAGTCCCATGGTAAGCCTCGAGGCTTGTGTTTTGTATACTAGATAGTTGATACAATACACATATATAACTTTACATATATTATATATGTTTATATTATAAATATAAACACACATCACACAAATGAATGCCCCCAGCGGGACTCGAACCAAGCAAGTAGGTTCACTACAAACTGAGCCAAACGTGGCGTCATAATTTTTATTTCAATTGATCGAGTTACACGTACTCCCATAGAACACAAGTTAAAAATACAGACAATTAATGTAAGTTAATTAAAAATATTCTTTTTTGTATCTTTTTCGCAAAAGAAACAAAATATGTATGTTTGTTTTTTTCGGTCGAGAATAAATAAATACATTTACCATAAGTAGGTATCTAAATAGATATATATATATATATATATATATACATATATATAAATACGTGAAGCAAAAACTTTGTACCCCTTTTTACGAAAATTACGCGGACGCAGGAGTATGAAATTTCCCACACTTAAGTTTATATAGAGAAGGAGTGCAGAATGCCATTTTTTTTTTAATTATGCATTAAAATACATTAAAGCATTAAAAAAAATATTACACACACATATTTGACACACACACGCATATATACTCTTTGGTTTATTGTTAAAGTCTGTGGTCAAAATAAGAATAGATTAATATTGTAATATACGCAAGACAATAAATATTTAACTTAATGAATTATAGTTGTATTCAACCATGTGGCGATCACTAGTATAATATAACTCTTTGAAACCAATTAAAAATATAAAACTTCTATCCACCCTGTATGATATCTAACCAGTTTCAATACTTAATGAAGATCCAATTTTCAACTTATAAGTCTGTTCGGAACTCTTTCTGAGCGGAACTTTTATTCACTTCCAACTTTTTAATTACAATTTCAATCGAATATAAAATCTATTACATTATACTTAATATGGTACTTATTTTTATACTAAATACAATAATTTTGTAAACCTGTATATACTAGCGGCTCACCCTCGCTTCGCTCGGGTTCGCCTCTAGGAAAACAAAAACAAACCTATCCTTCGGAAACCGTACATTTTTCTGGGATAAAAAGTAGCCTATATATTATTCCAGTCTATAATCTATCTCTGTGTCAAATTTCATTTAAATTCGTTTAGCGATTCTGGCGTGGAAGAGTTACAAACATCCATACTCACAAACTTTCACATTTCTAATATTTATACAAATTACTTATGTGAAATATTACGTTTTAGAGACCTTATACTGGCCAAAGAAATCCGTGTAATACTTCACATGGGTTACTTCGGATGTAGGCTACGTTGGATAACATAGTTTAATAACATCTAATATATCTCGTGTCACTGTGTTTGTGGTCCCACTCCTCCGAAACAACTACCGATTTTAATGATCTTAAATATATATAGGTTGTAGGTTAGATAGGAATAGGTTGTAAAGTATTTTTCACCCTCATACCCCCATTCCCCCTTTTTTCATAACGATTTTAATATTTTTGTATAAACAATATTACATAAATACATAAAGACGAACCCGAGTGAGGCGAGGCTGAGTTGCTGTAGTAGGTATAACATAAAGCCAAAGAGTTTTTTTTTATTCTGCTAGTAATATATAAGACACAGATTAGATAATATATATAGAATTTGGGAAATAGGGCAATCTATGCTGCTTTATTCTTGTCACAGGACGCTGTAGATATTGATTATTTTGCCCGTGAGCAAAATTATTTCTGGTACTAACGTTACGATCCAAATTCTGTTCCGTGTTTCTGTAACTATGTTATTCTACTATATTATCTTGCGTTTGGCTCAGTTTGTAGTGACCCTGCTTGCTGCGCCAGCGGTCGCGAGTTCGAGTCCCGTTGGGGGCATATATTTGTGTGATGTGCGAATACTTGTACTCTAGTCATGGGTGTTTGTGCTTATAATATGTATTATGTATGTATTTAAAGTTATATATGTGTAGTGTATCAACTATCCGGTATCCATAACACAAGTCTCGTAGCTTACCATGGAACTAGATGGAGCTGTGTGTGCTGTGAGCTTGTGCAAAAAAGTAAAATAAAAATAAAGAATTCCTAGAACTCATGTCAGTTCGTGTGTCTCAATCATTCAAAACGGTTATCCTGAGCTACCTCTAAAATTATTATAAATTTTTAATAGATTTTTTCAAGTTTATCATATTACCAAGCTTTAACACCTTTCTGTTGAGTGAGGACGGTGAGTATATCGATACTATATATGTATATATATATATATATATATATATATATATATATGTATATGGTTCAAATCAAAACAAAATGAAAAACCTGATTCCAACACAACCTTTTTTAAAACAAAAATATCGACTTAGTTCCATATTGAACTTTTCAGACGAATCCATAAGAAATAAAGATGATTTCTTGTGCAGATATTAATCAAACTTGCAAAGTTTTATGCTCTAACTTTTTACAGCTATGCAGTACTGGAAGTTAACGTTAAACTCGTTATCTGGAAATTATACAGTTAATTTCAAATTGGTCGTTAATGATCGCTATAAAGACGTATGTCGAGTGGTAGAAATTGCTTTTACCGGTGGTAGGACTGTCAAGCCTGAGGAGTCCGACTGGATGGGTACCACCCCCTTATCTATTTCTGCCGCCAAGCAACAATGATTGCATTGTTGTGCTCCGGTTTGAAGGATAAGGTAGCCAGCGCAATTACAGGCAAGAGGCATATCATCTTAGTCCTCACAGTGATAACGTACCGGCGGTTCTGTATTTTTGTTACCTAAAACCTAAATGCATGAACTGTAGGTGTTATGGGCGACAGGTACTGCTTTCCATCAGGTGGTCTGTCTGCTCGTTTGTCACTGAATCCCATAAAACAATCCTTATATGTACATATGTACTGGTAGGTTCATTTGCCCCACAGATAACCGCCTTAGATTATCGTCAACGTCGTCACCGTCAGCTGTTCTTGACGCATGCAGGATAATGGTCAAGGCTCAAACGATCGAAATCGAGACGGTATAACACAAAAGGTGACAAATACCAGTTCTGATAGCTGTTACCATATTTCCTCGTTTTAAGGGATGTCAGTAATATTAAACAATACTTTGTTCATTACATACAAATGTATTATTTGTTGACCTCTTAAAAAACTAAATGTACGAAAATTTAATTTAGATTTTTTTTAAATATATATAAAAATATTACTTTTAAAAATGCATATATTAAAATTATCTACTTAATTTTTATATTACTAACAACGCTTTACTTTAAAAAAATGGAAATAAACAATTCTAAGTAAGAACATACCTAGGATGATGTTTTTTAATTTTAGATTTTCCTATATATTTTCAACCGACTTCGAAAAGTAGGAGGTTTTCAATTCCGCTGTTTTTTTAGTTATTTTGTGCCAGCCGATACAAATCAAAGCACACCGACTTCAAAAATATCTGATTAAGTATCTTTTCTAAATGAAAACTACCAATCAGTTTTTTTTACTTTTTAGTAGTTTTTTTCGAAGTTTTTATTTTAAATTAATGATACTAATACTTATACAAACATTTCTATAATAAAAACAAATTAAGTCTATTCCTTAAATTTATTATTAGATTTTCCTACGTTTTTTAAACTAAGTTGACTAAAAGCGTTTCTATCAGCGGCTAAATCGCGTCCGTGATTGAGTTCCTTTATCTCAAGCCGCTCCAATAACGCCATTACGCCACCCTTTGACGCTGACGCAGCTTCGTTGCTCTATTGAAATGAGAGAGATGAAACTTTAATCAACTTTCCACAGCAAAATGACTAGTGAGCCTGCCATACAATATTTTATGCTATTTCTATATTACATTACAATAATTCTTTATTCTTTACAGAGAAATAACCTTTTTTTTTGTATTGGATTTAAATGATGTGTTAACATATAAGTTTCGTTAATAAATAACATTATAATATTAAGTGAGCTGTTCTTGTATATATATAAATTTACTAGTACCCACCCTCGCTCCGCTCGGGTTCGTTCGTACTTACGTTTTAACTTTTAGTTTAAATTTCTCAGAGATGAGATATTTCCCGCAGTTAAAAGTCCTATATGTTGACTCGGATAACCAGCTATCATCACACCAAATTTCATCAAAATCCCTCCAGTGGTTTTTCCGTAATGCGGTAACAGACAGACAGACAAAAATTCTAAAAACTATAGATTCGGCCTCTTTATCGATAATAATGTCTATTTCAATAAGATTTTCCAAAAAATATTTAATGTACAGATTCTGCTTGGTTACAATTTTATATGTATATATTGTAGGATATCAAAAAGGTTTCTGTAAGAGGAGTAGGGGTAATTGCTATATAAGCCGGTGCATCTGTTATGACAGTCTCTTTTTCTGTGTATTGAACTTCGCGTGCGGTCGTTATGTTAGTCAGTGTATCGGCGTGATTTGTGAGTGCTAAATATTGTCTTTTATTAAGTTGTGTTGAAGTGTTTCTTTATTTGCTTTGATTGATATAATTAAATAATGTTAAGTTAGCTGTTCGTGATTAGTTGTAAAATCAATGCTAAAGACTGGAAGTTTTGTTAATAAAATATTTTTTTTTAATTGCTATTTCACTTCTGATCCAATATCAGAAGTGGGATACCAATCCAGGCCCATTACCTTAGCCGTTTAGCTGTCGTTTATCTTTCATAAAGAAACAATTCAAAACTACCCACATATTTTTATTTTTTTTATTCTACATTTTTAGTCTTGTTCGTTTTTGTGTTATTAATTCTTCTTTGTGGTGATTTTTGTGTAATATGCCGAGAAAACGCGACTCACGTAGCAGGTCACGCCGATATCGGCAATCGCATGATAAGTCAAGGAGTAAATCACGTAATAGGTCGCGTTATCGTTCGTCACCTGTACCACGGTCCCGTTCACGTTATAATTCACGTAGGCGATCGTGTTCAAGGACTAGGCGACATATCGACCGTGATCGTTCACAACCGCGTTTAGGGAGTAAATCGCCGAGGCCTAGCGTAAATTTTGACGAAACCTTAGACACTATCATGTCACGCTTAAAATCTATTGAAAATAATCTTGCATCTACCCCCATACAATCGGAGAATGTACCGTCTTCTACCCAGGCAATCGTTGACGCGATCCACTCCATTATTCCAGGACGTCCTCAAAATTATTATATTTCAAACTTTGATCCATCTATTCATGACATTGACGCCTGGTGCAATGAGGTGGATCGTGCACAAGTAGCCAATCGATGGGATGATGGGGAATGTTTATCACGAGTTGCGGGTTGTCTCAAAGGCAATGCAAGGGTCTGGTTAAACGAATGGGTTACCGAAGATAGGTCGTGGAGTAGCTTTAAGCGCGAATTTAGACCCCTCTGCCCTCGTCGACTAGATTACGCAGGTATTTTGTTCGACGTTTTGAGTACCAACTCCGATAAATATTCCTCGTACAGCGAATATGCGCGGCGGGCTTTACTACGGTTACGCATAGTTAAGGGGATTAGTGAGGAATTAATGACTCTAATCGTTATTCGCGGTATTAATGACGCTCAAGTAAGAGCTGCCGCTGCTAACGCGGACCTTTCTCCTGAAACCATCGTTTCGTTCCTCTCAATTTATCAAAAACCTGATCGCGGAATATCGACATCTACCCACAACTCCCATAGGTCAAAAAATCGTATAGCACTGCCTAAGAAATTTTCTAACAATCGCCCATCTCGTTCAAATCAGATATGCTTTAATTGTAAACAACCAGGGCATCGAAGTTATCATTGCCCTGCCACACCTAAACCACTCAAGTCTCCTGCTACTAACTGCACATTTTGCAAGAAACCTGGCCACTCTGAGAATGATTGTTTTGCAAAAGCCAGGTCGGGACCCCACAAGCGAAACGTTAATCTCTGTAGTGAGCGCGTACGTGACACTGTAAATAGCGATATAACCACAGCGGTGGTACAAGGGATTCCTGTTGACGTCCTTATAGATAGCGGTGCGATTAATATCTCTCTTATATCATCGGATGCCTTGAAACATTTTTCTTGTAATACTAAGCCCACGAATTGCGCATTGAAAGGTTTAAGCAACCAAGAGATTATAGCTAGGTCTTACGTAACTCTTACTCTTGAATTTAGTGAAATCGCTATAGAAGCAGATTTAGTAGTAGTTCCATCAAGCTGTATCTCGTTTCCAATTATAATCGGTACTGATATCTTAAATAGAGAAGGCATAACGTACGTAAGGACCAAAGACAATCAACATCTCACTCGTTCCATTAACGTTGTCTCTAACGCTGAGGCAAATCGGGCGACGAACGAAATTAAAATTAACACGGCGTTACTTGGCGAAGAGCTTAGTAGTCTAAAAGAAGTTATAAACGATTTTTCTAAATTTCTTATTTCGGGAACGGCGACAACCACGGTAACTACCGGTGAGATGCGTATAAACCTCATTAGTGACGTCCCGATCACCTATAGACCTTATAAACTTTCTCAAGCCGAAAAATTAAAGGTTAGGGAAATCGTTAACGACTTGTTACAAAAAGAGATCATTAGGGAGTCGGAGTCCGAATACTCTAGTCCGATTATCTTAGTAAAAAAAAAAGATGGCTCCGACCGAATGTGCGTCGACTACCGTGCGTTGAATAAAATAACCGTTAAGGATAGGTACCCGCTCCCCTTAATAGATGATCATATTGATAGACTAGGACGTAAAGAAATAACGCGCTTCACGTCACTTGATATGGCCACTGGTTTCCACCAGATCAGAGTTCATTCAGATTCGATTCATAAAACCGCCTTCGTCACACCGGAAGGTCATTATGAGTATTTAAAGATGCCCTTTGGACTTAGTAATTCGCCTATTGTTTACCAACGAATAATAAATAAAACACTACGTAAACATATAGATGCAGGTAATGTCTTAGTGTACATCGACGATGTACTCCTAATGAGCTCCACGGTGCGCGAAGGAATTGATCTGTTACGCGAAGTACTTACAACCTTAACAGCAGCCGGATTTTCAGTGAATATTAAAAAATGCGCGTTTTTAACCGAAGAGGTTGAGTACTTAGGGAGGGTTATAAGTAAGGGTCAGGTCAGGCCGAGCCCTAGTAAAATTAAAGCACTCATAGATTCACCGGCGCCTAAGACGGTAAAGCAAGTTCGCCAGTTCCTAGGACTGGCTGGCTATTTTAGGCGCTACATTGAAGGCTACGCTGTTAAAACGCGTTGCATTTCTCAGTTGACTAAAAAAGGTGTCACCTTCCATTGGGGTATTGAGCAAGAGGCTGTTCGTCAAGACATAATAAAACTCTTGACCACTGAACCAGTTTTGACTATTTTTAACCCTAAGCTTCCCACGGAAGTTCATACCGATGCTAGTAGTGTTGGTTACGGAGCTGTATTGCTACAGACTCATGAAAAAGGTAACAAAACGGTGGTCGCTTACTTCAGTAAGGTGACCCAAGGTGCGGAGCATCGGTATCATTCATATGAACTGGAAACCTTGGCGGTGGTGAAATCTTTACAACATTTCAGGCACTACTTAATTGGGATCCAATTCAAGATAGTGACCGATTGCAATGCCCTTAAGGCCACCAAGGAAAAAAAAGACCTCCTTCCGAGAGTAGCCCGTTGGTGGGTATACCTTCAAGATTTTACTTTCGAAATAGAATATAGGAAGGGAGCTATGATGTCCCACGCCGACTACTTGAGTCGGAATCCCCCCGTGGAAGTATACAACATTTCGCGACCACGCAATTGGGCTCAGATAGCACAGGAGGCAGATGATGAGACTCAAAAGCTTATCACCCAACTTAATGAAGGTAACCTTGACTCAAATAGGTACGTCCAACAAAACGGTATTTTGTTTTATAAATATTCTCCAGTAGGCGATGAGTCTAGGCTACTTTGCTTTATACCCAAAGGTCACCGCCTTAGTTTACTTCGCGTCTTTCACGACGAACATGGTCATTTCGGTTATGATAAAACTTTAGACTTAATAACTCGACACTTTTGGTTTCCGGGCCTTAGACAATTTATAAGAAAATACATAGATCACTGTCTCATCTGCGTATCAAAGAAAAGAGTTCCTAGAGCTTCCAATCAAAATATAACATCTTGGGACAAGCCCGAAACTCCATTCGTAACCATCCATATAGATGCCCTAGGCCCTCTTCCCGAATCTAACGGCTTTAAGTTCATACTATTACTCGTAGATTCTTTCACGAAGTATACCCTACTCTACCCAATTTATAGACAAGACGTAGAAGAACTACTCAGGGTTTTTAGTAACGCTATTTCGCTTTTCGGCGTTCCTAAACTAATTGTGACCGACAAAGGCAGGATGTTTGAATCTTCTAAATTCGTGAGTTTTGTTAACGAGATAGGCTCTTCGATCCACTACATCACACCAGAGATGCACCATGCAAATGGTCAAGTGGAACGGTACGCTCGTACTGTGCTGAACTTAATCCGCATTGAAGTCAATCACAGGGACACAACGTGGGCTGACACCCTCTGGAAGTTACAGTTGACCCTGAATATCACAAAACAGAAAACTACACAGGCTTCTGCTCTCAATCTGTTAATTGGATGCGAGGCAGCGACACCGGTGATACAGGCGCTTGTTCGTGACGTGGCCGTGGAGAACACCTCTCCGAACCGTGAAGCACGCCGTGAGCTCCGGCGCAGTCGGGCCGCCGAGTTGCTCCGTCGAAACCAAGCTCAACAGGACGCCTATGTAAACCAAGGCAGGCGTCCTCCACGAGTTTTTAATGTCAATGATCTTGTGTTTGTTATAAAACCTTCTCAGTCTACAGGCAAACTAGATCCAGGTATGCGGGGCCCCTATAGAGTCATCCGCACACTACCGAGCGGTCGATACGAACTACGTTTGTTAAGTGGTTCTCATGGGAAAACAACGCAGGCTGCCGCCCAGTATATGGTGCCTTGGCGTGGAGAATGGTGTCCGGAGACATGTGCCGCCTTTTTCGATCGTAAGTCAACATACTGACAGACAGTTGTCCTACGGACGCTGAATGTTCTCTTTATAACGGACTGCGGGACGTTATGTGTCATGACAAAACTCATGGTGGACTGTGGGACGCCACGAGTAAGGCAGACTGCGGGATGCCTAACATGTAAAGGACGGACTGCGGGACGATCCTAGGGGCAACAGACTGCGGGATGTTTGCCAATCATGTGTATGAGTATGTTGAGTAGATTGGGTATTAGATATGAAGAATGAACTTTAAACGAAAGATGTGTGGAACCTACCGTTTTTAAAAAAGTTTTAGCCAGTAAAATGCGTGGCGATCGATGAGTGAGGGCCTTGGTAGCGAGACGTATGAAATAGATAGCTAGGGACTTGATAAAATACTTTTACTGCATCCTTGCTCTGTTTCACAGATGACGAGACCACTGACGAAGGAAGCAAACAATTCCCTTCTGACAACAACGAAGAAGCGCCTGGACGTGACGACACCGCACCACCTTTAGCACTGCCAGATATTCAAGATGCCGTCGTGGGCGACGTCTAGTCAGGAGAGGCCGTGTAGGATATCAAAAGGGTTTCTGTAAGAGGAGTAGGGGTAATTGCTATATAAGCCGGTGCATCTGTTATGACAGTCTCTTTTTCTGTGTATTGAACTTCGCGTGCGGTCGTTATGTTAGTCAGTGTATCGGCGTGATTTGTGAGTGCTAAATATTGTCTTTTATTAAGTTGTGTTGAAGTGTTTCTTTATTTGCTTTGATTGATATAATTAAATAATGTTAAGTTAGCTGTTCGTGATTAGTTGTAAAATCAATGCTAAAGACTGGAAGTTTTGTTAATAAAATATTTTTTTTTAATTGCTATTTCACTTCTGATCCAATAATATATATATAGATTTTGTGGTTATTTAGATAATATTATATAGGTGTCTTTCAGAAAAAGCAAGCATTTTAAAAATGTGTTAAGTGGTTACAGAGTGTATCCCATACATACACTATATATGTATATACAATTATACATATATAAACTAACAAATAAATATACATTATTTATTTCTTTACTAGCGGCTCACCCTCGCTTCGCTCGGGTTTGGTTCTGATGAATGATCTATATTATTGTAAAGTTTCATTAAAATCCAATCAGTAGTTTTTGTTTACTAAGCTGTATATGTTACTATAGTTTTTTAACTATCTCACGGGAACTCTTAAATTTTCCAGGATAAAATGTATGGGATATAAGGTTCTACCATACAAAATTTCATTTCAATCAGTCCAACAGTTTCGAAGATTAGCCCGTACAAACAGACAAACAGACAGACAGAGAAACAAAAAATATTTGAAAAAAAATTGGATTTGTTCTATTTCTCTTCTTACATCCCCCCGACTCGATTTTTTGCATTTTTTTTCTATGTACCTACAGACGTGCGACCTCTACAGTTTTATTATATGTATAGATATGTATGTATCGAATAAAGTGCAAGAAGAGGCCGTTTTTGAACCACTTTAATCTTATGTTCTTGTAGTAGGTTGTCATCGGAAATCGAAGTACTCGTAAGAGATTAAATATTATATACCGAATCGAAAACTTTATCAAAAATATGAATTTTTAATGTTGTCTTCAAATGAGTCAGTTATATTTCTTAATGTACACTAACGTATTTTAATTCTAGTTGCTATTAGTTTTACAAGCTTTTGTTTAACTTGCCATGTTAGTATGGGACAAATCTTGCGAATTAAATTAGAACCACTTCCTGTCTTTAGATTAGGTTGAAATTTGGTTTACTTACGTAACTTCGGTGACAATGCAATAATATGGAACCTACCATGAAGCTGGTCTCAAGATGGAGTCGGAAGGTGGCCATAGGAACTCCTAAACTAAACAAGATAAAACCGTCGCGTTTTGACTCGTTTAAATAGTCTTGACAAGCACTCTTGTGTCACGTGATATCGAGGATCTAAAAATAAAGTCCCAAGAACTCTCTTGGAATAAAAGCTGGTTTAAAAAAAATAATTATTATTATTCACGTAGACTTACCCGTCAACATTAGGTAATAACTATCTAATCAATAATATAAAAAATATCTTTCTACTTAAAATATAGCTTTCTTCTTTAAAGATTTTTATTCTAAAAATATTTTTAGAAAACATTATACTAATTCATAAGTAGAGTTATAAGTTTGTGAATAAAATAGACGAACTTCAAAATTCTTGAGAAACTTTATTTCAGAGTTAAGCAGACAGATGACATCAAACTAAAGGACACGACTCTTAAATTCAAGTACAGGTGTGGATCTAACAAACAATTTAAAGTTTTAGCTCGGCACTTATTCCCTTTGAAAGCTCTAAATACTTAGACGAAAGTTTTGTTGGTTAAGTCGGGTTGCTTATACCTTAATGCTCACAATATGACGAGTTTGAGGTTTTGTCTGCACGTGACTGGAGTCAATGGTATTTTATAATAAATAACGTGGGGTTTTACCGATATTTTATTAAAAGAATATGGTAGTATATGAATAACTCTTTAATATCTTGACTGATTGTAATAGCACTTAGCTATTGAGTATGTTGGAAGAAAAGTAAATTAAAACTTACTCATAATTTAAATAAACCATGTGATCTATCAGTGATCTACTCTATGTAGAGATATTTTCGCAAAAGCTGCACAGAATATAACTTATTTTGTATCAATCATTAGAAATCTGTATATTTCAAAAAATACTGTTGGATACTTGCTGTGCCAGCGGTCGCAGGTTCGAGTCCCGCTGGGGGCATTCATTTGATAAGCACGAATGTTGTACTCCAGTCATGTGTGTTTATATTTATAATATGTATGTATTTTAAGGTATATATGTATAGTGTATCAACTGTCTGGTATCCATAACACAAGCCTCTACTAGATGATGCTGTGTGTTAATGTCCCAATATATTTATTATTTATAGTAATGTCCTAAGCGGATCATGAAAACACCGCTACTTAGTTTAAAATTACATACAAAAGATAACTATTTCATAATATCGATGAAAGAATAGACGCAAAACCGATTGCTTTAGGTACACTAAGGCACGACGATTGTCTATTTCTCAAATTTGAAAATTCCTTGTAAGAAAAACTCAGTAACTATTTCTAACTTAACTCAGCCCAGAATCTCAAGATCTGTAGCCACGCCTAAAGTAATATTCTTATATTAAAATATAAGCAACGTAAACGTTTTGAAATGAATTATTATAACAGAATATTATAATTTCAATGATAATTAAATTAATGAACACCATGAGTTTAAATACAGACTTAAACGATGATCAATAAAACCAAACTATACATATGACTCAACACTGTATCTACATCGTGTCAAGCTAGTACTATACACTATACGTACTTTATTTTAAAACTGGCCCCCGTCCAATCCGCCGCGGTCCGCGGATATTGCCAACGAAGAACGTAAATTGCTCTATATTGTTCTTTAAATGCCATTAAAATGCATTAAAACGATCATGCATCAAATTTAGAACGCAATTTTGGCATGAAATAGATATATTTGCATACTTCATTTAATAGTGAAAAACGTCTTTGACTATTCTATGGGGGGAATAACGAAAATATAAATATCGCACACTAGCGACTCACCCTCGCTTCGGTCGGGTTGCGTCTCAATACAAACTTTCAATCCCATTTTCACCTCTTTAAGGGATGATTTCCGGGATAAAAACTATCTTATGTCCTTTCCAAGGTCTTAAACTGTCTTCTTACTAAATTTCATCTAAATCAGTTCAGTAGTTTCGAAGCCTATTCAGTACAAACAAACAAATAAATCTTTCTTCTTTATAATATTAGTATAGATGAAGATTTTAAATTAATATTAAAAAATTTAAAATTAAGCTAGTTGCCTTTAAAGGTAAGATACATAGATTTACAGACAGACTGATGAAGAGCAAAGACTTAATAAGGTTTCGGCTGGAATCTTCTGTAAGAAACGTTAAGGTTTCAATAAAAAGAAGAAATATTCTTAAAAACAAAAGGAAATTAGCATTAAAAATAGTCTTTTCTTCTGACTTTCAGGTAGTGCCCATTACATAGAATATCCCCGGTTCGATTTCTGTTGGGATAAATAATTATGTTAATCAAATGTTTGCCATACTCAAATTAAGATAGTATGCATGTATTATTGCATATTACCTACTGAGTATGCATGTATGTATGCATGTATGTATGTATGTATGTGTGTGTTCACTTACTTTTAATTCATACCAATCGCTTCGTCCACTAAAACACTTAAAAACTTGTTTCTATTAAAACAATACTATCCCACAAGTAAACAAGATATATTCGAATATAATAATAATTAATATCGATAGTGAATGAGTTGATCCTCACGTCAATTAGTAGGGAACTTATTGAGGCGTAAAAGGGGCCTTTGGGGCAGGATGAATAAATGAATTGAATCGAATAACCACAATACGGCCCCGTATTATAGCCCTTTCGTGGTAAGGAATGTCGATCTGACGGATAATATTAGATAATAAAGTGATTATAGCTCGTGAAATGGAATGAGAATATTTATTGGAACCCGAACAGATTTAATAATCAAGAAAATATTATAGGTTGATTTGGTTATCTTAAGGTTTACTTAAGGGCGGTATTGGGCCTAGAAGTGTATGTGAAATATTTGGGCTTGATTCATTGATGTACGCCCTAATCTAATTAAAAGACATAGTGTACAATGCTCTAACATGGGGTCCAAATGTTAAATAGAGCCCTTAATGTCAAAAAAAAACATTTTTTTATGTTTCCTAGTTATATTTTAGGCTATATTATGATTTAGAGTAGTTGATCTACGTATATAATTACACAAATGTAATATCTAAATTGAGAATGGAGACAGCTTACAAAAATATCCTGGATCAAAACCTATGGAACTCATTAATGCAACTTCCATACAAACATAGCCGCCAACAACAAGTGTTATTTCTTTTAACTTTTATTCAAACCCGTTTATTAATTAACAGATGTAAAGAAGTTTTCTTTCATAAGAACATATGTGTTGTTTAAAATATATATTTTTTTGAATTGTCATAGTAAATATCCGATATATTTTCCTCTTTATATAAGAAAAAGCGCGTACAGATACAGCTTCGTTTGGTAAAATAAAAAATTTGAAAATATACGCGAAAAATTTTTTTTAAAGTTCATTCTCTCATGTTATTTTATTAAATAAATGGAATTGATACAAAAATGTAGCTTTTTATATTGAAACAAAGAAAGTGAATATTGAAATATAATATATAAAAAAACGTACCTAGTGATAGTATTTTAAACAGTACACTGTTTTCATCACAGAACTGTTGGTTGTACACAAAAAATACAAGTTGAATTGTAATCCTTTTTCTCTTTTGTTAAAATATTCAGTAGAAATGTTTATTTTTTTTTTCAGTACTTCACAAAACGGCAGGAAATATACAAAGGCAATTTTAAGAAATGAATTCGTCGTACTCTTAAAAATCATAAAATCCACCATAAAATGTTATGACTGTATTAGCATGCCACTTATGTTTAACGAGAAAAAATTCGTGATGGAAAAGTAGAAATATCTACACATTTGGTACTGAATTTAGTGTATAGGTATTTACTTATATTTTACTAGCGACTCACCCCAACTTCGCTCGGGTTCGTCTCTAGGTACATTTTAACGATTATTATGGAATAGATAGACTATGTATATATGTATTGTATATATATATTTTTTTTCCAACTTAAACTTAACGCGTTGTTGTAAATGATAGGTCCGCCACTAACGCCATGTATTATAGGTACGCCATAAATTCAAAGATGTGATTCCCATACATAATAAACAGTCCTAAACATATCAATTTTCCAGCTGTTCTTACGAGTTTTCCCTATTTTTTATACTCAAACCACCCCTGACAAACAACTAAACAAAAAAAATTTTTTTTTAATTATTTTTTTACTTTCAGAAAAGTAATAATATACCTACCGTACATATAGTTATTGCCCATTTAATTTTAATACACCAAATACAATTTCAGACATTGCAAAAATTAATATTTTACGTAAATCAAAAAGCCAAAAACATTTCCACATATTTCACTTACAGTAAATAACATAAAAGGCTCTTATAGGAGTGTCCGCTTTGTAGGTGACAAGGTCCATAAGAGAGACATGACTAACTTGCTTTGCTCATTACGTAAAAGCTGCAGCTTTATATCTCACGATACGATATCGTGCGTAAGATTTATAGATTTAAAAGATAAAATATTTTATATAATATATTATACTAGCTAACTCAATCTTTCCTAAAAGCCTTATTCAGAACATTCTGAACATTTTACAAAATTTACTCCAGCTCAACACGCTTACCAAAGAAAATAATTTTATTATTATTTATATTCCATATTATAAATGCGAAAGTTTGGATGGATGTTTGTTACTCAATCATGCCAGAGTGGCTGAACAGACCTGAATGAAACTAAAATTGGCACAGAAATAGACCTTTTTATCCCGAAAAAATGTACGGTTCCCGTGGGATAGGTTTGTTTTAGTTTTCCTAAAGGCGAACCCGAGCAAAGCAAGGGTAAGCCGCTAGTAGTTCACATAATTTAAAAGAATATAAATATTATTTAATTCACCCTTCTCATATTCCTTTCTGACAGGTATCATAGCTGAATTCGCTTTTATTTTGTATCATGAAAGACTTTTCATAGAGTATATTATTTTGGTAAACTATATTTTACATTAAGAATTGCCTTCAGATTCATTTTTCAAAAACATACAATTATTAGATTTTTTTACTGATTAAGCTTTGATATTAACCCAATGTTTTCGTCTAAAACTTACTTCTTTTATCATTATAATTAATTAGATTAAACTAGTGTTTTAAAAATTATATGAATTTAAAGGTACTAAAAGGTAAGTATATGAACTTAAAAGAAGATTAGTAACTACTTTTTTAACTAACGACTCACCCATGCTTCGCTTTGTTTGCACAGACAAACAAACAAAAATTCTAAAAATCATTAATAATAATAGTTTTTTCCAAATATCTACCAGTTAGAGACAGCGTTCAATTACAATTTTATTATATGTATAGATATAAATAGATTAGATATAGTACGTTTTTTTTATTTATTTTTAAAGAACCCTTTTAGGTATTATATCTAATGAGGCCCCTCTATTATACCTAGACCCAGACCCAGGCCTTTAGAAAATTCTAATTCAGGACCCAGCTTACAATGCAAATTCGGCACTATCGACAATACCAATTTGATCCTGCTCAGTCGTGTGAATTACATGAAGCAGTTAACATTCTGACAGTCGTAAATTCCTACCTATACCTACTATAGAACAATGATCCTTTTTTGCCTTAGGCGTAGAATCCTCAAAGTTCCAAATTTTCAGGTCAAGAGGCCGGAGACATGAGTCAAGTCAAAGTGCGGTGTTGTTTGCTAACCAAATATTATCAGAGGGAATTTCTTACGATCGCCTCGCTATCCTTACGGCGACCGTTTAAGCTTTGCATATAATATATAGGTTTTACGGAGATCAAAGAAAAACTTTTGTCAGTTAAAACAGAAATCGGTTGGTAAAATATTCTTTTATTCTATTCATCGGTAACGCGCTCGTTTGGAAAACCAAGTGAAACGGATCAAAACCTCGGGTCATGCACAGAGAGATGATGAGATTTTTATGTGCAAATTTTACTTCATTATCATTGTTAGTTTTTTATTCAGTAAAGGAAAAAAACCAGTATGCTGAAAGAAATTAATAAATTTTAGTGTATAGTCTAACTATGGCCTGACCCAGCAGTTTAAAAGCTAACATATTTTAATGATCTTGGACTAGTACGAGTAGATATGTGTTTTATATTCAACTAGCGGCTCACCCTCGCTTCGCTCGGGTTCGCCTCTAGATAAACAAAAACAAATCTATCCCACGGGAACCGTACATTTTTCCGGGATAAAAAGTAGCCTATTTGTTATTCTGATGTTTGAACTATATTATTGTAAAGTTTCATGAAAATCAAATCAGCCGTAGTTATGTATTAAGCCGTATAAGTTAGTTAGTTTTGTAAGTATCCCACGGGAACTCTTTAATTTTCCGGGATGAAAAGTATCTAAGATGTTGACCCTGGTTGACCTTATATACCGGGGATATAAGGTACTACCATACAAAATTTCATTTAAATTGGTTTAACAGTTTTGAATATTAGCCCGTACAAACAGACAGACAGACAGATGTGGATTTGTTCTATTTCTCTTCTTACACCCTGACTCGATTTGTAGTATTTTTTTCTATGTACAGACATTCGACTTCTACAGTTTTATTATATGTATAGATGATTTACTAACGGTAATTACAATAGCACACAGTTTTATGCACTAGAGGCATGTAAAATCACACAAACCCTGCTAGTAATTTAACAAAACAGAGCTTAAATGAAGGATTTTTGAAAACTCATCCCTTAATCAGTTTGCACGAGAGTCCGTCATTATTAAAGTTAGAAACATGAACATTGATATTAAGCTTCTCTTTATAATGCCAATGGAAAATCCCATTGTGGTCACTATCTGTTTTATATCTATACATATAATAAAATTCTAACTAAGCCAAATCTGTACATTAAATATTTTTTGGACAATCTTATCGAAATAGACATTATTATCGATATAGAGCCCGAATCTATAGTTTTTAGAATTTTTGTCTGTCTGTCTGTGACCGCATCACGAAAAAACCACTGAACACATTTTGATGAAATTTGATATGATGTTAGCTGATTATTCGAGTCAACATATAGGATACTTTTTACTGCGGGAAAATATCTGATCTCTGAGCTAAAATTTAGAACGTAACTAGGGACGAACGCGAGCGGAGCGAGGGTGAGTCGCTAGTAAAAGTATACAATGCAAATGCAAAAATGTTGTAAAGAAATATAGCAGATGTATTCAACACAGGATTATACGCCTCTCACCAAAAGTAAATGTCCTTTTCTTTATCTAAATATAAGGAAATCTTTCGAATTTCTGGTTAGCGGTCGAAAAAGAATATGTAAGTAGAAAAGGCTTTATTCGGAAAGAAATTTAGTCTATCTTAATATTATAAAGGTGAAATTCGTTTTTTGGTTTGTTTGAACGTATTAATCTCTGGAAATAATAGTTAGTTTTGAAACTGGCCAGCGTGGTGGACCATGGTCATGCCCAGCAGTGGGAAGTTATAGTATGTAGTTGGATTAAATAAGCTTAGTTGTCAGTTAAAAACCTAATTAAATTCCATATAGTTGCTTTAAATAATGTGCTAATAAACATACTGACAAACTTTATATAGTGCATTACTCCGCTTATTAAACAGAATTTCTAGTACAAAAAGGTTATTTGATTTCCGGGAACTAACGCGTTCAACCATTATGTTAATAATTGATATGAAACAAAGAACTGTGTACTCTGGGCAAGTCTACCGAGTGGCTGTTACAGTGTACAGCACTGACCAATGAAGACGAGTTAGATAAATGACGTAGTTAACTTTAGTTGTAAATAAATCCCTATAATCTATATTCATAAACTAGCGACTCACCCTCGCTCTGCTCGGGTTCGTTCGTAGTTACGTTTTAACGTTTAGTTATAGATTTCTCAGAAATAATATATATTTCTATAGTAAAAAGCATCCTTTATGTTGATCGGGATAACCATCTATGACAATAATAAATTTCGTCAAAATCAGTTTAGTGGTTTTCTCGTGATGCATTCCCAGACAGACAAACAGACAAAAATTCTAAAAACTATAGATTCGGCCTCTGTATCGATAATAATGACTATTTCAATAAGATTTTCCAAAAAATATTTAATGTACAGATTCGACTCAGAATTTTATTATATGTATTTAATTTTATTATGTTATAGACAATGTCATCATTATACTAGTGATTCACTCAGAAGCGATTTATTTTCAACTTCATTAACAAATATCATCAAACCAGTAGCTTATTTTCGCAACGTTCATAATTTATAGCTTAGATAATCCCGTATTTTTTTAATGGAAACCTTCTCTTCTTCTTCTTCTTGCACGGTTTAGATGAAATTTGATAAGGAGATAGTTTGAGACCCTTTGAAGGACATAGGATAGGTTTTATCCCGAAAATCATCTCTTACGGAGGTAAAAATGGGAATCAAAGATTATATGAGGAGCTAGGTTTTAATAAAGAACATTCTATTAAGCATCAGTGGTTTTACATAACAATACAAACTGGTAAGTTTAATTAAAAAAAATCCAATAAACATAGTTAAAAATAGAGAGTAAATATAAACAACGTAAAATTTATAACATACCGCTTTCAGGCTGTTATGTTAAAATTACAAAGCCTTATTTTAACTATGTACCATAGAGTTACAAAAACAAGGTCAGAAAATTTCATTACCTTTTACTTGTTTTTACATAAAACTATTACATGTTATGATAAAACAATAAAAAAAAATGTTTATGTAGATACAACATAGTACCTTGTACAAGGATACTAACTGTAGTCCTTTAAAGGATACTTTAGGAGGCACGGGCCTCCCTTTAATACGAGGGGCATCAGGCCATAGTCCAACACACTGCCTAAGTGCGGATTGGCGGACTGTACATTTCTTTCGAAAACTTTTTAAGCTGTCTCAGACATGCAGGTTTCCTCACGACGTTTTTCTTCACCGTAAGACAATTGGTAATCATGTTAAAAATGATTCGCATATGAAAAAATATCAAACGCGTGATAACCGGGATTTGAACTGGCTTCACTCGGTTACCTAAGCGAGCGCGTTACCACTGAGCTATCACTGCCGTATGGCTACTGCTCTCCTTTTGTCACTATTGTAAAACAACTATTTTTTTTTAACGAATGTCCTTCATGAAGTTCCATATAAATTAAAAAAAAACAGCTTTAAACATGAAATCATTACTTTTATCAAAATCTTTAACTTGGAAATCCTTTTTAAGTAAATAGAGTGATAAAATAAAATGTATATTTAAATTTTAAAACAATAATTATTACTTTTTTTTCTTAATAAGAAAAGATTACTTTAGTATACTTTAGTAATAAAATAAATGAGCTCTAAGTTGTCCTAACAAGCTCGACTGAAATACGTTGCACTCGATTCACTACATCCTGTCAATTCGATACATTGTGGGAAGTGACAACAAAATTCTTAACAACATACTCTTATCCTAACTAGACTGAGACGAGTGTTTGTTGGAGCCTTTGGTTTAGTGGTTAGCGTGTAATACTGCAGATCCTATACTCTTAGGTTCGCGCTTCGAATTAGGTCAAGAGTAAAATTACAAAAAAATTACAGTAGCAGCCCGAACTTCAGAAGATTTATATCCCACTGGACTATGAGAGAAAAAAGATTGGTTAATTAAGGAATCCATTTTATTTTTAGAAATCAATTAAGTTCAAAATGAAACGTAATTAAAAACTTAAGTTTCACGTCTGTAATTTTTTCTTCAACAGTTAATAAAACACCAGCACAAAAGTTTTACAAAATTTAATTTTAGTAATTAAATATTAATAAACATGTTTTTTTTATCTATATAAATAAAAATGAATCTCCGAAATGTATGTACGCGCATAACTTCCGATCGACTGCACTAAATTGGACAATTCTTTTTTTGTGTTTGTTATTGTCAGGACAAGTTTTGTATAGAAGAAAATTAAAAAAGAAAAAATTAATAAAATAAGATTTTTTTTAAATCTCATGATATGAAAAGTGAGTGACTGAAATAGTTTTTATCCCGGAAATCATCCCTTAGGTGGTGAGAATGGGAATGAACGTTTGTATGTGTAAGCAAGCTAGGGACGAATGAGGTGAGTCGTTAGTATATTTATATAATACCTACATGTATGTATGTATATAACTGCCTCGGTGATCCAGTGGATAGGTCCTGGGTTTGAGTCCCGGGTCGGGCCAAGTTTAATTACCTACTGAGTTTTTCTGTTAAGATATTCTCAGTAACAGCTCGATGTTGGGAAGTTGGCGGTGTTTCACCCCCATGCCTCGGAGAGCACATCTCATGTCGAACCTGCGCCTTAACTCTCTATATATTTATTGTACTAACAAAATGAAATACCAAAAAGCAATTGCAGGATCACATTGTTATATAAAATTTGTATATTTTTACAAATAATTAATTACTTATTGGAGTTTTTGCTACATTTCGCAAATTACAAAGTTTATTTTATTGATTTTTTTAAACTAAACATGTAAAATATTATAAAAACGAATCTAAGTTTTAAATATTAACTTTGCCTGCCACTTTAAATTTACTTTTCTACATTGCATTTGCCAGACATTTTCGATCAGCGGCTAAGTCGCGTCCGTGATTGAGTTCCTTTATCTCAAGCCGCACCAATAACGCTATTACACTACCCTTTGACGCTGACACGGCTTCTTTGCTCTATTGAAGCGGCAGATATGGAACTTTAATCAACTTTCACAGCGAAACGACTGGCGAATCACGAATGCTATATTTTTAACTGACTTTTTTAACCAATTTTAAAGCTCTGGAATAAAATTGCAAAACCAAGCCATATTTTCCTTCATATATAACCCGTCCATTCGTCGTTCCTATCACATCCTCATCGTTTGGACAACTTCTGTTCTCAAAGGTATTTATTTATTTTATACCAGATATTGCATATTAAGTTTGTACAATTTTGGTACAAACTTAACATGCAATATTACAAAATAATTTGAATACTTGTGGTGGAATATTTACTCGAAGTTTACATATGACCGGACCGGTTAAATAAAACCTGCTCATTAAAAAGTCATATAATTGGTTAACCATTGATGAAAATAATTCTTAAAATACTCAAAACACCCAATTTTGGTACTTTCCCCTTTTAAACTCATTAGTAAAAAAGGTCAGTGAGGCATTATATCTATCACACCTAACGTGTGTTCACCTTGTCGTGATGGGAGGGCTCGTTAGCGTCCGGCAATCCAGCCGGGCGCGAAGCCAAGAAACGCACCAGGAGGTTATCTCGGTGGGCGGTGTACCATGAGGGTTGCTCCTGCTACTTCTCTGATGTCAGAGTAGACTGTTGGAGTAACCCCATGCAGCAGCAGCAGCAGACCTGCCGTCAGGGTGGAGTGCGTAAGTGATCCTGTGACGCCCCATCAAGTTTTTTCTAGCCGGTGAGTCCCACAAAACGACCTGTATATCTACAGGTGGTATGCGTAAATGCATTTCCCAACATTATACAAACTATATCTATGCTATAATATTTAAAACTGAACCCAATAATCTCACATAGTAAACCTTTTCATTGTAGAAAGTGTAGGCACCCGCAGTTCCGCTCACCTCTTACGAATAAAAAGGGAAGGATATAATAAAGGATATGGACTTATATCCAAGACTAGCGACTCACCCTCGCTTCGCTTCGGGTTCGTCTCTAGACAAAAACAAATCTATCCCACGGGAACCATACTTTTTTCCAGGATGATATATAGCCTATAGCCTTCCTCAGTTAATGGGCTATCTAATGCAAAAAGAATTTTTCAAATCGGATCAGTAGTTCCTGAGATTAGCGCGTTCAACCAAACAAACAAACAAACAAACAAACTCTTCAGCTTTATAATATTAGTATAGATGTATCTTTGACGACACGTTTGGCTCAGTTTGAAGTGACCCTACTTACGGTGCCAACGGTCGCGGGTTCGAGTCCCGCTGTTGGCATACATTTGTGTAATGAGCACGAATACTTGTACTCCAGTCATACACTTGTACTCCATCATGTTTATATTTATAACATGTATGTATTTAAAGTTTTATATGTGTAATGTATCAACTATCTGGTATCGATAATACAAGCCTCGTAGCTTACCATGGAACTAGATGGTGCTGTGGTAATGTCCAAACAAATTTATTATCTCCATTTCACTATTATCCGTTGAAGTGTTACAGCGTGAAGAAATAACAAGCATGATACCCATACGAAGCAAGTCATATTTATTGGTAGCAAACTAAACAGAAACACACAAGAGTGGCCATTAGCAGTAACTAGTACATTAAATAAAAGATCAACTCTATTACTCATATAAAATGTAGGCCTTTATACAACCCAAAAGTAATGTGCATTAACGCTATGAATAAGCTGAAAATTCTTGGCCGTTTAATCATAAACAGGTAAAGAATTTCCGAAGTGAAGGCTCACAAAGGATTGTTCGCTTTGATCGAAGTTAGCGTAGTTACCGAGAACTGATTAATTTTTCAACCCCTCTTGCAAGTGTTTACCCTGTGTACTCATTAATTATTAAAAAGGACTTGCCTTTGTAGTGGTCGATTAAAGTTTTAAAATCAATAATTTGTTCAGTTTTTTTTTATTAATATCGAACTACTCTTATTAATGCAAAAGACTGCATGTGTGTATGAGTTAGTTTATGTATGTGTGTTTGCGTGCGTGTGTGCGTGATGTGTGTGTGTGTGTGTGTGTGTGTGTGTGTGTGTGTGTGTGTGTGTGTGTGCGTGTGCGTGTGCGTGTGCGTGTTTGTGTGCGTGTGTGTGTGCGTGTGTGTGCGTGTGTGCGTGTGTGCGCGTGTGTGTGCTTGTTGATCCTTCATACTGAAACAGCTGGACCGAATATAACCTGGAGTAATATATAGGTTACTCTTAAGTCTTAAGTACCCAAGCGAAGCAAGTCTGCAATACGACCGTGTTTAACAACATGTATGTACATACATATGTATATCCTTATCGGTACAGATTGAAATGGTGACAAACACCCATAAATATCGTCCCGGTAAGCCTCTGTCCTCTGTAATATATCTTCATACCCACACGTCGGGGGGCGCCTAGGCTTTTGGTGGTCACATTCTTGTTTAATATATAAAGAAAATTAAAAAGAAACTGTCCATTTTGAAAAGGTGACTTGTAATTTGTGCAAGGCTAGAAGTAGCCTATTCTATTGTTGGGATGATTTTTTCTACAAATTGTAGTGGTTATTCTCATGTGGTTATGAAAAAATGTCACTCGAAACTGAAATAAAGTATTTTAAATAAAACTATCTTTTCGGAGTTTTTCGCGGATTTATTTTGATTGTTATTTGGTTCCCGATGTTTCGAATACTTTACAGCAATCATGGTCATGGGAGAGATTGAGGTTTTGGACGTCTCAAAAGTAATTACATAGTTGTTACAGACAGTGCCGACCTACAGAATTACAAAATGATTTCAAAAATACAAAAATGGCACCAAGTACCTTACAGTTATTGTTAATGATAATTTTGAACATTTTTATTAAGATTTTAATAAGTTTCCCGTGACCATGATCGCGGTAAAGCATACAAAAAATCCACGAAAAACATCGAAATTTAATAATTTATTTAAAATGACAAATATTCGCATAAATCTAAGAAAGATAAATTTCCCATTACTACGCTAAAGGATATCCCTATCTTATTGAAAGTGCTAATATTGATATTTGACTACTCAATTCAACTTTCTCCACATTTTATGCCGAAAGAAACTCATAAAACTTGGATCCCGCGGAAACAGTTATCCTTATCTTACAGGAGGAATTATAGGATTTAGAGGGCAGGTTATGTTTCCGGTGGTCGAGCGAAATACTTAAGTATTCAAAACCACAGACAGATAATTTAATTACGAGTATTAATTGATTTATTTTTAAGGAAATTTTTAACCTATTAATTATTTCGACATTTTATCGTCTCAGTGCTTATTTATCCAAAACGAAAATGAAACAAAAATGCGACACAAAAAAGAGACAAACACATAAATATATAGGATTAAGCCGGCGAGAGAATGAGGTAGAATACGTGATTAATTGTTGCCATGGTAACCGTTATTATTTGTCTGACAAATGATATATAATACTAGCGACTCACCCTTGCTCACGCTTCGCTTGGGTTCATCCCTAGCTTGCTTCCCAAATCAAACTTTTTTAAATTATTTTTTGGTTTTAATTTTTTTTTTCGTGGGACCCTATTCATTTTCTAAAATAAAAGTAGCATAAGTTACTCCTTATTACATCAGCTGTCTGCTAGTGAAAGTCTCGTCAAAATCGGTCCAGCCGTTTCAGAGATTAGCCGGAACAAACAGACAGAAAGACAAAAATTGTAAAAAATGTTGTTTTGGTATATGTACCATGTATACATCCATATTCATTTAGTAAAAAGCGGTTATTTTAATATACAACTTTCTCCGTGTACTAGGTTGCTACAAGAAAGGACAGACAAACCAATAGACTGGCATTTATAAGTATTATTAAAGGCTTTTTTTATGGGAAAGACATGTGAAGAATTATTACAATCAGGCACTGTACTAAATAAATTTAGAGTAGATATATATTGATCCGTAATACAATCAATTTTACACAACATTATTTTGACTTTTCCTGATTAAAACTTTCTTGAACAAAGTTGTTTTTAATTTACTTTTGAAGTTACTAATAAAAGAGTACCAGAACATAAAGGGAGAAGTTATTAAGCTTAACCTTTTGTTGAAGTTGGAGTATTTTCGACGAAGTAAATATTTTTTCAGTGCCACAAATGGACTGTAATCGTTATTGTTATTATTCTAGAAATGTTTTTTACCAACATAATATATTTTTAAGAGCGGTGTACTACTTTATGATAATATATTTTTCGGTAAATAATACGAATATTGAAATAACTAATTAAGAAACTATGAAGTAGGCGAATTCACGGAATAAATTTAAACTCAAAATTTATGCAATTATAAAGAGGCAGAGTTTGTTTGTTTGTTTGAACGTTAATCTCAGGAACTACTAATCCGATTTAAAAAAATCTTTTTGATTTAGATAGCTCGTTTTTTGAGGAAGGCTATAAGGCTATGCCTATATGGCTATAGGCTATATGGAGGGAGCGGAGCAGTAATCACACTTGAATACATTATTGTAAAACTATATGAACTTGGCTGAACACGTCGGATGGGTTTGATATGTATACTATATATTAAATTACCCTAACCTGTAAAACGTTATAACCTAGTACCTGAGCAACCCTGCTTCGCTCGGCATTCTTCGGGAAAGACATAAAAATCCATGTTTTTTTTTCAGAAAAAACACCTACATACATATATAGATAAACTTGATCCAAATCGTTGGAACCGTTTCCAAGGTACACAATAGAAATTTATATATATATATATATATATATATATATATATATATATATATATATATATATATACCAGAATTTCTCAATGCTCATTCAACATAAATAGGTAGGGACATATTTTAGGACTAATCTGTTCGTAATGGTGCATCTTTGAGATCTGACTTTGGAATATGTATTTATGTAAATATTGTACCTACTAGCTCGTCTGCCTATGCAAGTGGTTTTGTAGGACATCCTACTGCTAGATGAGCCGAGACACCTACTTAAACTCTGATCGCCTTAACGGCAAAGGATTGGTTTCGTATACGTCCAGGAAAATACAGTAGGTATGTAGGTACTTACTCGTACATTTCACTTAACTCATATCTTATATTACAGAGGTTTTGAATGTCTAGCAGATAATAATGATTGGAGATAAGGTTTTAATGTAATTTTTTTTTCCAATAAAATATCTATACAAATATTTAAAATTGAAGTGTCTATTTGTAATGTCTAAACAACAGCTTCTTACTAAATGCATTACATAATATGTACGTACATAATACGGTACTAATAAGAAAAAACAATTTTTAAAACGTTTGCATGTCTGTCTGTTTATACCGGCTAATCTTTCACTGGCAGATAACTGATATAATAAAGAGTAACTTGGGCTACTTTTATTTTAAAAAAAGTAACAGGGCTCCACGCAAAAAAAATAAAACCCATGAAATTGTAAATAAAATCCGCGTACCAAGTGACAAGCGAGGTACCCGAGCAAAGCGAGAATAAGTCGCAAGCAATTAATAAGTTTTATAATTTATTATTCTCTATATTCATTTAGCTTTTTAATGACCCAATGCTGAGCATGAAGCCCCTTACAGTAATGGTGGGCATGGGTTATATTGAAGAATACGTAGGGATCAGGCCATAGTCTATCACGTTGGCCAAGTGTGTGTTGGAATTCAATGTATAGGAGAAACAAATAAAATATTAAGTAATTGGTACTATACAAGTCATATGAGTTACTTCCTAAAATTTCAACCATATTTTGATTTTATCTATACATAATATAATAAAATTTTGAGTCGAATCTGTATATTAAATATTTTTTGAGAAATCTTATTGAAAAAGTAATTGTTGGCTAAACCGAGGTCTAATCTGTAGTTTTTAGATTTTCTTTGTCTGCCTGTATGTCTGTCTGGGAACACATCACTAAAAAACTACTGGACAGATTTTGATGAAATTTGGTATGATGATAGTTAGTTATCTGTGTCAACATATAGGATTTTTTGCGCGAAAATATGTCATCTCTGAGAAATCTATACGTTAAGCGTTGAAACGTAATTAGGGACGAACCCGAGCGAAGCGAAGTGAGTCGCTAGTTTCAAATAAAAACTTAAAACTTTTAAGTGAAGTATAAATTCTTTGTACCTCTTAACGCCACGATTTGCCTCAGTACAAATAGTCACTACTAAAGAAACCGAGCCCTCTAATTCCCGTTATATCTAATATAAAATGTACTGCTATTTAAATAAATAGCCACTAAGCTACAATGTTTGAATAAAAGAATTTTTAAGTATCTATTAAGAAGTTTCTGTACTTCAATGTTACAACAGCTAAGACGACATTGCTGTTTTCTGTAGCGAATTGCTGAACATGTTTTGGTTAGAACAAGAGGACTTTGAATATGAAAACACGTATCGGGAGCGCTTACCTCACTCAGGTGTAGGATTCCATACTTTTAATAAAACAAGGATATTTTTCTTTAATCTTTTCAAAGGATTCGGGCTGTATTAAATACTGAAAGGAAATTTAGGTGAATTTTCATTACGTAATTATCACGTGTAATTAATTATATTTTCATATAATTTTGTGTAATAACATTTAAAATTTGATTTAATTACAAGAAGCACGTCATTTTTGTTATTTTATTAATATGTAAAATGTAATATAGCACACATTATGTATAAATTATGTATATATAGTACTTGCACACTATATACTTTTTAATAGCAGAAATTAGTTACTTAAGGGTATCACGGGTTCAATACATTGGCGTAGTCAGTATTTTAATCTGGAGAAGGCAAATAATAAATTATTGCGTTATGCCTGTTTCGGTAAAAAATTCATATTAATATTATTACTGAGAAAGTATAGTAAAGTCTGTGTATTGATTTGTTTATTACGTTTTCACATCACTGCTTTCTTTACAAGCTGAAACAATTTTAAGGAATTTTAGTAAAAAATAGATAAGATGTTGTAGAAAGTTACATATTAACACAAGCAAAAACTTATAAGGAGTGAAATATGGATGAAATTTTGTACGAAGAATCCATAATTTGTCAATTTCAAAGGTCGGAGGACTTGAGAGTGATACATGTATGCTTTTAATTCACTACTAACCCGGGAGGTTATGTCACTATGAAATGTAATTTAAGGTGGACCCAATTTTCCGCACTTAAACTCTGAATCGGTCCTTAGTGCATCCTGAATCCTGGCTAACCTGGCCACCCTAACTCTACCCAGAAGCGCAGAATATTCCTGGGAACTTTACAGGCTTCGTGGAGTAATCTCACTGATCCGAGGATTTCTTTGCGTTGATGAGCCACTGCCTCACATCCCAGGATTACGTGGGTGACTGATTCTTCGGCACTAAAACATCCTCTGCATAGAGGACTATCAGTTCCGCCGGTTATGAATAAATGTTTGTTTGGCAATAACGCCTAATTGTCCCTATCATTATTTTTAGGTTGGTTCTATTGAGACTTTGTAGGCGTTTTGTCAGCAGCAGGTTTACTGTAGGCAGTGCTAGTTTAGACTTCCTGCATTCTAAGGTTTGCGACCATCTAAGGTTTTGTAGTTCTGTAGATTTTCGGCGGACCCGTTTCGAACTTGTGAGAAAGGTATGAGAAGAAGTGAGTACCGGTCGACCACTCTCATCTTAGATCCTCTCTCTGCAAGTTCATCTGCTGCATCATTGCTGAGAGATCCACTGTGACCCCATTTTTAAGATTGAGTTCAGTGTTGAAGAGTTTCGGGAGTCCATAGGTTCCACGAGCTCTTCGGTTAGTAAGCATAATCAATTCAGTTTTCAGTTTTCGTGGAATTGACGGAGAGCTCATTCTTAGTGCACCAGTTCTATACGTCACTAATCAATATATATTTCTTCAATCCTTTGGATTTAATCTTTTCCTCCTATACTTTGATTTTCAGCTTCTGTTTCTAGAGAGAGACTTGCTAGTAATCACTTTATTTATTTTTCATAATAAGAATAAAATATGCTATATCCTTAAACCAGTTTAAATGCGGGCACAAAATGAAGAATCACATTATTTCTATCCATGCCTTAAGGAATATAGAGTAAAGTTATTTAATTTTCTATTTGATCTTAAGCCGTGGTTGCCCTACATCCAGTACAACGCCCTGTGCAGTAGTTCTGAATTATTAATGACAGCTATTCTATGAATCCGATTCCATTTACCCAGATATTTCTTCTTATTGTAAGGTTGCATTTTTATATTTGAGCGTTCTAATGAAAAAATAATACATTTGATTTTAAATTTGTAATGTTATATGTTATAAAGAATTTATTTATGTGACCTTGACCGATACGAATGTATTTAAAAAAATTAAAAGGACGCGGATATTCATTTGGTTTCCCGCGCTTTTGGCAGAAATCTCGGTATCACCCTGTAGTGACTATTCATGAATTGTATAATTGTTACCGGTGGTAGGACTCTGTCAAGCCTGAGGAGTCCGACTGGATGGGTACCACCCCCTTATCTATTTCTGCCGCCAAGCAACAATGATTGCATTGTTGTGTTCCGGTTTGAAGGATAAGGTAGCCAGCGCAATTTCAGGCAAGAGGCATATCATCTTAGTCCTCACAGTGACAACGCACCTGTGGTTCTGCATTTTTGTTACGTAAAACCAGTGCATGAACCGTAGGTGTTATGGGCGACAGGTACTACTTTCCATCAGGTGGTCTGTCTGCTCGTTTGTCACTGCATCTCATAAAAAAAAAAAATTAGAATTAATACTAAAAATTATTATTATAAATTATTTAACTCATTATTTAAGAAAGTAACTGTCGTTTGTTTCTCACCGGCTCGTCTCAGCAGAAATTATATAATTATAAAAGAATTAGTTGATATTATTTTAAAAGTTTTAGTTTTGAATTAAAAGTACTGAATATAAGAAGGATGAAATGTCTCGAAGTTTTATTAGACGTGTCATCCTGCGTTATATTTAGATTTTTTTACAGAACATTAATTAATCTAGAGAAGAGAGAGAAATTAATCTAGAGAAGCCAAGCTCTGCAAAGGCTAAAAAAATATTGATAAACAAAATAATTTAATTAAGGTTTTAATGTACTCTTACTAAATATATATCTTTTGAAAAAGATAAATAATTATCTGCTTTGGTAAAAGATTTTCGAATAAAAATTATTTATTTTATAGTCTTCTGGAGTAAGGTATAAAGAGTATGACGGCTCCTTCCTTCACCTATAAGCTATGCTTTTATGGAAAAAAAGTTCTATTTGACAATCCAGGGTAAATACATAATGGCCACGTGTAGAAATTGACTCCACAAACTTGTACAAGTCATTGTCAGTCACACATGTTATAATATTATATCATTCCCATATATTTTCTAGTAAATGTTTGAATAATGTCATATTATCTAGGCCTAAAGATATCCATATTATAATAAGTACATTCAGTTAACTGCTCCGTTGTAAAGTAATAAATATATATTTTTCTAATTTTCAAATCAATCTCAAATGTTCATTCATATCTATATCAAATATACCCTAAGTTTCTAACATAAATAAATCAAGAGAAATATTCTTATTCAGCCTTCGTGTCTTCTATAATATTGGGTCTATTAAGTATAATTGCAACAAAAATTCGTATTATAATAAAACAAACATAATTAATCATTCCCGCCATACCTGACCGTTGTGGTGGACACCACATGACAGATTATTTATAAATGACCTGAAACCACAGATAAAATATACTAACCTATTGTATTTAAAACAATGCTAAACAAGATCAATATAAAAGTTTTATAAATAAAAAAATGTATTATCAACTCTCATTATTGAAATAAACCTGAAGTTTTCAAATTATATATTATTGAGGTGTATAACTAGGAAGTTTTTCAAAACATTTCATATAAGGCCCACATGAGAAAGATAAAGCGTTCAGTTAATAAATAACGATCGATCGATGGTTCAGTATAAAACAATATTGATTAATCTTTCGTTCCCCCGATGCCCGCCAGCTGACAGATAATGAATGGCTCGACTGGACAGATTAAAAACGTTAGTTCACTGTTTTTTGCGCTTTTCTAGTGCGTATTTTTGTAAAAAAATTAATGAAATAGGTTCACATTAAAAATGTATGTAAATGTGTAAATTTTTTTAGTAAGTAAAACGGAAGAGAGAGTTAAATTTGTTATTATTAATTTATAAAAAAAAAAACTATTTTTATAATAATTATTATTCATTACAATATACATTTACTGTTAATAATTTTATTATAATTATTACTATAATAATGAATATCTATTACTAATAATAATTTTATGAAAATTATTAAATGTATATTTTCATATCTTATTATATATTTAAACGAGCAATTCTTGTATATTTATTTATTTATTTATTTATTTATTTATTTATTTATACCGACGATCTCGGAAACGGCTCTAACGATTTTGCTGAAATTTGGTATATGGGGGCTTTCGGGGGCGAAAAATTGATCTAGATTAGTCACATGTCTGGGAAAACGCGTGTTTTCGAGTTTTCATGCGTTTTTCTTATGCATTATTCTACGCAAAATTTAATCGCGACATCTATACAACTCTGTCAGTAACACTTAGTCACTTAATGTAAAATTATTTTTAAGCCAAATTAAAAAGAAAATTATTCTTATCGCGACATCTATACAACTGTCTCAGTACCACTTAGTCACTTAATGTAAAATTATTTTTAAGCCAAATTAAAAAGAAAATTGTTCTTATCGCGACATCTATACAGCTTTCTCAGTAACACTTAGTCACATACAATCTTTCAAGAACTCCGAGCGAAGCTCGGTCGCCCAGGTACTGTATCAATTTAATTGCGGTATCTGCTACAGCGTCGAAGAAGTTTTACTTCAACCGCGCGTAAAGGTTACACGCACTAATTTTTTTTTATTTAGCTGGCAGTCACAGATTCTTTTTACATTGAAATATTATAAATTATAATGAGTTGATATAGGAGCTACACACTTCGTGCTACCTGTGCCGCAAACTACCATGCCATTTTGAAATAATACATACATTATAAAAACATATACCTACTATTTTCGAGTTTTAGAAAATGAATCGGCAAAGAGTTTTAAATAAGGTATATAATTTAAAATACTAATTCACTTATTAAGCCTCAACTTTAATATAAAAACAAAGCTAAGCATAGATAATTAGTTTATATTAATTCTATAAACTATAAATAAAGTCGGAACCACCATGCGAAGTTCGCTTGCATTAAAACCATAGTCTTATTTGCAACTACCGATTTACCCTCACTTCGTACAGGTATCTAAATGCTATAAAAAGCTGGTGTTACTCCAATTAAGTCTTGTACTAAATTTCATCCAAATCCGTCTAGATTTTCAACATAAACAAATAAAAAATTCCTTTTACAAATTTTCGAATTTCGCTTAAACCGATAGTAGCAGAGTATTGTTTGAATTTCTAATTCAACAATTATTGAGTTTCAAATATTTTAAAATATCAGATTTCGCGGTCTGATAAATTATCTGCATTAGACAAAAATCTATTACAATTATTAATCCATTAGTATACGCCATTCATTTTCATGATTATAACATGTAATATAATGCGAACGTTTGCAGTCAACAGCAGGCGTGCGGTTTCGGCGGGAAATCAAGATGGCGGGCAATTGCCGACGCAATTGTCAACACGCTCTCAATGTTGCCAGGTTAAAATTATATTATATTGTAATCGCAGTTTTAATATATTAATATTTGTACAAATTACTTTAATTACTGCCTCGGTGGTGTAGTGGCTAGTATGTACGCTGCACATCCTGAGGTCCTGGGTTCGAGTCCCGGGTCGGGCCAAGTTTAGTTATTGAGTCTTTCTGTATAGTAAGCCTCAGTAACAACCCGGAGTTGGGAAGTTGGCGGTGTTTCACCCCCGTGCCTCGGAGAGCACGTAAAGCCGTCGGTCCTGCGCCTTAACTCTCACCGGTCGTGTCGAGTAGTCGTCCCACCGGAGTATGAGAGTGATAGGAATAGAGAGTGCACTTGTGTCTGCGCGTACACTTGTGCACTATAATATCTCCTCCGCAGTTGGCTACTCTCAATGAGATTGGCCGCCGTGGCCGGAATCGGTCAGGAGAACATCATTTGTACAAAGCATCTCTTTTTAACAAAAGTAATTCGGATAAAATTAATATAATTTTGTATAGTACGCTATGAATTTTAAGAATGGTTACGATCTATGTCATATCATTTTAGTTACTATTTTATTAAATGTTTTAAGTGCGATAATTAACAGGCAATATTATTCTAACTCTCCGTTGCTAGGAGATATACACTATATAACTTTACGCTTTATCCTTTGCTGGGTAAACAAAGATAGCCGAATGCCAAGTGCGATCTTTACATACCTCTTCTTACATTGTCGGGAGGACCTTAGTCATACTTTTGAACTGACCTTCTCCTTGACACTCAAAAGTCCTCCGACCTCTCCCTCTAATTTCTTTTGTCTTTGTATCTGTCTTTGTATCCAAGCCATCTCTTAGCTTAACCATTTATCAACTAAGTATTTACAAATCACACTTCAATTATTATAATGATGTAGTGCAACAAATTATTCATACAAGATAATATACCCACTCTACCGTGGAAAATTTCCCTTTTAGTATTAAAATTTTAGAGGTAATATTCACTATAATTTTTATTCTTAAAAAGAAGTTATGAACGCGTCGATTTACGTAACTATTAAAGCATTAGCTACGGCATAATGACGGAGTTTTTATTAAACTTTTATCTCCTCCCTCGCTTTTTAAGCGAGGTATTCTGTTTAAAAAAAATCACTTCAGTCCATTTTATATACAGAACGTTTATATATTGATTATATTATTACTTATGCACATAATAATTAAATTTAAATATTAATTGATAAGGAGGCTTTTAAGGTTCAAAATATTTTCAGAATATAATCTATTTTTGTGCCAAATTTCATCCAGATCCGTTCAGCCGTTTTGGCGTAATTGAGTAACAAACATCCATCCAAACTTTCGCATTTACATATAATACGAATGGGATAATTTTTAGTCAAGTAAAATAAATAATATTTTAAGTTTTATACAAATCTAAACTAATAAACAAAAAGATAAAACGTATCCATCGAAATATTAGTAAATGTTCTCTTCTATAAAAAGTTCTGTCAGTAACGCAAAAAGCGGAAGCCTGTCAATCCATACGTTTAATTCAGTTGGGCTCGGTGTATGATTGAGCACTCAACCGTCTGTCGTGTTTGAAATCAAAAATCACTCAGTTGATCAAATCGCACTGTCCGTTATAGGAATCTAAAAAACATCCCACATCAGATACTGATAGTTCTTTTGCGTATGTTTTATTTAAATTCATACATCTAAGTACTCCAATATCTGACTATTATCATACCAAATGCAAAAGTTTTTATGTATGTGTGTATGTATGTTACTCCTTTACACTGAAATGGCTGGATGGATTTGTAACAAATTTAATACACAGACAGACATACCTGTAACCATATGTATAACCTGGAGTAACATATAGTGTTAGGCTTCTAGAAACGCACCTGACGGAAACTAGGGTAGGTCATTAGTAAGTAAAAAAATATTTAATTTCATGATTTTTTTCTTCTGAAACATCATACTTTGGAGAGAAAACAAGGAAATAGTTATCCAGTTGGATGTATATATTAAACTAATTCTATTGCTTTTTTTACCGAATAGTCGTTAAGACTAGCACACCCTCGCTCAAAGATTACCGAACGGATTTTCATTCGGTTTCCACCGATGGACGGAGTGATTTATGAAGAAGACTGAAATATGATGATGATTGTTTAAGATGTCGGTAAAAAATCATGCCAACTTTACTGGCACATGCCCCGTAAACCAATAGAGTTGTATGAAAAAAAACAAAACGTACGGACTTATTCCTGTTAAAAAAGCTCTATTAAAATGTAGCAACGCTATATATATATATATATATATATACCATTGCACGTACCTAAAAACGCACCTGAGCGAAACGAGGGTAAATCACTAGTTTACTTTATAAATTGAACAATTGTTTTATATTAATTACTGTTTAACATAAAAAATTTTTAATTAGTTACCTACTCGTACATGGAATTTAAATGTAATTCACTCAAATTAAATTAAATTACATAAATGTTTGGCAATAGCAAATGGCTATAGTAGCCCAGTGGTAACGCGCTCGCTTGGGAAACCAAGTGATGCGGGTTCAAATCCTGGGTCTCGCACCTCTGATATTTTCATGTACGAATCATTTCCAACATGATTACCACTTATCTTACGGTGAAGTAAAACATCGTGAGGAAACCTGCATGTCTGAGAGAAGATTTCGCAAGTTTTCGAAATACATGTGAAATCCGCCAACCCGCACTTGCCCAGCAGTGGGACGTTAAAAAGGGTTGAATACATACATAAATATTTATTGAAAGTAATTGACCGATTATAATTAAGTATACTACTACTAGTAGTGTTCGCCCAGTAGTCGAAATTCAACATTAGTCATTATTGAAGACTTGAGGAAACACATACATCATCATCATAATGAGTCTGTTTTCACCCACTATTGGACATAGCCTCTTTTATCACCTATGGCACGCCACTGAGCTCGATCCTCAGCTCCACACATTCAATCGCTGCCAGCTACTTTACGTATGTCGTCGCTCCACATAGAGTGCATCCTACACGACGTCCTACACAACATATACATATAAATATTTGCTTATCTACATATATATAAAAAATAACTGTTTCATTCAAAAGCTACGTCAATTACTACTTAACAAAAATATAAAATTAGTTGACAAACAGAGGAGAAAAAGTATTGAACTGTTTTTTTTTTTTGCCTATTTATACACAGACTAGCGACTCACTGTCGCTTCGCTTGGGGCCCCTAATTATAAACATTACATATTTTCATATACGATTTGACCAGCGCGGCGCAGGCTGGTAAACCAACTCTCCTCCAACGTGCGTTCACCTTGTTGTGGTGGGGGAGTTCGATAGTGCCCGGCAATACAACTGGGCGCGAAGCCAAGAAACGCACTGGGAGGTGGTGTGCTATGTATGTTGGAGCAACCCCATGGTTGTTGTGGTCTGCTTCGGTAGACATGCCGTCGTGGCGTCGTGGTTAAATGCGTAAGCGATCCTGCGACGCCCCATTAAGATGAGGGAGGTTCTGTTGGGTTTAAGTGGGTAGTACTGGCTTAGCCGGTGAGTCCCACACTTCGTGCCTAAATGCAAGGCCAGTAAACCGTTTACAGTTTAGCTCATTTTACTCTGACTTCATTTGCAAATATTAAACTTTAAAACTGAAAACTTTAAAAATAAAATAATATCCTATATCCGTCAAGGATAGTGTAGCTTTCTATTGGTGAAAGAATTTTTGGAATTGGTCCAGTAGTCCCAGATATTACCCTCTGCGTACAAACAAACTTACCTATTTATTATATTAGTACGAGTATAGATAACCAATACCCTTTAAATTTAAACAGTCAGTTTTTAAATTCTACAGCCCAATAAATGTAATATGTTATAGTATTGTATGTACTAATAGAAATAACCTTTCTATGTGTATCTGAAGTATGAACTCGTTAAAATAAATATCTCAGGCGTAAAAAATATCTTTTGAGGTCGTCGGCGTATTGATAAAAGCATCAATTTCCTCCTAATCACAGTCCAAGAGATTGAATTTTCTTATTTGAGTTTCCTTGAAACCATTTCCGTTATCCATGATATTATTAAATTCAGGGGCTTACATTCTGAAATATACCGTTAGTTCAAAAATTAAAAGTTGTGATACATTTTTTGGATTCGTGTAAAAAGGTAAATATGAACTGTAGTTGCAAAAGCTATTAATAATTAACCGGTAATAACCGGTGGTAGGACTCTGTCAAGCCTGAGGAGTCCGACTGGATGGGTACCACCCCCTTATCTATTTCTGCCGCCAAGCAACAATGATTGCATTGTTGTGTTCCGGTTTGAAGGATAAGGTAGCCAGCGCAATTACAGGCAAGAGGCATAACATCTTAGTCCTCACAGTGATAACGTACCGGCGGTTCTGCAGTTTTGTTCTTTCCATCAGGTGGACTGTCTGCTCGTTTATCACTGAATACCAAAAAAAAAAAAACTTACTCAAAAAGTTAAAAATCATATTAGAAAATGTGAAAACTTATTTAAACGAACATTTGTTATATAAAAACGATAAAAGAGCGCTCTCATTCATACATTTAAGTAATAATACCTACTACAAGGTATTTGATTCACATAAGCAATGTATTATAACCGATTTCTTAAAAACGAAGTAATATTTGGATGCCTACATTATTTTATTTCATATATTATCGTATTATCCATGTATTATTGTATTATCACGGGAAATCTAAGTTCCCGTGATAACACAGGAAATAAAATAATATTCCCTATATAAGATAAGATTCGCATAACTTATGAATTTCCATAAGCTATGGGAATTTAAAGAATGGATGAAAAATACCAAAGGGGTTTGACAGAATATAATTGACCAAACAACTTCATGGCGAAAGTATACATATTTTCTTGAAAAGTTCACAAAGCCTATAATAATCTAAAATTAAAATAGTTGAAATTTAATATTAGGAATGATTACCAAAAGTATGAAACGTGATAACATGAAATTAAACTCAATTTATGCCTCGTGCCTGTTTAGAAACAATATTAATTATGTTAGTGTTAATTTTCGCTACTAATTTAAATTATTAGTTCCGCTATGTTTATACGTAGAGTTACATAATGAATAGCTCCCTAGGGAGTATTTCAACTGTCGACACATATGTGAAACTAACACAATTATAATATTTACTGCCCGCTATATTGTACAATATTTTTCTAAAAATACTTAATAAAAAAAGCTAAAGTACAAGCTTTTTTTAATCAAATCAATCGAAATAACTAGTTTTTAAATAGTAACTTAGAATATTAACAGCTATCAAACAAAAATAAAAAAAATTACAAATAAAATCATAACTAAAAAGTCTTGTAATAATTAATAATAAAGCTCATCTCTTAAGGGTCAATACCTAATATTTGAGTATCTATATTTATGTATATACCTTTCCTCAATTAACCTATACAGATAAATAAAATTGAAGTGTCAGTTTGTAATATCATAATAACAGCTTTATACTAAATGCATATGGAATTATATACGATACTTATAAGAAAAACACAATTTTTAAAATTTTTGTCTGTCTGTCTGTCTGTTTGATCCGGCTAATCTCCGAAACGCCTGGACCAATTTTAGCGGGAATTTCACTGGCAGAAAGCTGATATTATAAGAAGTAACTAAGGCTACTTTTATTTTAGAAAAAGATTTAGGGTTTCGCACAAAAAAATTAAAACGTACCTAAGGAAGCACCCGAGCGAAGCGAGAGTAAGTCGCTAGTAGGTTATAAAATACAGAATTTAAGTCTGACTTGTCATTACAGAGATTAGTACGTATGATGAGACGAGATGCTGTGTCTGCATCTAGAAAAATGCAATCCTGTTAATTTCCAATGTCCAATTTTGTAAGTAATTGTTATTTTATATGTGTTTGATTGTCATTTCTTTTGTGGACCAATAAACATAAATAAATAAATAAATAAATAAAACGTTATTCTGTCTGTTTGAAATAGGTTTCCTTTTTAACCATTAAATAAAAGTTATTCACAAAATAAAATGCAGCATAAACAAATTGAAAATTACTGTTGAATGAACACAATAGTGTTCTATTGTTCACTTTTTAATTCAGTTAGGTTATAATTTAGTTGACGATTAGTTTTATCTGATTGAAAAGTTAGCCTCAAATGAAATTAAGTTTTGCGTGAATACCATAATTGTAGGAATGTATAACATAAATAAATATTTTGGGACAGTAACACACAGCACCATCTAGTTCCATGGTAAGCTACGAGGCTTGTGTTATGGATACCAAATAGTTGATACACTACACATATATAACTTTAAATACATGCATATTATAAATATAAACACCCACAACTGAAGTACAAACATTCGTGCTAATTACACAAATGAATGCCCCCAGCGGGACTCGAACCCGCGACTCCTGGCAAAGCGAGTAGGGTCACTACAAGCTGAACCAAACGTGTCGTCAAAATGCAAGTATAGTATAAATTTAATTACTACTAAAATATAATAATCATTAAATAGACTATTTAAATACATTATCATCACAAATTTCCTCCCAAATACCATATAATCACATTTTTCCACACCCCTCTCATACTCATCTTAAAACAGTTAGCAAAAAGGCGAGTTTTTTCAAGCTCTTTAATTCCATTTGTCCACTTGCTTCCACCTCGCACCGCTAAAGCCATATTTTCTGTTGGAACCGATTTATGTCGTCGTTGCCGACCGTTTATTTGTTCGGAAATCGCTGCGAGTGATTAAGTTGTAAAAAACCGGCAGATACTGATCTTTGGGCTCTTTGGCACTTAAATTTTGTATTCCGCTCCATTTCGATACGGATATTTATGTGACATTACACATTATATATCTTTAGTTGAAAATAAATTGTACGGGTGTTATTTCAGTTCAAATGTCGCTCTTTTTAAAATTAATTTTTGGTTTCTTCATGCGACAAAAGTTTAGAATTTTAAAAGAAAGGCAATGTACTAAAATGTAGTTTGATAGATAGTTTAAATTATTAGCTGCTATTAAAACTATTCGGGTCCTACAGAAAAGTGCTATTCGTGCAATTTATAGTTTAGGTCTTAGAATATCATCTATACATACAGATAAATAAAATTGGAGTGTCTGTTTGTAATATTAAAATAACCGCTTTTTACTAAATGCATATGGATGTATACACGTACCAATACCAAAACAACATACATATACCAAAACAACATTTTTTACAATTTTTGTCTGTCTGTCTGTCTGTCTGTTTGTTCCGGCTAATCTCCTAAGCGGCTGGACCGATTTTGACGGAACTTTTACTGGCAGATAGCTAATGTTACAAGGAGTAACTTAGGCTATTTTATTTTAGAAAAAGAATCAGGGTTCCGCGAAAAAAAAATTAAAACCCATAAAATTGTGAACAAAATCCGCGCACGCCTTACGTAATATATATAAATAAATCGCTATATAATTTAAATGAATATCTTAGGAGTAGCAAGGTACTATTTATGTATACCTAAACATAGCTAACCGTGAAAACGTACCTAGGGACGAACGCGAGCGAAGCGAGCTAGCGACTGTGGCCTAATTCACCTCGTACTAAAGGGAGACCCGTGCCCAGCAGTGGAACTTTATAAAGAGCTGAATACATACATACATACAAATAGAATATATTACAGTATAATGCACGTTTATCTACCATGCATACAGCGCGGATGCGCCATGTGCCGCGCCCGCCCGCCCGTGAAATTGACACGGCTAGTCATTTCACTGCGATATGATACTGAACACTTTAATATACAATGGAATACAATAGCGTACTGGCTTGAAAGCATTACTAATGTATTTACATACTTGCAACTCCGTGTATTGGTCTAGACTCAAGTGGGTAACATGAAGACAGATCCTGTGTTCCAGTCCCTGGTCGGGCCTATTTTTCTATTAAAATACTCAGAACCAACTCAGAAATAGTAAATAAATATTGTTATATCTTCATGTTTCAGAAGGAAGTTGGTAACTGACAAATAAAATTATCTTTTCGTATTTTTTCGCGGATTTATTTTCATTTTTGGTTCCCGCCGTTTCAAATGCTTTACAGCAATCATGGTTACGGGAAAGACTAAGGTTTTACGCCTCTCAATCTCTCAACTCAATGATTTAATTACTGTTACATTTTAATAATTTATTCCTTATTATAAATATTTTTAATAAAAATAATAACATTTTAGCAATTGCAACATTCTTAAAAATTGAAAATCAATTTAAAATTATTGTCCAATCTGTTTTATTATTCCCGCGTCAATATTAACCTTCGCTGTAATGACGCCATCCACTTCACTATCTCTTAAACAAATTAATTCGGTAAAAATAATTTATTTTAAATTCTCATGCAAATAGCAGAGTCACACCGACGCGATGCGACGTGCCCGTAATTGGTAGCGGTTTCAATTTATTTTCGAGACTATATTAATTGATTAATATACCTGATATCGATATTTAATCAATTGAAAACTCATATTTTTAAACTTCACAAAGGAGGTACGAGTACTTAAGCGTTGCGTATGTTTTTTTTGTGTTTTATTTTTGTAAAACGGTTATAAATATCTATTTTTATTAATCGTATTTCAACTGTCACAAGACTTCTGGCCGCACATTCGTTTTGTCTCTGTCGCTTTGCCGCCATTTTTAACTGACGGCTGACAAAGAAAATCTACTGTCTATGTCAGGTTATATCATAGGTACCACTTTTTACTTAGGCATCAATAATTCATTTGCAAAAAGACTTTTTACAAATATGAATGAATATTTAAATGAATGTTCAATATATTGGCTGTCATATATTAAGAAACTGGTTTCTCATAGTGATGTTAAACTTAATACAGACAAAAAATAATTTCTATAAAGGTTTGTTATTGGTACGATTTCCCCTTGAGTAACAACGACTACTACTTACGAATTAGTACAAAAATTTAGATCAAGATCCACAAGAAATATATTTTACTAACACGTACCGTTCTTAGCAGATGCCATCAAGTAATGGTGGATATTTGAATGTGTAACTAGAGTAGAGTTGCCAACCGTCCTGTTTTCCCAGGACATGTCCTAGTTTTTGTAGTGTCCTGGATTTTTAATTTTTTTAACTTTAAATCCAGTCGAAAAGCATAGGAAAATTAATAAGTTAATTAGTAATTTATTTGATACTCGTACTAAAAAAAAACTAATCTAAGTTTAAAAATTGTTACAAACTAAAGTGTTTGTTTTATATTTTAATAACTATTTTTTCAACTCGTATAATTTTATTCAAATACTTTTAATAAAAAATATTATTATTTTAATTACTTGAATATCAATTTACCTATATTCACTACATAGTACATTTTAATTTAACTATTGCAACTCTATTACTACGTCCTGTTTTTAAACTGATTTGTCCTGGTTATTCCAACTTCAAATCCTAGTTTTTTTTTTTTAATTTGGGGTTTGCAACCCTAAACTAGAGCACAATTTGAAGTTTACATCGTAAAAAAAACCAGCCAAATCTAGAAGTGATATGACTTAAACGCCGCAGTACGATTTCGCCGAATATCCCCTATGATATATTCTACATAGTATTTTAAAATAAAACTGTAATATATTAAAGATATGATAGTAGTTTGAAGGCAAATGGTGGGAAATAACCATACATATCCGTATCAATTTATAAAATGGAAAATAGCTGTATGAAGCACGACATTATAGGATTAAAATAAAACGCTAAAGCCGGTATAATCAAATTTGAGAGTCTGTTAACACACGAGATATAATATCATTTACGCACTTTCATGAAGATCGTTAGAGTTGCTACAGACATACTGCATAATATATTATCTGTTCAGTATCGAAAATCTACAAATATAATAAAATTGTAACTAAGCTGCATCTGTATATTAAATATTTTTTTTAAATCTTACTGAAATAGACATTATTATCAATACAGAGACCGAATCTATAGTTTTTAGAATTTTTGACTGTCTGTCTGTCTGTTTATCTGTGGCTGCATCACGAAAAAACCAATAGACAGATTTTGATAGAATTCGGTATTATAACTGGTTATCCGGATCAACATACTCGTATAGGATACTTTTTTACTGCGGAAAAATATTTCATCTTTGAGCTAAACGTTAAAACGTAACTAGGGACGAACCCGAGCGGAGCGAGGGTGAGTCGCTAGTTTACTATAAATTGTAATTTTACCAAGAAATATTTAACGTCAAAAATAGCCTGAAAACGATCACTCAATACTAACGGTCTTTAATATAATAAATAAAAATAAGCCACAAGAAAAAATAAACACAAAATTTTGTGTTTACTTGTAGTAGTAGATCTTTGTGAATATTTTTCAATTCAATTCTATTGTCTTGTTAATGGCTTTATAAAGCGCCAATGGTTTTTCTTATTAGAGATAGATTTTTGACGTAATCTCCATACAAATTAGTTAAAATTGTAAACACCAAACAAAAAATATAGACAGTACCTACGTACTTAAAATTTTGACTTACAGAAATAGAAGTAAAACTAACATAGAAAACTCACTCATGATGAATGATTTTCTTTTTATAAATATCAAAAGAATTGTTGAATTTAATGTATAATGGTTATTTGAAAATTGAGTAAGAAGTTTCGTTTGTCTATACATATAATAAAACTGTAGAGGTCGAATGTCTGTACCTAGAAAAAAAATGCTAAAAACCCAGTCAGGGGGATGTAAGAAGAGAAATAGAACACATCCAGATTTTTTCAATTTTTTTGTTTCTCTGTCTGTTGTCTGTTTGTCTGTTTGTGCAGGTTAATCTCCGAAACTGTTGGATCGATTTAAATAAAATTTTGCATACTTTTCATCCCGGAAAATTAAAGATTCCTCGTGGGATAGTTAAAAAACTACAGTAACTTAAACAGCTTAGTTACAAAAACTACTGATTGGATTTTAATGAAACATTACAATAGTATAGTTCATACATCAGAATAACAAATAGGCTACTTTTTATCCTCAAAAAATTTACCGTTCCCGTAGGATAGATTTGATTTTGTTTGTCAAGAGGCGAACCCAAGCAAAGCGAGGGTGAGCCGCTAGTTTTGGAATAAAGTAATATTCCTCTTTTTTAGTGGTATACTTCCATAAGTACTTCGAAATATCAAAAGATTGTATGCTTTATATAATTTCCATAAACGTAATTACATATTTTGATAAGCAAAAATTGTTTTATTTTATTAATTCGAAAGCTCCTATCGGCTTAATAAGAGAATAATAGATTCACGTATGAAGGTACCTTTAAATTTACACGTAAAATAGTTTATAAATAAATTTATACTGTAATACAAATGAATAAGATTTATAATTGAACGTCAATCTCTTCATAATACTGGCCTATTTCCTCTATTATTAAACAGATGGCTGACGCTTTTATATTATGAGGATTACAGGATAAGTAAAGGAAATGCAGGTAACAGTAACGTATGTATATGTTGTTTTTGTGACATCTTTAGCTATATACATTATATTCAGCTCTTTATAACGTCCCACTGTAGATGCTTTCGAAAGACATGTGAAGGCCGCCAAACCCACTTGGCCAGTGTGGACCATGGCCTGATCCACCTAGTATTAAAAGAAGGTCTCCAGCAGTGGGACATTAAAAAAAGGGCTGAATACATACATACATACATACATACATACATATAGTCGACTTCCCAATACCGGGCTATTACTGAGTATATCATAATAGAAGCAGTAACTACTTTGTTCCGCCTCGGAACTTGAACCCAGGATTTTAATCAGCAACCTTATACTAGCCATTAAACAAACAGACAGTACACAGTATAAAGTATATAATATATTCCGTCGCTTGTTTCAATAATCTCGCGGTCAATCAACCGAGTGCTCACTGGCAATTGACGATGATCGCTTTATATCGAACACTCGTTACTGCTTTGACTGCGAAGTGAGTGACACAAAGCATAGTCGCTATTACCGGAATGAAAGCATCGTTTTTTTCCACGTTCGCTTCGTAAAGAGAAATATTATTCCTGTCCATTGAAAACATCTATCGATATCTAAAATTATTTTCGTTTATTTTCCAATAGTTATTTAGCTTTTTACATACGTAATGAATGTGGTATCAAATGGAGAAGGGATTAGTGTTACCTTTGATTTTGAAAATTGACTCGTTAATAGATTGAGCTTTCGTATATTTTGATTTTTTATATTTTTCATCTGTTACTTTCAAAGAACTGCAATCGTTAAAACTCATGAAATTCGTTTTTTCATGAATCAGCAATGGTATGCTGTAAGACTGCGGTTATTTTTATTAACTACTGTTTTTGCTTCATTATATATTATTATTTAAGTCCATTACCGCTGAACTTAGCCTCTGTTTTGTATCAAATGCATAGAAGTATGCGTATGCGTAGAAGATCTCGCTTAAAGGGCTCTAGCTTTATCTTAAACTAGCGACTTACACTCGCTTTAGTCGTTTGCCTTAAGTACGTATTTAATAGATAAAAATAATTAATGTGATAGATAGATACATGCTATGGCGGAATTCTATAGACTTTTTAAGGCCTACAATTTTCTAGTACCAGCGCTATCCGTGTAAGAATACGAAAACAGTTTCAGTTTTTTTTTTAAACCGTCTTAATTCAGCCATGTTGTACAAAATATTTACACGTTACTAGCGATTCGCCCTCGCTTCGCTTCGGCTTCGTCCCTAGTAAAAACAAAAATCTATCGCACGAGAATCGTAATTTTTTCCGGGATAAAATGTATAGTATCCAGATCCGTTCACTGTTCAGCTGTTCTGGCGTAAAAGAGTAACAAATATCCACCCATCCATCCATCTTCACAAACTTTCACTTTCATATTAGTATGGATATAGATATTTTTTGAGTCGATACTCTAATCAAACTACCTGTAAAATAAAAAAAAATTAAAGAGTGCTTGTATGAATGTGTACATGCGCAAGAAGTAAAACTTCTGTAGGTCATCAGTACTCTTTATGAAATTCAATTTATGTTTTAAATAATTAGGATAGATGAGATACTAAAAAAAACGCATATTAGGAATATTACAATCATATTATATTTATAGAATATCATTTAAGGACAAAATATAATATTATATATCATTTGTCAACAATAACAACGGTTGCCACGGCAACAAACGCCTTGCCCGATCGACTTTTCGTAACTCTCTCGTCACGCATGCACCAGCTTACTCCCCAACTCAAACATACGTAAAGAAGTTATATTTCAAAAATACAATTAAATCTATCCAGCTGTTCTCGAAAGATAACAATTAAAAATATAGATAGGTCAGATACGAATATGTAATAGAATCGACGTGATTACCCAATATCCAATTCAAACTAATTTTAAATCATTGCCAATAATAAATTTTTATCTAAATAAGAATCACTTTCATTTATTCTTTTTTTTCTTTAGTGGCTTAACTATTTTATCATTAGTTGTCAAAAATGAGATTATTCTTCAAATTCGACCTAGTTATTAAAAAGTCCCGAATAGACACTTTTTTAATATATAAAAATCATCAAAAATATTAAGCGTACGACATTATCTCCAAGTACCCATATTTGTTGTTAATTTAGCACATACCTAATATATACAAGAAATTATATAAAAAAAAATTAAAAATCCCTAACACAATAACCTATTCATTGAGGCCATTTCAGTGAGCCTAAACACGATATCTCTGCAGTATTTTAGTAAAGGGTTGAGTATCTTGCAGATTCCAGGTAAAGCTGCAGCATCAGGCCAAAATTACCATATCGCTGTAATATAATAGAAGTAACAGGATACCAAGTTTAAAATCGGTTAGATCTGTGGAATTTGCTCATATCCTTTTACCATCTAGAAAAGAGCTGATTACCTGCAAATGGCTGAACGGTTTTTTTTATAGCTAAGAATACTTTCGATCAAGTCAGCTTTCAAGCCAAACAAAATTAATATCGATTCACCTGTTTGGGCGCCACGATGTAACAAACAGACACACAGATACATACGTTAAACTTATAATACACCTCTTTTTACGTCGGGGGTAAAAAACTTCCTAAAACTAGTTAATTTCAATTAATATATTATATGAAGCTGTTTTCTAATAGGTGTCCTTTCAATTTTATTTATCCACTTTACTTTGCACCGCATTGTACTGGTGATACTTTTCTTTTTAGACCCGATTTATGTCATCGATGTCCCTCGTTAATTTGTTCGGGAATCGGTGCGGGACATTAAATCGAGAAAATACACTAGAAGGTTTATAATTGGTTAAAAGGTTTGTAATTTTGTTTAGAGAATTTAGTATCTTTTATAATTTATTTTATATAGTTATTTTATGTCAATTTAGTATAAAAAGCAAAAGTCATAATAAAAAAATATAGTTATTAGTTGATTTGTTAATAAAAACTCAACGGCTTTTCTTTACAAAATTGTTTTATATAAAATGATTTAAATACAAATATTTTCAACATGAAAATTAAAGTAATCCATACAGATAAATAATATTGAAGTATCTGTTTGTAATGTCAAAATAACAGCTTTCTTCTAAATGCATATGATAGTATATACGGTACTAATAGGAAAAAAACTAATTATATTGTCTGTCTGTCTGGTCTGTATGTTTATTCCGGCTAATCTCCGACTTTCACTGGATGATAGCTGATGTTATAAGAAGTAACTTAGGCTACTTTTATTTGAAAAAAAGAATCAGGGCGCAAAAAAATTAAAGCCCATGTAATTATGAACAAAACTGTACCTAGGGACGCGCCCGAGCGAACCGAGGGTAAGTCGCTAGTGATAAATAGAATAATTATCTTTCTATGCATAAGGTATATAATATACCTTTAAGAACTCGGTAAATTTTCAGAATATTGGTTTGGTAAATAGAAAGATAACAACGTAGTTGTCAAAAGCACACTAGCTTTGTCATAATATCTGAGTCCAAAGCTCTGTAACAACTGTTCGGAATAATGCGATCATTGTGAATGACCCGTAAGCACTTACCAGTCGCCGCGGGACACCTATCGCACTCGATACTCTATTCTGCCTAGTGCCTATCATAATGTGAATGATCTATTACTGAAATGAACAGTGTTATTTCGTAAGCACTAATTTACTGATGATTTCCGAAACTAAATTATATTATACTACTCTTACTTAAAGCTTTTTGGAAGCTTAGAAAATGTTTAACTAAACTTCCCGGATAAAGTCTTATGAGGTTATATATGTGTGTCTATTTTTTTAAAATACGCTCATACAAACATTATACTATTTTATGAAATACTAGCGACTTACCCTCGCTTCGCTCGGGTGCGTCCCTAGATACGTTTCATTTTTTTGGGCGGACTCCTAATTCTTTTTCTAAAATAAAATTATCCAGACTTACTTTTGTAAGACATTCGGTCTGTTTGTTGTTTTTTTTTTATAATTTACTTTATATGAACTAGTACAATCTTTTAAATAAAACTGTCTTTTCGTATTATTTCGCGGATTTATTTAGATTTTTGGATCCCGACGTTTCGAATGCTTTACAGCAATCATAGTCACGGAAGAGACTAAGGTTTTAAAAAAGGCGCTATGTACTTGTTACAGTCAGCCTACCCACAAATTTTACAAAATGATTTCAAAAATTTTAGAATGACACCAAAGTACTTTACAATACTTGTTGATTTTAATTATAAACATTTTAAGTTTTTTAATAATAATAGTAATAATATTCGCGTAAATCTTATAAAGTGTTAGTAGGTACACTTGTTTAAAGAATATCCAAATATTAACTTTGAGCCAACGTGTGCATATCAAATACTCTTCCCGTATCTTGCTATCTACCAATTTACTACCGACACGGTGTCCATAACGTTACGTGTACTTCCGCTTTTTGCCGATACAATAAACCCCATACTGTGAAACCTCTAGCCATCTGTTCAATAATAGAGATGGTTCAGTGGCAGATACCGTGAACTAAATAGATTGAATTTACACTTTATTACTTTATAATAAAGTTCAATTTCTATTACAACCAGATTAAAATATGTATATAGAACTTTATCGCTCATTAAATAAGGGTGAAAGTGCACTAGCAACTAGTAACACTCGCTGTACTAAAAGGACGTAAACGGTATTATGGCTCGTGTGTTAACGTGCTCTCAAATTTGATTATCCTGACTTTTAACATTTTATTTTTAATCCTATGTTGGCATTGCGTCTGGCAAATACGGGGATGTCCGCTTAATACAGCCATTCACCATTTCACAGCTAATTTGTGGTGTGAAGGTTGTTTAAATTACGTGAATGGTAACCTTATTTGTTGTAATGATGGGTTGTAATTAAATTATTTGATACATATAACATAAAAAGTATTGTATTGATATAAATTAAGTAAATTATAAAAATACCATATTAATAAAAATATAACATAACAGTTTCGACTGTTTGTTTTTAATTATCATGTCAACTTTTTTAGATTTTAGTGTTAATCTATTAAATTATGTATGAAAAAATAACAGAATATTTGATAATACTTTCTTAGTTTTACGCGAATATTTGACATTAAAAATAAAACTATCTTTTCGAATTATTTCGTGGATTTCATTCGATTTATTTGAATTTTTGTAGGTAAGCACTGTCTGTAACAAGTATATAACTGAGACATGTATGTGTATCTTAGTCTCTCCCGTGACCATGATTGCTGTAAAGCATTCGAAACGTCAGGAACGAAAAATCAAAATAAATCCGCGAAATAATCCGAAAAGATAGTTTTATTTAGAATATTTGATGGATACGGAACCCTTGGTGCGCAAGTTCGACTCAGACTTTTTGTTCAATATTCAAAGATCTGCGCTACAATTTACAAATATTTTCTTTTGATAATGGTTTCGATCAACAAAATATTACTAATATATGAAGCTAAAGAATTTATGTTTTTTAGTTGTCGTAAAGCGTTCATTTCTGGAACTATCCGATATAAGTCCGATTCAAAATTATTTTTGCATTTTAGAGCCCAGAGGAAGCTATAGTTTCTAAGGTCCCTAAAATCTTTAAGGGACAAACGACGGGGGTGCAACCGCGGAAAAATGCTAGTCTTATTATATTAATACGTATGTGTGTGATATTTTAATTAACTATAGACTAACTATAGATTAACTATGACTTTTATTTGCACACATGATGATAATATATACATACTATCTCTTAAGTCTCTCGCCTGCTCCTAAAAGAACAACTGCCTTCCAAGTGATAGCTTCCTCACGGACTTACAAGACTGACAATTAAATTAAATGTATAAATTTACGATTCTAAAGTGCTTGTAAAATTTACGAAATTGGAGCCTATTCGAATAAAGTACATTTTGATTGAATTTGATCGCAATTTTTGGCATTCGGCGGTACGGAGTGGCGAAAAAACGTTAAAGAAATTATATAGCAAATAGAATATTCAAGCGAGTGACATAGATTATTTATTATTTACAGCCGAAACGCAGGAGTGAAAGTTAGTTGATGAAAACTTACTTTTAATTAACTGGTAATGGTGAAAAACAAAGGACCATTTTGGCACTTTTTGTTTTACTTTTATTAGAAAATTACTTGATAAAACTGCACTCATCTAAAAATATCTGACAATAGTGAACAGAATAAGACCTTTATATTACGTATGTAGCCCAAAGGTAAATCGTATAATATTGAATTACCTCCCCACATACCAAATGTTAGAACAACTTCATACATCGCTTGGCAAACGTAGCGTTTTCTAAATCAAAACGGTTGGAGCAATATCCGGCAATCGAGTCGGACCCACACTGTCTGGTGAATTGATTACGCGTACGAAACCGAACTGTATACTTTCACTTTAGTTCCTCTTGAACGTAAAGTTTATGGAAAAAGATATGTATTGATGATTTATATATTTGAATAAAGTTGCATATGGTCGTAGATTTGATTCCCGCATAGGTGATATGCTCGACCTTATAAAAATTAAATCCGCCAACCCCAACACGTAGTTCATTTAATATAAGGGGGAAGACGAAAACGAAAAACCATTAGGGTTTTATCTATCTAATGAGCAATGAAAAAAATGATCTTTTACCACTTAGATCTTATTTAAAACCTACATATTAAAAACAAATCGAATGTTGAACGAGAGAGTGGATATATATTGAACCAAAACCAGACGATAATGTTATATTATAATAATAATGAAATTATGAATAATTTACGTACTCAATAACTTCTTAAACATCCCGGGACTCGAACTCAGGGCCTCCGGATCTGCAATCTGCATCCGTACATGCTTACAACTAGACCACCAATTCGGTTATTTATCATGTCACCTACGCATTATTTAAAGGTTTGACGACACGTTTGGCTCAGTTTGTAGTGACCCTACTTGCTGTGCCAGCGGTCGTGGGTTCGAGTCCCGCTGGGGTATTCATTTGTATGACGAGCACGAATGTTTGTACTCCAGTCATGGGTATTTATATTTATAATATGTATGTAGGTATTTAAAGTTATATATGTGTAGTGTATCGACTATCTGGTATCCATAACACAAGCCTCGTAGCTTACCATGGGACTAGATGGTACTGTCTGTGTGTTAATGTCCCAACATATAAAAAAATATGATAACTTAAGAAAGAAAGAAGTTAAATATTATTCCTTTAAAATCCGCCCAGCCGTTGTTACGATGGTCATATAACAGTGTCTAAAAACAATCAGAATGTACACTTTGGCATAATATTTTAAAATATTTACAATTCCTATATAAATTCAAAAACTGTGAGTAAAACATGAAGAATTCCGTTAAAGATTTTCTAAGGTATTTTAAATATTCTTTTAAAAATTACTTTAGTGTATATAATAATATGAAGAATAATAAATGTTATTATTATCTCCATCCTCGCGATCGTCGGCAATGAAAGTTTTCATTATAGAAGCACTAATGAAAACACTTTAAGTTTCTTAAGAATTTTTTTCTTAATTAACCTTTTTTATATTTTTTTACTGTGAAGAAAAGGTTATATTATATACTAGCTTCTGTCTCCGACTTTGCGTACGTTTTACTCTTCACTACATAGTATAAAACCAAGTCGCTTCCCGCTGTCTGTCCCTATATATGCTTAGATCTTTAAAACTACTCAACGGATTTTGATACAGTTTTTTAATAGATAGAGTGATACAAAAGGAAGGTTTATATGTATAATACATGCATAATATAGTATATGATAATTTTAGAGGTTTCTAATGTGATGTCGTAAATAAACACGTTTTTTGCGCTTACATTGTAAACGCTGGCTGAACCCTACGAGATAGATCAAAATAATGTACTGCAGTATTGTACACCTTAAAAAGGTCTACAAAAAAGTCCGCGATGGCATGTATCTATCTCTTAAGGATAACATACTATATCCATTTTACTATATCCAAACTAGGGACGAACCCGAGGGAAGTAATGGCGAGTCGCTAGTTGAAACTATACTACGAAATGTTTATTGAAACTTACTTATAATATAAAAATCATAGAAATCTCTCCAAACAACTGAAGGTAAAACAAAATAAACTAATCAAAGTCTTTAATATAAATTCCTGCGCAATCTTTTTGTTAAAGTTTATTTATTACAATAAATATTTTAGTTTAATTTTTTTAATATATTATTTTATATTTAAAAATAAGATATTAATAATGTAAAATATGTGCTACAAAGGCAAGATATTACTATCGACGCTATCGAGGCTTTAATTATTTATTAAAATGTAAAATTGACGATTCAAAGTGCTTGTAAAAGTCTGTTTGAATAAAGTATAATTTGATTTGATTTGATTTATTGATTTTTTATTAAGGTTTCTTTATTAACTAAACAACCAAAAAATTATCAAACAACTATTTCCAAACAATTTATATGCATATTGCTGAAAAATTATGGGATAGTAAAAACAAAAACCGTAAAGCCTTAAAAATTATTGAAATTGACCCTCGAATATTTCGGTTAAACTGTTAAAAATAAAAAAATAAATAGAAGATAAAGTTAATCTTCTAAATGTTATAACAAATGCTAGTATATGTCAACAGAAAAAACAACTATTTTAAGATCACTCACGTGTCTATCCGCCTGTCACAGCCTTTTCCTTCCAATCAAGTGGATAAAAAATTCATGCTGGAATCCTCGTAACTTACTATTTATATTGTAGTGAACGTAGGTAACGTGAAAAAACAGCCATAAGTATCTATTGAACTGTTTTTTTTTTTTTTCGGAAATATAAAGCATAAAGTTGATTTAGGACTAAAAGTTACTGTTAAACTACTAGATTTTATACAAAAAAACCTTTTATTAATTTTATACATAAGTAGAGACAAGTGTCTATAAATTTCTTTTGAAAGTAAAATACTAAATTATTGTTAGCTTATATCAATTTAATCAGTTTATGAATGATGGTTTCAAAAGCCATGTGTAATCCGCCAACCCGCACTTGGCCAGCGTGGTGGAATATGGCCTGATCCCCCTCGCACTGAAGGAAGGCCCACCCTCAATAGTGGGACGTTAAAAAAGGGCTGAATACATGAATGATGTTATAATATAAAAGAGTCTAAAAATCACTTCTGTTTCTCCACTCTTGGTCAACCGATTTTCATACCGTCGTAACATCAACAGCAATCTATGTATGTTTTTTACATTTAGTATAATTAAAATTAGTGAAAGTTGACTTTGGTATAACCGCTTTTGTTATATATTTTTCTGAATAAGTTCTGTACTAACAGCGATGTAGTTGGAAATTTAAAAATAAAGGTGTGGAAACCGCGTTGAAAGTTTTCAAAGTACAGTGCATCTTCACTATCTTTATGATTATTGTACTCCGTATTTTTCTCTCTCTACGGTCCTTTGTTAAAATATTTTTACGCTACAACGGCCTTGCAATCTCCGTGTACATTGTTATATGAACTTTAGTACTATTAAACTCATTTTGGTAAATAACTAGCGACTTAACCTCGATCCGCTCGGGTTCGTCCCTAGTTACGTTTTAAGGCTAAGTATAGATTTCTCAGATATGAGATTTTTTCCCGCAGTAAAAAGTATTCTATGTGTTAAACCGGATAACCAGCTATCATCATACCAAAATTCATCTAAATCTGTCCAGTGATTTTCTCGTAATGCGTTCCCAGACAGACAGATAGACAGACATGTGAAAATTCTAAAAACAATAGATTCGACCTCTGTATCGATAATAATGACTATTTCAATAAGATTTTCTAAAAAATATTTAATGTACAGATTCGACTCAGAATTTTATTATATGTACAAATAGATGGAAGTTAAACTTAATGTAGATAATGTTATAAATCTTCATTGTAAAGGTACTTTACAATTTGCTATCTTTATTGAAATAAAATAGTATAAAATTACAGTAATATTATTCAGTATAATACTGATTAATTACGCCAATCGAATATATCTACTCCAGTAATTGTCGGCGTTAGGCTAAGAGTATGTAACAGTGGAAAATAGTGCTCAGGAATAGAAAGCCGAAACTGTGAAAAAACTGAATCTCGTGAAGGTATACCCTAAAATATGTATATATCTAATATGCAAGCGACGTTCTTTAGTTTTCGATATCTGAAACCTAGTTTGTAACAATCATATAATAATAAATGAGCAATTCTTGTATACATATATAAATTTATTCCGTGTATCTTGGAAACGGCTTTAACGATTTGGATCAAATTCTGAATTTAGATAAGGTTTTACTTTTAAGTTTATCTATATGTCTTCCGAAAAAAACACGATTTTACTAAACAAAAAGCCGAGTGAATTTGGGACGACCAGATACTGTTGATTAAGGGCCAGTAGAAATTGTCATAATTTAGACCCCATAAAGTTATTACTGAGTCAGGTCATCTAGTATATCTATAAAGCTATCTATAGTTTCATGAATTCTCTCTACATAATCATTAAATTCCTTTTCTACAAAGCTTGTAGTACAATGAAAACGTTACATTTAGCTATTTCCTAGAACACTACCCTTCTATTGTCGACGTGGTGACGACACACCCCATTAGATAGTGAATGGACTGCATCTGCCTCGTAAGTACTGCGTTCGAGTATTTGAATTAGGTTTAAATATTGAATAAATGTTATATTAAGAAGAATTTAAGTATATTAGTATTTAGTTTTTAGCCCAATAATATCTATAGATTCACAAAATTTCTCTGTTGTAATATAAAATATGTATGTACATGTATTACAATTTACAGGTAGTTTCAAAATATTTTGTCCAACTTCGGAAAGGAAGAGTATATAAGTGAAAACCTCACTAATTGTAAACATATATTAGTTTATTTTTTTTTTAATATGCCAAGTTGGTTCCATATAAAGAAAAAGTATTAGTAGTTTCAAGTGTTTTTTTTTATTTGGCGTATATTTTTAGTATCGCTTTGAAGATTTATAGACTAGATACTGTTTTCAGCTAAAATTAGGATTAGATTTTCATTTTTCGACAGAGCACCAACGGTCTGATATTCTAATTCCTTTGTCGGCCGTTTCAGATTTATCGGACAATCGTGGCTTCACGACTAAAATTTCCACTTTCCATACAAGTATGCGTCGATGTCTGTATGTATATCCATGTTCTATATACATATGTATTACAAACCCCGACACAGCCTAGTAAAGTATGTTGAGTGTCGTGTTCTAAAACTCTAGTTTGATTATATTGGGTGCACTAACGACATTATAACTTTGGTTAGCGCCAAGCGAATGCGATGAAGTATTATGATTTTATAGTAATTAAACTCAAAATATATAATAATTTCACTTATATTTATTGTAATGTTGTGACTCTACATTTTTTATTCGTAAAAGTTTTGAACTTAGATGATTAAATCCCATTTAAATATTATAAATGCGAAAGTTTGGATGGATGGATGTTTGTTACTCAATCACGCCAGAACGGCTGAACGGATCTGGATGAAATTTGGCACAGAGATAGATTATAGTCTGGAATAGTACATAGGTTACTTTAAACTTTATATCTGTACTTTTATAGATTTATCCCGGAAATGTGCGGTTCCCTTGGGATAGACTTGTTTTTGTTTTTCACTAAGGATGGACCCGAGCAAAGCGAGAGAGAGCTTAATCGTTTCTTCACAATTATCCATAACTTAAAAGTTTAAAATTATATCTTCTGACATTTTTCTTATAATGATAATAATTTATTTCATCTTTTCGTACTGAAAATATTTATTGAATCCATTCGCATAATATTTCTCATCTTGATATAATCTTAGAACCTACTAGTTTTAATTTTTTCTTATACCAAGTCTCGCAACAAAAGCTGTATATTAAAGTGTATATTAATTAATCAATAAATAAATGTAAGCAAAACCGCGGGAAAAGACTAATAATAATTTTATTTCAATGGGAAAAGTTTGATTTATAATAAAGGAATTTTCGACACTCAAATGATGTAAATAAGCAGTATGTAAATTCCGTCGTGATTACGCGTGATCTCCCCTCGCATATTCCATTAATTTAGTACACCAGGAAATCAAAATCCAAAGAATATAGAAGTTTAATTTATTCGTCTTTTGCTGTTGTTCGTTTGATGAGAACAAATTTCATTGCGGTATGCTCTTGACATGGTAATTTTAATTTTAACTTCTTGTGTTTCGCTCATTTTGGGATGTTTTGAAATTATTTGTTTAATCAATATTTCGTAGCTGTTTGTAACATCGTATGTTGTATGATGTTTTTTTTTAATAATATTCAGTGACAAACGAGCAGACAGACCACCTGATGGAAAGCAGTACCTGTCGCCCATAACACCTACGGTTCATGCACTTAGGTTTTAGGTAACAACAATACAGAGCCGCAGGTGCGTTGTCACTGTGAGGACTAAGATGATATGCCTCTCGCCTGTAATTGCGCTGGCTACCTTATCCTTCAAACCGGAAGACAACAATGCAATCATTGTTGCTTGGCTGCAGAAATAGATAAGGGGGCGGTACCCATCCAGTCGGACTCCTCAGGCTTGACAGAGTCCTACCACCGGTAAAACTTGATATACAGCCGGATGTACCTATACAATATATTGACATATAAAATCAAACGCTTGTTTAATATTATAAAAAGAAAAAAAATGTTTGTTTGTTTGTTTGTATCGAATAGGTGAAACTGGTAAACCGATATAGATGAAATTTGGTAAGAAGATAGTTTGAGATCTCAAGGACATAGAATAGTTTTATCGCGGAAATCAGCCCTTAAGGGGGTGAAAATGAAGGTGAAACCCTAGCGAAGCGAGGTTGAGTCGCTAGTGATATATAGGTACGACATATTTGAAACGACGTAATACAATGTCAAATATTTTGATAAATATGTACATCGTGTAAATAGACGCAATACTAATATGCACAATATTACAGAAGCCTTAATATAATTTTAAAAATCCGCCCTCGTAAATCTTGCACACTTCCTTTTAGATTTTCTTAGAAGTCGTCTAAATTCTATTTTAAGCATTTTTATTATATTAAGACTTTATTACATCGCCGATTTTATGGTTAGGTGACTCTTCCCCTGACGCTTTGTTGAAATTAGATCGTGAAGAAATATTTTTGTAGTAATAGGTATATAATAATAATTCAGCCCTTTTAACGTCACCCTACTGAGGACAGACTTCCCTTCAGTGCGAGGATAGCTCAGGCCATAGTCCACCACGCTCGCCGAGTACGGGTTGGCAGGCTTCACATGTCTGTCGAAAACTTGCAAATAAAAATATCAGGGTTGCAAGAACCGAATTTGGACCCACTTCATATTATATTTAGAGCAAAGCAAAGCGAGGGTGTGTGAGTTTTAAACAAACAATAGTTAGAATAGCGTCAGAATCCTTCAATCTTTAGAGATGCTTGAGTTAGTGTGTCAACAAACCAGAATATACAATTATGTGTCACAAAAAAAGCCGTTTAAAAACAAAAATAACTATGAAAGGGACTACAGCGAGTACTAACGATGAAATGAAACAAACAGAATCATCTCGCATTGTCTTCATAACAATGGATGTCAACAGCCATTCAGTGAAACTGTAGATCTCTGTAGGCATTGTACGAATACTATTTCCGGGCTAAGACTACTGGACGAGATAAAAAATTTGGCAGGTTCGGTATATGGTATAAATAATAATAATACAAATATATAAGTTATTAACTTACTAAGCTATTGACGTAGACATACTAAGTTTAAGACTAAGGTCTAGACTAGAAATAACACTAGCATAAGTTATTCCCAATTTTTGCATATAAATCCATAACAGTGCTCAAAAGTTAGCAGTAAATAGGAATGTTTCTCACTTATGGCAATGTCACCTGTTAATAATAAAATAAAAGATATAAAATCCATGAAACCATCACAATATCTGAAATACATACTTGTATTAAAAATAATCGTAAAAAAAACAATAGAGAAACAAAAACTCCTCTAGAGAAACAAAAACGAATCTATCCCACGGGAACCGTTCATTTTTCCGGGATAAAAAGTAGCCAATGTGTTATTTTGATATAGGAGCTATATTATTGTAAAGTTTCATTAAAATCCATTCAGTAGTTTTTGCATGAGAGAGTAACAAACATCCATACAACTAACTATACATCCTCACAAACTTTCGCATTTATAATATTAGAAGGATTTACTTCACAGCTTATACAAATATTATTATATTTAAATAATTCAAATAAAATACATAGAAATGTAAATAACACACCAATAATTTTAAAGAATGAAGAATAAAATGGGTAAGATTAAAGAATATCGCATTCGTCTGTAAGGGAGTTGAGGGAGGAGACGCGAATCGAATTTTAAGCATTTTAATAGAACATTTCAATTTTATTGTCTAGACTTAATAATAAAGCTCGCTTTTGAACACCCGTGAACTTTGAATTTTTGAACCGCATAACCGTTTAATATGGAAAATGAAAAACTTAATTTTACAACGAAGGAACAAACTTTACTAAAGTAGTCGGTACATTGATTTTTTTTAATTTGTCGCGTTTTTAACAATCAAAATATATAATTACAATTAACAATGTTTTATGTCTTTACAGGCATTTGTATGGACTGAATTCGGCCGGAATCACATGTAAATTATTGTATACTATTGTAGCGTCGATCTAGTGTCTCCTCTCTTAATGGCGGAAACGGAAAAAAGATCTTATGCAGATTATATCGATGTAAATAGTGACGTTCAAAAACTTGTGATTAGTATATTTAAACGAGCAATTCTTGTATATTTATATCTTTATTTATGTATACCAGCGATCTCGGAAACGGCTCTAACGATTTCGCTGACATTTGGTATGCGGGGGCTTTCGGGGCTATTCTACGCAAAATATGGTCTATAATTTCTTACACTCGGTTAAAAGTATCATGGTCAAGCGGTCAAAGCGCAAGTTAGATCGAGTCCCAGTCGGAATACAATGTTTTTACTTTTTTTTTTTTGTATTTATTCAAGTTTTTAGTTTTTTTTTATCAATAAAACGATATAACAAAAAAGTACTCCGAGCGAAGCTCGGTCGCCCAGGTACTGATCATTATACGCTACAAACTAATGACCTTTTCCTTGGATACTGACAACCACGGAAACTTTGACATATACATATATGTACATGGGTTAAGAGTATGTACATGTATTAATCCAGAACATGATCTATATTTGTGCTAAGTTTCATCGAAATTAGTTTACGCGTACGTTCAAAAACAGTTTACACCGGCATAAGGAAAAAATATTCAGATATATTCAGGAGCTTTTACTTCAGAAGCTTTTAATTCAATTCTGATTTGACTTAATTTTAAGAGCTTATACAATTTAATCATAAAATTGAAAGTATAAATTACAACCGATAGTTAAGAATCTACCACAAATATGGTGAGAAAATAACTTCAACTTATAACAGAAAAAATAAAATAAAAAGCTGTAACACATCTCCTTTAATTTGATTTATATATGTATATTGACGCTATTTGCTATAATGAGTTGATAGGATTCCGAAAAGTCAGAGGTATGAAGTGAGAAAACCTCTTCGTCTTATTCGAAGGCTTGCCTATATATAATTATTATAGAATAATACTTACAAAATATACTAGCGTATATTTCGTATTATTATATTAGGTATAAGTTACATTTTAACGTTTAGTATAGATTTCTGAGAGGTGAGATATTTTCCTGCAGTAAAAAGTATCATATATTATGCCCCGGATAATCATCATAACAAATTTCATCAAAATCTGTCTAGTGGTTTTTTCGTGAAAGGTTCCCAGACAGACAGATAGACAGACAGACAAAAATTCTAAAAACTATAGATTCGGCCTCTGTATCGATAATAATGACTATTTGAAAAAGATTTTCCAAAAAATTTTTAATATATACTTTCGATTCACTTATAATTTTATTATATGTGTAGATATGAATATGATAAATATAAAAAAACACGGTAATTTGCTAATTATTTATATTTACAAGCATTTATGGTCTCAGCCTGAAAGACAAGACAGATTTGTGCTGTCACCAGTTAACTGAGCAGGGAGGTGACTTATTTTCTTTAAATAAGTAGTTTTTATAAGTAAATATGTATTTTTGGTTGTGTTTCACACATTTGTGTATGGACCCCCAATTTTCTAGCGGCTCCGCAAACACTTGACTGGCCCTGACCTCTTTACTTCTAACATGCTTACTGACTTGAAAAATAACGCCTAACAACTTTTTATTGTACTGGGAAAATATACGCGCTTATTATAAAATCGCAAAGGTAAAATATTTATTTAACGATTTTTATTTGAAAAGAAAAAAATTGTTAAGTACGAGTACGTTTATAATTATGTACTTATTTAAAAGTAAATTTTGCAAAATAACATCAAATTACCTTACAATGTTTGTTTTCGTATTTTTGAAATCTATACTTAATATATAAAGCTGAAGAGTTTGTTTGTTTGTTTGGTTGAACGCGCTAATCTCAGGAACTTCTAATCCGATTTGAAAAATTATTTCTGCATTGGATAGCCCGTTAACTGAGGAAGGCTATAGTCTATATAATATCCCGGAAAAATATACGGTTCCCGTGGGATAGATTTGTTTTTGTCTAGGGACGAACACGAAACGAAGCGAGGGTGAGTCGCTAGTCATTCCTATGTGAATAGATCTTCCTAAAATTTCTTCTGACCGATCTTACACCATCCACATCTTGTGAACTTCTGTGTAAGTGCCTTCTATACGCTACCGAAACTCGGAACTCCTTAATCTTACTAACTTAAAGTGTTTAAACCCAACAATATGGAGAGCTTTTAGAAACACATATTCGCAGTTGCACAGATTTCATGTATTATTTTATTCCCTAATTTTAATCTTTATATAAACATAACATTTGTTTATTCTTCTCTCCGCACCGTATATTTACTTGCAGCGATTGGATTACAAACTTGCAAAAAAAACATTTTAAATAAATGAATAAATAAATATGTTGGGACATTAACACACAGCACCATCTAGTTCCATGGTAAGCTACGGCTTGTGTTATGGATACCAGATAGTTGATACACTACACATATATAACTTTAAATACATACATATTATAGATATAAACACCCCTGACTGGAGAACAAACATTAGTGCTCATCACACAAATGAATGCCCCCAGCGGGACTCGAGCCCGCGACCGCTGGCACAGCAAGTAGGGTCACTACAAACTGAGCCAAGCGTGTCGTCAAACAAATTTTATAAATTATATCTTAGTGTGAGATATTGAAGGAAAAGACGTTTCTTGAATTCAAGTGCTACCAATACTTAAAATATATCCGGTGTAAATTAAATAAATAAATAGATAATACAATAATTAAAAATAGCGGTTTCCTTTACGGTGAAATAAAGAAAGAAAAAAGGTCATAACACTTACTATATAGGCAGATACTATCACAAAAGCCCTTAGAAGATTTTTACATCCTATAAAGAGTTTCAATATCAATATTATATGTTCCTTCATTATCACTTTTAATATGACAAATTCTCTAATTCCCAAAGATGTATTGCCTGAAACTTTGAATTTTTAATCAGAAATATTAATTATTTCCAATTTTGAACACTGTGACAGAAATTAAAAAATTACAGATTTTCATACAAACTTCCAATGCCTTTTTTACACCTTTAAAAGTTACACTTCAAAAATCTTTTCTTAGCGCATATCTATTATCTATCCAAAGATTATAATACGTACCTATATGCAAACAAAAAAAAATAACATCTTTATTACCGTAATAACACTGTAATACATAAAAAGCAGGAGTAAAATATACTGATAGTAATGTTTTCGTATAAGAATATACGTGTTTTTCAAATTATTTTCCAAAATTGAGGGATTCACATGATCAGTGCTTTTTATTTTGTTATTATATATGTAGGCTATGAAATAGTTTAATCATAATATTAAATAATTTTATCTTGATCGCTTGTCGTTGTAGCCTTTAAGTAGAACAACCTTTAACAATTGTAAAATTTAAATATGTAGTTTTGAACGATTTAAGTGTATGTTCTGTTGGTTACCATAAATAAATAAATTATAAGACAGATATATAAAAGGTATTAAGCGGTCCAATCGTTAAAATGACAGATAAACATAAAACACCTTCGCATTTATATATTAATAAGGATCTATACTTTATTCGTTGAACCCCAAAAAACTAAGACAAAAACGAAACAAAATATAAAAATTGTCGAGACAATAGAAACCACGCCACGGAAGTTTGTTGGCTCGAAAGTCAAACAATGCATTCATTATTCCATTACTTAATGAACCGACGAAACGCGAGATTTTATAAAGTGAGAATACTATTTATTTAACTACACTAATTAACGTTTTATTCACAATATATGCATATTTATTTAAAATTAAACATTTTATTTAAACGGGACTTTTCATACATTTTATAATAACTTGAGTATATTAATAAAGTACGTTCATACTTTATACATTTAAGTTGAAAAGGCAAGGACGCTATTCTTGTATTCAGCCCTTTTTAATGTCCCACTGCTGGGCATGGGTCTCCCTTCAATACGAGGGGAATCAGGCCATAGTCCACCACGCTGGCCAAGTGCGGATTGGCGGACTTCACATGTCTTTCGAAAACTTGCTAGGTTTTCTCAGACATGCAGGTTTCCTCACGATGTTATCCATCACCGTAAGGCACGTGATAATCATGGTAGAAATGATTCGCACATGAAAATATCAGAGGTGCGAGACCCGGGATTTGAACCCGCTTCACTCGGTTTCCCAAGCGAGCGCGTTACCACTGGGCTACCACTCCCTCGTTCTTCTCCTCCTCCATATTCTTGCCCTCTTCAAAAACCGGTCAGCACCATGACATCCAATGTCATGGTGGCATACGAAAACAATCTTATAGCAATCTGCTAATACAATAAGGTTATATTATGCGTAAGAGTTTTAGTAAGTCCCATATGCTCTGCCTGGAGGAGGACCTGGTGTGCCTATATCGATCCTGTCGACTATGTCGAAGATTTTCGAATCGCTCGTACATCCATTTATTTTTAACCATGTCAAGTGCCATATATCATCCTATCAACATGGATTTATGCCCAGAAGATCCACAAATACAAATTTACTTAATTATGTTTCTGATCTTGTTGATGCAGTTGATGTGAATATGCTAGTGGATGCTATTTACACTGATTTTTCGAAGGCATTTGACATGGTTGATCACACGCTTCTTATAAAAAAGCTATCTTTGTTTGGAGTATCTGACTCTTTATTATCTTGGTGCAAAAGTTACCTTCATAACCGTCAATGTAAAGTGGTAATTGATGGAGAAAAATCAGATAGCTTTCAGGCTCTTTCTGGTGTACCACAGGGATCAAATTTGGGGCCTCTCTTTTTTATTATATTTATTAATGACATAGCAAGAGTATTTAACAATTGTCACGTGTATATGTTTGCTGATGACATCAAAATAGCTAAAGTAATAAGGCAAAAGTCTGACATAAATGATCTTCAAGCTAATCTCGATAGACTCGTTGAATGGTGTAATCAGAACGGCATGTCACTCAACCCTAACAAATGTAGTTTTATTAAATTCACAAGGAAAAAATACCCAATTATGAGTTCATATAATATTATGAACACAAAATTAAAAAATACTGACCACATTCGCGATTTGGGAGTTATTTTTGATAGCCAACTTAGTTTTGATAAACATATAAACTCAATAGTAACTGCCGCATTTAAATCACTCGGTTTTGTACTTAGACAGTCCAGAGACTTTAAAAAAGCTTCAACTGTTATACAATTATATAACAGCATGGTCAGGAGTAAATTAGAGTATTGCTGTCAGGTTTGGTCTCCTACTTCTAAAACCTGTATTACAAGGATTGAACGAGTTCAAAAGAAATTGATTAAACACCTGATATTCCGTTTCAAAATTACAGGACTTTTTGAATCATATGAAAACAAACTTACTTTTTTTAAAATGAAGCCACTAGTCTCACGTAAATCTCTTTTTGAACTTAAGCTCTTATATAAAATTTTTAATGGTAAAATCGATGATGAGAAGCTGTTAGAGAGGCTCAACATTAATGTTCCTAGAAGACCACCTCGCTACACATGTCCATTATTCTCAACTTATAGATGTCGCACGAAGTTGGGTAGTAATGCTCCATTATCGCGTATTACACATACTTACAATAACTGCGTAAAGCGCAACGCATCTTTGGACATTGGTAGTGACGGGGTCTTACAATTTATAAAAAAGTGTGAAAAGTGTTTTTTATAAGTTCTATCGTATTTTTTAAAGTAATTGTAAAGTTTAATTTAATTGTTCTTAACTTGTTTTTTGGTTTTTTGAATTGTTATTGTATTTTTAATTAGTAGGTACTTTTAGGCATAATAAAACACTGTTTTTTTTTGCGAATGATGTGTTCTCCTATAATTGGTAATACATAGATATATAAATTAGATTTAAGTATATTGTAAATGTCAACTATGTATACTGTTGGAGATCCGTATAAATAAATAAATAAATAAATAAATAAATAAATACATTTGCTAACGGGAAAAAAGAAGAGAACTAAAGAAGTACCTAAATTAAGTAACTCAAAGTGTACGTTTTACTTTTAATGATATTTATGTAAATAATTAGTAATAGACTGAGTAAAAATATTTGATTGCACATAAAAAACTTCTTATTAATCTTCATAAGTACTTTTATACTATTGGCGATACCTTTAACCAACAACGTATCTATCTATATATGATGATGTCCTCCTGACCGATTCCGGCCACGGCGGCCAATCTCATTGAGACTAGCCAACTGCGCAGGAGATATTATAGTGCACAAGTGTACGCGCAGACACAAGTGCACTCTCTATTCCTGTCACTCTCATACTCCAGTGGGACGACTACTCGACACGACCGGTGAGAGTTAAGGCGCAGGACCGACGGCTTTACGTGCTCTCCGAGGTACGGGGGTGAAACACCGCCTACTTCCCAACTCCGGGCTGTTACTGAGGCTTACTATACAGAAAGACTCAATAACTAAACTTGGCCCGACCCGGGACTCGAACCCAGGACCTCAGGATGTGCAGCCGTACATGCTAGCCACTACACCACCGAGGCAGTTAATCTAAGGTATCTATATATATATAAAAATGAATCCTTATTTCCCTTGGTCACGCCATTACGCGTGAACGGCTGGACCGATTTCACTAATTCTTTTTTTGTTGTGTTTGTTATTGTCAGGGAAAGGTTCTTACATTTAAAAATATAAGAAAATTGCACAGGAACTAAATTTGTAAATAAACTGCAATGTAGGTATCCTGCTACAACTGCTGTAATCATGTATACTGTATAGATTACAAGTTAAGGTAATTTCAAACTGGCACCATCCATTGTTTCATCGTTGTTGTATGATACATGAAAATTCATGAAAAACGAATTTATTCAATTTCTCTTTTCTAATACTTTCTTAATACTTTCTTAGATTTACGCGAATATTAGACATTTAAATAAAACTATATTTTCTGATTTTTTCGCGGATTTATTTTGATTTTTGTTTCCCGACGTTTCGATTGCTTTACAGCAATCATGGTCACGGGAGAGACTAAGGTGTTAGATGTCACAAAAGCATTATATATATTTGTTACAGACAGCCTACCCACAATAAACAAAAATGAATTCAAAAATATTGAAAATTGGCATTAAAGTACCTTACAATATTTGTTAATTTTAATTTTAAACATTTTTATAATTTTAATTTTATACTCTAATTCTCTTTTCTAAATTCTTCTACCCTCACCTTAGAATAATCTAAAAACACTAGCGCATCTTGTAGACCGACGTCCTACTAAAGACTTTGTTTGATCGAAAAAAAAAACTGGATTTTGACAACAGCCAGTTCAACTATAATTTAAAAAACATGTGTCTTCATAAGTACAAAATATATATCAAAATCGGTCAAGTCGCTTAGGAATAAAAAAATTACGAAAACACTACACAGCATGGATACTGCAGTTTTATGTCCATAATAATTATATGTATGAACATAGATATATTCCCTAAAAATAACCGCGCATTCTATATATTCTATACATATAGTAAAATTCTAACTGAGTAGAATATGTAGGTACATTAAATATTTTTTGGAAAATCTTATTGAAATAGTCATTATTATCGATACAGAGATCAAATCTACAGTTTTTAGAATTTTTGTCTGTGTGTCTGTTTGTCTGTGACCACATCACGAGAAAACCACTCGACCGATTTTGATGATGAAAGTATGATGATAGCTGATTATCCGGGTCAACATAAAGAGTACTTTTTACTGCGGGTAAATATCTTATCTCTGAAAAATCTATACTAAACGTTAAAACGTAAGCAGGGACGAACCCAAGCGGAGCGAGGGTGAGTCGATTGTTTATTTATATACTTCTTATTGCTGTATATTTTTTATTTGTATATTCTTATTGCTTATTGATGTATATATTTACATAGAGAAAGCCAAAACGGTGGCTAGTATAATAAATAATTTGTTGTAACGTGGCATAAGTCAAACAATGCATTCATTATTCCATTACTTAATGAACCGACGTCCCGCTGCGAAATTTTAATAAAGTGGGAATTACAACTTAATGAATTGGCGTCACGGCTTTAGACTCATAAAGCGATATTATAAGCTGAAACCAGAAAATTGAAATTTTCAGTGCGTTTACACCACAAAAATGGTCGCTTCGCAACATATTTCATATCTACGAAAAAGAATATTCTAAAAGATTAAGCTATATAAGGTTGCGTACACCGATTTAGGTTACGTAGGTATTTTTTAAATACCTAACATATGGTTGATTACTAGAGTTGTTTTTGGAATAAAACATTATCAGCCTTAATGAAAAATGTTCTTGTAATTCTACAATAAAATATGAATAAAATTGTGTAAATGTAAAGAAATTGACATCGTGTTTAAATTTTAATCAGCAAAATTTAATATAACTTCCGAAAATGTATGCTGATTTGAATTACGACCTTTATTTACTATAGCTTTAGTTCAAAAAATATCATTCTTACATCAATTTAAATGCAAAAGGCAACATTTCTTATCCACCTAAGATTCGACATAGAATATTTCTTTATCCCATACATAGTATTAGTTTTTGAGCCGTTCTCCTAAATAATCTATACATATAAAAAAATTGTAACTAAGCCCAATCTGTACATTAAATATTTTTTGGAAAATCTTATTGAAATAGACATTATTATCGATACAGAGGCCGAATCTATAGTTTTTAGAATTTTTACCTGTCTGACAGACGTCTGTCTGTCTGTCTGTTACGGCATTACGGGAAAACGACTGGAGGGATTTTGATGAAGTTTGATATGATGATAACTGGTTATCCAGGTCAACATATAGGATATTTTTTACTGTGGAAAAATATCTGATCTCTGAGAAATCTTTACTAAACGTGAAAACGTAAGCAGGGACGAACCCGAGCGGAGCAAGGATGAGTCACTAGTAAAATATATAACACACAGACACACACACCACACAAAATATTTTTGTTATTATTTATAAGTTTTGTTAATATTATAAGACAATTGAGTTTTAATTTTTTTAACAAATTTTCTACTGAAGAGCGGGACATCCTGGCATAGGTTATTTACTAAAAAGATGCCCCAACAACGGATTTAATATATGTATTTGAAAAACTCTTTTTATTAATAAATCGTTTTCATTTATTTTTTTACATTATTGTTTGTATTTTGTTAATTTGATTTCTTAATATTGGATAATCTTAATATAAACTATTTTGTCACAAATCTAAGAAATGCTTTTATCAAAAAAATTATACCTAATAATGAATAATCGATATTATATGCCTATTCGTCGTTTGTTAGGCTGGGTGATGTGTCCGCATTCTAATTTTCTAAATACAACGTGCCCGAGAGCTTTTAACATGACGTCTCGCCGAGAGCTATCGCGCAAGAAATTGTTTCAATGAACGAGTTACAGTTGTAAAATCCGATAAAGCTATATAACTTTATTAACAGTATTATTTTATAATAATTTGATTTTCTAAAAAAAATTGTTTACTTCGTCATTTCTGATTACAAATACACGAGGATTATTCAAGACTATTTGACTTGGGCGCCAAAACTCGACAAATGGTCGAGAACAGGTGTCACCGAGATATTGATGTGAAGCGAATATTAACATGTAAACTTATATTCTAGGGAATAGGGATGTCTTGGAGTATTTTGGCGATAGTGTACCGTCACTGTTACCTCTGTTATCTGTAGTATTTCATACTTAAAATTTTTTAAACTAGCAACATTTTAATTTTAACGTCGTCATGACATTTATATGTTAAATCATTTGATTTTGTGATAGTTTTACGCGCCAATTTTATTAATAGAGTTTTCTAGAGCGTTTTTATTTAAAATATGATGTTAATTAACTAAAGTGTCATAAATAAATATTTATAAACAAATTTATATAACTAAATATTTAAATATCACATCAATTCAATATTCATTGTCATGTCGAATATAAAACATTTAGCTAGTGCGGTACGTGCGACTAATAAAAGACCTTTTAGAGTGTCTATTGAAGGAAACATAGGATCTGGAAAATCAACTTGTATCAAGTATTTCGATAAATATCCTAATGTTGAAAAGCATGCGGTAAGTGAACATAATAATGCTAATGAATTCCACAGATTTTCATGCCCAACGCACCTTTATATGTTATTGTTAAAAAGTTATCTATAGAACTTTTTAAAAACCTATTTCAGGAACCTATAGCGGAATGGCGCAACGTCAGCGGTCACAACCTACTCGGTCTCATGTATAGTGACATGAATGAGTGGAGCTTCGCCTTCCAACACTATGTGCACCTCAGTCGTCTCAAAATACAAACAAGCCCACCGTCTAACCCATCGATTACTGTTAAAATGTTCGAAAGGTACTTAAAACAGTAATTTCATTAGATATTTACAGTCAAAACAAAAATGACATAACCTACACTTGTGAAATATTTCAAAAACAATAAACTTAAAGAAGTTTAACTTGAAAATATGACTTGCATATAATGCTCTACTAACCTAGTACTTTACAAATATATTATTATATATTATAATGAGTTAATGTTATAAATCCCATAAATGTTATAAATGGTAAAGTTTGGATGTACTAAATTACACAAGAATGGCTGAAAGGAGCTGTGGTTCAAAGATAGATTATACTTTGGAATAGCACCTAGGTTACTTTTATCCTGGAATATCCGGGATATCCGTACTAACCGTTGAAATGTACTTGGGAACGAATCCTAGCAAAGTGAGGTTGAGTCTCTAGTATACTCATAATCTTAATATTTTTCTATCATAAAGTCATATACTAGCGACTCATGTTCCGTTCGCTCGCCCGTCCTGTCAAAATCAGTCCAGCCTTTTCAGAGATTAGCCAGAACAAACAGACAGACAGACAAAAATAGTAAATACTGTTGTTTTGGTATATGTACCGTGTATATATCCATATGCATTTAGTAAAAAGCGGTTATTTTAATATTACAAACAGACACTCCAATTTTATTTGTTTGTATAGATAACCAATATAGAAACTACAGAGAATCTGGTGCTTAAATGCATAAAAATCTTAGACTGTAAAAAAATATCTTAAAGTAAAAGCTAAATATATTTTCAGATCTGTTCAAAACAGCAGGCACTGTTTTGTAGAGAATGCAAAGAAACAAGATTTTCTTAAAGATCCCGAATACCATGTCTTGTTGGAGTGGTTTGATTATACTGAGAAATACTTAGATATCAGCTTAGATCTCATAGGTAAGGAAATGAAATACAGGAATTTTCTATTTGGGTGATAAATTATGAATATGAACTTTATTCACAATAAAAGCATTTGATATTAGCTCTTATCACCAAAAATACTATATTATCAAAAGTATTTCTTCCTTGATTTAATTAAATCCTCGATTCAACTAGGTAGTGTTCAAATTGATTTTTCTTTTATGTAATTTTGTATCCTTTTCTTAGGATATATAGCATTTATATTCATATAATATTTAATAAGGAAAAATTATTAATTTTTTATTATATAATTTTTAGTATATTTAAGAACAACACCAAAAACAGTGTGGGAGAGAATGATGCAACGAGGCAGAGCTGAGGAGTCTGAGGTGCCTTTGGAATATTTACAACAAGTTAGTATTTATACATTTTAGTTATTCGCTTATTAGTCTTTATTCCATGTTATTATATTCCAAAGAAAAATTATTTTAAAAACAAAATTAAAACTTTATATTAAGTTTTATATATGTATATAGGTAAAATACTTCATTTTGGCTTTTGTATTCAGCCCTTTTTAACGTCCCACTGCTGGGCACGGGCCTCCCTTCTATACGAGGGGAATCAGGCCATAGTCCACCACGCTGGCCAAGTGCGGATTGGCGGACTTCACATGTCTTTCGAAAACTTGCTAGGTTCTCTCAGACATGCAGGTTTCCTCACAATGTTTTCCTTCACCGTAAGGCAAGTGGTAATCATGTTAGAAAATGATTCTGACTGATTTTGGCTTTTATTGAAGTAAAATGTGTATTTTATACCAATAAAATTGACATATGAAAGTCAATAATTCTGTAAAACTTTTTCGGTAAATTGATTGTTTGGATAAATAAGAGGGTATTAAACCATATGTTTTGCTTAAAAGACTGGCAGTAGTAGCCCAATGGTAACTTGCTCGCTTGGGTAACTGAGTGAAGTGGGTTCAAATCCCGGGTTCGCACCTCTGATATTTTCATGTGCGAATCATTGTCTAACATGATTACCACTTGCCTTACGGTGAAGGAAAACATCGTGACGAAACCTGCATGTCTGACAGAACCTAACAAGTTTTCGAAAGACATGTAAAGTCCGCCAACCCGCACTAGGCCAGAGTGGTGGACTATGGCCTGATCCCCCTCGTATTGAAGGGAGACCCGTGCCCAGCAGTGGGACGTTAAAAAAAGGGATGAATTCTACTACTACTTTGCTAAAAAAAAATTAATAAAAACCGATAGAAATTTTAGTTCAATTTATTTTAAATATTGCAAATTAATTATAAGCTTAAATCAATCTATCCAGGTGCATGATTCATATGAAAACTGGCTCAGCTCCCCCGACGTTGGCTGTGAAGTGCTGACGATTGATGCCAATAAGGACCTAGATGCTGTTAAGGAAGACTTAGAGAGGTATAGCTATAAGATATTAGGAGGCAATCACACTAATTAATATAAAATTTGATTATTAAGGGCTAATATTTCATTAAAAGATACAAGTTATCTAAAGAATGAAATACAATATGTTGTGTCGTTGGACGCTCGGTAGGGACGAAGTTTTTTTTGCTGTCTGTCCTTGAATCATCAAGCATCATACATTAATAATAATAATAAAAACTTTATTGCACACACAAAAAGAAGACAAAAACAATACAATAACAGGAAAGTGTACAAGAGGTGGCGTTATCGATAATAGCGATTTCTTCCAGGCTTTTTAGGTGTAGGAAAAAGCAAAGTGTGAAATGGAAATAGTTTGAATACAGAGTATATACATAGAGTAATATACATTGTACATGTTAAAGCTCATAGTAGAAATGCCTGCATAGAATGCACACGAATTTCTTACTACAACTTACAAAACTCAACACTTATGATTGCCTGGAGTTGTGATATCTGGTGAAACCTCAAAGAGTATCCATTATAATACTTTCTTATATTTACGCGAATATTAGACATTTAAATAATACTATCTTTTTGGATTTTTTCGCGGATTTATTTTGTTTTTGGGTTCTGGACGTGGTGGTGGCTGTCTGTAACAACTGTATAATGCCTTTGAGACATTTAACACCTTAGTCTCTCGCGTGACCATGGTTGCTGTAAAGCAATCGAAACGTCGGGAACCAAAAATCAAAATAAATCCGCGAAAAAATCCGAAAAGATAGTATTATTTAAGTATCCATTATAATAAATGGAATATTAATATATATTAAAATTATATTAATATGATGGAATGTAAAATGGTTATAAATATCTATCCTCATTTAATAGTATTTCAATGAAAACAGAAAACTTCTGTCCGAACATTCGTTTTGTCTATGCCACTTTGACGCCATTTTTAGCTGACGGCTGGCAAAAAAAAACAGTCCACTCTCTATATCAAAAACATACTATTTTATTTGATTAAATTAATTATAAACAATTATCTATTCTATTGATAGATAACTTTCATCTTATTATTGAAATCATAGCCCTGATATTAATAAGTACTTATTTAATAGTTACATATGGTTATTATTTTCTTCCATCCAAAAAATAATTTAATATACAAAATATATTTAAAAGATGACTGAATATATTGTTAGAAAAATTCTGAAAATAGAACTAAAAATATGTTAGTATTTATTGAAATATTTATTTTAAATATATTGTGTAATATTAATATGGTAATAACTATATAATTGCATGTAGGGAATATGCGTTATTTGTTTTTCATACAAAATTCCAAAAAAAAAAAGTATTAAAAAAATTTAAAATATCATACCGATACGAATACATTAAACGCTCGCCATTTCGCGCGCTTGGCGTGACGTCACAGTATGATATACACGGAGAAATGACGACTCAATTTGTAGCGTCAAAATCGCTAATCGCTCTTTGATATATTCTGACGTCACTTTCGGTCTGACCAATGGCGTTCGCTTCAACTACTTTGGATTTCCCACGTATATTTGCATTTTTTAATAATTATTCTCTTTAATCAATTCCAATAACCTACTCAACTTTAGTATTTCTTAGTAGCAACTGAAAGTTATATACATGTACAGTTAATGTCAAACTTCTGTCTTTAATAAGGAAATCCATAGATAGAATATCGAGACAAAAGCCACTTTATTGGTTTCAATGTGGCTTTTGTCGCTTTTGATGGGATCCTATAACCTCCGTTAATTTTTAAACTCAAGTTACGTTGTCGGAACGGAGGGTTATCCTTTATATTGAAACACAATTCTTATTCTCATTTTAAATTTTACAAAAGTTAAAGGTTTTACTGTAATAAATCTAAATAGATCCTTCTGACGAAGGCAACTAAATGTCAGTCATAATGGCTACCTATTGTTACTAAACATATGTTTGTGCAGGAATATGATGGATTACATAATACACAGATAGACATTTTTTCTTATCTAATATGTAGCTTTTGTATAAATTTTATATCTAGTAGGTAAATAAATTGAAAGATGGGCGTAATTTTGACTATTAATTAAATGCGATCAATGTATGACAACACTGTATACTGTACTAAATACGGGTATTTGTTTATCTCCAAAATGTAAATAATAAATGAATAGTATTTAAAGGCAAAGAAAATGACTAAATCTGTTGATTCATTAAAATCTATAATAATCGTTTTTTTTTGAATTGAAATAAATTTTTATATTTTATTCTAGTTATTTAAATATAAAAATTGTTCTATATTAATTTAAATTGATGTTGTACTTCATTTTGAAAGGCTATGATGTATTATGATAATAAAATTTGACACAATTTGTTTAAAATTTTACACTAAAATAATGTAGGACACAATAATTATTGATTAATTATTGTTATTAGAATCAAATAAATATTATTAAATAACTATGTTAAACTTTTTTTAATACCTTTTCCCAATAAATATAAAACTGTATTATAAATAACTAGCGATTTACCCTCGCTTCGCTTCGTGTTCACCTCTAGACAAAAATGTATCCCAAGGGAATCGTACATCTTTCGGGGATAAAAAGTAACCTTTGTGCTATTCCAGACCTATCTCTATACCAGATCTATCTCTGTGCAAAATTTCATCCAGATTCGTTCAGCCATTCTGGCGTAATTAAGTAACAGACATCCATTCATCACACACTTTCGCATTTATAATATTAGTATTTATTTTACTTTTTAATAATCAAATGAAAAAAATGATATATACATTTTACTTTCTTTTTAGGTTTAAGAGAGATATAAAAAACAAACTAAATACAGAATTAAAACATTTTTTTTACATAATAAGTTGTTTATTTATCACATAAGTTAATAATCCTAATAGAGAATCATTGATTCTTAAATTGATTCTAATTTATTTACATTAACACCAGCTCTACAAATCAAGTTGTGTTCTTTAAATCTATGAATCTGCAAAATACATAAAAGTACTGATCTGAGTTTTTTTAACAATTACTCGAATTTGAGACAGGCAAAGGTAACAAGCCATTCAGCCTCATAGATAAAATAGGCAAAAGTAACAATATATAATTACTAACAATCTTGAAATATGTAGAGCTAGCATAAAGTATTTTAACGGTAGAGATGATCTGCCCTAATGTTAGATGCAATCTCGCTTTCCCATTTGTCACCATTGGAAAGTAGTTTTTCCTTGTTATACAAGAGTTCTTCGTGAGTTTCCGTCGAGAACTCAAAGTTGGGGCCTTCAACTATGGCGTCTACTGGGCATGCCTCCTGTTGATGAAAAAATTGTTTATGTACTTTACATAAAATCATTTAATAAATACATATTTTATACTCATCTTATTTCACAAAATAATCAACTCAACGATCTGGCCATAATGTATACACCACGTAACAAAATGTGTTATTTTAACTGATTTATTCGGAAAACAAAAATCAAAATAAATCCGAGAAAAAATCCGAAAAGATAGTTTTATTTAAATGGCTAATATACGCGTAAATCTAAGAAAGTATTATGATTTATTTTATTGATATTTTATTAAAATTTAAATCTATTGAACATCTATAAGCAGGAATTTTTATTCATATGTTGAATTTAAAAAATGTTTTTATTAACTCTCAAAATACCCTGCAATCTGTTTTGCTTTCATTTCATCAAACAGGTGCAAGAAAAAATATAAACTATAGGGAATAGCAAAAATGCCATATGAGGTGATAATATAAGATAATATAAGGTGATATTATCTGGCAATGACACAAAATGTCGCAAATTTGATTTACCCTATAAAATCATTATTTTTTTAAATTACTCAATTTATTTGTTTAAATTTTAGAATAAAATATTCTCTTAAGAAAGAACACAAAACTATACCTTAATATAACTTAGAAAACAGTATTCATTTTTTATTAAAACTAGTATTTCTTTGTTTTTATGTTTCTTTGTAAGAAAAACATACCTGGCAGAATCCACAATAAATACATTTGGTCATGTCAATATCATATCTGGTGGTTCTGCGGGATCCATCCTTGCGTTCCTCTGCTTCAATAGTAATAGCCTGTGAGGAAAGATTGAGTAAATTTAAGTATCTACTTAATAAAAAAAAAAATAATTTATTCACATAAAGATAATATAGTTTAAGCAGTGGGTCTAGAAAAATGTGCATAAGATTTTTTTATATAATACTAGCGATTCAACCTTGCTTCACTCGGGTTTATCCCTAGGTACGTTTTAACAGTTAGTATGGAATATGGTTGTATTATAATATGTTCTCCTGTATGAATGAGATAATCTCTCGCGGTAAAAGGTAGCCTAAGTCACTCCCCAGCCTTCTTAACTATCTCCACAGAATAATTCACCCCAATCCATCACTGTTTGGACTTGAAAGAAGGGCAAACAAACATACTTTCATTTATTAAATAAAAAGTATGGATCCCAACAGACCAATGAGAAATTTCTTACTTGTACTGTATTATTATTAATATTAAAGAGAAAGATTTTAAGATAAAAATGTTGTTTGTATGTTATTAATAAAAACTGAATTTAATAATTTTTTCATTGATAGTTAATTGTTTGCAATTAGCAAAATTATAAATGTATTGTGTGCCTTAGCTGAGCTATATAAATTTTACATTTTTTTTTTTTTTATGAGATTCAGTGACAAACGAGCAGACAGACCACCTGATGGAAAGTAGTAACTGTCGCCCATAACACCTACGGTTCATGCACTTAGGTTTTAAGTAACAAAAATGCAGAACCATAGGTGCGTTGTCACTGTGAGGACTAAGATGATATGCCTCTTGCCTGTAATTGCGCTGGCTACCTTATCCTTCAAACCGGAACACAACAATGCAATCATTGTTGCTTGGCGGCAGAAATAGATAAGGGGGTGGTACCCATCCAGTCGGACTCCTCAGGCTTGACAGAGTCCTACCATCGGTAAAACCTCAGTAGAAGTAAAAAAAATTGTAATGAGTTTCCATTTTACTGAGACAATTTTTTATGAAACTTTGTTTTTATATATAAAATAGTACTACGACTGCCAAGGGTATTTTTTTTCGCGCGTACCTTGTATGTATGTATGTAATATTCTTTATTACCTCGTATCTCCAGAACCGCTAAACGGATTTACATATTTGAGGTATCGTTAGACTCGTCTTAGCAGCCCGAGTGTTCTTAGATAGGTGACATTAAAAAAAAATGGCGGCTATGCGACGCCAATGGACTTGGCGAAAATATTTTTTTGTTTCGAATACTGCAATATGGGTATCAAATTAAAGAGCTCAACACAAGGATTTCAAAAAGGTATATCATGATTATCATAACTGTAATACTAAACCTTACTAATATGTTTAATAAAAAAAATATTTACAAAAATAAAAAACCCGACTGCATAAAAAGCGAACTAAAAAGATGAAAACAAGTTGATGAAAAAACATAGTATTATGCAGTCGGAGACAAGTGTACATATCAGGGCTTGCAGCTAGTATAAAACATATATGTACATGCATATGTCTCCAACTGCACAATACTATGTTTTTTCATCAACTTGTTTTCATCTTTTTAGTTCGCTTATTTTAAATGAGTACCTGAGCTGGGCCTGATGCCCTCATATTGAAGGGGGCCCCATGCCCAACAGTGGGACTTTAAAAAAGACTGAATACAATACCTGGGCTGGGCAAATAGCTTCACATAATTTGCAAGCAATGCACCTCTCTTCACCAGAGGGATATCTGCGCAATGCATGCTCTCCTCTAAACCTGGGTGATAAAGGTCCTTTCTCAAATGGATAGTTAATTGTTGCTGGCTCCTGCAATATATAATTTATTACAAAAATCAACACTCGCAACAAAATTTAATTTATTTCAATCCAAATAAGCTTCTTGAACCCTTGATAATATTTACAGATTTATGACTGTCATTTATTTTAAATTAATAAAAAGATAAAAATTGTATAGTATTACACAAATTCTATAAATAATAACTTCTCAAAGCAAGAACCTTGTTTCTACCCCTGACATGCATATATGTCATTTTTTTTAAAAACACAATGATGTACTTTACCTTGAAAATATGAGCTAAAGTAACAGCAAAGCCTCTAGCCAATTCAGTCCAGAATAAAGTTTGAGCAGCCCTATTGGTCATTTCCTTAAAACTCATATCTGGATCTTCTGCATTCACATATTTGAAGCCTGGTACATTTGGAGGATACACTTTTTCAGTTTTTCCTTCCTGACTAGAACTAGCATGTCGTACGAGCATACCACTAGCTCCCGATGCACGAACTGCAAATGTTTTAATAGAATATGTAGTCATTTTAAGTTCAAGAAATAAATACTATAAGTTGGTCAAAAATCTTGCGACTCTTGTAAGCATGTAGTAATTTAAATAAGGCGATATAATTTTATTGCGTATTGTTTAAGTTATTTACTATTATTTATATTTAAAAATAGGTTATAAACTTAGTTGCGTAACTAACGCTATTTTCTTAATCTTAGTAAACAAAAATAATTAAAAGCTCAAATTTATGTAATGTAAAAGTATTTACCTCGTGTGGACAGAGAAAATATTTTTACTAAGGACATAGTTTATGTTTTTATTCTGAAATAATGCGATTTAAAATTTCTATCGTTTTGAAGTCAGAATTTCTGTCAACTCAAAATGTCAATGGCATATAAAATTTGACAACATAATTATTAACCTTGATAGTCGTACTAAAAATATTTGTAAATAAAAATGTACTTACTTTAAATAATTTATACTTTTAAAATTTATTAAGTAAGAATTCCGGTAAAAAATTAAACATGAAAAGGTTAGTTATGCATACTTTATGTATTTAAATTATAATAATTGTTATAAAGAAACTATAATTGTTATAAAATGACCATTTACAAGTGACACACAAAATGTTTATCCTCGTTTCCGTAATATTTACAAAATGTGAATCTGTAAAATGTACATTACGTAGTATGTCTTCCTAATCTGTGGTGTGAATCCATTCTAACCATGGATGACAAATACAGATTCTAACGTCAAAACATTGGACTTGGAGTGACGTTTACAATTCTCGTCGGTGTGTCGTAAATTTGCAAATATTCGCCACGCAGAATGGGAGATGAGCCGGCACCTGAAATGGACTCTAACAAACCAAGTCCAGGGAGCGAAGCTCCACCCGAACTGGTAAAATTAATTTTCCTCTGCTTATTCCTGTAATATTTTTAATGATGTTGATAAAAGTTTATGGCTTTTGTTAGGACCGGCAACCGTTCGGTGGATTGGAATTCCAAGTTTCAGAGGTAGTTGGAAGATTAGAAGCTGGTGTGAATGCTCAGGATGTAGACGAAGAGGAGAGGAAGCCTGAAACTCGAAAAATAAGTACAGGGTTTTTTGAACCTGAAGAATTAACAATGGATGAGATTTTAAAAGTTTTAGAAGATCTCGTGATTAAGACTGATCCCAGCTGTGAGAGTATGGAACCCCCCTTATTACCTACTGACGCTGTGACGAGGGCAGCTATCCTATCTCACAGCATCACTGCACTATTTGCTAGGCTTGACAGAAGTCATGCTGCAAGACTTGGTGCTCATATAGCAAGTGAAACGACACGTTGGATGTCACATATGTTCAGGTAATACCAGTTCTTCATTATCTAAATATTTATGAAAGTATAGGCTAATTAAAGAATAGATTTTTTAGCGAGAAGAATTCTATTTATATTAAGTTGTAGCATGAATTGAAGTACAATTTTAAACACCCTTTGATCCTTAGTATCATATTTAAAGGATGCTATGAAATTTTATCTTTACAAAGTACATGGAAACAAAATATATCACAGAAATATAAAAGATAAAAGCATTTATTACAAAGTTAGGAACATACTGTTTCTACAAATTATAATACTTTCTCATTTAAAATACATAGATAATAAATTTTATTCACTTAATTAATAACCAAAAATACATTTTAATGAAAGTTTGTATACATTACTTATCATCTACTTACATGATTAGAACATAAACATTTTACAACCAATAATCTTATCCAGTTAATGAAATTCAAGGAGATTGATAATGGCTGTTGGGATTTGATCATATCAACTTATTTCGAAGAACTATTAACTAACATTATGTGATATGCTAAAGTAAAATATTTTTTTCCATAGTTATCTCTTAACACCTTTAAAAATAATTTATTTTATTTTATTTGCATTCTATCAATGTTTCCAATAGAATAGCACAGAATGGTTTTTTATTCCAAATAATACTCATATTATTCATAAACATTTGAAAATGTACAACTTACTGTACTTAATACAATTTCTTAACTAGAATAATATCTAATTTTTTTATCTTTCAATGTAAAATCCTCTCTGTCAACTAAAAAGTATATTCATAACTTTTTAATTTAACTAATTTTATTATTTGTAATTATTGCTCCATACGCAATACACCACACAGTGAGTTTTCATTTCAATATTTGTTTCTCATAAATGATAAGGCAACTCGCAACATTTGCCTGATTGCATATTACTGCATTTTAGTGTTACCTAGACTGGAATAAATAAATGTATGGCTACAAGTAAAATGGCTACAAGTATTTTTGTCTGACAACCATAACACATGTTACGCTGTTAATAATTACATTATTAAAAAGAGTAAGAATTCATAGAAAAAAAATATATATATCTCGACAATTATTGTTTGGAAATATGTTGTATTTTTTTGTATGTCAAGTCCACACTTATAGATTCAAATTTGTATAGACTTATTGAAGCCTTTTGTTGAGAAAAGACAAACATGATGACAATATGTTTCACATAAAGCTATTGTCACCACATAACTGTTGTAAATATGTATGTCTTACTTGGAAGCCATTAACAAGAAAATTAAATTGGAATATTACTTAAATAAACTTCATGTTATTTACATGACTAATTAATAGCTATTACAATTTAACGTTGAAACTCACAGATTTAATACCGCCAGTAACAAAATCTTATGTAGGTCAAACAATTTTTTTATAAATGTACTAGACTCACCATCGCTCTGCTCGGGTTCGTTCCTACTTACGTTTTAACACTTAGTATAGATTTCTCAGATATGAGATATTTTTCAGCAGTAAAAAATATCCTATATGTTGACCCAGATAACAACTTACATATAATCATATCAAACTTCATCAAAATCTATCCAGATTTTAGATTCGGCTTCTGTATCGATAATGTTTATTCAATGAGATTTTCCAAACAAATATTTAATGTACATATTCGGCTTAATTACAATTTTATTATATGTGTAGATGTAATATTATTAGTTTCAAATTAAATAAATTCAGTTACAACAAAGTAAGAATTCAAGCAATAATAATTGATCTCGCATGAAATTTTATAGTTATGGAATTGTATTATTATTATTTGGTTCATGCTACATAATATATACATTGGTAGGTAGTGATAAGGACTGGTAGTTCTTATATTATGCATTTCCAAACACCAGATTATATATTATATGTACATATCTGTATAAGTATTGATCATTCAATTATTAATCTGTAGTAAGTGTATATGCATTTAAAATTTATTGAGATATTACATATTTGTAAATACTTTAAAATAACAAAAAAAGTAAAATTGACGACACGTTTGGCCCTACTTCCTGCGCCAACGGTCGCGGGTTCGAGTCCCGCTGGAGGCATCCATTTGTGTGATGAGACCAAATGTTTGTACTCCAGTCATGGATGTTTATCTTCTTATAATATATATAAATCTCGTGTCACGATGTTGGTCCGGGATGAACTCCGAAACTACTTATCCGATCTTAACGTTTTTTTTTTCAAAATGTGTGATTTGTTCCAACTTAAAAGATAGGATAGTTTTTATCCCGATTATTTCCTTTTTTTATTGCAAAATTGACGATTTTCATATGTGTGCCACAGCAACGCGTGGCCGGGTCTGCTAGTATATTTATAATATGTATATATTTAAAGTTATATATGTGTAATGTATCATCTGGTATCCATAACACAACTTGTAGCTTACCATGGAACTAGATGGGGCTGTGTGTTAATGGTGAAAGTTTTTGAGGATGGATGGACGGATGTATATTAATACTTCACGCCAGAACGGCTGAACGGATCTAAATTAAATTTGGCACAGATATAGATTATAGTCTGGAATAGTACATACATTATTTACTGAAAAATGTATGGTGCCCGTGAGATAGATTTGTTTTTGTTTAGGGACGTACCCGAAACGAAGTGAGGGTGAGGCGCTAGTTATGTTCATAACTAAAATTAATAATTTAAAAATGTAAAATTTTACAATATTCTCTTATCTGATAAAACAAAGTACAACAGCTACTGTGTGAAAATTTCGGTTATTGTATCACCGGCCCATTAGCTCAGTTGGTTAGAGCGTCGTGCTAATAACGCGAAGGTCGCGGGTTCGATCCCCTCATGGGCCAATGATATTTTACTTTTTTAATTTATTTAAATTACTTACAAATTATATATATTGCTTATAATAAATTATATTAATTTAATTTTTATATTTCACTCCTAATGTTAATAACAATGTTCTTTAAAAGATTTTGCAATTATATATTATACCATAGTCTTTACCAAGATATTTCTTTTAGCATTCGTCGCCTTACTACTTATTTGTTCAAACGATCAATACTCACAGTAGAAAGTTTTTTTTTTCTATTTTAAAAACTAAGCATTATTTCTAAGATATACAAATATGTATATACATTATACATATATTAGCGACTCACCCTCGCTCTGCTCGGGTTTGTCACTACTTACGTTTTTTATGTTTTTAACGTTTAGTATATATTTATCAGAGATGAGATATTTTACCGCAGTAAAAAGTATCCTTATATGTTTACCCCGGATAACCACCTATTATCATACCAAATTTCATCAAAATCTCTCCAGTACTTTTTCAGACTAAAAACTATAGATTCGGCCTCTGTATCGATAATAATGTATATTTCAATAAGAATTTTCCAAAGAAATATTTAATGTACAGATTCGACTTAGAATTTTATTATATGTATAGATTTATATATTTTTATTTTCAGATTAGTAGATTATAATGCATTCTATCACCAGGAACCATTAGAAGGGCTTGTTAGAGTGACGAGGATGTTGCTCCATCACAGATATCCGCGTTATCTTGAAGATGGAGGCAAGTTTTTTATATTATTACTAATATTAATTGTGAATTCGATGGATGGTTTATTAATTTCATGAAGCAAGGGATAAACGATGATTTTTTCTTATGTCCCTAGTACAAAATAGGCTACTTTGTGTGTGTTTTTTTTTTAGTTTTAGATGGTTTTATTAGTGTTAGGTATATGTGTATTATTTATATGTTAGGTTATAGTTCAGATATTGCCTTATTACTGTAATTTGCTTTATGTGATGCTAGTTTTTGTCCGTGGCTTCGCTCACCTATAATTAAGAATTTATGTTTATTTAACTTTTAATTTCGTTTAATTTCGTTGAGCCGTTGCAACAGAGGAAATAAGTTAACAATGCGTTTTATAATGAAGCACGTCATGCGCGCGTTATTGCGCATATTTTACGCTGATAAATTTAAAAGGGCCTATACCAATGATTGTGCACTTTTTTGAAGAGGCTTTTGAGACGTTAATCGTGTATCTTGAGTTTTTTATATATTAACAGCCTATATATATCGCGTATGATTAAAGTACCTACGTCATTATTGCATATTCTCTATATAAATTAAAAAAATAAAAAGTGCGTGTATGAATGTGTACACGGGCAAGAAGTAAAACTTCTGAAGGTTAACGGTACTCTTTATGAAATTCGATTTATGTTTTAAATAATTAGGATAGGTGAGATATTGAAAATCACGCATATTACAATCGTATATTTATAAAATATCATTTAAGGAAAGAATATAGTATTATATATCATTTGTCAGACAATAATAACGGTTACCAGGCAACGGTCACCAGCTTACCCCCCAAGTTAAGCGTGCGTATAGAAGTTTTATTTAAAAAAAATGCAAATTACTTTCGTTCGTACCAGACCGTAAAGTTCACTTAACATTAATATGATGTTATTTTTTTTAATATTTCAGCAATGGCCTTCGCGAACCGTCTCCCATCTATATACAGTTGTGTGGCAAGTCCTTTAGGAGTAGTCCAACATTTGTGCAGACACCTCGGCATACCTCTCGCGTGTATACGCCCTGTACCTGTAGGCCCTTCTGGTATGTTCTATATTATATCTAAGACCTAAGTAGATAAGATGAATAAACAATTTTTATAAAGACTGAATGTTCTAGGTCTTAACAGTATTTTTGTTTAGTATGCATTTAAAAAAGCACAACACAAAATAATTTTCTATGTATTTATGAAGGTGTCCACTTTAATTTACCAAAACAAATTTAAAAAGTACCTTTATTTAAGCTGAGTTTCAATAAGTTTTTATGGTAGTGTAGAGACCTATATAGACAGTATCGTAACAGCAAATGAACTACTGAAATAATAATCTAAAAGAATCGTAATAGCTCACTAATAATTACTTGCTTTCAATTCTCATTCTCTTCACGCTCGCTCATCAGAAAACTAATATATCCTCCTTTAATTTAGCGGATCTATATATATTCAAAAGAATTATTACCAACAATACAATATCCAGGCAAAGGTATGGATTTGGAAGCGTTAGAGCGTCTCTGCGATGAGGATATAGCAGCAAACCGCACCCCCGTGCTGGTGCTGGGCGAGGCGGGCGCGCCCCCGCTCGGCAGCGGCGCGCCCCTCGCGCTGCTCGCCGCCATCTGCGCGCGCCGCAACGTCCACCTACACGTGCGGGGACACGCGCTCGCGCTGCCCGCCGCGCTCGGCAGGGAACAGGTGCTGTCTCGCTCTAACACATACAGTAGATAACACTGTTTCCCTCTAACACTTAGCAGTAACTCTCCATCTAGCTCTAACACTCTGTCTTGCTCTAATACACGCCGCACTGGGCTGAGAACAGATGCTGTCTCGCTCTAACATGCACAGCAGCTACTACCGTCTCCCTCCAACACTCACTAATAACTCTCCGTTTTGGTCTAACACACGTATTGGCCCAGGCTTGTGCTGCCCGCTGCGCTGTGCAGAGAATAGGTGTGGTCTTGTTCCAACATTACAGAAACTACTAATTTCTCCCTTAACAATCTCTAGTAACACTCTGTCTTGCTCTAACACACGTGTATGGGCACACTATCGTACTGTACGCCGCGCTGCGACGAGACAAGGTGGGTTGCTGTCTCGCTCGAACACATACAGTAGCTACCACTATCTCCCTCTAACACTCATCAGTATTTGGTGAGTAACTCCCTCTTGCTCTAATGCACGTGTGTAGGCTTGACCCTCCCTTTGACGCTCTCGCTCTAACACAACTACAAGTCCCCCACGCACGTGCATAGTGTAACTCCAGGTCGAATATATGGATATAGACTAAATATCAACCACATCAATATTCCATCCAGTTATTTCTGTGTTAAAAAGTCACAAACACACATAAAATTTCCCATCTATCTATATAAGTAAAAATGAATATTGGTATGTTTGTCCTCAATGCATTCCGAAACCATTGATCCGAGTGTGATGAAATTTTGGGGGGTTATTCTGTATACACCTGCGAAAGATCCTAACCAAAAAAAAAGTTTTTTTTTCTCTGGATGTTTGTCTCTTATACATTCCTATACCAATCATGCTTAGAAATGCACCCGAGCGAAATGAGGGTAAATCGCTAGTTTATAATAATAATCCCATAAAATGATAAAGCATTTATCAAAACCATGAATTTCGTCCGCTTTCATTCAAGAAAAGATAAAGTTAAAGTTGTGCGTGACGTACATTTCCGTGTCATTTTAATTTAAAAAAACCTTTTTTTTTAATATTTTTTTATTACAGACATACAGTATAGCGGATTCGCTCACGTTAACGCCTGGGCCTTGGTTCGGCGTCCCCGGTCTGCCAACTGTCGTATCCTTTTAAATCTATACTAATACTAATATTATAAAACTGAAGAGTTTGTTTGTTTGTTTGAACGCGCTAATCTCAGTAACTACAAATACGATTTGAAAAATACTTTTTGCATTAGATAGCCCGTTCACTGAGGAAGGTTATAGACTATAAATCATCCCGAAAATAATGTTAATTCCCGTTGGATAGATTTGTTTATGGCTAGGGACGAACCCGAAGCGAAGCGAGAGTGAGTCGCTAGTTTCATCATAAAGTGTTCTGCAAGATTCACTTTAAACTCTCAGACTAAGGAATAACTGGGCAGAGTGTCATAAAACTAAAGATAAAGCCAAACAATAATGTTTTAAAATAGTATAATAATGAAAATTTGTATACTGAGTGGTTAGTTAAAAAAATAATTAACGGATTTTATTATAATAAGCTTATAAAAATATTAAATATAAAAAATTTAATTAGCTAATATTATACTATCTCTGTTTCAAGAGATATACAAAAGAATATATTGTATTATTTTTATTATTCATTTTTAATTCCCAGAAATTGTATATTAATATTATCTAAAATATTTATTATTCTTTAAAGAAAGAAGAAAATAAACGATCTGTATGGAAAAATTGAGAATAGTAGCATAAACACCAAATCACGCTACTATTTGAATTTGACATTTATTTTGGCGGACTCCATTTATACCATTCTTTAGTTTGAGTTTGAACAATATCTATACATATAATAAAATTCTAACTGAGTCGAATCTGTACCTTAAATATTTTTTTGGAAATTCTTATTGAAATAGACTTTATTATCGATACAGAGACCGAATCTATAGTTTTTAGAACTTTTATCTGTCTGTCTGTTACCGCATCACAGAAAAACCACTGGAGGGATTTTGATGAAAATTGGTATGATGATAGCTGGATATCCGGGTCAACATAGAGGATACTTTTTACTGCGGGAGATTATCTCATTCCCACGGGAATACACGTTTTAACACAACCCAAAAAATTTTTATGATCACAATTTCTTGAAACGTGGTATTAATGCTCTTCAATACAATTAAATAAATACGTGTTTTAGCGTTTTTTGAAATTCATCCCATAAGGAGATAAAATAAGGGATGAAAATTTGTATGAAACCTACCTTTTCAAAGTTTTTTTGTTGTAGTTTTAGCGCGAGCGAAGCCGCGGGTTTTGCTAGTATTTATATAATAATAGGTATAGGTTTAGTTTTGGGGACGTTGCATGGATTAATAAT